>BSBM01000697.1:0-1200000 GCA_027924585.1 Larix kaempferi | reverse complement strand
GTGGAGCAGCCACTTGGTTCTGAGACACATGATAGGGAGTCATATATGTGGAGAACTTGATATGGTAGGATAGATAGCTTTCTATCTAGTTTGGGATTTACCAAGAGTAAAGCGAATTCCAACCTTTACTACAAGGTTGAGGAAGGCAATCCAGTGACACTACTTTTGTATGCGGATGACCTATTTATCACAGGTGAAGATAGATTGATTTCCGACACGCATTGGAAGCTTGCTTCCAAGTTCGAGATGAAGAACTTGGGTATGATGCACCACTTTCTAGATATGGAGGTGTAGCAGAGTGCAGATGGAATCTTCCTTAGACAAGGGAAGTATGTAGTAGAGATCCTGAAGAGGTTCGGGATGATGGACTGCAAGGCCATGGCCACACCTATGGCATCGAACCTGAAGCTTCTGTGTGATGCTTCATTTGATCTGGTTGATGTCACTGTGTATCGTAAGATGATTGGGTCCTTGATGTACCTGACGAACACGAGACCAAATATTTGCTTTGTGGTGAACACATTGAGCTAGTTCCTGACAGATTCAAGGAGTGTTCACCTGGTTACTGTAAATCATATTCTGAGGTACTTGAAGGGTATGGTTGACTATGGGCTCAAGTATGACATGAATCAAAAGTTTAACCCGCAGGTTTATGTTGATTCAAACTGGGCAGGAAGTGCTGCAGATAAGAAGAGTACATTTGGGTGTTGCTTCAGTATGGGATCAGATGTGATCTCTTGGTTTAGCAGGAAGTAGTCCTGCGTATCACTGAGTACAGCCAAAGCAGAGTATGTTGCGATGGATGAGCAGGTTGCAGATGTATTAACCAAGCCATTATCCAGAGTGAAGTTCGAGTACTTTAGAGAGAGGCTTGGTGTTCTTCAGATCGATGACCCTTAGAGGAATAAGTGATGGAGACATTTGCTGAAGCCATTCCAAGCATGTTGGAAGGAGGATCCTTCACATGGTTGTGGATGTAAGTGTTGGATGATGAGCATCAGGATGATGTTCTAGCTTCTTCTTCGTATGATCAGTTGGATCATTTACATTTGTGTATATATGCATCAGGATGATGCTGGATATGATCAGTTGGATCATTTATATGTATGTGTATGCATCATGTTGGATGTTGGATATGATCAGTTGGATCATTTGTATGTATTTTTTATATGCATCATGTTGGATGCTTGGACCATGTATCTGTATATGTATCAGGTAGATACTGTGTATGATCAGGTAGATCATGTGTGTTGATATATATATCAGGTGGATACATTGTGTGGATCATGTATCTGTGTATGTATCAGGAGGATACATTATATGATCAGGTGGATCATGTATGATGATATGTATCAGGTAGATACTTGGTATGCATTAGGTACATGCATTGTATGATCAGGATGATCATGATGACGAGCTTCAGGATGTTGCTCCAGATGATATGTACCAAGATGGTACAGTGATGATGATCAGGATGATCATATGTATCAGGTGGATACATTACATAATCAGTTGGATTATGTGTGATGAGTTCCGAAGACACAGATGCACCGTGCCTTTTCGACATGGTGGTAGATGTGTTCTCCCATGTACGTTGATGTAAGTGCAGAGCCTTTCCGACATGGTGGTAGATGTGTTATCCCATGTGCGTTGATGTAAGTGCAGAGCCTTTCTGACATGGTGGTAGATGTGTTCTCCCATGTGTGTTGATGTAAGTGCAAAGCCTTTCTAACATGGTGGTAGATGTGTTCTCCCATGTGCGTTCATGTAAGTGCAGATCCTTTTCGACATGGTGGTAGATGTGTTCTCCCATGTACGTTGATGTAAGTGCAGAGCCTTTCTGACATGGTGGCAGATGTGTTCTCCCATGGTCGTTGATGTAAGTGCTGTGAGCCTTTCACGGATGTTGGTAGGTTGGTCCTCCCTTGCCGGTGAGTGTAAGTGTTGTGTGTGTGCATCTGGGTTGTGCTTCATGATACTCTGTGGCCGTGGACAGGTTGTACAGTAGCATGTAAAAGGTCCTGGCAGATCTGATAGGTTGAGCTGTTTGCTTGTAATCAGTCCTGGGATGCTCTTTCGAGGTTTTGTTGACTCACATAATAAGTCCTAAGGATTCCACAGTATGGCCAGTGATGATGAAGACCTGCAGGTGGTGGGCCTACATCCAGTATGAAAAAGGACTGGCTCTGTAGAACTTCCTATGACGAGTAGATTCAGAGATTGATTGATATAGCAGCAACAGTGACGATGACGATAATTAGAGGATGATGATTTGCTGATGATGATCCAGAAAATAAGACTTGTGCTAGCAGATCTGTGTCGAGAAATACCTTCCTAGTTAAGAGGGAGTGTTGATGTATATGTAACTTAGGAATGTATTTCACCCATGTATTTCATATATGTATTTTGTACTCCTATAGAGATGGCATTATTCCTCTATATGGAAGTGTTTGTATTCCTATAGAAATGTTATTATTCCTCTATATGGAAGTGTCATCATTTATATTGTAAGTGCCGTAACTTATACTTGATGGGTTATTAGACCACCTTGTTGGGGTCGGCCCTGTATAAGTCATGTGGGTCGAAGGGTTATTAGACCACCCTATCAGGGGTCAGCCATGTGGGTCAAAGGGTTATTAGACCACCAAGTGTGGGGTCGACCCGAATTAAGTTTACCATGGGTTAAGATAGACATGTAGGCCCCATTATTTTATTGGGCAGGACAGAACAAGTATAAATAGAGATCGTGAGATCTCTATTTGGTCATTCATTCACACACTTCTCTCATTCGGAAAGTGGCGCACTTGTGAGGAGGAGGCTCTACTGCTAGGAGAAGACTATCTCTTGTATTTTGGTTGTATCATTGCTCTATCTATCTCTGAGGAACTTATTCGGGTTTTTCACCTTTATGGTTTTACCCAAGTAAACTCTGTGTCTCTTGTGTGCTTTCATTATTGTGTCCGATTGATATGCTATAGATTTGTTGTACATGTTGTTCTCTCAGTTAAGATCCTAGATCAAATTGAAGTAAATTCTGAAAATTTAACAATCATGATCATCAAACTCGTCATCTTGATTACCTTCATCACCATTGTCACCATCATCATATTCATCATCATCATCATCATCTTCTTCTTCTTCTTCTTCTTCTATATTTAACGAAGGTTCAACATAGTTTGGATCATCATTTATGGGGTCATCAATTGTTGTAATCTGAGGAAAGAAAAAAATCAATATTAGACGTTAATATTAATTTCATACCATAATGCATATTTATATTATATTTCTAATATTAACTCATACCAAAGTAAAACAAAGTATAATACAATTGCAGTTAATATGTGTGTGTGCAGTAATATGACTACAAAAAAAGTGCAAAAAATAGAACTAAATGACAATTTTATTAAAAGATATAAACAAATTAACTAGTTTAAGAAGTATGAAATGCCAATAAAAATATTGATATTCTCCTTACTTTTATGATTTTAAGATGATTACTCAAGTGATATATTTTTCCTAGATGTTAAATATGACTTGCCACTTCGGCCATCAAGCTTTCCTCCACCCGGTAGTCACCACAAATCTTACCAATAAACACCACATCTTTCTTTTTCTTTTTAGTTTGTGCTCTTCCTAAATGCATTCTCATAAAATTCACCACCATCAAGGCCACTTGAATGGGATCTCTTATGAAATTGACTAGTTTCAAGGGACTGTTCAGTGGGAAAGATCAAAGGCAGGAGGTGTTATCCAAAGAAGTTAAGTGGTGGCAACAAGGGGAGAAGTGTATAACTTTCTCATCAACCCACTATCAAAGTATGTCATATTTATAGCTTCTTCAACTGTCGATGCAGAAAAGGTAAACTAGCATAAATCTATCTTAAAATGGGACCTACCAAGCATCAAGAGGGATCAAATCTCTCGAGGTGCAAACCCCTTTTTATAGTGCAAATATTGAGGAAGGGTTTTAATTTATCTAATTTGTGTAGTTTTATATTATGCAATTGTAAATGTTTTAAATCTAATTTGAGTCGACATGTTATTTTTTATAATATTTCATTATTTTTTAAAAGGACACATGTCAACTCTAGGATGAGCACGGAAGGAGTTACACATCCCCCATACTTAGATATAGAATGCACCTCTTTAGCGGAACCAAGTCACTGAATCTTGTAAATCCTTCCACCAACCATGAGGAATGTTAATGACCTCATATCCAAAAGACAAAAGTGGTACATTCAGAATAGGGATATCAGTGGATATAAGAAAAGGCAAGGACACGTCAGTTGAAAAAGTTATGGAAGCAGTTGCAATAAGGGAAAAAACAGCCAATAGAGACAAGTGTGTGAGTGTCACTGCCCCACATTGTAGATAAGATGATATAATTTTATTAATGTCCAACAATTGATCACAAAAGTAGCTCAATGGCATTGTGTGGTACCATGATAACAATACAAAGTGGGAACCTAAAAGTAGCTCCTATAAAACCTAAAAGTAGAGTTTTATCTCATGTATTGTAGAGTGGATGATGAGGTAATGTAAATATCATGATATTTAGGGGAAAATGTCAAAGTTGACAAATTTTTCATAAGATATTTTTGTAATGTTTTGAATTTAATATTTTATTTTGAGAATTACTGTTACGTTTTTAATATACTATTTAGAAATATATGGTATACATTTTATTGAGTTTATGTGAATCATCACTTTATGGAAAATAATGTTAAAGAGTATCATTTTTATACATCAAATAGCATAAAATACATTGAAAAATGGTTTGAAATGTCTTTTTTTTTCTCATTTTCTTTAGAAATTTGCCCAAAAAGTGACTTCTTTAAGATAAAAGTTTAATGAAAAAACTTTGAAAATGCATATATTTTTCGTTCTAACTTTCTACATCTTACAAAAATTCAAAAATGTCAATATTTTTTTATTATAACTAGTTATTAAATGTAGATGTTTTTGTAAAGTTTGGAAAAAGGCCCTTGTAAATAAAAGATATTGTTTTCGATGAAGGGAGTCAGGTAATTGTCCTTAGGACAAGCCTTGTTCAGATCCCTATAGTCGACACACACACAAATAGTACCCTGCTCTTTGGCCACAGGGATGACATTGGAGACCCATTATGTTAAAGGAACGGGATAGATAAAGCCGACCTTCAAGAGCTTTTCAATCTCAGCTTTAATTGCCGCAGTTTTTCAAGGGTGTACTGGTCATAATTTTTGGCCGATAGGCTTAGCCTCGAGATAAGTCTTGATATCATGCGAGACAATAGCAGGATCGATCCCAGGCATTTCCTCATAGGTCCATGCAAAGACGTCGTGAAATTTTTTAAATAAGGTCGTAAACATGGTGAGCTCTTTAGGAGAGCAAGTCTGGCCAATGCGGATGTGTTACACGACGTCGGGTTTAATCGAGATGTCAATCGGAATAGTGGGAGTGATGTTTTCCATGTTGCCTTCCGTAACCGTATCGCAAGTTAGGATTGGTGACTGCGGGAAAGGATAGACATCTAGTGCAAAGATAGTGCTGATGGCATTCTCTACAGAGTCTAATGAGGGTAGGAAAGAGGATCGACGATAAAGGTCTTCCCAGGGAGGTTCATCTATGCTCATAATATCCATAATGGACTCGTTATAATGAAAAGTATGGAGCAGAGAATCTGGTAGAGAAGACGTTTGCTGTAGAGAACTAGGTGTGGAGGCCACGGTTAGGTGGTCCTCAGGTGCTGACTAGATAGCCTCATAGGTAGATTCAGCATGTGAGAGAATCATAGTATTTCCAATCAACTGCATGGTGGCCTCATCGGGCACGATCCATTAATCAACAGAGTTGGAAGAAGATGGGGTCAGGGAGGATATCATGTTCACCGAGGAAACATGGTTAGGGGGATCCAGGGTTGGAAAGACACCCATAAGAGATGATTCTTTTATGAGGCCGACCCCCACGCTCTCATATAGCTGCAAATATTTCGTTGGGACGAGTATCAATTTTTGGTGTACAGAATTCCAATTGGTTGATAGTGACAATTCGGCCTTGATGGGGGAATTGCACAATAGAGAAGACAGATGACACGACCACAGTCATAGAGTAAAACTAGTTACGACCAAGAAAGAGATTATAATCCAACGGGGCTGCGACTACTTCCACGTTAATGCTTACATTCTTACCCCCCAACTTGACTGCTATGGCTTGTAATAGCCCATGGGGTTGAAAGCCACGATCGTCGAATGCTTTTAGGGTAGTGGGAGAATGGCTTAACTCAGGAGAACCAATGGCTCTCCAACCAGATAACGACATGACTGAGGTAGAGGCACCTTCGTCTAGTATAGTACGATGGATTTTCTTCCCAGCAACTTTCATGGCAATTTGGAAAGCTAACTAGTGGGAAAGCCTAGGTTTAAAGTACTCAAGTCGAAACATGATTGTATTCAGGGAATCCGAATCTATGGTGCCAATGGCAGCAAGGAGAGTCTTACATTGGTTGGGACAATTCTGCAATACCTCTAGCATTGACATGGCACAAGGATATTGCACCAAGTCCTCTACGATGTTGTAATTCTGAGCTGCCCAAGCATTAGGATTGAAAACTGCTTTTCGAATTGTACTATTGGGCAGACGCAACACTGACTCTAATGAAGGCTTCTCAATGGTGAGAGAAGCTGGTGGCACTGTAACATCTAGAATAGAGGAGGAATCTTTTTCAGTATTACTTCCAATGGGTTCCTTTGGAGGGACTGAGTCATACGATCGTGAGTGTGTATTCAAGTTGACTGCCTCACTATGCATCATGAGAACATGCACGGTGGATGATATTTCTCCTTGGGGAGGAGAAGGTTGAGCGATCATTTGTTGATTCTGGGTGGGGAAGGGATCATTGAGAACTGCGGGTGTGGGGTTTCCCTTAAGAAAATTTTGCACTTGGTCTTTGTGGGGACAATCATTGGAGAAATGGTCACCACCACACAGTAAACAAGGATACTTAAGATTCTGCTTTTGTTTCGTGTCTTCGGGAGTGGGCTTGTTCTCCTGTTGGTTAGAATATTTTTTAGGTTTACCTTTGTTTTTCTTCTTGTCACCAGATTTCTGAGGTGAAGTTGATTGAAAAAAATTCACCTCCTCGATGGGGGCAGGTGTGGGTGATTTGGTGGTACTACTGCCAGCCTGTGGCGAGGGTCAAGCGGAACCATGGTGGTTCGATTATCCACCGGTTTGAGTGGGAGGCTAGGAGTGGAAGGAACCAATGATTCCATCAACATGAGGTCCCTGAGGTGGTTTTGCAGGATCATAGATGGGATGGGGTGCATCAGAAACAATGTCATATAAGGTGCCAGATTGGGCATAGACAAGGTCAAGGTAATGAGCACGAGCGATAGCCAGTTCCTCGGTGATGGCCCCGCCCATAGCTACATCTCTAGCTACGGGCGATAAAAGAGATTTGGTAAACCAATCAGCTAGTAGTTGATATGGAATAGGATCTTTAATAAGACATCATCTCCTCCGCCAATCATGGATATGATCAGATATATGAGTCACGGTATTCTCGCGAAGAGAGGTCAGTAAGTCCTTACCAGTTTCATAGCGAATCGGTAACTGGAAATGGGTTAAGAATGACATAGCTAGAGTACGAAAAATTGGGAAATGAGTGTGGTGGTAATTCAATATACCACTTAGCAGTTGGGCTGGTGAGAGTTCTTTGAAATAACCTTAGACAGATCGAGTCGTCCATCAAGGAGTTGGATGAACACCATAAATGGTATGTCATCACATGGTTTTTCGGGTCTTCACCAGGCTTGTTGTCAGACTTTGGGATATCCAAGGGTAATTTGACCGGAATGGGAGGCCAATTGTAATTATGTAGGATGCGATCATTATTCACCCGATACAGGTCTGGTAGGTCCAAAGTATCCAAAAATGGCAGTTGTTGGTTGGGTTGTGGATGCTAATAGTATTGATATGGCATAAATGGACCAATAGGACCTTCCATCGACTAGTTGTAAGGTGTTCCCGAACAAAATTTCCCGTAAGGGGGTGTGCCTCCTAGGTTGGGTGGTGGACTGTATGCAGGTCCTCCTCCATAATAGGGTGGTCCACCACCAAAAGGTGGGGGTCCGCCGCCACTGCCGAAAGGGGGTGGTCCTCCACCACCTCCACCAAAAGGGGGTCATCCACCACTGCCTCCACCGAAATAGTGTGGTCCTCCACCGGTACCGGAAGGGGGTGGTCCTCCGCCACCTGAAGGGGGTGGTCCACCGCCTCCAAAATAAGTAGGGCCTCCATCGCCGGAAGGGGTTTGGCCTCCGCCTCCGCCACCAAATTAGGGTGGGCTTCCACTGCCGGAATGAGGTGATCCTCCACCAGAAGGTGGTGTTCTGCCCCCTCTAGAATGGTATGGGGGCCTGCCGCCTCTAGAGGGAGGTGGAGGTGGACCAAACAGGGGTGGGGGTGGTGGGAATTGAAGGAAGGTTGGTGGGGGTCCACTTGGTAAAACATTATGATGTCCCCATAGAGTGTATGGATTTTTGGGATAAGGTATCCCGTAGAGTGCGTTTCCAAGATTAAATTTTCGTGACACAAGGTTAATATGGCCTGGATACGCTATAATCCATGGTGGTTGAGTTCAATTGGATGATCCCCTGGCATGAGATCATCCCATGGTGGATCCCACGACGGGTAAGGAATTTCCAACGGAATGATCGATTGGAAGTCCTCCACTTGTATTATGGCTAGAAAACAAGGGTTTCCCCCAATAGCAATTTTCTTACCACTTATAGATGGTTGACTCATAATGGGTTGTTGATTACTTACCATTGGAGGAACACTACTTGTGATAAAATTAGGGTGTAAAGAGTATCCTCCCCATGAGTTTTGGGGTGGGGGAGGGGTGGTTAGTGTTCCATTAGTAGTATTAGTGGTGTTGGACTGTTGTCCTTCAATGTATTGAGTCATTTGGGGTATAGAACTAGTCTCCTGTCTAAGAGTTGTACTTGCAGGAAACGAGGATTGACCAGGTTCATAAGTGGTCATAGTATGGATGGGTGTTTCCAGTGAATCATAAGATAAAGAACGAAATGGGGTATGTCTAAATGTGGGTACCTCCTTATCCTCGTCCCTTCATGAGAGACTTTGTCTTCTAATTTCGTCTCCTACTATATGTAATAGGTCCAAGCATTCACAATAGGGTCCTAGAAGCACTTCATGAGAACCCCAACTGGGAGGTGAGATGACAAAATGAGCCATTTGTTGTCCTAGAGATGTTTCCAAAAATATGCAGATGGACCAAATGCTATGGATACAGGGTCGTCTTGCGATGGATTTAACCAATTCGTGGTCCTAGGATCTCCTTCCAACAAATGATGGAAGGATGTGTCTCATGAAGTAGATGGTTCTATGGCCTCAGACCTTGTAGGATTAGAGGTTGGCGAATCCGGAAGAAACAAGTTAACTCCTGACTCCATGGTGGAATGTTCCGCTTCAGGTGATATGACAATAGTTTTTTTATCCATACTTACCCTCAAAATTACCTCCTGATTAAGGGGATATTCGGGTGGCAAGTGTAAAATTCTACGAGACCTTCTCAAAGGTTGTTCAGCCAGAATGACTGAAGTATAATTTCTCCTAAATGTCTCCTGTACAAAAGAAAAAAACAATCTATAAAAGTCTACACAAACTAAGGACACAAGCAAAATTATGTGATAGGTGTGGATTCAAAAGTCTGGAACCTCATAGGATTGTCAAGGCTTTGCAACTCGCGATATACCCCAGGTTCCAACCGTTATACACTAACCATGGTGGATTAGGGCCATACCCCTGACCATATAATCTAACTACCTAGGATCATGGGCATAGTAGCTCCCTGAGTGTTGTTCTCAGTGTATTTCTCTACCAAGACGGACAAATGGTTAGCTTGATTGGTTTCATGAATCCTAGGAGTGTCTCCCGATATACGCAAGGTACGTGGGAGCTCAAATCCGTAGTGGTGTTGTCTAATGCAAAACCGTAAGACAAGAGACTTCTGATCTACTACCGAGTACGTGAAGTGCCTTTCGATATACTACCAAGTACGTGAAGTGCCTTTCGATATACCCTAAGGTACATGAAAGATTCTTCGGTATACTGCTTGGTATGCAAAAGAGCCTTCGATATACCGTTTGGTACGTGGAAGAACTACAGTTCCCCCGAGATGCAGTGTAGGAAAATAACGACAACTGCCACGTTTTATGATGTTGGAACACGTCACTAACTTAACACACAAGTTACTAGTAAATTTTAATCTAGTTCTATCGGTAAATTTTATTTGGACAGTTAGGTGAATGCATGAGGTGTGTACATAAATGTAAACATGATGCAATCCTAACTACATGCAAAATGCACTCTTTCTTTTGATGAAATCTATGTAAGGGAAGGAGAAATTCTTTTGAAATGACGTCTATAAGACAAAAATCCCAAAAGTTCAAAATCTACCAAAGATGACTAAAGCACTCTTTTCTATTTTCCAACAAAACATAAAAATGAATAAGACACCAAATCAAAAATTATTTTTCTTTTTGTCTTTTCCAACTAGAAATAAACTGAGCATTAAAATGGAGAACTCCTACCTAGTATGCACTTAACTCTCAATTTTTACTATAATGGACTAAAAAGCATAAGAAGATAAAAAATGCATAGAATGCTTCAACTTGGAACTACTTTGTAAAAGCTTAAATTCACTGATTTTTCAAAAAGATGAATGATCCACAATTACAAAAATTACAATGAATTGACTTCCTCTTCAAAGATCGGCAAATAACGAATTCCAACGCGTGAAGACCATCCTACAATAATTTCCAAATGACCTTGAAAACAATAAAATGAGACACTTTGATTCTTCCAATGTGTATAGAAAAACAAGATCTGATAGTGAATGTGCTTTTCATACATAAATAGCAGAAAACAAAAGACTAAACGTGGCACACTAGTAACTCAAAAATCCCAAAAGAAAAATGACAAGCACTCAAATGAAAACAAAGACTCTCAAGTCACTCAAAATCAATCAAATTCAAGTGAAACGAAATGACTAAGCGCATGAAGGTTTTGGAGTTAGATCTACCATGGCCAATAGATTTGATAGGGTGATCAGGGAAAGCAAGATTGAGCAGATGACTGTGGGGGATTGAAATTTCTCACCACAACCGGATCTCTCACTTGACCAAATGGAACCCAAAAATCAACACAATAAATCCAAACACAATCAATGTTGAGTAAAGAGGCCTCTGATTGGAAGGTACAGCACAGAGAAGTCTGTGGATCACACCAAAATCAAAATTTGGAGAGTGGATAGACCAAGCACCAAGTTTACAAGATTGGCGTAGTCTGTGGTTAGGGGAAGTGTGCCTGACACAAACTGTATACACGTGTAGAGTGTCTATGGTGCAGGCTGTTAGATAGGAAAAAGTGTCGATGGCGCAAGATGCTCAAAAGAAGAATGTGCTCTGGATGAACAGGCACATTGGATTCATTACCCAAGTGCGTCAGGAGAATAACCCAATGAAAAAATTAAAAAAACTCCAAACAATGAACAAGTAAATGGATTGATAATGATTCAAACATACTCAGAGAAGGTCGAAAGACTCTCCAAGAAGAAAATCTGATGGTGAAAAGAGGCTCAGGAGGCAAAGCAATGGCTCATTGAGAAATCAAAGAACAACACATTCAAATTGAAATCGAAACAAAGTATTCCCCAGTATGGTCTCCATATTTGTTTCGGGCAATGTACTCAAGCGTATGCGAGCGTGATCTCCCTAGTTCAATGTGAATCTAGAACAAATAAGAACAGAACATAATACTACTTTCCTAGATCAATTAGAGATGGAGTCTAATAGATGTCTTACCTTCATATCTGTAGATCTATCTCCTCTTTGTAGCTCCAAGCTCCACGGTTGTCATATCCAAGCTGCAAAACCTGTCAGAACATGTGGAAACAAAGCAAGTAGTAACAATACATCTAAACACTAACTGATCTAAGCAAACGGTTAAGGAAGTAAGCTCTAAATGCTATCAACATGAACACATTTATGGAAAGAGATTATATTATTGTCAATAAAATAGGAAATACAAAGTAGAGTAGTAATTACAACCTAAGCCTTAACGTGGCAATCCTCCTCCAACAATTCAAGCCAATGCCTCCAAAGGAAATGTAAGCCTCCCAAGAGATGGATAGGGATCTTCTAGGCTAATTCCACCAGCATGTAAGTACTAAAGACTTCCTCCCTTTGGAATGGTGGAGAGCTTCATGTTTATAGGACCAAGAGGATAGAGTAGGTTGAGATATGGTAGGAGAGGACTAAGGGATCCTCCCTAGGGGTTAGGGAACCAAAGACCAGCTCAACTACAACATAGGGATAGAGATCCACCTCATCCACCTTTGAGATTTCGCTCGAAGGTCCCCTTTATCCACTTTAACTGACTCTGACGCATGCTGCATGAATGAAACTAGAACTTGAGAGGGAAAGCACAGGCTGCAGAAGGGAAACCTGAGCCATCGGCGCAGTCTGTCAGATGACAGTCTGCGCTTGACCTAGTTAGGTGCCTGCTGCTAGAGGACAACCTGCACCAGCCCAACTAGAACTTGTGGACAAAGGTCAACAACTTGCTCCAGTTAACTTTCTTGATCATTGAAAGCTCAGGGATTATGGCACTGAGTTAACATGAGACTCATGATGACGAGATTTAGGTGTAACATATATAAATATAAATGTCAAAATTGATAAATATATCATAGTTATATATAAAAAAAAATACATGTAAATATAATCCAAAACATAGCATGCTCATGCATAACATCAGTAGCTATCTAGCACCACCAACATCATCGTCAAGATCATGTTCATGATCCTCATCATGATCATCAAACTCATCATCTTGATCACCTTCATCACCATCCTCACCATCATCATATTCATCATCATCATCATCGTCATCATCATCATCATCATCATCTTCTTCTTCTTCTTCTATATTTAACGAAGGTGAGCCATCGACGCAGTCTGTCAGATGACAGTTTGCGCTTGACCTAGTTCGGTTCCTGCTGCTAGAGGACAACCTACACCATCCCAACTAGAACTTGTGGACAAAGGTCAACAACTTGCTCCAGTTAACTTTCTTGATCATTGAAACCTCAGGGATTATGGCACTGAGTTAACATGAGACTCATGATGACGAGATTTAGGTGTAACATATATAAATATAAATGTCAAAATTGATAAATATATCATAGTTATATATAAAAAAAAATACATGTAAATATAATCCAAAACATAGCATGCTCATGCATAACATCAGTAGCTATCTAGCACCACCAACATCATCGTCAAGATCATGGTCATGATCCTCATCATGATCATCAAACTCATCATCTTGATCACCTTCATCACCATCCTCACCATCATCATATTCATCATCATCATCATCGTCATCATCATCATCATCATCATCTTCTTCTTCTTCTTCTATATTTAACAAAGGTTCAACATAGTTTGGATCATCATTTATGGGGTCATCAATTGTTGTAATCTGAGGAAAGAAAAAAATCAATATTAGATGTTAATATTAATTTCATACCGTAATGCATATTTCTATTATATTTCTAATATTAACTCATACCAAAGTAAAACAAAGTATAATACAATTGCAGTTACTATGTGTCTGTGCACTAATATGACTACGAAAAAAGTGCAAAAAATAGAACTAAATGACAATTTTATTAAAAGATATAAACAAATTAACTAGTTTAAGAAATATGAAATGCCAATAAAAATATTGATGTTCTCCTTACTTTTATGATTTTAAGATGAATACTCAAGTGATATATTATTCCTAGATGTTAAATATGACTTGCCACTTTAGCCATCAAGCTTTCCTCCACCTAGTAGTCACCACAAATCTTACCAATAAACACCACATATTTCTTTTTCTTTCTAGTTTGTGCTCTTCCTAAATGCATTCTCATAAAATTCACCACCATCAAGGCCACTTGAATGGGATCTCTTATGAAATTGACTAGTTTCAAGGGACTGTTCAGTGGGAAAGATCAAAGGCAGGAGGTGTTATCCAAAGAAGTTAAGTGGTGGAAACAAGGGGAGAAATGTATAACTTGCTCATCAACCCACTATCAAACTATGTCATATCTATAGCTTCTTGAACTGTTGCTACGAAAAAGGTAAACTAGCATAGATCTATCTTAAAATGGGACCTACCAAGCGCCAAGAGGGATCAAATCTCTCGAGGTGCAAACCCCTTTTTATAGTGCAAATATTGAGGAAGGGTTTTAATTTATCTAATTTGTGTAGTTTTATACTATGCAGTTGTAAATGTCTTAAATCTAATTTGAGTCGACATGTTATTTTTTATAATATTTCATTATTTTTTTAAAAGGACACGTGTCAACTCTAAGATGAGCACTAAAGGAGTTACACATCCCCCATACTTAGCTATAGAATGTGCCTCTTTAGTGGAACCAGGTCACTGAATCTTGTAAATCCTTCCACCAACCATGAGGAATGCCAGTGACCTCATATCCAAAAGACAAAAGTGGTACATTTAGATTAGGGAGATCAGTGGGTATGAGAAAAGGCAAGGAGATGTCAGTTGAAAAAGTTATGGAAGCAGTTGCAATAGGGGAAAAATCAGCCACCAAATACACGGGTGTGAGTGTCACTGCCTCACATTGTAGATAAGATGATATAATTTTATTAATGTCCAACAATTGATAAAAAAAGTAGGTCAATGGCATTGTGTGGTACCATGATAACAATACAAAGTGGCAACCTAAAAGTAGCTCCTATAAAAGCTAAAAGTAGAGTGTTATCTCATGTATTGTAGAGTGGATTATGAGGTAATGTAAATATCATGATATTTAGGGGAAAATGTCAAAGTTGACAAATTTTTTATAAGATATTTTTGTAATGTTTTGAATTTAAGATTTTATTTTGAGAATTACTGTTACGTTTTTAATATACTATTTAGAAATATATGGTATACGTTTTGTTGAGTTTATGTGAATCATCACTTTATGGAAAATAATGTTAAAGAGTATCATTTTTATACATCAATAGCATAAAATATGTTGAAAATGGTTTGAAATGTCTTTTTTTTCTCATTTTCTTTAGAAATTTGCCCAGAAAATGACTTATTTAAGATAAAATTTTAATGAAAAAACTTTGAAAATGCATATATTTTTCGTTCTAACTTTCTAAATCTTACAAAAATTCAAAAATGTCTATATTTTTTTATTATAACTAGTTATTAAATGTAGATGTTTTTGTAAAGTTTGGAAAAAGGCCCTTGTAAATAAAAGTTATAGTTTTCTTATGACCAAGAAGTTTCAAAATCACAAAAAAATGGCTCAAAATGAAAAATGGTGCTACAAGTATACACACTTTATGAAACGTAGGTAAAAATGGCTACTAAAATTGACCCCCCCAAAAACGAGAACAATGTCGGGTTCTCGTCAAGTTGTATAACTTGTTCATAATGGGATTTGGTGCGTAGCTTCATGGCTTCATTTTGTTTTAATGAATCATGATGCTCCTCATCAAGGTGCTCCAAAGTGAACAATCGTTGTTCTAGTGTCGATGTGTCCAATAATAGATCCACTACTTATTGTAGTGTAGGGATTTGGCACTCAATGGGTAAAATTGCTTATAGTCCATGAACAAGGTGAAATTGAGTAAATCTCGTTGCAATTTTAACAGACTTGTTGTATGTTCGTAGTGCCAGCAATAACATGTGATGCTAATTGGCTTTGTTCTTGCTCACTGTCTACTGGAGCATGGTTTTGAGGACTTTATTGACTGGCTCAAACTACCCATTGGCTTGTAGATAGTAAGAGGTAAAAAATTCACATTTAAACCCCAATAAGAACAATAACTCTTAGAATGTCTCATTCTAGAAATGAGTTCTATTGTCAAAGACCAATTGTTTGGGTATGCCAAATTGTGATATGACTGGTTAAATAAAGATCT
This sequence comes from Larix kaempferi, assembly GCA_027924585.1. Classification (NCBI taxonomy): domain Eukaryota; kingdom Viridiplantae; phylum Streptophyta; class Pinopsida; order Pinales; family Pinaceae; genus Larix; species Larix kaempferi. Next base: position 1,183,999 of record BSBM01000697.1, on the reverse strand, counting down.
ACCTATTGTGGTGCTATTGCAATTGAAAGTGGGCATTGCTTCAACCCATTTGGTAGAGTAATATGTGGCAATGATGATATAGTTGTGTCCTTGAGATAACATAGGAAGACATTCCATAAAATCGATTCCCCATTTACAAAAAGGGTCAACTATGATGACTCAGTGCAAAGGCACATTTGGTACCCTAGTTTTGCTAGAAAAGATTTGATAGTTTTCTCATCATTTGATGGCATAAATGTAGTCTTTGAAGAGTGAAGGCCAAAAGTAGTCGATCTGAAGGATTTTTTGGGTGGTGGCCAATCTTGATAAGTGGCCATCGCATGCTCCTCTATGGAAATCATTGAGCACTTTCTCATCTTCGTCATGAGATAGACATATCCACAAGATGGTGCCAATCCCACATCAATAGAGAATGTCTCCGAGGAGAAGATAATTAGGGGCTTGGTGATGAATGTGACGACGATCATCACATGAGAGGTGGGAGAAAAATTTCTATTTGCGGAGGTATGTGAGAACATCTCAATACCATGGATCTTCACTAGATAAGATGAAGAGGTGTTCATATGTAAATTGATCATTTACTAGGGGCCCTAGTGTGATGGTTGGGAGTTCATTCGTGAGCTCTACAAGGGATAAATATTTTTTTATTTTGGGTATGACAAACTCTAGACTGAATTCTTGGAGGATGACAATCCAATGAGAAAAATTACCATTGATAAGTCATCGACTTAGTATGTACTGCATGGGGTTAGAGTCTACAATCACCATTGCTTTGTGAAGCAAGATGTATTTTCACAATTTTTGCATTGAGAGGATTAAAATCAATGCTAATTTGTCATCATATATGTAATTGAGATGCAGCCCTGACAGTGTCTTGTTGATTTAATAAATGATGTTCTTATTCTGATCCTTATCATTTTGAACTAAGACGCCAATGATTGAACATGATGGCATTGACACATAAAGGATGAAATCCTTTTCGAAGTCTAATAGGGAGATAAGAGGAGATGATGCCAAATACTTTTTTAATGCCTTGATAGACATTATTCCTCCATGTTTCCGAATTAGCATGTTATTGTACCAATGGTCCTTTTCCAAAACAATTAAAATCCAATGATTTTTGAATAAAAATAGGTAGCTCTGGTTTATTTTTAATCTAATTGGATTTGTTCATTAATGTAGAAATTGAGTATAACGGTTATGTAATAGAAATAAAAAGACATAACTAAAGACTAATGAAGCATTACTATGGAGAATACCTTTATGTGGATACTTTTTCTCTTCATATATCCTTTCCTCAAAAAGAGGCGGCCTTTGGAAAAGAATCAAGTATTACAGAACCGACCTTGCCTACCTTCTTAGTTTAGTGGCTCAACTAACAACCTACCCCTCTTCCATGACCATATGCTTTTGATGAGTTTCTAGATGCTACTGGTCTCCATCTTGAAGCTTAAACCCATTATCATTCTCAATTTATGTGACTTGGAACACTAGTAAAAATGATCGATTGTATAGAAATTGCAAGATTCGCACTTTCTTGGTTTCTTTTAAATCAAAGAGGAGGCTATAAGGTTCGTGGCTTCTGCTCATAACACCTTTCTCCTTGTTTGTAAGGTTGGTGGCCTCTATTCTCATGACAATATTGTCCCTGTTTATAAAAAAAATTTGTTTGTTATTCATACGATGCAATAAACTCATAGAACTTAGCTTTATATTTTATGAATTAAGTAGTTTTTTATCACGACGCATTTTATTTGTGTTGTAATAAATAGAGACATGTTATGGTCATTCTATAACATCTCGTGAACCAATTAGCGAGTTTATTACCCTAGATTAGAGTCATAGAGATGACAAGGAGAGTGCACCTACAAGCACTTGTGAGGAGATTTCTTCCTTGTTTATGAGCATTAGCAAGGAGACCTACCAGGACCATGACAAACTCGACAACCCATTTAGATCCTTATATATTATATATCTAGGTCAAGCGCAACACAAATAATCTATAATCTATAGCTAGGTTTTTTCACACACAACATTAAAGAAAGCAGGGTCGAATGAAACCCTCATAGTCAATCCATCTCTACCCACTACACAAAACTACCATCCATCAAGCAAAGACAGCGCAGTGATTAAGACAGAAATTGTATTGATTGTGTGTCAATTATATCAATGTTATGTATCCATTACATGATTGAGAACCATATCCATTGTTAGTGCCATATCAAAATTTAAATACAACCTCTTTAGCATTATTTTATGTTTGTGAATTATGAAATGGCATGAAAAATTTGGCCTTTCCTTGAAATAAGGCCAAATAAGAACTTCAAAAATTTCATTGGTAGGCATAAAGTTCCTACATTAAAAATATGGAAACTTTGCTTAAATTGTTATATACATGCACAAATAATGAAAATACAACAAAGTGATTTATAGAGTCCTTGCTCTTCTTCACAAGGACTAAATAAAGTTTTATCAACATTGTCCTCTTATGCACTGTGGGCATTGATTAACTAAACTCCAACCATTTAATCCCAATGCAATCTATCCATTTAGGAAAAATGATTTTATTGTCAACTAGGAGCATGAACCATCCAATAGATTACTAAATTGGAGACTAAACCATTCATTTATATTGTATTAGTAGTAGTAAAACCACCTATCACCCATTTAGGCACCTTGACAGAAATGGACACTTGGTGATTGAAACCATCTAGCTCAATCAATACAAAGTATCAAAACCTTTTCCAAGTTATAACCTAGTGAAAACATTTGCCTTAGACAACTAGGATTAATATTACAAAGTAAAAACTAAATTTTATTCTTATTAATAATTTTCACAATGAGAAAAATCAAATCTCATAGAAAAATTGTTCCCACTTTGTGTGGTGTTGGTCAAACGAGACAACCTATCCATCAAAACTTTTGTTGGTCAATATGATTGTAGATAACTTTTTTCCATTGAAACATCTTCCCGTCGTTGGTCAAGACGATTTGTCAGATATTCATTTTCTTCTTCATGCATTCGTCGTATTCGAGTAGTTATTCACCTCGCTAATCACTATCTGTTCACTCCTTGATTTAAGGCTAGATTGACTCTCAACTGACTGTATCACTCCAGTTAGCTCCTCATGCGCCCTCCACTGAGCCTCCTTCGTTTAGTTATTGCCTCCATGTGCCAGTTACACCTACCACACTCAGTTAGACTCAGTTTGACATCTGGTTGACAGTTACTTGTGCATTAATGACTCCACTGATGATGATCAGGACTTCTAGTTGTGCTTTGATGACACTCCATTGATTTGATGATCACTCCATGAAGGCTAATTCGAATTGCCACCTTGGAATTCAAATCCTCTCGCCATTGTATTATTTATTTGTCCATATTGTGATTAATGAGATAGTGTGTGATGTTATTCTGCTTCTATCTGAGTTCTACTGTATCATAATTCTATTGCTCCTTTACACTGCATTGACCACTCTACTTCTATTTTCTTGCTTAATCTTAATCTTTCTTCTGAGGTATACATCATCTCTTAGATCTTCTGTGAGGATTTTCATAGGACGTCGTTGAATACATTTCTAAGTGCATGAAATGTCAGCAGGTGAAGGTTGAACACCAACACCCAGCCGGTTTATTGTGTCCATTTCCAATTCCAGAATGGAAATGGGAAGTAATTTCCATGGATTTTATTACAGGGTTTCCAATGACTATGAGACAACATGATTCCATCATGGTGGTGGTGGAAAAGTTAAAAAAGGAAACACATTTTATACCGGTGAAGTCTACATATAAAGCCGATGCCATTGCAAATATTTTCATGAAGGAAATTTTCAAATTACATGGATTTCCTAAGGCAATAATTTCTGACAGGGATACCAAGTTCACTTCCAATTTTCGGGAAGGTCTCTTTACAGATTTGGGTACACAGTTGAGCTTTAGTACATCGTACCATCCACAAACATATGGGTAAACAGAAAGAGTAAATCAGGTGCTTGAATACATGCTTTGCATGTATGTAATGGACAAACCATCCAAGTGGGAGGATTATATACACCTAGTAGAGTTTGCATATAACAATGGGTAGCAAGCATCATTGGGGATGATTCCATATGAGGCTTTGTACGGCATAAGGTGTAGGACACTAGTGACTTGGGATAATCTAGTGAACATAATTGTACTTGGGCCGGAATTGCTTAAGGAAATGGAACAATAGGTTGCAAAGATCGGGCCGAATTTAAAAGCAACCAAGGGTGAGCCAAGGATAGACAAAAAAGCTATGCAGATAAGCATAGAGTGCATAGGGAATTCAGTGTTGGGGATCATGTGTATCTTAGAGTGAGTCCAAGGAAGAGTTCCTTGAATCTTGGGAGTTGTGCCAAGCTATCACCTAGATATTGTGGGCCATTTGAAGTGCTTGAAAGAATAGGGCCAGTTTCATATAGACTTTCATTTCCAACTAGAACTAGAGCTCATAATGTTTTTCATGTCTCTTTGCTTAAGAAATATGTACATGATCCTAACCATGTGATTAATTGGGATGTGATCCAGGTGGAACCCGAGGGAGAGTTCCAAACTGATTCATTGTGCATCCTAGACAAGAAGGTAACATTGCTATGGAACTGAGCCATCGGACAGGTAAAGGTGCAATGGAAGCACTACGGTCCCGATGAGGCTACATGGGAGCTGGAGGATGCCATGAGATAGGCATATCCATTTTTGTTCAATTTTGAAGAGCACTGAGGACAATGCTAATGTAAGGGGGAGGGGAATGTAATTTCCCGATTTTGACCTTATTGCATTAAAATTGTAAATGATGTAAATATCGTTATTTGATCATGGTGAGGAGCTCAAGTCCAAGGCCCCGCCATCGATTTAATGTTTTATGTATCGACAATTAAAAATCGATGTATATGGTTCTTGTGCTAGACACGCACAATAGAAATTAAGACATCATGTAAATACAAATTTTAATGAAATACCCACAACTAGCTATGCAATGCAACAAGAGATGGAGGCATGATTTTACAAGGAATAGGGAGGGAAAATATTCAAACCCTTTAGCCATTAGTGTCAATGAGGAAACCCATAAAAAACCAAACTACCCATTTTGACTTATGCACCCAATCGTTTAATTCTTCCAAGAGTTGGTTGAGGTAGTTAATGCCTTGGGAATGGAGAGGTATGGCAGCCAATTTCGTGTATGGGAAAGTCATCAATCTGGGAAAACGTATTTTTGCTTCTTGGGAAAGAAAACACCCACGAAATTGTGCCCAAAGCCATTCTTCACCCATGGGTTTTTCTCTCTCACGCAGTCTGATCTAGCTGGGGCTTTCTCCTTCACGGTTTCCATCATTTTCCTTCATTTTCCATAGCTTGGATCTCATTTTTGCATTGCACAGTGGCTGGGAGGAAGGGAGTCATGATTTGGGGGTTTATGGAGGCCGTTTCTGTCCTTTGAATGCCCATAAACGTTTTCTGAAAATGATTTTTCTCTCCCAGGGTTGATTTCCCATCTGCCATTTCGTTTTTGGTTTCCCACATTTTTTTGAAACTAATGGAAACCCACTTTGGGCATCCCAATGTCAAAACATGTCTCTTCATGCCCAGCACTTGTGATTTTGCTGTTATGTGCATCCCTATTTTGGTTTGAAATTGTGAGCAAGAAATTATGAGTGGAAGCAGACCAAAATTGGCTTGATAAACCTAGTGGGGAAGGTAAAATCTCAAGAAGATCAAAAGGGTTGGCTACTCTTCTATGCACACCTTGAATAGTACGGAATTGGAAGGTATGGCTTGAGGGACTGTGTAGTAGTGAAGGGAATACTTCCTTGTGTCGGGTGTGTGGGCATTGTGGGGGACCAAGCTGGATAGATCTTGTAAAGGTATCCATAGCTTTGTGTTTGAGCTCACTAGCTTAGGAATTCTTCCTTTCCATTTCCTTAGAAGCCTGATAAACCCAACTGTACATTGGCTTGGATGATTTTGGTGTATATTTGGCTATGTGTGAGTCTGTTGTTCCCTTTTTCCTTGTAGAAATCATGCCCAGCTAGGGGGTGGCAGTTGTGTGGAGTATTGATGAGCACAACTGGCCTATGGTTGGGTGGTACGTTGCAGTTGCATAGCGAGTTGCTCGGGACTACTTTGTTTTAAGATAAGTACTCTCTTGTGTTAATTCTGTAATGTATTTATTTGATGATTATCATGAATATCTTTAATGTATGCTAGATGTGTGATAGAATTTACTTCCACTGTGTTTCTTGCATATATATATATATACATCTGCATATGTCTTTTTTTATATTCTGTGAATTTTGTTAATAAACATGGGGCTAGATGCCCAGCCTTAGCATCATGTTCTCTCCATCGCACTGGTATGATGGGAGGGGACGTGACATCCAGAACCGACCTTGCCTACCATCTTAGTTTAGTGGTTCAACTAGCAACTGACCCCTCTTCCATAACTGCATGCTTTTGATGAATTTCTAGATGCTATTGGTCTCCATCTTGAAGCTTAAACCCATTATCATTCTCAATTTCTGAGATCTGGAACACCAGTAAAAATGATTGGATTGTATAGAAATTGCAAAATTCTAGCTTTCTTGGTTTCTTTTAAATCAAAGAGGCAGCTATAAGGTTGGTGGCCTCTTCTCATAACATCTTTCTCCCTATTTGTAAGGTTGGTGGCCTCTATTCTCATCACAACCTTTTCCTTGTTTATAAAATTATCTTGTTTGTTATGCATACGATGCAATAAACTCATAGAAGTTAGCTTTATATTTTATGAATTAAGTAGTTTTTTATTACAATGCATTTTATTTGTGTTGTAATAAATAGAGACATGTTACAGTCATTCTATAACATCTCATGAGCCAATTAGCGAGTATCCTACACTAGCTTTAGAGTCATAGAGCCAACAAGGAGAGTGCACCTACGAGCACTTGTGAGGAGATTTCTTCCTTGTTTATGAGCATTAGCAAGGAGACCTGCCAGGGCCATGACAAACTTCACAACCCATTTTGATCCTTATATATTATATATCTAGGTCAAGTGCAACACAAATAGTCTATAATCTATAGCTAGGTTTTTCCACACAAAACATTAAAGAAAGCAGGGTCGAATGAAACCCTCATAGTCAATCCATCTCTACCCACTGCACAAAATTACCATCCATCAAACAAAAACAACGCAGTGATTAAGACAAAGAAATTGTATTGATTGTGTATCAATTAAATCAATGTTACATGTCCATTACATGATTGAGAACGATATCCATTGTTACTGCCATATCAAAATTTAAATACAACCTCTTTAACATTACTTTATGTTTGTAAACTATGAAATGGCATGAAAAATTTGGCCTTTTATGAAATGGCATGAAAAATGTGGCCTTTTCTTGAAATGAGGCCAAATAAGAACTTCAAAATCCTCATTGGTGGACATCAATTTCCTCTTAAAAACGATGGAAACGTTGCTTAAATTGTTATATACATGTTTTAGTTTACATGCACAAATAATGAAAATGCAACAAAGTGATTTATAGAGTCCTTGCTCCTCTTTACTAGGACTAATAAAGTATTTAGCATTGAACATGTAGGAACAACATTGTCCTCTTACACAGGGTGGGCATTGATTAACTAAACTCCAAACATTTAATCGCAATGTAATCTATCCCTATAGGAAAAATGATTCTATTGTCAACTAGGATCATGAACCATCGAATAGATTACCAAATTGGAGCCTAAACCATTCAATTATATTGTATTAGTAGTGGTAAAACCACCTATCACCCATTTATGCACCTTGCCAGAAATGGACACTTGGTAATTAAAACCGTCTAGCTCAATCAATACAAAGTATTGAAACCTTTTCCCAAGCTATAACCTAGTGAAAATATTTGCCTTATACAGATATGATTAATATTACAAAGTAAAAACTAAATTTTATTCTTATTAATAATTTTCACAATGAGAAAAATCAAATCTAATAGAAAAATTGTTCCCACTCGGCGTGGTGTTGGTCAAACTTGACAACCTATCGAATCATCTGCCCGTCGCTGGTCAAGACGATTTGTCAGCAATTCATTTTCTCGGTCGCTGGTCAAGACGATTTGTCAGCTATTCATTTTCTTCTTCATGAACTCGCCGTATTCGAGTGGGTATTCACCTCGCTAATCGCTATCTGTTCGGTCAGGAATACGGCCTCCCATCAATGACGAAATGACACCTAAAATGCAATCATGGCCAACAGAAGCAATAAACAAATAGAGAAGATAAAATATGACCTGTACTATTTAGGTAACACTAGCGTTTTTAGAATGAGTATAGTAACCATGAACCTAGACTCGCTCTAATGCAGTAATGGAGTTGTCTAAATATTCGACGATTTACATTTTTCTTGTTAAAATGGCCGAAATCCAACAAAAAATCTTTGGTGAAATCATAATTTTTCATGGTTCAAATTTGTTTTTTCGGTTGCAAAAATGGATTCAACATGCTTTAATACACCTATAACACCCAGATTGTGCAATCTCACCAACTTATATATGCGATTCCAGCAATTTTAGTCAGATTGTTAGCAAAAATGATTGGAAAAGAGTCGGAAAAATGGTCCAAATCATCGAACGTTTAGACTACTTGTGTAGTAATAAGTAATTGAATCGTGACTTGCTATGGGGATGACTACGAAAGGATAAAGAAGAGTAGTTGGTGCTACGAGAGGATCAATTACTAAGGGTTCAGTCTGATACATGCAGAGCATTTAAAGGTTTGATCCGCTCAACCTTCTCTTATGTAGATCTATTCAATAACTACACAACATAAAATATATATTTAATGGGTTGGGGTTGTGAGGAAAGAATGAACATAGATCAGTGCAATCATAACTGCAATGCTTGTGCAGAATGTATATCGTTGATGTAATGTCAATGCCAAGATCCACATTGCACATTATCTATACTATGGGATTTAATTAGACGTATTTTATAAGTCAATTGCTACCGTTGATCAAATTTGAACCCATCCCATTCCTTCCAAAGGGTTTTGACTCGTCCTAGCCCTTACAAAGTGTTTTGACCCATCTCAAAATTGTTAAATAAATATTGCCCTTAAAAAATTTGAAACCTTAATTTTACCCTAACTTTAAGAACGGAAGAGTATATGTAATCTTTTAAAAGAAGGGTAATATCTATTCGTTGAATACATTCCTTGGATAAGTATTCTATTACTATGTATTTGAATAATTTCTTCCATATTTGAATAATTTCTTCCATATTATTAAATTCACTTTAAAATTTGAGAGTGGTTTTGAAAATGTCATCAGTGTGAGAATTTGGTTGGTGAAGAATTTAAGTTTTGTTTGATTTGGTGCATTTTAAAATACTTGGTTTCTCTAGGACTTTTCAAAAGAAGAATTATGATAGTTGGAACCATAGTCCATTTGTCCACATGTTGAGTTGAATACAATTATGTTTTCTTCCAATTACTTGATGGTTCAATTTCATGATACTTCTCTTTACATGAACTATATAATAAATAATAATAAATGTGAATGTGTTACATTTAATGAGGGGCAATTATTTTCTATAATGGCATTATATGAAGCAATTTAGATAATTTGGTATGAAAAATGATATATTACCGAATCATAAATTTAATCAAAATACATAAAATGAACAATCTAAGATGTTTTATAGAGTGTTTCTAGAACTTGTGGTTCGTAGTTTCTTGTGAAATCAATTAAAAAAACTAAATCCATGGGTGCCGCTCACAATTGAAAACTAAATAAAAGGTCAGGTTTGACAATTAGTTCACTTGGTAGAGATACAATAAATAAAACATTCAACTTCATACAAATTTAACATTATCGAAATTCATAGGGTAAACGTGAATAGATTGTCCTTACTACTTCCATTTGTGTTTAGTTGCAATTCCATTTTTTTAAATATTCATGTCCATGCTACTTTGATTGTAGTTGTTCTTGGAAAGAAAATTTTGGTGGAAATTTTTAATACACTTTTTTTGTGTTTTGAAAATGGTATTCAATGTGAATTTTCTTTTGGCCTCAGGATTGAAAATCCCTTAGAATTTTGACCTTGTGCAATCCTCCATTCATTCATTTATATAGTATCATTTGTTCACAATATTTTATATAAAATACATCATATTTTGATTACTCTAGCTATGATCTATGAACAACCATTTTGCACCACCGCTAACTCCTTGAGATTTTGTTGATTCAATTATAGTCACATATCTATAGTCAAGATTTTTGAATTATCTTCAAGCCCTGTGAAATATGTACATTAATTCCACTAATTCCCACATCCTTGACATGAGCTAGGAGAATATATTTAAAGCTCAACCTCTCCACCATTTCCTCCAAGAAACTTTTTTGTTAATGCTTCTTGTGATAGACATTTGCTCGGGTATTTTTTGGTGCCTTTCCTCATGCAATGCATGCTTTCATTTAATGATTCTACTATGCAAGTTTCATCATATAACTAGTTTGGTTTCTTGTGGTTGCTATTGATTCTTGTATAATTTTCTCTATGGTTTTCCATAGTAGATGTTGGAGCCAAGGCCGCAGCTATGGTAAAAGCTGCGAATTTTGAGGAAAAAGCACAAGTATGGAAGAGAAAGTGCTAAGTTTTGAATAAGCGCCAATTTTGGGACAGAAGCAGACGGTGCGCAGTACGGTGCCAGATGGATAATCTCAGCGTAGATTACGGACCGAAAATCGCGGAGCTCGCGCGCACGTCAGAAGAGAATGAAGATAGCTGAGTGGAAAGCCCAGCTACCACAATGAATGAAGCAATGGAGTAGAGGGCTCAACTACCCTCATTAAGGCTGAATACAGAAGTTATGGTTGCTCGGACCAAGGAGGAGCAACGGACTAAAGCATTGAAGGCGAAGGACAAGGCGCCCATACCCGTAATCTGCGCCGGAAATCATGGAGCCTGCAGGAAGCGGCGACATGACTGTAAGCGGCGTCTACAGTACACCTAGCCATGTCTGGTTAGGGTTTTTGGGGATTACTGCTGGGAAAGGCCCACAGTTTTGTAAAGGTGCGACTGCCATGGCCACCTATATATATGTATAATTGTGAAGGGTAGATGTTAGTTAGCTAGTTTGGGAGCTGATTAATTAGTGAGTCAGTTAGCTAAGCCTGTGAGTGTGATAGCTAAGATAGTAGATACTAGTTGTAAGAAGGATTGATCGAGTTGATCATCCTCTGTTACGATCTTGCTGATTGTTTTCTACCGTGTTGCTAGAAAAAAGGAGTTAGAGCTGGTTAGCAGTGAAGCTAATCCTTGAGTTGCAGACAGTCAGAGTCGACGTCTGAACTATTGTAACCTCTGAAGAGGAAGAGACTAGATCGAGAGAAGGGCTCCCAGCTGTGTGCGTGGAGTTTCCTGGAAAGATCTAAGGCTGCAGCTGTGTGCGCAGCATATTATATAAATCTACCTTTTCTGGTTAATATAAGATACTCCCGTGGATGTGGTTTTCCCCGTGCAGGTGGACTTCATATTTCTCGCTATCGTGATGTTGTGATTGAAGTGATTACCTGTTTTAGTTTACTAACGGCGTATGCAGGAATATTGCATTATCCTTATGAGTGTGTTGAGTAACTTCTTGGAGCTTCCTTGGGGACTATAATTGTTAAGACTCGAAGGAATCGGTAAGACGCGTCGCCGCAGCGATAGGAGATCGTGTTGCTGCGACGGGCGCGCTAGCGAAGAGACGCATAGAATACCGGCGCAGAGGATAATTGGTCCTAGCGCAGGAGCGGAAGTACCGCGTAGCTAAGCTGCTGAGCAGGAGCCTGAGAGCGGCCGTGCTCCTAAGTCTGAAGAGGGGTCGGACATCCACCTTAAAGGAATCGTCGAGGAGGAAAGAGCAGTCTCCGCGTCGCCTAGGTTAAGGAAACCTGATTCCTTAGCCCCCCCATAGCCACTTCGGGTGAGACCTCGAGCTGCTGCGCAGCTCGTTGCCGAGAGGGCCAGTGCACCAAGGGGTTTTGTTGATGCACTTCATTAAAACCCGGGTCTGTCCAAAAAGCAGCCAATAAATGGTTCCGTTGCCGCGCGATTGAAACTTGTTATTTCAGCGACACGCGAGATTGAGGCGAAACCCAGAGAAAGAAGGAGCCAACAAATGGTTCCGTTGCCTTATGACTTTTTGATCACGTCACTTCCGTTGCTTTGAACCTTGTTGTTGAGCCAACAAATGGTTCTGTTGCCTTGAGACTTGCTCAGCTAACAAATGTGTTACTGGAATCCTACAGCTACAGAAATTCAGGAGTTGTTCGATTTAAAGACTAAAGAGTTCGCTGAACAAGAAAATAGAAGCTCTAGGCTCCAGCCAGAAGAATGGTTGTAGAAGTATATCTATACTGACCTTCACGAAATTTTCTTTGTCACATTTGCACTTGAGTTACATGCTTGGATAGCCAAGTTAGAAGATACTAGACCCACTGTGCATATTGATCGACCAGTCGCTTGGACCCCTGAGCTAGTCAGTACTTTGAAGCGGGTAGATAATTCTGTGTCCTGCGCAGTAGACTTTTGGTTGAATAGTCTGCTGGAAGGTTTCATCACTGAGTTTGCAGTGGATACAAGGAAGAGTTTCAGTGAAGCTGAGAGGAGTTTCTTTCAAGCACATAGAGGTAAGTTCTTAAATTCTTTGAACTTACGGATTAAAATGCTTCTGTATGAAAAAGCAAAATTATGTATAGCTTCAGATGAATAGCATAGATAAGTAATGTCCGTAGACTCTGATAGTGACCCTGAAGTTATTGGTTGCACTCGTAGTAGAAAACGGTATAAAGTAGGCCTTGACCAACATTCTTTTGAGTCGAGCCCAGAAGACAGTCAAGCTCCTAGAGCAAGCCACATAGAAAGACAAGGGAGCGTTCATATCCCTTATTACCCTTTTACACCGCAAAAACAAGACGAAGTTCAGTATAATCCCATAGTAACACCTTCTAGTAGCCCACACGGTACTTCTAGTACCTCTGTGCCACCTTTGTTCAACCAGCCCAGAAGAACTGCTACAACACCTCCACCTCAACCTAGCGCAAGGAAGATGGGTAATGACATGAAACTACCAACTTTTAGAGGAACAGGGATAGAAGACCCTGAGCAACACTGGTTCCTATGTGAAGCCATTTGGACAATTAAGCAAATTAATGATGATGCTGTTAAACTGGTTCAGTTAGCAACCACACTAAGAGAAAGAGCCTTAACTTGGTTCATGAAATACTCAACAGCATAGAATAGAACGCTTGCTGATGTAAGAAATGCAATGATTAGAGAATTCAAGAAACCTAAATCAGAATCACAGTGTATAACAGAGCTCAAAGACATAAAACAGTTACCTACAGAGTCAGTATGGGACTTCGACCAAAAGTTCAAAGCCTTGATAGATCAAGTAAGCTTTGAGTTTGCACCACAACAACATAAGGAATGGTTCATTGCTGCGCTGCTTCCACACATTAGACTTCCTCTTATGCAACAGAATCTCACTACTCAGGAACAAGCTCTAGAGATGGCTATGAAACTAGAAGCTTCACCAATTGCTGGAACAAGCAACGATGTTGCGCAGTTGCAGAACCAATTAGCAAACTTAACCTTGCAAGTGCATGATATTAAGAAAGGCAAGGATGCTAAGGAGGAGATATGGTGTACAAAATGTAAAGCACAAGGTCATTCAAAGGACCATTGTCCCGTTTTCATAGAGTATATTGCAACTGGAGCACCTAACCCTTTACCACAGGCACAGGGGCCTTGGTGTGAAATCTGTAGAACTAGAGGTCATAGACCACAAGAATGTCTCTTACTTCAGAAATATGTACAAACTCCAAAGAATCTATATTGTAATTTCTGTAAATCAGAAGGCCATGATGAGAACAATTGTAGAGCATATGACCTTATGATGGAAAGGAAACACGATGTTTATAGAGTACAATCAGAAGCACAAGGACCCGTAGCAGGTCCACAGTATGACCAAACTCGCGACGGTCGAACAGGAAATTATAGGGGCCGCGGACGCGCAACAAATTTTGGCCGCGGAAGAGGCCAGATCACTTGTTATAATTGTGGAGCGCAAGGTCATTTTGCAAGAGATTGCCAAAACCCTACAACCCTTTGCAGATATTGCAAATCTTATGATCATATCATTGAAGAATGCCCTTAGTTGATGGCTAAGATGCAAGCAAAGACGCCACAGGTCAATCAGAATATTCAATTGATTGGAGCCGAAAAAATGGAACCAGACCGTACAGTTAATATCGTGACGCGCAGTGGAACCACCACTGGAGCGCCAGAGTCAGGAACTGGAAAGCAAGTGACGCAATGGGTGCGCCGCGCTAATATTAAACCAGCCCCACTTAATCTGCAGAAGCAAAAAGAAGCATTCAAGCAAGCCCAAGAGTATTTCTCAGACCCCAGAGCTTCAAGTTCTGTCACAACTCCGCATAATGCTATTAGATCGCAAGTGCTGAGACAAGACAACCTGGTACAAGAACAGGCCACTACATCCGGAAGGCCCGATGAAGAAGATGCACTAGGTACTGTCCATACCTTTCTAAGGAACTGTTTACAGTTGTTGCGCAATGAAAAAGCAACTATGGAACTTCAACACCTATTGGATAGATGTCAACAATCTGCTTCGACGAACACGCCGCAGCGTGCTGTTCACCAGATTGGGAGTCACACTAGAACTGGAAAGGAGATGAGGCTCACAGCGCAGATTGGAGCATTTGAGATGGACGAAGTCATTTTAGATTTGGGCTCAGAAGTTAATGTTCTCACCATGCAGACATGGGAACAGATGGGAAGTCCTCAACTTTCAAGATCCCCCATCCAGCTAAGACTCGCGAACCAGCAACGAGTCTCTCCATTGGGCAGATTACCCAATGTACCTATTAATATCGAGGGAGTAAGAAGTTCTGCAGACTTTGAAGTAATCAAAATTATGGATGATAGTAGACCTTACCCAGCACTTTTAGGTATAGACTGGGCATTTGATAATTTGGCTGTCATTAACTTGAAGAAAAGACAGATGACCTTCGAGGACGACCAGATTAGGGTCATTGCACTGCTTGATCCTATTCAAGGACCAAGGTATATAGAACCTATTCGGGCAGAAGAAGAAGTGTGCCACATGGAAAGTTTGTATCAGATGACTGCTAGTCAGAGTGACTATGTCAATCCCACAGCAGATGGCCATATCAGCTGGCGATGCGATAGCTCGTGCACATCAGACTCAGATGCAGGATTGGAAAACTGGCAGAATCGCTTACATGAGGTTTCTACAAGACGTTGCGCCATGATGACTAAATCCATTCGATGGATTGGCACAGAATTGACTGACACTCCAATTTTTGATGGTTTAACTGAAGTAAGCAAATTCATACAGGCATATGAACAACAGCTTCCAGAACAGCAGCGCATACAGGCATTAGATGTATCACTGCGCGCTACACCTGCAAGATGGTGGGGTGCACATAAAGAAAATATTCACACATGGCAAGACTGTCGTAGATTGATACTGCGCAGATTCCAGGACACTACAGCAGAAGTGTCGCGCAAATATGAGGGACATAGTGACCCCAGGTCACACATTGAAGCATGCATTCAGCAATGGTCGGATATTCCGGACGATGAGTGGGTTCACCTATTCATCCACACATTGGACACAGTTCCAAGGAACTGGTACACTGAAACAGAATTGCGCAGAGGCACTCTTACTTGGCCTCTTATGATAGAAAGTTTTCAACTTACCTTCAGCTTTGAGTCAGAGCATCCAAGTATTGATCAGGCTCTGAAGTGTATTAAAAAGAAGGTATTTGAACCATGTCTATTACCAGAATATTCCCAACCGGATTGGGCTGTTCAGATAGAACATGCCCTGGAATGCTATAATTTCACCACTGGAGAAGAGGAGGATGATCCTCGCAACATCAATATCCCAGAATCAGAAGGGATGCGCAATGTTGAAGGTCCTCAGCTTGATATCCCTGCCATTACAGAACACATCAAGCTCAAAAAGGTTAACATTGGTACAGAATCCGAACCCAAGTTTTCTTCTATAGGAGACTATTGGGATGATGAAACTGTTGGGCATATTTCAGATTTATTACGTGACTACCAGGATATCTTTCCTACCAAGTTCACAGAAATGAAAGGCATCCTAGGAGACTTAGGAGTGATGCGCATACCTCTGAAAGCAGATGCCAAGCCAGTAAAGCAGCGCCCATACAGGTTGAACCCGCGCTATAAAGAAAAAGTTAAAGAAGAAATTGACAAGATGCTCGCAACATGTATTATTGATCCAGTAGAAGAAAGCGATTGGATTAGCCCTATGGTTGTACAAGAGAAGAAGACAAAAGGTGAAATAAGAATTTGCGTGGACTTGCGCAAACTCAATGACGCATCAGCGCATGATCCATTTCCTACTCCCTTTACAGATGAAGTGCTTGATAATGTTGGAGGACAAGAGGCTTATTCCTTCACTGATGGATTTTCGGGATACCATCAGATCAGAATCCATCCAGACGACTGCCATAAGACTACTTTTGCGACTGAATGGGGATCATTCCAGTATACGGTAATGCCCTTTGGTCTTAAAAACGCTCCTGCTATCTTCTCTAGAGTCGTTGTTGTTGTTTTTAAAGAATTCATCCATAAGTTTTTAGAATTCTATTTTGATGATTGGACTATGTTTGGTTTACTAAAGAACCATATGGGGAACCTGCGAATGATGTTAGAAAAATGTAGACAGCACCAGATTTCCCTTAACTTAAAAAAATGTATCTTCTGCGCTCCTTTTGGTATTTTGTTGGGTCACATTGTATGCAGACAAGGACTCCTGATGGATCCTGCGAAGGTTGCCATCATTGCTAATTTACCTGCGCCCAACTCAGTTAAACAATTGCGCACTACATTGGGACATACAGGATACTACAGAAAATTTATCAAAGGTTATGCAAAGATCACAGCACCTATGGAAAGATTGCTGAAAAAGGATTCGAAATTCCAATGGACAGAAGAATGCCAACAGAGCTTGGACACACTTAAAGACAAGATGATCAGTGCGCCAATTCTAGTTTTCCCAGACTGGAATAAACCCTTTCATGTTCATGTCGATGCTTCTTCCATAGCATTGGGGGTCGTACTTACACAACCAGGAGAAGGAGGTATCGATCACCCCATTGCTTACTCTAGCCGGAAGCTGTCCACAGCCGAGAAGAACTACACTACTACAGAGAGAGAAGGACTAGCTATGGTGTACGCCTTACAGAAGTTCAGACACTACTTACTGGGTGCACATTTTAAAATGTATACTGACCATTCTGCTTTGAAATACTTGGTCAATAAGCCAGTGTTAGGGGGAAGAATTTGCAGATGGCTACTGCTCTTTCAAGAATATGATTTCGAGGTTATTGTAAAGCCAGGTAGATTGAATGCAGGACCTGACCACTTATCTAGGATCGAGTCAGGGGAAGAACCTACAAATCTGGAGGATAATCTGCCTGATGCACAACTATTTTTTGTTCAAGCAGCAGATGAATATTATTCTGATATCCTTGAGTTTCTCACTACCGGACAAGCGCCAGTTGAGTTTACAATCCAGCAAAAGAAACAACTTGTCGTCAAAGCCGCAGACTTCACTGTGATAGCAGGCCAAATTTATAAGTTGGGCCCCGATGAATTCTTGCACAGATGTATTTTACCGCATGAAAATAACTCTATCATCGCAGAAGCGCACTCAGGCACCGCAGGAGGCCATTTCCCAGGAAAGCCGACTGCTCAGAAGATCTTAGCCGCAGGTCTTTGGTGGCCGACATTGCATAAGGATACTAAGGAATTCTGCAAATGTTGCGATGTGTGCCAACGAATAGGAAAACCTTCAAGAAGAGATGAGATGCCGCTAAGACCTCAGATAACACTGCGTGCTTTTGATAAATGGGCCATTGATTTTGTAGGTCCTATCAACCCACCAGGGAAGAGAACCGGCGCAAGATACATCATTACAGCTACTGAATACCTCACCCGATGGGCTGAGGCTAAGTCAGTGAAGAACTGCGACGCTGCCACGGCCGCGCAGTTCATTTTTGAGAATATTATCACTAGATTTGGATGTCCATTAATTCTAATGAGTGATCAGGGTACACATTTCCTCAATGAGACTATAGAAGCCCTTACTGAAGAATTCCAAATTAGTCACCATAAGATTACACCCTACCACCCTCAAGCTAATGGCACGGTGGAGGCATTCAATAAAATTCTTGAGAATGCCTTGACGAAGATCTGTAATCAACAAAGAGATGATTGGGACCTTAGAGTCACAGCTGTATTATGGGCTTACAGAACCACATGCAAGAAATTAACAAGCCACACACCTTTTAGTTTGGTGTATGGACAAGAAGCAGTCATGCCTACGGAATACATTATTCCTAGTCTCAGAATTGCGCAAATTACAGAAATGACAGATACAGATACCATAAGTGAAAGACTTTCACAATTGCTTGCCTTAGAGGAAGACACACTCTTAGCCGGATTCCATCAACAGGTACAGAAGGCAAGACAAAAAGCTTGGCATGACAGGCATATTAAGAATAAAGTCTTTCAGGAACGAGACTTGGTACTCCTCTATGATAGTAAATTCATCAAGTTTCCAGGCAAATTTCGTGTACACTGGTTAGGCCCTTTTCAGGTGATAAAAATAACAGAAGGAAGAGCAGTTCAGCTTGCGAAGCTGAATGGAGAAATACTGCCTACAAAGATCAACGGGAGTCGGCTCAAGCTTTATCGCGACGGCAACTCCGCCCTGTCGACTTAAATAGCTGCTTAAAGAAATGCAGATGTCCAGTGTAGTTGAAAGAGGCATCGCATTATCAGTCTACACGGAAGTCGCGAGACCCTCAGTCTCTGGCTTCCCGCGCAGTTCCTTGAACCATCAACGCATATCAGTAAAAGTTTGTAAGAAGCGACCTTATTTTGCGCTCTGACGAAGTTTTCCCCCGTGATGATTGAACTGTCGCTCTCGCGCAGTGCCCTGTGATAGATTGCCGCTTGAAGTTCTTGTTGTGGACCCCTATAGGCATAGTTACCTAAGTTGAAATGACCCGCCGAAAAATTTGAATTATAGCAGTTATGTAGCCGTGTCTGAGAATAAATGAAGGATAAGCCCACCATTTAAGTGTAGCCGCTCTGACAGATTCGGCTTGATCTCCGTAAGATTTGCATTTAACTCATGTGACGAAAAGCTTTAGCTTCTCCCGGAAGGCTGTCAGAGCCCGTCCATCACAATAAATGCATCGCAGAGGCGAGGGGGATAGAACGATTGTCAAATCATGCAGAGCCACCTACAGCTAGTAGCCCCACTTGACCGCATTTACTACCACCTTTGGCTATAAATACCCCACACTTGTATATTTTTGGGTTACTTTCATCGAGCTGCATAGTCTTGTTTGAGAATCTAAGCCATTGTTTTCAGAGCCGAGTTGTGCAGAGTGCTTCCTTTGTTGTCAGTGCCCATATCCCACGCTGTTCCGCTGTTTCTATGCAAGTTCTTGTTACCTATACCCGTTCACGACGGAGAACCTGTCGACTGAAGAAGTTGTTCGTCAATTCCTGCGCCGAGGCCTAGATTTCGGCATGACTACCCCCGTGACGGCGTCGACTTATGTACACCCTGGTTATAATGATCCGAGACAATCTCCGGCCACAAGAGCGTCTCAGCCACAGCCAGAAGAACCCGTTCCAGAGCCGTTGGCCACTATGGTGAATTATATTCCGCCGCGTCCAGACGATGCACCAGAGGTGCATATTCCGAAGAATGCAAAGTATCCACTTCCGTTACCTCCACTACCGGCTGGCGTGCGACAAGAAGGGTCCCTGCTCAGACACCTTCCACTGGTCAAGTTCTCTGATTTCAACCTGGGAGACTATAAGACATATCCTCAGTTCCCGCCAGATCGATATCTGACGGTAGTGCATAATCCCACCAGAAAGGTTGATGAATTCATCCCGAAGGGATTTGCAGCAAATCTTGAGCGACCTGGACTTCTGAACCTGTTAAAGCTACCGCATTTCGGGCGTAGCAATGAAGTGAACGCAGTTGTTAAGACACTGCTATCCTGCGTTCATGGAGGTTACCTTTGGCTGGGGAGGCCAATCGATTTAAATGTCGATTTGATTCACCGTATTACCGGCCTTTCTAAGGTTGGTAAAGATCCTAATATTCATTTTGTGGGAAAAGACAAGGATAGAAAATTGGCTGCACAGCTGGTGCAGAAATATAACCTTACAAGAGGAGGTCGCGCTTATGACCTCACTATAGTAGAAGACGAAGCACTTAGATTTACAGGAAGTCTGCTTGCAGGCAGACTTCTCACAAAGTGCAGACCGAAGGAAGTGACTGGAGCTGTCGTGGAACTTGCCATCACAGCTGCGGAGGGAGAACAGTACAATTGGTCCCTCTTCCTCCTCAATTATTTCTTGGAAGACTGCCGGAACGTCCAAGACAACCCCGGTCAGTTGTTCCATTTTTCTTGGCTTTTAATTTTATGTGCTCTCGTAGGGTGGAAGGAGCCCCCGAACACTCAGTTCCTCCCGCGCCGAGCAGGAGAACCTGCCGGAATCCGCTATGTTAACCTTTGGGAGTCTGCTAATCCCGTAAAGCGCAAGATGAACCGCGTTGTATTTTGTGAATACTACTATCTCCTCAGAGATACCATTCAGGACATGCCAAGGCTGAGTGAGGAGACAGCGAAAATATATGACGAAAAGTTGGCCTTTACCGCCGACTTACATCAACTTTACCTCCGTCCCTGCGGCATTCAAGAGGAATCGGTCGTAGGCCTTTACAGGATGACCACCGAAGACGTCGAAGAAACTATCAAGTCTTGGTCGGATGAATGGAGGGCAGCCGCCGACATCGCATCCGCGATGCCACCCGCCGCTGCGCAAGAGAAGGATAAGGGCAAGGAAGCCCCCGAGCAAAGAAGTGATGAAGGCTCGACAGAACCAGCAACCAAGAGACAAAAGGTGTCGCATCCCTCTGAGGCCATTCCCTCGGGGATCGACCAGTATTTGAAAGAGCAATTTCGCGAGCTACGGACCACGCACGCTCACATCAGAAGTGCTCTAGACATGCAGTTTGTGGAAATAAAGGGTCTCGCAGGAAGGATTGCGCAGACCCATGCGCCAGCATCTACTTCGCAGGCGCCACAAGTAATTCCAAGTACCGAGCGAGTTGAAGAACTCGTAGAAAGGCATACTGTCGTGCATATTCCGCCTACGAGCATGACACTTCCAGATCCGCTAGCTGCACTACAGGTAAGCGCAGTTGGGCCTGTTGAAATAAATTTCTCCCTAATTCCTATAGAGACTCTACAGCTAGTACATGAGAAAGTTTCTGTTGAGTTGAGAGCTAGAGAGCTCTCTACATTCCAGGCAAATCAACGACTGCAATCGCAGGAGATAGAGCTGAAGGCAAGCCATAAGAATATCTCCGAGAAACTCGCACTTTATGAGGCGCAAGACATTGGCATAAGAAACGCAGTGGATGAGATTGCCCAGGAGTTGCCGGCTTGCGAGATTCAACCAGACCTCCCTCTGGTTGAGAAAGTTCAAATTATTGGAGGAAGGGTGAAAACCCTGGAGCATGAAATAGTTGCTATGGCTAAGGGCCATAGAACCTAGATCGCCGAGCTGGGAGCTCGTGTTGCTGCGCAGTTTACAGATGATGCGCAGGAACAATTTGAAGCGCTGAGCAGAGCTTCCACATAAATGAAAGACAAGATGCAGGAAGCCGAGAACCTGATGAGCCAAGCTACGGAAGCTTGGACGGAGCTTGAGAAGCTCCCTTTTAAAGTTGGTCTTTTGGAACAGGTGCAAGCCGCAGAACAGTCCCTAACTGTTCTGACTGAAGAAGCTAAGGCCTTAGCAGGCTTAGCAAAAATGAAGAAAATGAGTGAAGTGCGCAGAATGCAACAGCAACTGCACAAGCTCAGAACTGAAGATGAGAAGCTCACCAACAGCATTCAGCCATTTATGGATGAGTATGCTGACATCGTTGCCCAAGTCGAGGCAAAAATCAAAGAAATTGCTGAATCTCAACAGGTGATTGAGGCCATAACTAAAGAAGAAGCCACTGCAGAAATGGTGCAGACAGCTCTGGAGTGTGTCGATGAATTGGACTCCGCTATTGCGCAGTGGAAGAAAACATTCATGGATACCCAAGCAGAAGCAGATGCGCAAGTAAAGCGACCACGCGCTAGTGCGGGTGGCTCGAGGGTGAGCCACAAGTAAGTGTTAGGGGCCTGTTGGAGCCAAGGCCGCAGCTATGGTAAAAGCTGCAAATTTTGAGGAAAAAGCACAAGTATGGAAGAGAAAGTGCTAAGTTTTGAATAAGCGCCAATTTTGGGACAGAAGCAGACGGTGCGCAGTACGGTGCCATATGGATAATCTCAGCGTAGATTACGGACTGAAAATCGCGGAGCTCGCGCGCACGTCAGAAGAGAATGAAGATAGCTGAGTGGAAAGCCCAGCTACCACAATGAATGAAGCAATGGAGTAGAGGGCTCAGCCACCCTCATTAAGGCTGAATACAGAAGTTATGGTTGCTCGGACCAAGGAGGAGCAACGGACTAAAGCATTGAAGGCGAAGGACAAGGCGCCCATACCCGTAAGCTGCGCCGGAAATCATGGAGCCTGCAGGAAGCGGCGACATGACTGTAAGCGGCGCCTACAGTACACCTAGCCATGTCTGGTTAGGGTTTTTGGGGATTACTGCTGGGAAAGGCCCACAGTTTTGTAAAGGTGCGACCGCCATGGCCACCTATATATATGTATAATTGTGAAGGGTAGATGTTAGTTAGCTAGTTTGGGAGCTGATTAATTAGTGAGTCAGTTAGCTAAGCCTGTGAGTGTGCTAGCTAAGATAGTAGATACTAGTTGTAAGAAGGATTGATCGAGTTGATCATCCTTTGTTACGATCTTGCTGATTGTTTTCTACCATGTTGCTAGAAAACAGGAGTTAGAGCTGGTTAGCAGTGAAGCTAATCCTTGAGTTGCAGACAGTCAGAGTCGACGTCTGAACTATTGTAACCTCTGAAGAGGAAGAGACTAGATCGAGAGAAGGGCTCCCAGCTGTGTGCGTGGAGTTTCCTGGAAAGATCTAAGGCTGCAGCTGTGTGCGCAGCATATTGTATAAATCTACCTTTTCTAGTTAATATAAGATACTCCCGTGGACGTGGTTTTCCCCGTGGAGGTGGAATTCATATTTCTCGCTATCGTGATGTTGTGATTGAAGTGATTACCTGTTTTAGTTTACTAACGGAGTACGCAGGAATATTGCATTATCCTTATGAGTGTGTTGAGTAACTTCTTGGAGCTTCCTTGGGGACTATAATTGTTAAGAGTCGAAGGAATCGGTAAGACGCGTCGCCGCAGCGATAGGAGATCGTGTTGCTGCGATGGGCGCGCTAGCGAAGCGACGCATAAAATACCAGCGCAGAGGATAATTGGTCCTAGCGCAGGAGCGGAAGTACCACGCAGCTAAGCTGCTGAGCAGGAGCCTGAGAGCGGCCGTGCTCCTAAGTCTGAAGAGGGGTCGGACATCCACCTTAGAGGAATCGTCGAGGAGGAAAGAGCAATCTCCGCGTTGCCTAGGTTAAGGAAACCTGATTCCTTAGCCCCCCCATAGCCACTTCGGGTGAGACCTCGAGCTGCTGCACAGCTCGTTGCCGAGAGGGCCAGTGCGCCAAGGGGTTTTGTTGCTGCGCTTCATTAAAACCTGGGTCTGTCCAAAAAGCAGCCAACAGTAGACCAAGTTCTCTTTCTTGATCTTTGAATCTCTAGCGATTCCACTCATTCCATGTAGTATGCAGTAAGAATCCTAGAAAGATATATAACAAGCTTTGTTCAGAATCAGGAAAGTGAAGGGTTGCTTTCGCCATTGTTCCAGTCACCCAATTGTGAGCCCATGTGATTTTGTCTGCATCTCAAGTTCACCTTAATAAGCCGCATTAAACCTATATGCAAGTTGTTAGGCCACTTCTCGACAGTTTCACATTTTCATTTCAGCCCATATATCCTGGTTTCTTCCATCTCATTTCGGGGAGTATGTAAAAAAAATTAAAATAATAATTTGGTGAATACCACAGTTTTCAAAGAAACTTTTATTTATTTATTAAATTTTTTTTTTTCATATAATGAGTGTTTAATTTTTTAATATTGAAAATATTTAGAAGGAGAATATTTACGCTGTAGGTGTTCACTAATGAGAAGCGTGACCTTCCACCTTGGAAAGATTCCTCGTCTATAAATCCAATGGAATCCTGCCGCGTGTTTTGCCGCTTTTTCCCACGCCAACAGATTTATGATGGTTGCGCGTACTTTTTTTCGCTACAATCCTCCATGCCCAAAACTTGACAGCGGACTGTCTAATTGGACTGTTACAAATTTTAGTTTTACGCCGGTTTTCAATGGCAGCTATTATTTCCACTTCTACCAATCAACCCCAGCTGAAAAAATATGGACGAATCGACGGTGAGCCCACCCTCCATTTTCATGACTGGATCTTGAGGAAAGCCATCCATGCGCTCCCAGAGATTCTCGGCTTCATTATCTTCATCACCTCACGACACAAATCCCGAAAATGCTTCATTACCACGATGTGATTCTGTAAATTCTTGGCATACCAGATAAGTTATAATAAACGGAAGCTCCAACAGGTGAGTTTGTGCAGATCAAAAGCTACAAAAGTTGCTATATTTTCCGCCGACCCGTCGTGCAAGTTCTTGGTCATCGACGAATAGCATTCAGTGGACATCAGTCGAGGCCGACGGGGTACCTTCCCAAAAATAATTGTGACAGATTTTTGTAGGGTTGTTGGTCGACGAAATTTTCTCTATTGCAAATGGACGATCTCCTAGACTGACGTCGACAAGTTTCGACAGGTTTCGACAAGTCTCGATAGGCGAGTTTGTGCCGACAGGTTTCGCTGTTGACAGGATTTTGCATTGGTGTTTTGATATTGCGTAAGGGGTTATGTTGTTGTTATCACTTCATTTTCATTTTCATAGGTGTCGATAGTGGGTTGGTTGTGCTAGTATGGGTAGCTTGCCCTGTTTTTCCTTTTTTTTTTAATGTGATGGCTTGGTCGATTTTGCAAGAGGAATCCATCTCGACTTGGCCATTGTTAGCGAAAATTTGACCTCATTTTCCAGTTTGTCTACTTGCCCTTCTAGTCTATCTCAGGGTCATCATCTTTGAACGTTTACTTTTTTCCTGTTGCTATTGGCTTATGTCAAAGCAAACATGATTCCTGGTTTGGAATGGAATTACTATTTCATATTTTGACTCCAGTAGTTGAGAACAATCTTGTATCCATTATTTGGGTTGAAGTTGTTCAACAAGTTGCATTGCACTTCTTTCTATATTGCATAAATGCATACCTAAGAAGCGAAAGCTATCATACAGAGTAGCAATTCCAAAAAGACTCCAGGAAGTATCTAAATCCAAAAAGGTCTTGCATTGTCAGAGGGTTTTTATTTATTTATTTTTATTACCTTCTAGTAGAGGAGGGTCTGTGCAACAAATAATAGTTCTATTACTTTGGAAGTACGCTTGCTTGGCAACATTCAGTAAAATGTTTTGGGTGTATAGATCTCAATTGGTGGTGTTGAATTCCATTCAGTTCTCTTATTTAGTATTATTTGGACTTCAAAGTATGGTTTCCCAAAAATTGGGGAAGAGTGGGATTGATATATATATTCCCTTTAATAACCTATGGAAGCTAGATTTTGTTTAATGTATCATAGTGTGAGCATATTTCATGTCACAGTAGTCTGCATATGTCAAAATTGAAAATATTTCATTCTTTACATCTAAATACCTCCGACAAGTTACTTGACATGCTTCTCCGTAGGCGTTTTTCTAAAGGAAGGTACTGCTTAAGTTCCAAGTTGTTATATTTGATGATCCAATTGCTGCCTCGTTTATCTACTATTCACAAGTTTGAAAAACCATTTGTTTGGCTCAGGAATCTATTAGAGGTATGCCTTAAAAGCATAAGCTTGTATTCAGATTACTGTGTGGAAAAAGGTTAGGTTTTATGCTGACATTGGAACCTCAGCCATTGGAGACATAGTCTATCGAGGTTTGACAAGAAGTTAATGGTCATTGGAAGGTTCGATCAGAAAGTTGAACAAAATAGGCATTGGAAAGTTCGATCAAAAAGTTTGAATCTGGTAGAGGTGATGACGGAATAAAATTGAGTACAATTGGTTGCGTTATATGGTTGCAACTCTGATTGTAGATTCCTTAGATTGGTAGGGATCTGAGAATAGCCAATGTTGGAGATTAATTGTGGAGTCTTTTGAATTGAATTTATGGTTGAGATTTTCGAAAAAACCAAACTACAATCCATTGGTATATAGCAACAATATTGCCCATAGTTTGCTAATCATCCAAAAAATTGCTCTCGATGAAGATCTGTTGATGTCGACTTGAGAATAATGCATTGAGATAAATATGCACTTGACGGGCTCATAATCTCCAACAAAAGAAGACCATTGACTGAGCAAAGCATTTGAATACCTTGAAGGTAGGCGCTAAATGGCCTGCTATCCAGAATAGTGGTGGTGGTCCAACCACCCCCTTTCTATGTTCAACAAATTTTGTTGCTGTCGATTGCCGATCCGAACGACTATCCCTATCCCTGCGAGCCTTAGATAGGTTAACAGTGTTGACAGGTCGCAATCTTCGACAGCTTCATCCTCGACAAGTTCACGATGACAGGGTCATCACTCAACAGGCTCGTCCCCGATCGGCCAACAATTTCGATGTGTTCGTCTTGGACGAAATTCACAACCTCGACAGATTCCGCGGTTGAACGACATTGAATTTTTGAACCCATTCGTTGACATCTTCGAGACATGACCCTCTATTCTTTCTCCGTTGAAATGGGATACACCCAACAAGACCAATTCCGTTGAACACAATTTTACGTGCTCCAATTTGGTGGATTGTTTGCTCAAAATTTTCGTTTCCATGTTACTTACCACTGAATTATAATCTTAGGTTTAAAAAATGACAACTAAAATTGCAATTACCTTGAGTTGTCGCTGTAATGACGTAATTAGAAGACCCGCGAATAGATCTGGAGTATTCTGCTGCGCATTAGTAACATTAAGGGGCAATAAATAGTTATTGATGTAATCATTGTCTGTTATTACAATGATGTAAAACGCTTCATTAACGAGATTTTCCGTTGCCAATGCACCGATTTTCTTTGTAAGAGCTTGTTTTGCAGCCTGGAAGTTGTCAATTTGATTGTCCAAAGATATTTTCTCAATTTGCAACAAGATCATGGAGATGATAATTGAAATATATAAATAGATGAGCATTCAAAATCATCAAAAACCATAACAAAAATGCATAAAGAATAGGGTATGAATTACAAAAAGGAATCCTATTTCCTTGAGTATGCCTGAGCCTCCATAAGCATAATTGAACCCTTTAAAATCGTCATTTTTGGCTGATGAAGAAAGGTAGGCTGGTGGGAAATGTAAACCCATTCTGTCCACTGCAAAGTACAGTGAAGTCCACAGTCAATTAATAAAAATTCCAAGCAGGTTTACACAACAATAATAATTGTCACTGAATTGAAGTATGAGGGGATGGTAGATGGAAAGATGTTTATAAGAACTGATGATATCACTGATGGTGCGCCCATTGGTAAATCAGCTTTTGCTAGACAGTATTTGAGGTGATTTTTATTTCCCACGTCTATCAACGAGTCTCCAAATTGGAACATCACTGCCTCCGCTGCCATGTGACTGATTACCAACCGGCTACCATGTGACTGATTACCAACAACGACAAAATGAGATTTAACGTAAGACTGCATGTCCGTGGATTAATTAGACAATGCGAGTATCCCATTACTCTTATTCCTTTCTACAAAACATCACAATTAGGTCATCTCATTCCAGAGTTGAAAACCTATGGCAAATTCAAGCACATTATATTAGTCCCACCTGCAATTTTATATGGTAGTTGGACCAACCTTATTTCTCAATTCAGCCAATTACATTTTGTTTATTGAGGCACAAAATTGGATCTAAGAAGATTGAACACTGTTAACAATATGCATCCAGAATGTTATTTACAAATTGACTATTAAACCTAAATAGTTAGATATAAAGAAAACTATTGTTTACCAAAAAGTGGTAAAAGTTGCACACTTAAACATACCATAACCATACATTCAAATAATCCGTCAGCATTCAAGTAAATAGGAGATCTTTCACGAGGAATTTTGTGATGTTGTCTGCTATAACGACCAATGTAGTTGACTATAACGTATAACGTATAATATTTGATGTGGTAGTCGTATGGATGATAGAAAATGTCTCCATAGTCTGTCGAGGTTCGACAGGGAGCTGAACAAAATGGTCGATCGCAATACCATATGAGTTAGCAGTCTTTGGATCACACCAGCAACAACCTCGTCATGCAGAAATTCCAATGGTTCCAATGGCCTGTTGGAGCTTCTGTTTAGTATAATTGATCTGACATTACGATAATTTACAGAATCACGTCATGTTAATGAAGCATTTTCAGACTATTTGCAGGTAAGGTTAGTTCATGAAATTTATGTTTCAATCTCGATAGGTTCCAATTCGACAAGTTTCAACTCGACCAACCCCGACAGGTTCCGGTTCGACAAGTCTCGACAGGTTCCAATTCGACAAGTTTCAACTCGACCAACCCTCTGGTTCAACAAGTCTCGAGTTCGGCAAACATACAACACTTCGACGGATTTGGCAACCTCATTCGAAGTTGGTCGAGTTGAAACTTGTCGAATCGGAACCTGTCCAAGTTTGTTGAGGCAAGACTTGAGATCGATCTTGTCGAAGATTGATGGTGGCAAAAGCATATCGTTGGAAGGTCATGCTTTTGATATGTTTTGATGTTTCCAAATTTGATGATTTCCAGTTGTTCCAGTCAACAACACGTGTTCGTGTTCCGATATTGTTAAAACTTTTATCTTTTCCTACTGGCGTTCGCTTTTTCCCCTCAAGGGGCAAATGCTAGTTTATTTTCATTTATTTTTCATTTATTTTATAAAGGGTTTACTTAATTCAAACTTGTCAATAAAAGTACAACTATTTATATAATACTTCATCGTTGAAGGGTTGGCTAAATATATGCCCTTCAAATGAAAATAAGACCAACCCTTCAAATTTGATCATTGACCACTACAATTAAGAAGATAAAGAATGGGAGATAATGATTAAATGACATAGTAATGAATGATGACATGGATTTGGAATATGAGGAAGACTACAACTTTGGACAAAATGGTTTATGGGGCACATGGTGATTCCATGTTGATGTGAATAGAAACAATTCCAAGTAACCAAATTGATAAGGTTCATTAAATGAAAGTAGAATTGATTGGAAAGATAATTGGTTATCCAAAATTATATTTTACATAATTTTACACTAAACCTTAAACCATAATTATATTTAGTATTTAATTGTATTCTTGTAAGTAATATATAAAAGAATCCTATCGGGGTATAGACCAGTTGGGAAGCTCATTATATGGTAAGACACTTTGCAAATGAGCTCGTTGGTTCAAACCTCATACAACCCGTGCTCCATTGTGGCCAGCTTAGTGGATGCACTTATGGATATAGTGGTCAATTCCCAGGTGGTTTTCATTTTCATTTAAAAAATTTAGTTCAAAATTTTTAAAGATGAAAAGTTGTTTCACAATAATGATTGAAATTTGACTTAAAATTTTTCATAAATGTAATAAAGTTATTTTTAACTAATAAGAATGTTAAATTACATCATTGAGAAGAAAAGTCAAAGTAATCAATATTATTTTCATCCAAAAGAATGTTAAATTACATCATTGAGAAGAAAAGTCAAAGTAATCAATATTATTTTCATCCAAATTTTCCAATGGTGATAAGGTATAATGATTAAATGACATAGTAAAGAAGACCAGTGAATGAAATCAATAACATTGTTTAAATTTATCATTATTAAAATGATTGTAAATTGATAAAATCAATATTATTATTTTATGAGTGCTTGTTGTTATCATTTCAAGAACAAACACAAAATTAAATTGTAGCTTAGGTAATTGAGAGGAATGATTGTTACCTTCTTCACCCAAATTCAATTCATGGCATTTTCCCATAAAAAATATAACTTACATTAATCTCTAAGAAATCATTACTCACCTTTATGCACGCATCACACCATCATCTGGTGGATGGCACCTCCATTGTTGTCGTTGGTGAAGACGATCTATCAGCGTTTCCATCGTTGGTGAAGACGGTCACATCGAATAGTCAAAATGTTCCAACTTCCGCCTTTATTTTGTTCTTTGTTGATTTTGATCCACTCAAATCAAATCCAATACAATCCTATTTTCTACCGACCCATTTTGATCTTTCTAGCCTCCGATTTTGATCAGCGTAGTTTGGTCAAGTCGAGACAATCCATCCTCTGTTCATTTTGTTATTCGTCTGCACATTGCACTTATATTCTCTTTATAACTCTTTTGTTTGGCTGCCAAATTCCACTTGTTTGTAGGCTACTCGCTTGTCATAATGTTCCCTAACATGCTTCTCCTCTTTACCTGTATTCTTTCTCCCCTCTCCTCCTCCATCATCCGAGTTAAAGCTGAATATTATCCATCTTATAAACACTGCGCTCCTTACAGTTGTGGCGATTCCCTCATCCGATATCCCTTCGGAGCATGTGGCCTTCTATATGCTTCCTGTGAAGACAATCAGACCATTCTACATGACTCAGCCGGGGAAACCTATTTTCAGTGGAGAGTAATTGGAGATATCACAAATTCCTCTTACTCTACCAGAATCCTTCAAATAACCCCAGACTTTCTTCCTCTGTACCGATCTTCATATGATTCTACCAGTTACCATTCTTCATATGATTCTACCATTTACGATTGGTTGCTGAAAGGTGGATACTTCAATCTTTCCGATGCAGACATGGTCGGAACAATTTTTAACTGTACACACCAACCAACGGACGTACTTCTCAATAACGTCAGTACGATGCTCGATTGCACAGAAAGCAAAAACTATTACGATGCTCTATTACCCGGAGGCGGGCTTTCAAATTCCAAGTTGCGATAACTATCCTGTAATCGTTCCAAAAATGAAAAGCTACAACATTAGCGCCGATAAGGGTTTTCAACAACTCCTCCAAAGAGGATTCCAAATTTTATGGTCCATACCGGACGAATGTGAGCCGTGTCATAACACTGGAGGAAGATGTTACTCTTATTACACCTCTCTCACCTCTTTTTAGGTCGACACATACTGCATTTGTCCCAATGATGATGTCCGCTACATTGATTGCAATGATGGTGAGACTCTCCATTTTGTGTTTCGCTATATCTATCTATGTTACCTATCTCTCTTATCTTATCTTACTCAACAGTTTCTGTTTGTTTCCGTGAAGGATATGTGCTACGATATGGAAAGAGAATAATATCTGCAAAAGAAATGGCAGGTTAATTGCTGCTCTTTATAACCGATCCATTCTTTAAACTTGCTTATTTTGTATAATCTAATTACCATTTTCAACTTTATTTCCAGGGATATTTTTTGCAATATGTGCTGTGTTTACCATAGTAGTGGTTTCTTGCATAATAGTTCGTCGTCAAAGTGGCTGTTGTCAGATGAGTTCCAGTGAGGAGCAGCAGAGCATTAGAGCTTTTATGGACCCTGTTGATTCTAGACCTCCCTCCGTTGAAAATTTATTGAATTATTATTGCTCAGCATTAGAGCTTTTATGGATCCTATTGATTCTAGACCTCCCTCCGTTGAAAATTTCTTGAATTATTATTGCTCACAAGCACCGGTTAGATATTCTTATAATCAGATTATAAATTACACAAACAATTTGTCACACAAGGTTGGCAAAGGAGGTTTTGGAACAGTTTATAAAGGAAAACTTCCCAATGGATGTCTAATAGCTGCCAAGATTTTGGATGAATCGAAACAGAGTGAGCAACAATTCA
Organism: Larix kaempferi; assembly: GCA_027924585.1. Lineage (NCBI taxonomy): Eukaryota > Viridiplantae > Streptophyta > Pinopsida > Pinales > Pinaceae > Larix > Larix kaempferi. The sequence continues at coordinate 1,151,908 of BSBM01000697.1, read as the reverse complement.
TTGCAGAAGTGGCTACAGTGGGGACGACCTGTCACATTAACCTGGTGCGCCTATTGGGTTATTGTTCCCAGGGGTCCAAAAGGGCTTTGATTTATGAATACATGGACCATAAGGACGAGCTGGATTGGAAACAACTGTATTCAATTGCAGTTTGTACAGCTCCGGGAATTGCATACCTGCATGAAGAGTGCAGAAATCGCATTTTACATTGTGATATAAAGCCTCACAATGTTCTCCTTGATGATAATTTTTTGCCCAAAGTTGCAGATTTTGGTCTGGCTAAAATATCGGGTAGAGAAGAAAGCCATATCTCTGTCGCTAATAGAGGAACACTGGGTTACGCTGCTCCAGAGATGTGGTCACTAAAATGACATTTTCCATAAAGTATTAATATAATGAAAAACAAAATTCAATAAAATCAATATATTTTCCAAAGTGATAAGCTCTTAACGAAATGACATTATGAAGAAGACAAGTCAATGAAATCAATAATTTTTAAAATGGTTGTATCTTAATAATATCAAAATTACTGTTTTGTAAAGAAAAAGAAAAAAATTATTATTAAAGTAGTTGTTTTAAAAGTTTTTATCTAAATTTCTCAAAATTTTAATGATTTAAGAAAGAAAAATAGATTAATTTAATGACTGAACAAAGGAAAATGAAATAATGGATTAATAAGGAGGAAAAATCCATAGGTAATAAAGATAACAAAGAAGAATGGCTTAACGACGAAAAAACAATGGCATCGATGCCATTGTGTTTCATAAGGAAAAAGGTTTGCGAGTTTATCATTCAAGTTGCCTTGAGTTTGACCCACCACCATGCAAATATGACTGAGTGAGTTAAAATTCTAAGCCAATTTAACTTGCATTCAAATTTATCATTAAAATATTTCAAGGTAAAAAACCATTAAAATGGTAATGCCTTATCATGTTATTCGTAGATTTTGATCCATTCGTCTTTTGGACCGTTCTTCACTTTACACCTCTGCAGCTTTCCCTCCTCACCGTGCTACTCTTTACTTGGGTAAATCTTCTTCAACTTCTACTTTGGAGATTCAAATGACAAACCCCACCACTAGTCAGACACAAATGACAATGTCAAAACCCACCACTAGTCAAGCTGTATAGGGTGTTGGTTTATTAGCTTCAAACAATTTCAAAAATATGTGTACAAGAAATAGTAGTTGGTTGGATTGTTTTATTGGGTCTGAAATGTTTTGGTGAGTGAAATGTTCCCTCACTAACTTTTAGTCACACATTAATCAAATTATCTATAACATCAGTTTAGCATATTTTATACACTATTAACACTTTAATGAAAATTATTTACTACACTTTTATTACATATGTTTGGTTTATTTTATATATTCATATTAACACCTTAACTAAAACTATTTACTACACTTCTACTACATCTGTTTGGTTTATTTTATAAGTTCTCGTATTAACACCTTAATCAAAACTATGTAATACACTCGGGTGCAATGTTAAACTCGACCCAGCCAAACCTAAATCAAAACTATGTAATTTTAACGTGATTTTTACAATCCAAAAATTTTGCTAACAAATTCCGGGGTTGAACCTAAATCTGCATTTGAACCGGAATCTATAGCTTTAACTCAGTGGGTCGTACGTAATATTTAAGTTAAATCTTTTCGTATACTTACCCAAGCTTACTCTCGTCAGATTGGTCAGCTTCGTCTTGTACATAAGCTGCCTAGACGTACCAGAGCCTGTAGGACGACTGTTCATAGAACTGAAGATGCCATATCTTATAATTTCTAACACATTCTATTCACTTTTTTTTAAGTGTATCTATGTGGGAAAAAAAAAATTCTGATACATACTGTTTAATTATTTTTAAACTAAACTAAAGTTTAAATTTTGGGATTCATATATTTGAAAATTGAGTTCCAATAATTTTAAAATAGTGGAAAACATCACCTTGTCATTTTAATTAAACATGCTCCATAAAGTTTGTATAAAGTTTATCTTCCACATATATTTTTTTTAAGTTTTTATAAAAATATAAATCTAAATAATATGTTTCATATAAATTTCTATAAGATTCTATCTTTATTTTGATTTTCCCAATATTCAATTTATAATGTACTAAGAGAAACAAACAAGAAACCTAACTATGGTAATCCTTTCACATTTAAGCTTACATCAATAAGCTTTGTGTGCTGGTTGTTGCTATTTTTCTTGGATGTTGATATTCTATCGTGTGGTTTGTTTGATACGAAATCCCCTTCTATTTAGGTGGAGGTATGAAGGGATTTTTTCTATCTTTGAAATGTCATTTTGGTGGGGAATACCATATCAAGAATGAAATTTACTCCCTATTTGAGATGTTGATCGTACATGATTAAATGTATAAATTTAACTTTGAGCATGGCTTTCTACCACTTTTCTTAGATGTTGATATTTCATCATGTAAGTTGTTTGCAACATCAAATAACACAAACTCCCTTATGTTTAAGTGGAGGTTTGAAGGGACCCTTTTTTTAAACTTTGATATGCCATTTTGGTGGGACAGACCACATCAAGAATGGAATCCTCTGCCTCTTTGAGTGTGGATCCTATAAAATTATATCAATCAATTTAACTTTGTGCCTGTGTTGTTGTCTTTGTGATTTGACATTATAAATCCCCTCCCCATCCTATATATAATCACTAAATTGATATTTGTTTGCTGTCATTTGAACATTTTTTGGCATTTAATTGGCCATTGTCAATCCTTGCATAGGAATCTCTATCTTTACTTATGCTCCTAGATTGTTTTCTTATGCAATTCCAAAGTGACTTGACTCAAACTCATATCACTGATCATAAGAATTAATTTTAGTGAACATAAGTATAAGTTTTAGCTTTTTAGTTTTCTACCAATGAGAAACTCCAATAGTGAATCATACCTTGAGCATTAGCATACAATAGAAAGTGTTAGGAGTATTGCATGAGAATTCACAAATTTATTACACTTACTATTTACCTAATTATATTTTTTTCATTCATCTTATATCTTGGGTTGTGAATCTTTTGTACACCTATGAACTCCAATAGATGAAGGAAATTATTCATCTACATATCTAAAATTAGAGTTTGTTTGCAAACATGATACTATGCTTCAATGTATCATTTTATGAAGTGCCAATTTAGAGTGTTTTATGATTTGCAGTCCTAAGTAATTTTGGGTGTACAAGATACTTTTCTATGTTTTTGAATGTATAAGATTGACATAGATTGGAAACTACATTAACTTTACATGGAAGACTCAACATTTGTTGTAGTTAGGAAATGTGATCAAGGTGGAAATCTAAATCCTATCATATTTTTTATGGTGTAAGTGAAGCTTCTTTTTGAGAAGGCCCATTCTTATGCATGGGACTTCCAAAACAAGATGTAGACAAGTTTGATATCTTGAAAGGAAACATGTATATTGTTATTCCCTTGTTTCAACCATGTTATGGTACAAAGGTATTTAAAGTGCATAAAGAAAATTATATGTTGATTTAGCACTTTAATGCAATCATTTTGGATTTGTTTAAATCTAAAATTATTAATAACAAATGTTAATTTCATTAAGTTTGGTCTTATAACCAAGAATCTAGATTAAGAAACTTTGAATTTTGATTTTGAAAGTGAGACTATGAGTCTTTTTAAAGTGCAAAATTAGATTTGATTCCAAAAGTGTGAATTTCCATTTCTAAAGGCAAATTTCAATTTCGAAAGTGCATATTTCTAATTTAAAGTGTGAATTTCAAAGTCCAAAAGTGTAATTCAATTTTGAAAATGTACACTTTAATTCCAAATGTGTCAATATCAAGTTGCTACAATGAATATTTAGATTTCAACATTTTGATTTAAATTTTTTAAATGTATATATTACATCTCAGTCCAAGATTAATGTATGAACATTTTATTTTTGTATATCAATTCATAATATGACTATTATAAACATTGTTAAATATATCAATATTGAATAGATGCAACCAAATCATTTAAAACAACTAGTAATAACTATCACTGCATTTCAGAGTTATATTTTTTCAAAGCAATTTAAGGAAACACATAATAAGGTTCTATATAAAAAAAGGTGACTATGAGTTAGTGATTTTTAACAAGTTCCTCACCTTAACTAGAAATGTTATAACTCTTTGTGAAAAAGTTATTCACAAAACCCACATTCCAAGACAAGAGAGGGCACCTTCAATAGTTATCAATTAAAATGAATAAACCTATTGTATAAAAATCAAATCAAGATATGCACTAAATCGAATATTTGAAAGATGCATCCTATATGGATTTGATATCATATAGGAAATACAAAAAGTATGCAAGTACAACTTTAAGAATAAAGCACAAATGTTTATGATGAGCCTCAATGCTACTTCTACTCCACATATTAAACATATGTATTCAAAACTAAGGTGACTTAAATGATCCATTGGACTATGAACCTTTCAACTCCAAACCATATCAATAGAAGGGAATTAAAAATACTACTTGTTTGTTTGTTCAATCATATTTAGAAATAAAAAAAAAATTGAAATTATGAGCTACTTGGTCGTACAATGATATTTACAAATGAAATGAAGGTAAGACTACACATTGTTTAGCTATCCATTTATAGTTACAATTTTAACATGATCAAAACATCTAATATGATCCTCAAGGTTAAAAAACACAACTATGTTTCCTTTCCATTCCTTAATTACTTAAATATGGTCCTTCATATATTGAAAGTCATTGTTAGAAATCAAATTCAGATCCAACAAAAGTCTTTCTTTTCTAGGATCATTTCTCTATTTTTGCTTCTTTTGCATCTCATATGTTTGCATGCAATTTGTCATATTATTTAAAGCTACAATGATGTATCTAACAAGATACTATATTCTAATTAAACTTCTTATTCCATTATTGAATATAAATTTCTTTGAAATTTTAATTATTGGATTTATCTTCCACTTGAAATAATCAATGAAACTATGCAAATTTATGCCTCTTGACGTATCTCTAGTGGTTGGAGAAACCTTCGGAGATTGCATGACACAATCATAGTATAGTTTCAATAAACATAAGTTCAATAGTCATGGCCTAGTATAAAAATGATGTACCAATAAGAATACAAAAAAGTTAAAATGAAGCTCTATGATTATCATCTAGGAATAGTGTAAATATTCAATTTATTTCCTATAAGTAATGGAAATGGAAAAATGAGTTTAGGGTGATGTCTCTAGAATGTCCTAAAGTGTTCACCATTTTTATTGATTGTTATTTCAGTACATCCATCCTTGACCAAAAATGATAACGCGGTCCGGTTCTCGACAATGAGAGAAAATGATAAGCCCTCAAAACGACCAACCAGGTTAAGAAGACCAATATTGATGCTCTATTTGATTCTAGTTTGTAGGAAAACCTCATAGCAGAGGATCTAGTATGTAATATTGTATTGGAAGTACATGATTATCCCAATCCTTGTCCATTAGGAATCAGGATGGGTAAACAAGGATGCAAAACTTAGAGTCACGAAATAGTGCAAGATCAAGTTTTCCATAAGTGCATAGTATGTTGATGAAGTGAAGGTAGACGTAGTACCCATAGATGTTTATGGTGTAGTGTTCGGAAACCCCTAAATGTTTATGAGGGATTCAATCTTCATGAGGAGATCCAAGCAATACTTCTTGATCAAGGATAGGAAATCCTTTGTCATCAACGTGCACAAATTTAAATGAGAGATATCTTTGGTAAGTGCCAACCAAGTGAAAAGGATGATCAGTTCAAACACAAAGGTTGTATTGTTTTTCTTAAGACAAAATTAATAAGAAGGTGAATAATAAAATGTGAAGGAATCCCTAGAGGGATGTACCAAAGAGAAGAAGAATCAATTGGATAGCCTTTTGTATGCATATATAGAAGTGTTCGAGGATCCTAAAGGGAAACCTCCTAAGAGGGAGGTGGAGCATGAGATACAACTATTGTTGTGTTCTCCATTGACTGTACAAACAATCTATCATAAAAGTAGATGAAGTGAAGAAGTAGTTGTAGTAGCTATTGGAACAAGGCGTGATATGACCAAGTACCTCACCTTATGGGTCACATATCATCATAGTACCCGAGAAGGATGGGACTTGGAGGATGTCCATTGACTACAAATAATTGAAAAATATCACACTCAAGAATCAATACTCTCTACCTATGATCGATGATCTATTGGACCAGTTCTGAATGCCCAGTACTTCACCAAGTTAGATCTCAAATTGATATACCACCAGGTGTGAGTGAAGAAAAAACACACATGGAAGAACTCCTTCAAGACTAAGAAAGGGGTATCTGAATAGTTAGTATTGTTGTTTGGCTTATGCAATTTACCAGCTACATTTATGTCTTTGATGAATTATGTTGTAATACCTCGGTTGTTAAGCCCCAGACATATGTTATTATTTTGTTTATTATTGTGGCACTAGGTGTCAAGACTATGGACTTTGATATTATTATTGTTTGATTAAATAACTAGCTCAACATGGACAACTAATGAGAATGGGGGACCATGGATTCCACATGTGAGGGGGTTAGGGACTAGAAGTTGTTTCTCTCCCTAACATTACTCTTTGGACCCTATTTTTTATTATTTTGGTTTATGGAGGTACTATTACACCATCTTTGATGTTTTGTGGGACCTTCTTGGCTAGTGCGCCATCCTTGGTTATTCCAAGCCTCTTGTGATGCTCCTCATGTGCTAGTGAGCCCTCCTTGGCTATTTTTAGCCTGCACTCCTTGAAAAGTGTAACTCCCCTCTTTATTTCACCTTTTGCTATTATAGGAAAGGGAATCTCTAATTGTAACCTCCCGCTCATGAATTGAGTAACCCCCAATAAATTTGAGTTATCTATCTTAGGAATTCGAATGACTATAGAAGGATTCAAATTGGCTCTCTTTCATTCGTCTTCTCTTTCTCGGAGATCTCTAGTGCAGTGGAATGCTCTCTTGTTGGTAAATACATGCTCTCGAGTAGGAGATGCATTGTATTGTAGAAATATTGAAGGCCTTACAATGAGGTTTGAAGACCTTGTAATGGGGATTGAAGATTGATCTATGCTTGCACAACATGAGTCCTTATGTCATTCCTTGTCTCTGTCCAATATAGATCGTAAATTTTGGGTGAGGGTGGTGATATCCTGATGGGATTCATAACTCACCATGTAGAGTAGATGGAAGGGAAATTTGATATGGTGAAATGTGTAGTTGTGGTATTCTCACGGTGTTGAGAAGGGTGGAATCATATATTTTGGTTCAGACATTTTTGAGCATTTTTGGGTTGTTAAACCCATTCCATCGCGTCTGGAAAGTCATTTCCATGTTCCCAGTGTTAAGAAGAATGCACCCTACCTTTTGGTTGAGAGTACCTCTGCTTGTGGATCTATGGCCTCAGCTCAGGGGTGACTCTCATGTTGAAAGATGTATGGGAACGACATGTATATGGTTGGGTGGAGCGTTGTCATGTTGAAGCTAGTTTCTTTTCATAAATAAGAGTATTTTGTTACATGATTATTTACTGCAATTTCATATATGTGTGTGTGTGTGTGTGTGTGTGTGTGTGTGTATGTGGATATGATTTTAGTGTTGATTACATGGCTGTAGTTGATATCCATGAGATCTGGTGTTATTATCATTTATATTGTTGTAGATGTCATCGTTCATATCTAGTTTTTTTTATGTTAATATGGATTCATGTGGTAGTTAGCAGATCTAGTTTTTAACATTGTTAATATGGTTGATTGTGGTAGCTTGTAGATATGTTTATTTATATTATTTATGGTGGCTTGTAGAACCGATTATTTTAAAGTTTAAATGGTTGTAATAGATATGATATATCATGTTTGAAATTGTGCTAATAGCTTGCTCAAATATGGTTTCATTTCATGCTTGATTTTACCTTGCATAGCATGTGATTTGGGGAATGATCTACATTTGTGTTCATGCATTTCATTTTTAAAGGATCATTGTTTTATTTTATTGTCTTTTGGCATGTTGGCCTAGCCTTAGTTACCCTTATTCTGTTGTGCATTACTTTGATTCATCCTTCCCCTTGGCTTCCTAGGTGACCTCGGCCGTGTTTTAGTGGCTGGGGACATCACAGAGTTTTATTAGAGCTTAGGTTTCAACTTTGCGAGTATTGGGCCTTCTACAGATTTATAACTCTGTGTTTATGTTTTGGAATCGTAATATATGTTTTGTGAAAGAGATGTGTAGTCTGCTAACAATGATTGATAATGAATACATTGCAGCCCTAGTTATGTCAGTTAATGAATGAGCATGTAGTGTGGTTATTCAAATACAAATTTTAAACCCCAAACGAAGCAGTGAAGACCTTCTATCTAATGAGTGCTTAATGCACATATGAACTATAGTAAGAATGGGTTAAAATCTATGGCTTCTATATTAATAGAGGTAAGTTATTATTTCTTATCTTAATGATAAGTAAGAAATACATGATTATTAATTGATAAGTAAATAATTGTCATTATTAATTTAATGGTATGTATCTTATTATTTTCTAGAAGGAAAATAATGTGTACTACATTAATTTAATGCTAAGTTATTAAGAAGATATAGTTTTATTATTATTAATAAGAACATACTTATTAAGTGGAATTTATACCCTATATGGATTTTGGGATTTCTATTGACGGTATGCTTTTATAGGCCTATTTATGCCACTTGGATGGCACTGGTTACATTGATGAGTAACTCCTTCTCTATTTTGGGGAAATAGACCACTTGTCTTAATGGTGGTTCCATTTTCCTTTTTATTTTTTATTTTCAATATATGTGGCATGTTTCATTTAATTATTCTAGATTCTTCTCCTTGTCTATTTTGGGGGGGGAACTAGCCACTTGTCCAAAGAGTGGTTGCACATTTATTTGATTTTATTTTGGTATAACTAGGAATTGAAAAGAGGGTGTTGAATTTTTATTTTAAAAAAAGAGCCTAGTGGTTTGGGGTCACTTCTATTGGATGGAATAGGGAACCATTCCAATTTCGTTGGCCGACCATTCTTCATGTCTAGATAATTGATTTTATTGGTCTTGGTTTTAGGGAGTGAGGTAGAGGATAAAACTCTTGAGGAGAGTCTATCCCCTTCCCTATTTCTCTTGGAACCTATGTCTAAGGGATTGACCACCTATATGTATATACATATATCATTATTGTTTGTTGGCAATAGATTTGGAGGGGTTTTTCTTCTTTTCATTATTTAAATGATTTGTTTGTTGAATACTTTATTTTTGAGAGGGCATAGCCCCTTCTGCTGCACTACACATCTATTAATGGTTTAATTGATTGGATGTGACTAGTGATGTGGGTGTCTCCCTCCATGGCTAGTTTGTTATCTTGTTTTACTTGTGCTTTATGCTGCAACAACTTTAAGGGTAAATCCCTTGTTAATTGAGATCTTGGAATATATAATTTTATGTTCATTGTTATGGATGGTGAGGGTGGATCCCTTGGATTCCTATGGTATCTCATTATTATATTGTTTGGTTGCTTGAAAATGACAAGGGAATTTCCCTTTGTAATTAATTGTATTGCTTGGTGCATCTAGTGAGGGTGTTTCCCTTTTTAATTAATGTGTAATTACAACTGCTTGAGAATTGCTAAAGACATAGCCTTGGTTTGGAGGGTGTATCCTTTGTGTGTGTGTGTGTGTGTGTGTGGAGGGTGCAACCCATTGGTTGTTTTCCCTTGCATATATAAATATTATATATGTATGGTGGTGAAGGGCCTACTCTTCTCAGTGTTTTCTTGGATTGATTATTTTCTATAATTAATTGTGTTAGCATGATTATGCCCATATTTAGTTGGATGCAATGCATATGTATGTCTAATATGCATGCATATTGATAATGAGAGGCATATGATGGTAGAGAAAGTGTGTAGCCCTATCATTGTCTTATCTTGATCATTTTATTATATACTTGTAGTGTATGGCATGCATGTGTAAGTAATCACATACATATGTATTATGTGTTGGATGGATGGGTAATCTCATTTATATGTACCATCTGTAGGATCTCTTAGATATATTAATGCCAGAGAGGGATTTTCTTGTCCATGCTCTTGTAGAGGGTGACTCTAAATCCAATAGTTAAGTATTTTAATGTTCTATGATGAAAGGAATGTGTGCTTAACTTTCTGTTGCAAGAAGAGAAAGAGAGGGCTTAGTCCTATGACCTTTCTCCTAATGGAAAACATGATATTGTGGAAGAAGAGAGGGATCTTCCCTTGATGACTCTCTTATAGTGTTGTTCTATGCTAAGGGGAGAGGGTATTTCCCATCTATGATCCTATAGTGGATTTTTTCTTGTGTGTTTACAGTGATAAGGGTATTTCCCATCAATTAGAGTCTTTTGGGTACAATGGATTTTATGTATGTTGTTGTTAACATCACTATATGTTGAAGATTGAAGGAAGTGGCCTCCTATGCACCAATTGTATACTAATGATTGGTAAAGGTTTATTCAAGGTTAGGAATTTCCTCCCCGTGCACATGAATGTGTTTTTGTGGCCGAATCATTAGATGGACATTGCTTGGATTTGGATATTGTGATGGACTAATTCTCATCCATGTCTAGGGCTTGGGAAGCAAGGGCTTGGCCCTTTTCCCATGCTTGGATGCATATGTATGCATGGATATATGTATATGATTTGGTTGACTATGGGTGAAATGTCATCCATGTTTCTTTTGTTGTTAATTCCCTTGTGTGGAATAAGGGATTGACCATTATGAGGTAAAGTATGTTATTGATTCCTGGTAGGATAATGGATTGGTGTTAACTATGTGTTGATGTATATGTAACTTCGGAATGTATTTCTTCTATGTATTTTATTGTACTCCTATAGAGATGTATTATTCCTCTATACAGAAGACTGTGTCGTCATTTGTATTGACAAGTGTCGCAAGTGTTGTAACTTGCTGATGGGTTATTAGACCACCTAGTAAGGGGTCGGCCCAGATTAATGTAACCATGGGTTATTAGGCTAAGTCAGACAAGTCGGCCCCACATGTTATTGGGAAGGACATGACAAGTATAAATAGAGATCGGGAGATCTCTATTTGATCATCTCATTACTCACTCTTCCATCACTCAGAAAGTCGTGCACATGTGAGGAGGAGGATCAACTGCTAGGAGAAGACTATCTCTTGTACTTTGGTTGTATCATTGCCCTTTCTATCTCTGAGGAAGTTGTGGGTTTTTTGACCTTTATGGTTTTCCCCAGTGAAACTCTGTGTGTTTATTGTCTCATGTGATTGCTTGGTGTGATTGATATGCATTGTTATACTTGATATGCTGTACATGTTATTCTCTCAGTAAGGATCCTAGAGTATATTGAATTAATGCTCAAAAAATTAACATGGTATCAGAGCTTCCCTGAGAAGAAGACATTGTGCAGTGGCGGAAACTAGGGTTTCTTGTTTATTGGGTTTCTCTCCACAGATTTTGGAAAAGCAGTAAGGTAGATTGACTCTACTCATCAAGGAGAATCTATCTGTCCAATTAGAATTCAATTCTGAGCACTTTCAGTTTTGGCCCTAAAAATTATGGTTTCCACAAAAATAGGAATTTCTGAAATTTGAAGACATAGCTAGAAGCTCCTTGGAAAAATTGAAGTTTAGAGCTTTGCATCGATATTTTTGGTTTGGTAAAGCTCCGGGAAACTCAAACCCTAATTCAGGGTCCTCCCTAGTGAATCCGGGAAGACTAAAAGGCATTTCTGAAGGGTGAAACTTTGCAGATATCAAATTTTGAATATACCAGGCTGATCAGCTCATCAAGGTGCATCTTTCTATCCTTTCAAAAAGTTGAAATTCACATTTTGAATTTTTAGGGTTTCTCTGACAAACCCTAATCCGAGACTAGATCTAGTTTTCAACAAATCAAGTGGTAAGACCTAAATCTCTTCCATTTCCATTTGAAGTACTCTTTAAAGATGTCTCACTGCATGAAGATTGAGAATAAGCTTGAAGGGGATGATAACTTTCGAGCCTGGAAGTATAGGATTGGGTTAATCCTGGAAGAGAATGAGTTGGACTCATACATAAAAGAAGAAATCCTTGTCCCAGAAGATGAAGAGGATAAGGCATTGCATAAGAAGAACTTGGTCAAGGAAAAGAGAATCACTGTTGATTCCATCAAAGACCGTCTCATACCACATGTGTCATCTCTGAAGACACCCAAGGAGATGTTTGATTCTTTGACCAAGCTATTTGAAGGAAAGAACATAAATCCGAAGATGACTCTGCAGAATCAATTGAAAGGAGTAAAGCTTCAGAATGGAGAAACCATTCAATCCTATTTCTCCAAGGTCTCTCAGATCAAGGAACAACTTGAAGTTGTGGATGAAGTGGTGGAGAATGGTGAAATTGTCATGACCACTCTAAATGGCCTACCTAGGTCATGGGATTCCTTTATTCAAGGAATTTGTGCAAGAAGGAAGTTGATCTCGTTCAGTAGACTGTGGGAGGAATGTTCACAAGAAGAGGCTAGGCTTGTAGCCCGAGAAGAAAAGATGGGAAGTGAAGATCAAGCTCTCACAGCTCACACCAAAAGAAGCAAGCCTAAGAAGGAGCACTCTCATTACAAGAAATCCCCTCACACCCATCAAAAGAATAGGAAATATATGAGATGCTTCACATGTAATGAGAAGGGACACTTTGCTGCAGATTGTCCCAAGAACAAAAGGGACAACAACTTCAACAAGAATAAGAAAGGAAACAAGAAGAGATATCATGCTCATGCGGCTAAGGATGATGAACCTCCCAAGAAGAAGGCTAGAGCAGAAAGTGATGACTCATCTAGTGAAGATGAATATGTTCTAATCTCTGCTCTCACAAGTACCATCTCTCATGGATGTAATGATTGTCTCATTGATAGTGGGGCTTCCAAACACATGACTGGGTTTAAATAATCCTTTTCTAATCTATCTGAACATGAGTCACCCCATAAGGTGAAACTTGGGGATGACTACCAATATCCTATCAAAGGAAGTGGTGAATCCTCCTACAACCTAGACTCTGGGAAGTCTTTGAAGATCAAAGATGTTCTATATGTACCTGGGCTCAAGAAGAACCTACTCTCCATCTCTGCATTGGATGTAAAAGGCATGAGAGTTGCATTTGTAGATGGCCAAGTACTCATGTGGCCAAAGGGTAAGACCATAGATGATGCAGTAGTGATTGGAGAGAAAGAGGGAGGATTGTACAAATTGAAGGGACAACCTGAACATGCCATGGTACATGAATCCATGGAGCCAAGTGAAATTTGGCATAAAATGCTTGCACATGTGCATTACAAAGCACTGCCAATTGCAAGTAAAGCTATAGAAGGTCTTCCTGAAATCAAGTCAAAGCATGAAGGTGTTTGCAAAGGATGTGCAAAAGGAAAGAACATTAAGAAGGAATTTCCAACGAGTGAAAGCAAAGCAAGAGGAATTTTGGAGATTATCCACTCTGATGTATGCAGACCAATGTCATCCAGTTCTCTGAGTGGGTATGTATACTGTGTTTCTTTCATTAATGATTTCTCTAGGAAGACTTGGGATTTATTTATTGAAGAACAAAGATGAAGTATTCTGCAAGTTCAAGGAATTCAAGGCCTTGATAGAAAACCACACTGAAAAGAAGTTCAAGAACCTTAGATTCGACAATGGTGGAGAATTCACTTCAACAGACTTCAAGTGATATGTAGTGATTCAGGGCTTAAGAGGGAGTTCACCACTCCTTACAATTCACAAAAGAAAGGAGTAGAAGAAGTTACTTCAAAATAGGACTCCAACAGATCCTCCAAGGAAGCAAAGATTCAGAGGGAGTCCACCCAACAAACAAACAAAGATAAGTATTTGAATTGTCATTTCTTGTATATTATGTTTGTTTAAATAATGTTATTCAGTGATGTATATGCTTATGTTCCTAGACTTAGGTTGTGTATTATGCATATTAGAATAATTGCATTGATGAACAAAATACTACTAATATGCAAGTAATGGGTAAGAGGCCTATGGTAAGGTACAACATTCCATTGCTACTTATCTAGAATGAAACCTCTTTGCTGACATGTTGGGAGTTGTGCAGATAATCATATAATCCATCCCTAGGAGGTTTGTAGATAGTCTTTCGAGGTTTTTCCTATGGAATGTAATGTGGCCCTGGGATATCTGGCAAATGCTCTTTCGAGGTTTTTCTTTGGGAGGACATATAATCCGGCCCTGGGAGATTTGCAGATAGTCTTTCGAGGTCTTTCCTATGGCATGTAATCTAGTCCTGGGATATCTAGCAGATTCTCTTTCAAGGTTTTGTCCTATGGCATATAATCCGACCCTGGGAGATCCGATAGGTTGAGCTATGTGCTCATAATCAGTCCTAGGATGCTCTTTCAAGGTTTTTCCATGACCACATGTAATCTGTCCTAGAGATCCGGATAGCTTGTGCTAGTCACGTAAAAGGCCTCGGATGCTCTTTAGAGTTCTTGTTAAGTCAAGACACTCTTTAAAGGTTTTGTGGTGGGAATCACATATAATACAGCCCTGGGAGATCCGACAGGTAGAGCCGTGTGCTCCTAACAGCTTGGATGCTCTTGTGAGTTTTTGTGACGTACGTAATAAGTCTTGAGGATTCCATAGTATGGCCAGTGATGATGAAGACCTGCAGGTGGTGGGCCTACATCCAGTATGAAAAAGGACTGGCTCTGTAGAACTTGCTATGATGAGTAGATTCAGATATTGATTGAGATAGCGCCAGCAATGACAACAATTATGATTCGATGATGATTATCCACTGACGATGATCTAGAGAAGGAGACTGGTGCTAGCATATCTATGTCAAGAAATACCTTCCTAGTTAAGAGGGAGTGTTGATGTTAATGTAACTTCGGAATGTATTTCATCTATGTATTTTATTGTACTCCTATAGAGATGTATTATTCCTATATGCATAAGTGTTGTCATTTGTATTGACAAGTGTCGCAAGTGTTGTAACTTGCTGATGGGTTATTAGACCACCTAGTAAGGGGTCAGCCTGGATTAATGTAACCATGGGTTATCAGGCTAAGTTAGACAAGTTAGCCCCACTGGTTATTGGGCAGGATAGGACAAGTATAAATAGAGATCGGGAGATCTCTATTTGATCATATCATTACTCACTCTTCCATCACTCAGAAAGTGGCACACATGTGAGGAGGAGGATCAGCTGCTAGGAGAAGAATATCTCTTGTACTTTGGTTGTATCATTGCTCTTTCTGTCTTTGAGGAATTGTGGGGTTTTTCACTTTTATGGTTTTCCACAGTGAAACTCTTTGTGTCTATTGTCTCATGTGATTGCTTGGTGTGATTGATATGCAGTGTTATACTTGATATGCTGTACATGTTATTCTCTTAGTAAAGATCCTAGAGTATATTGAATTAATGCTCAAAAAATCAACACTATGTTTGTTGGCATGATAAGTTAATTGGGAATGGATTGATTCCCTTGTCCTATTGATACATATTAAGTAGGCTTAAGTACTCTACATATGAAGGATCAACTCCAAGTATATCCTTGTGTTGGGATGGCTGTGGAATTGGTGTCCAGTTCATGAAAATAATTCTTGGGAGAATTCTGTGTCTTCCCTTGGTCCTAGTCGAAATGTTTCCCAGCTCAGGGGTGGCCTCACAACCGAAAGATTATATGTCGAATGAGTGCCTATGGTGGGTGGAACATGGAACTTGGACACCTAGTTTCCCTTAATTAGTCAAGTGTTCTTAAGGTATGGACCTGATGCATTAAAATACTTGTTAGGATGTATATGCATTCCTCACACTTGACAATTTTATGTAAGTTGTTGGTTTTTCCCAACTTGGTATCCGCAAGATTGTATGTGTTGGTATAATGATTAATGTTGTATACATTAGCATGTGATCATGTTGTTGTGATGTACTTGGCACCAATGCATATTTCCATGAAGGTTATGTGTATCCATATGGTTACATACATATGTGCTCATGTAGTTATGTTGTATATGCATACACTTTGTATCTATCTTATGATCATGTGAATAGGTGTCTCTAGTATGAGGGGGTGAAATCATCATAAATGCATTTAAGCTATGATAGTAATATGAAGGCAATGTGCATCATGGGTGTATATGATAATTGGTGATGTTCTAATGGTTATTAAACAGGATGCACATGAAGGCATATTAAAAAGATAGCATAGAATATATAGCCATGATAATCCTATAGGAATAAAGCTTATGTGGCTTGTTAGTTTAGTCCTTAATCATGTAATAATGCTTGATGGTCATCCTTCTTGTTTAAAGGCATGACTGATAAATGAATGGTGTTATGTGGCTCAACCTGGATTGATTATCAAGGACATGATAGTCCTATGTGTTATCATTGGGTGAAGCTTGGCCTTGATAGTAGTAATGCCTATGTCTTGATGATTGTAAAGAGTCAATGTTATTGGTTGGAATATGGTTTTATAGCTTGATGCTTGTAATTACTATGTTAAGGACTAGTATCTTTGTTGTAGCTAGTCATCACTAAAAGTTACTAATGTTCATGTGGAATGTGTGATACAGTTATGGGGATATAGACTATGTGTACATTATGCAAGATACTATGGACTATTGAGATCTTAGCTAGAATAGGTTCCATTGCATTTGAGCTTGCATAAAAGTGCACAACGTATTTCATGTACCTTTGTTGAAAAACTATATACGTGATGCTAATCATGTTATTGATTGGAATATGATTCAGGTGGAAATAGAAGGGGATTTTATAGTACAACCAATTACCATATTGGGAAAAAAAGTCAAGCTACTCCGAAATTGAGAGATCAGGCAGCTAAAGGTCCAATGGACCCACTATAGTCCTGAAGATTCTACTTGGGAGTTGGAAGATGCAATGAAGGAGGCATATGCTCATATTTTTTTGAAATTTTGTGTTGTGACATGTATGTAATAAGTATGCATTGAGGACAATGCATTGTTGTAAGGGGGAGGGGGATGTAATACCCCAAATGTTAAGCTCTGAACATATGTTATTATTATTTTTATTATTGTGGCACTAGGTACTGAGACTATGGAATTTGATATTATTATTGTTTAATTAAATAACTTTCTCAACGTGGAAAACTAACGAGAATGGGGGGGCATGGATTCCACATGTGAGGGGGTTGGGGACTAGGAGTTGTTGCTCTCCCTAACATTACTCTTTGGACTCTATTTTTGATTATTTTGGTTTATGGAGTTACTATTACACCCTATTTGATGTTTGGTGGGACCTTCTTGGCTAGTGCACCTGCCTTTTCTATTCCAAGCCTCTTGTGATGCTCCTCATGTGCTAGTGCGCCCTGACTAGCTAATTTTAGCCTGCACTCCTTGAAAAGTGTAACTCCCCTCTCTATTTCACCTTTTTCTATTTTGGTAAAGGAAATCCCTAATAGTAACCTCCCTCTCATGACTTGAGTGACACCCAATAAATTTGAGTTACCTCTCTTGGGAATTCGAATGGATATAGAAGGATTCGAATTGGCTCTCCTTCATTCTTCTTCTCTCTCTTGGAGCTATCTAGTGCAGTGGAATGCTCTCTTGTTTGGGAAATACATGCTCTCAATTAGGAGATGAATTGTATTGTAGGAAGATTGAAATCCTTGTAATGAGGTTTGAAGACCCTGTAATGGGGATTGAATATTGATCCATGCTTACACAACATGAGTCCTTCTCCCATTGCTTGTCTCTATCCAATATAGCTTGTAAATTTGGGGTGAGGGTGGTGATATCCGTAGGGATTATGTAGTGGGGGGATTCACAACTCACACGGTAGATTAGATAGAAGGGTAAGTTAATATGGTGAAAGGTGTAGTTGTGGTATTCTCGTGGTGTTGAGAAGGGGGCAATAATATGTTCTGGTTCAGACATTTCTAAGAATTTATGGGCTGTAAGACCTGTTCAATTGTATCCAGAATGTCATTTTTGTGCATCAAATCACTGTGAAAATCCTCACAGCAGATCTAAGAGCTGATGTATACCTCACAAGAAAGATTAAGCAAGAAAATAGAAGAAGAGTGCATAATGGAGCAGCAGAACATAGATGCAATAAAACTCAGATAGAAGTAGAATAACATCACACTAATTCATTAATCATAATATGAGCAATACATAATACAATGGAGAGGATTTGAATACCAAGGTGGTAGTTCGAATTATCCTGCATGAACTCATCATTAGATCAGTAGTGGAGTTTCATCAATGCACTAGTAACCATCAACCATGTGTCAAACTGAGTCTAATTGAATGTAGTAGGTGTAACCGATGCATGGAGCACTAATGTAGTGAAGGAGAATCCAAGGAGGGCGCATGAGGAGCTAACTGCAGTCAGAATAGTCAACCAAGTCTCTCTAGAGGTCCATTGGAGTGTTTCAGTGAGTTAACTAGTCAATCTGTTTTCAAATCAAGGAACAGATCCACAAATCAAACAACTAACTGAAGTGTCACTAGTGGTAGGTGAGAGAGGGTGCATTTCACATGTGGTAGGTGAAAAGAGGCACATCATGGAATAGGAGGGATAGAACTGAATAGAAACAAGCTCTCGGGGCTAGTAAACTAAGCACTAGGTGCTAGGAGACACTATACTGATGATCGGGATGCATGCAATTGCATGCCTGCATGCCTACATGCAAAAATGCATGCATGAATGAATTCAATGCTGGTAGGACTAGGATGGAGTATAGGAAGATCCTAACATCCCCCCTTAATCCATCCTGGGATTTGGTAACTGAGACCAAAGGTCACCCAATACAATGAATAATAAAGAATAGTCCATGAAACAAGGAAATGGGAAAAAACCCACAGGGGGTTCACTCAATGAACTTGTTACATAGCACGATTGTTCACATGATATTAAAGAATACCCCTAATTTCACTAAATATTGAAAAATGCATCCTAAAATTTTATTGTTAAACCCCCCTCCAAATATGCCTTTCCAATTAAGAAAACCCCTAGTTTCACCAGATATTGTAGGTATCCATTTTTATCAACCCATTTTTAACACCCCCTTTATATCATATTATCAAGTTGTAACAAACAAGATCCCTAAAACATCTTAGTATAAGAAAACAAGATGCTAAATAAAATAATAGTATAATGCTAATAATGATCCCACTAGGATTGCAGCGGCGACTAATCAATTTGTAGCATTGGATAGTGGAACACCCAAAGAAATAGTATTGTGGAAGGAAAAATGCATAAAATTCAACCTAGTCAAGAGATCAACATAACAAATAATGTAAAAGACCGATAGTCCAATTGTTAGTGCAATGCTTAGAAAATATGAGAATTGCAAATGTTTCACACCACAACCTGCCAATCTACCAATTTGATATCATGTAAATATGAATATAGCCATAGAGAACTCATGTTTTCTATAAGCTTAAGAAATTAAAATCCATAAAAATGCAAAATTGAAACCCTTTTGTGGAAGGACACCCCTACCTTCCTATCAAAACAAACATCATTAATGTTTGAAGCCAAATGAACATAGAAAAAATTCTTTTACTTTTCAATAATGCCATATGATCATGTGCATAGCTTGGATTTGGATCATTCACGAGATCCAATGAATTGCCTCCACTTTCTCTACATTTATTCTTGCAATCACGGGAATTAACAACATTTAGTTACCTTTTCTTGGGTTATATCTAGTTTTTTTATCTTTAAAGGATAGAGAAATATATCCATTTTTAGGTTTCAAGCATGCAATAGTTACAAAGATACACAGATGGTGAAACTTATATGATACCATTTCATGGTAATGATAACACATAGGGTATGTAAATAAGGATTTAGATTTTCACCTATTTTCATGTTAATTCCAATACAATATTAAGATAGATTCATTGCATATAAGAACTGAAATTACAATTATGAATGTGCCAAATATAACTCAATCTAACAACTATTCATAACTAGCAATGTGAAAATATTAAAGAAGAATACAAAAAGTTGAAAGAAATAATTAGTCAAGAAACATTGATCTGAACTTTTATTGGTTCCAGTGAGCCAAGAAAGATTGATCTCACTTTTCTTGGTTGTCATGGAGCAAGGTTTAATTGAATCTCAATTCCCACCTAAACCCCAACCTAAAAAATGAAGAGTTAAATCTTTTACTTGAATGCCTACAAAAAATACAATACAATTGTTCAAGTCCGGAACTCCCATTTAACTACATCTCTTAACTTAATGAAAAACAATATAACATCAATTCCAACCAAGCCTAAATAAGCTATTAAATGAGGATTTCTCAAGGCCAATAATCAAAAGAGACTTCCATTGATATTATCATTGGTACACTATTATCAAATTTATGCAAAACTTAGGATCATAAGCAATATCAAATGAAAACGGAAGGTCCTTAAGTTTTAGGTGGGTATGAATTGAGCCCGTGATTTGGACGTATGAATCCATCCCATGATTTGGAGGTTATTCCTCATCACTCCCAAATAAAATAACCCCCAATATATATATTACTATGTCAAATTAAAAACCCCACTTGACCCCTTAATACAGGGCAATATTGTTTTGAGGTTTTTAAGAGTATTCAACCCCCCAATATGAATGGACGTGATATGAGATTGCCTCACTAGTGAACCCCCCGTGGAAAAACCTCATGGGAAAAATACCCCCCCCCTCAAAAGAGACTGTAAGGCACACCAAAAAATAAATGCTCGAAATCAAGCAGGTGTGATGCTTGGTCATATTTCTGGAGGTATCTTCTTCTTGGGAAGAAGTGGTTCGTGCTCCAAAAACATGTGCTTGTGTTCTCCTTTAATGGATGCAAGCGAATATGGAGACATGTGCTTGTACTTTCTCTTCAGACCGAATGTGATGACAATAAATCCAAAGGTATGAGGATGATCTCGAAACCTGTGATTCAAATCAACTGAGGTAGGATCAAATCCATGAATGTGTAGATAGACTTTTGTTATCGCCTTTGAACCATCATAGGTGAGATCATGCCCAAAAGAACCATCACACGATAGTGGTTGCTTGGACTTCAAATAAGCTCCAAGACTTGATAAATGGTTTCTTGAGATCTCCTTTGAACTAGTAGGGGTGAGATAAAAAACAAATAAACCATGATATGCATGAGAAATGATCCCAAGCGAATGGTAATTCCCTACATCTTCAATGAACTTCTGAGAGCATGTACAAATGATCATATAGTAGTACATAAGAAGTAAGTGATCAGGGAGAGCGAATGCATCACCTCCAATTGCTGATTTAACCTCCGACACATTCAATAGATCATCATTATGCAAACCAATAGACTCTTGTGCAAGAGAGGATTTAAGAACCTCTTCAGTTTCTAGAGTGTGAGCTGGCTCATAATTCAAAATAGAAGACATTGAGAACATGAGTGTTGAATCTGCAAGTTCTTCTTCTTTTTGGACTACTTCATTATGAGATATGTTTGATATTGAATCATGATTAGAGAGACCATCAAAGAGGGAGAATGCATCACTAGGATTGCTCTCCAAATAGTTTGCACCAATCCCTTCATTATGGTTTCCAAATATTTCATCTAGATGGGCCCATAGCCCTTTTGGAGATTCAGCAGAATCATGGAAGTGGGATAACATACAATGAGACATAGCAGTCAACATTGCTCCATAGGCTTTGTCACCTTCATTTAACCAATCATTCTCCTCTTCAGAGGATTCGAACTCTCTTTCAAGACAATAATTAAAAAGACCATGTCTCTTCAAATATGATATCATCTTTGGTTTCCACTCATCATAGTTGAATGGAGAGAGAGGAGGAATTCCTTCTAGATTCATGGAAGCTGTTGCAGAAGACCTGCAAAAATAATGGAGAATATATGCAACTGCTACTGCTGCAAAACTATAAGAAAGCTTCTACAACTATTGTTGCACTCGAAATCTTGATAATAACCTGCAAAAAAAAAACTCTCAGGAATGGAGATAGACTATACTCTCAACATGCTCTGATACCATGTGAAAATCCTCACAGCAGATCTAAGAGTTGATGGATACCTCACAAGAAATATTAAGCAAGAAAATAGAAGAAGAGTGCAGAATGGAGCAGCAGAACATATATGCAATAGAACTCAGATAGAAGTAGAATAACATCGCACTAATTCATTAATCATAATATGAACAATAAATAATACAATGGAGAGAATTCAAATAGAGGGCGCATCATGGAGTAGGAGGGATAGAACTGAATAGAAACAGGCTCTCAGGGCTAGTAAACTAAGCACTAGGTGCTAGGTGACACCATACTGATGACTGGGATGCATGCAATTGCATGACTGAATGCAAAAATGCATGCATGACTGAATGCAATGCTGGTAGGACTAGGATGGAGTATAGGAATATCCTAACAATCACAGGATGATCATTAAGGTTGAATTACACTCACACTCAAATTGCTAGTCTAGAATTGCATAGAACACTGAAAATTTGACACAGAAAGTATGCAAATATTAAAGTGTATTACATAATTGTACATCATCCAACCATGTACCATAAACTAGCTGAAATATATATAATTACATCATAAATTCGAATTTCTTTGGAGGCATTCGAAAATCACACAAAATCAGGCTTATTATTCTAGCTAAAACCCCCCAGGGTGGAAACATCCAAGTCCAAATCACTCAAAAAGCTCGAGAATTGTCCAAAAACGTTTTGGAATGTGATGAGTGATGAAAATAGAAAAATATGATGGATTTTGGAGAGAAAAAGAGGAAGGATGTGTTGGCCAACAAAGCAACTAGTTTTCAAAACCTCTATAGTGACTAACTTTTGCCTTATCCACTCAAAAGTAGAAAAATCAGTACAAAAGTTGTGCAAAAGCATAAATGCGCCCTTGCCACTTAGAATAGACATAAAATTAGGCATTTTTTGCTATAAGTGCGCTCTAGTGGATAAGGATGGAAAATGGTTGACGTAGGAAGGTAATAAGTGTCCAAAAACATAGTTTAGACACCTAGGAATGTAATAAAATTAATTAAAATTATATCCTAAGTATCATGGTGGGATTTAATGCTCTAACACCCCCCTTAAGCCTGAATGTAAGTGACAAAAATTTCAGAAAACTTAGGGCCTAACAACAAATGCTTGGTCAACATTTACATATCGTTTTCCCCAAAAAGCAAGGAAATAGGGAAAACCTCATGGGACAAAACCCTCCCTCAAACTGGACAAGGACAAAAATTTTGAACTTGATATTCAATCATCCTTCACCTCATGTTGAGATACTCCTAGCAGCAACTTAAGATGGCTGAAAGTCTTCTCTGTGAAGGAACTTGTGAATATGTCAGCAGTTTGCTCGACAATGGGGCAATACTGCAAAATAATCAATCTATCATGCACTAAACTACGGATGTAGTGCATGTGTACTTCAATATGCTTGGTTCTTTGTTGTTGCACTATTAGAAAAACATCATTTCAAAGAAATAAAAATAAACAAGATGCCAATATAAATCACATATTAAACACAATACAAAAGAGACACCAATATAATGTGGTTCATCCAATCTGGGCTACGTCCACTGAGAAATTTGTAGTCCTTTTATTATACCATCCAACAAAAATGAAGGGATACAACCTGCAACACATCCACTGAAACTTCATCTTCACTCTCTCCCAATATCTCTTACACAATCATAGAGATATTTACAATGCTACAATACAAAGGCGTATTACAATGCCTTCCTTTTAAAGAGGGATTGCCATGGGAAAATACTGTGGAACGTCCAATACCATGGGCCCATAAATCACCCATTATTGACCAAGTCATGACTATGAAATTACAACATTTTAAAAGGCATGTTTTCTAAAAATTTCTCTACGCAGGTGCTTCCCCCAAACCCTCTCCATGGGGGGGATCCCAAACTAATCGTAGCCCACCCTGGACCCCCCATGGTGACTATTTTTGGGGGGAAATCCCCTCCAAAACCCTCTTCATGGGATGGGATCTAGACACAACTAAAATATGAACTTTGAATAAGGAATATTAGGCTCCACAACCAACATGCACTAGATCAATGGATACCTTTATAGCAGTCTGATTATCAACCCAAAGAACAGTAGGAGTGCTAAAATCAATCATGAACTCACTAAGAATTCCTTGCATCCAGATGCATTGAGTAGCTGCATCCACTTCTCCCCAGTACTTTTCCTCTGTTGATGAGAGTTCAATAGCACTTTCTTCTCACTAGACTAGAAGATAGGCCCTTCTCCAAGCATGAATACAAACCCAGAAGTGGACTTCTGGTCAGTTCTATCTCCCTCCCAATCCGAGTCAAAAAAGCCAACTAGATCCAAATAGGAATTGGCAGCATAGTGGATCTCATGAGTCTTGGTGCCTTGCACAAAGTGAAAAATCCATTTTGTATCCTTCCAGTGCAGCTCCTGGGGCTGCTCCATATACCTTGCAACATGAATTACTGCATATGCCAAATTTGGTCGAGAGTGAGTCAAGTACAAGAGGCTTCCAACTAGTTTCCTGTAGAGGGTGTTGTTCACCAAGGGTGTAGAATATCCTTCTTATATCCTTACTCCTGAAAGGAAAGGATTTTTTGTAGCCTTACAATCTGTCATATTGAACCTCTTTAGCAGGTCACAAGCATATTTATCTCGAGTTACTGTGATACCTGAGGGGGACTATGAGATCTCAAGCCCCAAAAATTGCATGAGTATCCCCAAGTCTGTCATGAAGATAGCTTGGTGCGTGGTTTCATTTAGTGATGAAATTTCATCAATGGCACTTCCTGTGATTAGTAAATCATCAACATATAACACTAAAATCAGAATATTACCATTGATGTTCTTTAGATACACATTCGAATAAGACTTGCACCAATTGAACTCTTGTGTCAGAAGGAAATGGTCCATCTTTGCATACCAAGCTCTGGGAGATTGCTTCAGTCCATACAGTGATTTCCTTAGCCTACATACAAGTGATCGATCTACAATATAGCCTTTAGGTTGTGTCATATATAGTTCTTCCTTGAGGTCACCATGAAGAAAAGAAGACTTCACATCCATGTGATGAACTACCCAACCCTTTGTTGCTGCAACTGACAAGACTAGTCGAATAGAGTCCATCGTTTCCATGGGGGAAAAGGTCTCAATATAGTCCAGAATTTAGACTTGGGAAAATCCTTTGGCCACCAACCTTTTTGTATGTTTGTGTTGATGTATATGTAACTTCGGAATGTATTTCACATATATGTATATTGTATTCCTATAGAGATGTTATTATTCCTCTATACGGAAGTGGTTGTATTCCTATAGAGATGTTATTATTCCTCTATACGGAAGTGTCGTCATTTATATTGTAAGTGTCGTAACTTATACTTGATGGGTTATTAGACCACCTTGCTGGGGTCGGCCCTGTATAAGTCATGTGGGTCAAACGGTTATTAGACCACCCTATTGGGGGTCGGCCATGTGGGTCAAAGGGTTATTAGACCACCCTAGTGGGGGTCGGCCCAGTCAGCATTATGTTAAGTGGTTAAGTTGAGGCCAACCTAGTTGAGTAAAGGTCAAGTCAAGTTAGTGTATAAATAGAGAGTGTGTCTCTCTCATTTTACACATTCTATTCTCTCACTCACACTGTGGAGAGTGGCACACTTGTGGAAAAGGAGGATCTGCTGCTAGGAGAAGACTATCTCTTGTATTCTGGTTGTATCATTGCTCTATCTATCTTTGAGGAAGTTATTGGGGTTTTTCACCTTTATGGTTTTTCCCAAGTAAACTCTGTGTCTCTTGTGTGCTTGCATTATTGTGTCCATGATTAATATGCTGTAGATTTGTTGTACATGTTGTTCTCTCAGTTAAGATCCTAGATCAGATTGAAGTAAATTCTGAAAATTTAACAGTTTGACTGCATTAGAATCAAAAACCAACTTAGTCTTGTAGATCCATTTTCATTTTACTATCTTTCTTCCTGGTGGGTGCTTGACTAGCTCCCAAGTTCCATTCTTCTGCAAGAAGTGGAAATCCTCATCCATAGAAGACCTCCATATTAGATATTCTTAGGCCTCTTTATATGTCTAAGGATTTGATTCAAGCATGAGAAAACACTTCTCAACAATATTTGGATCCTTGGCTGAAAGAGCATTCTCATAATCTGACCTTGTTCTTTTAGGATCATGTGGATCCCCAGCTATTTCACTAGTAGCTTCCAAGGTTTTTTCTTCTCACTTTGGCCTTGTTGGTGAGATAGGGTATGCAATAAACTCATCATGATTATCATCTAAATCTGATCCAAAGGACTCATTATCATAAGCCTCATTCATCTCTTCATTTTCCTCTTTTGGTGGTGGTTGAGAAGACTCTCCAATCTCAATTGTTTGTAAGGGAACTTCCTCAAACTGAACACTTCTTTCTATGAAGGCCTTTTGGGTGCTCAAATCAATAATTTTATACCCATTTGCATCTTTTAAGTAGCCAACAAACAAACATGGGCTATTATGTGGCTTTAAATCCCTTCTCTTTTATGATGGCACTCTTGCCCAAGCCTTGGAACCAAAAATCCTAATAAGAAGGTTTATGACCATGCCAAGCTTCATAGGGGGTGAATTCTCTCAGTGCTTTGTGTGGGACTCTGTTTTGTATGTAAGATTCATATTTGATTTCTTCAGACCACAAATTTGGTGGAAAAGGTTCTTTCTTCTAGCATGCATGTTTCCATCTCTTTCAGAGATCGATTCTTTCTCTCAGCAATGCCATTCTGTTGAGCAGTGTATGCCACAGTTTGCTGCATGTGGATGCCAGCCACTGCATAGAGTTGCTGAAAATATGATTTAATGTACTCTCCCCCATTATCATATCTGATTTCCTTGATCTTCCTAGTAGACTGGTTTTCAACCATGACTTTAAATATTTTGGAATAGCTTAAAAATTCAGACTTAAACTGTAGGAAATAGACCCAACAATACCTAGTATGATCATCAATGAAGGTAAGTAGGTATCCGGATTTTTTTAGTGACATATGAGGGAAAGGACCAACAATATCATTGTGGATCAATTCCAATGGTGCATAGATTCGCTCAAGCCTTGATCTCTCAAATTTCCTCTCAAGGTGCTTTCCTAGAAAACAACCCTGGTAGACTCCCTTGGTAAAATAAATGCTTGGAAACCCAATAACCATGTTTTTATCATGAAGTTCATGAAGGTATCTATAATTTAGATGGACAAACCTTTCATGCCAAAGATTTTCTGATTCATTGGCATGAGAGAGGAGTGCTACAGGTGGAGAGATAGGAAAAAATTGTGAAAACTTGTAGACTCTAGTGGAATGATCCACAATGCCTAATGCAATAACTCTTCTTGTGGATATCTCAGAGATCTCCACATCATCATGGGTGAAGGTGACTCTTTTTGGTTAACTAGTATGGGTCATTTGGTAGACAGGCAATAGATTTGCATCTAGACCTAGGACATAAAGAACATTGAAAAATGAACCATGGTCAATATCTACTCTACCTTTACCCTTTGAAGCCATTTCTGAGTCATCTCCAAGAATAACGATGGGGGCTGGGCCATCGGAGGATTCGAGAGAGGCAAATGACTCTCTGGTGGATACCATGTTCCTTGAAGCTCTATAATCAATTATGTAAGAAGTGGATGAATATGTGTTGGCCATGAGTGCATGGACTTGCTCCTTGTCTTCAGTGTTGGAACCACCCTCCTTCTTATTTGTTCCCTCATGGATGGGGATGTGGTTCTTCTAAAGGTTAAGTTCCATTTGATCTACGGTCTTTCTCATGTAGGAGATTTTAGGATGAAATACCCATTGACAGTGAGAGCACTTGGTTCGTTCCTTCTTCTTCTTATGATTCTTCTTGGAGCTAGAGGGTTCCTCTTGTGGCTTAGGATTCTCTTTCTTTTACTTAGAAGCCCTTTTTGGGATGTGTCTTCTTCTTACCCTTCGAATTCCTTGAGTCACCAACAACTAGATCTTTTGAAGGTTTTATGGCACCCATCGACATAATCTTATTCTCCTCTTGAGTCAATGATTCCATGAATTATGAAAGCCTTGGAATATTCCATCCTTTAACAGTGAGTCTTGTGGCATGGAAGGTTGAGACAAAAAATAAGTAGTCTTGCCCCAATTTTGAAATGATTTCCAATATTAGTTGCTCATCCTTTTTGTCTATCCCTCACTACTTTAACTCCAAAACGAGTGACTTGAAATTGGAGAAATAATCTTGAATATTCTCGAAACTGCTTGGACTTAGAGAAATGAACTCATTCTCTAAATGCTGTACTCCCAACCGATCAGTTTTACCAAACAATGTTTCAAGCTTCACCCAAACTTCATACGGTGTTGTCAAACCATCCAAGTGAAATAGAAGATATTTTGACGTGCTAAGGCAAAGGAGACCATAGGCCTCATCTCTCCGATTGCCACTTATATTTTTCCACATTTGTAGTAGGCTCATTCTCAGTGGCCATTGTCACTCTATAGATACCTTTCGACCTCAACACAATCTCCATCTGCACCTTCCATTCAAAGTAATTAAATGGAGTCAATAACACTATCTGAGATGGATCCATGACAAAATGAGGTGCGCACTTATGAGACAAATATGAACCTACAAAAACACAAACAAGAAACTCTCTATAGAATAATTGAAACTATATATCTCTGCAATATGACAATAGGAACTTTCGGGAGTGCTTCATACTGGGGAAGATTTCCTTGGCATAGCCAAGGTTATCAAGATGCCTTTCCCATGGATTTATGTGGAAACTCCACAGATTCTGGTGTGCTACTGGATGCATATATTCTCTCCTAGATTCTTTGATACCATGTGAAATCATATCACAGGATGATCATTAAGGTTTAATTACACTCACACTCAAATTGCTAGTCTAGAATTGCATAGAACACTGAAAATTTGACACATAAAGTATGCAAATATTAAACTGTATTGCATAATTTTACATCATACAACCATGTACCATAAAGTGGATACAAATATATAGAATTACATCAAAAAATTGAATTGCTTTGGAGGCAGTCAAAAAGCATAGAAAAGCAGGCTTGCTATTCTAGCTAAAACCCCCCAGGGTGGAAACATCCAAATCCAAATCACTAAAAAAGATCACGAATTGTCCAAAAAAATTTTGGAATGTGATGAGTGATGAAAATAGAAAAGGATGATTTCTTTTGGAGAGAAAAAGAGGAAGGATGTGTTGGCCAACAAAGAAAGTAGTTGCCAAAACCACTAAAGTGACTAGCTTTTTCCTTATCCACTCAAAAGCATAAAAAGTAGAACAAAAAATCTGGAAAAGCATAAATGCACCCTTGCCACTTAGAACAGCCATAAAAAGGCAATTTTGGTCATAATTTTTCTCTAGTGGATAAGGATGGAAAATGGTGGACCTAGGAAGGTAATAAGTGGCCAAAAACATAGTTTAGAAACCTATGAATGTATTAAAATTAATTAAAAATTATATCCTATGTATCCTGGTGGGTTTTAATGCTCTAACAGTTTCCATGTTTCTAGTGTTCGGAAGAAAATACCTACCTTTTATTTGCAAGTACCTTTGCTTGTGGATCTGTGGCCTCAGCTCGAGGGTGACTGCCATGTTGAAAGATGCATGAGCATGGCATGTCTATGGCTAGGTGGAATGTTGTCCTATTGAAGGTAGTTTCTTTTCATCAAGATGATTATTTTTTGTTGATGTATTTGTAACTTCGGAAGATATTCTTCTATGTATTACACTTGTACTTTATTATATCCATGATGGAGATGTATTATTCCTCCAATCAGAAGTGTCATCATTTGTATTTGTAAGTGTCGCAAGTATTGCAAGTGACGCAACTTATATTAGATGGGTTATTAGACCACTGGTGTGGGGTTGGCCCTAGTTGAGTCATGTGGATTGGTTATTAGGCTTCCTTAGGAAGTCGGCCCTTTTAGGTTATTGGCAGATCAAGTCAGTGTATAAATAGAGAGGTTTTGTCTCTCATTCTATTCATTCACTCACTCATCCAACTCGCATTAGTTGAGAGAGGAGTGTGCACTAGTGGAGGAGGAGTAGCTGCTGGAGACATCTATCTTTTGAGTTTGATCATTGTGATCTTTGTATTGGGGATTATTCTATCTCTATGGAAGTTGCGGGGTTTTTCACCTTCTTGGTTTTCCCCAGTGAAATGATTTGTGTCTATTGTCTCTTGTGATTCATATGTTGTACATGTTATCAAAAAATTAACATGGTATCAGAGCTGAGCTAAGAAGAAGACACTGTGTAGCTATGGAAGCTAGGGTTTCTTAATTTTTGGGTTTCTCTCCACAAATCATAAAAGGCAGGAGGCTAGGATGAGTCTCCTTTGAAGGGCACATCTTTCTATCAAGAAAGAATTCAATTCTGAGCACTTTCAGTTTTTGGCCTATCATTACTGCGGGAAATTAGGGTTTTGAAGAAAGTTGGAATTTTTGGAATCCGAGACCACGGCTGGATACTCCTCAAGAAAATCGAAGTTTAGAGACCATGATCGAACTTTTTGGTTGGGCAGAAGGTCGGGCTTCATCAAACCCTAAATCGGGATTTTGATCGGGAAGGTGGAAAATTAGGGTTTCTGCAAAAGTTGAAATTTTTGGAATCTATGACCACGGCTGGATGATCCTCAGAAAAATCAAAGTTTAGGGCACAAGATCGAACCTTTTGGCTAGGTAGAACCCCGAGCAATATCAAACCCTAGTTCAGGATCCTGTCGAGAAGATCTAGAAGTTTCAAGGCAATTTTTGAGGGGTCAATTTCTGCATTTTTCAAAATAGAAGTATACCAGCTTGATCAACTCAACAAGGTGCATCTTTCCATCCTTTTAGAAGTTTGAAATTCAAAGTTTGAATTTTTAGGGTTTGTCTGACAAACCCTAATCCAGCTCCAGATCCAGTTTTCAGCAAATCAAGTGGCAAGACCTAAATCTTTTATTTCCATTTGAGTTTCCCATTAAGATGTCTCACCACACCAAGCTTGAGGATAAGCTTGAAGGAGCTGACAACTTCTGAGCATGCAAGTATAGGAATGGGATAATCCTAGAAGAGAATGAATTGGACACCTACATAAGTGAAGAGGTTCCAGTTCCAGAGGGAGATGAGGCTAAGGCCTTACACAAGAAGAACTTGGTCAAGGCTAAGAGAATCATTGTTGATTCTATTAAAGACCATCTCATACCTCATGTGTCTTCCCTAAAGACACCTAGGGAGATGTTTGACTCCTTGACCAAGTTGCTTGAAGGAAAGAACATAAATTGGAAGATGACTCTATGGAACCAATTGAAAGGGGTAAAGTTCCAGAATGGAGAGACCATCCAATCCTACTTCACTAAGGTCTCTCAAATAAAAGAACAACTTGAGGCAGTGGATGAAGTAGTGGACAATGGAGAAATTGTGATGACCACTTTGAATTTCCTACCTAGGTCATGGGACTCCTTCATCCAAGGTATTTGTGCTAGGAAGAAATTAATCTCTTTTAGTAGACTATGGGAGTAATGTTCACAAGAGGAAGCTAGACTTGTGGCCTGAGAAGAAAAGATGGGAAGTGAATACCAAGCCCTCACAACACACACTAAGGGAAGCAAGTTCAAGAGGGAGAAATCTTATAGCAAGAAACACTCTCACTTCCATCAAAAGAAGAAAGATCTCTCCCTTGTTCGATGCTTCACTTGTGATGAGAAAGGACATTATTCCTCAGAATGTCCCAAGAATAAACAAAGCTTCAACAACAACAACAACAACAACAACAACAAGAGATATCATGCTCATGTTGTTGAGGATGATGAACCTCCAAGAAAGAAGGCTAGGGCAGAAAGTGAAGACTCATCAATTGACAATGAATATGTCTTATTATCTGCTCTCACAGGTACTGTTACACATGGGTGTAATGATTGGCTTATTGATAGTGGGGCTTCTAAACATATGATGGGATTCAAATAATATCTTATGGACCTATCTAAACATGAGTCACCTCATAAGGTGAAACTTGGGGATGCCTATCAATATCCCATAAAAGGAAGTGGTGAAGCCTCCTACAAGTTAGACTTTGGGAAGTCTATAAAGATGCAAGATGTTCTATATGTACCTGGACTCAAGAAGAATCTTCTCTCCATATCATCTCTGAATGCAGAAGGGATGAGAGTTTCATTTGTGGATGGCCAAGTACTTATGTGTCCTAAAGGTAAGACCATTGATGATGCAGTAGTGATTGGAGAGCAAGAGGGAGGATTGTACAAATTGAAGGGAAAACTTGAACATGCCATGGTACATGAATCCATGGAGCCAAGTGAACTTTGGCATAGAAGGCTTGCTCATGTTCACTATAGGGAACTACCAATTGCAAGCAAAGCAGTAGAAGGTCTTCCTGAAATCCAATCAAACCATGAAGGTGTTTGCAAATGGTGTGGAAAAGGAAAGAACACAAAGAAGACATTTCCAAGCAGTGAAAGCAAAGCAAAAGGAATCTTGGAGATTGTCCACTCTAATGTATGCAGACCAATGTCATCCAGTTCTTTGAGTGGGTATGTATATTATGTTTCTTTCATTGATGATTTCTCTAGGAAGACTTGGGTTTATTTCTTGAAGAACAAAGATGAAGTGTTTGATAAGTTCAAGGAATTCAAAGCCTTGATAGAAAATGAAACTGATAAGAAGATCAAGATATTTAGATCCAACAATGGCAAATAATTTACTTCAGGATACTTCAAGAAGTTATGCAGTGATTCAGGGATTGAGAGGGATTTGACCACTCCCTACAATCCACAACAGAATGGGGTTGCAGAAAGGAACAATAGAACAATCATGGAAGCAGCACGAGAAATGGTTCATGACCAAGATCTACCCATGCACCTATGGGAAGAATTTGCAAGAACCGTAGTATATGTACAAAACAAAGCACCACACAAGATACTTAACAACAAGATACCAGAAGAAGTTTTCTCTGGTAAGAGACCAGAAGTTAGCCATCTCAGAATATTTGGTTGTCCAGTATACACATGTTCCAAAAGAAAAGAGGACAAAGTTAGATCCTTCAAGAAAAAGGGTATATTTGTAGGGTACAGTGAAAGCTCGAAGGCATACAGAATCTACTTTCTAGGGTTCAAGAAGATTGACATCAGCAGGGATGTGACCTTTGATGAAAAATAAGCTTACATCAAATCAAGGAAGACACCTGTTGAAGACTATGAAGAACCAAGGATACCCAGAACACAAGACACCATTACGAATGAAGCAATACCAAAAGTAGATTGTGAAATAGAAGATCCACAAGAACTTATAGATCCACCCCGTGAGAATAAATCTCACAAGAGGAAACCAACATGGGCTAGAGAGCTCATCCAAGACGCAGAATGGTATCATATTCCAGAGGAAGAACACAGAGAAAGAAAAAGGACCAGGCCACACACCAACTATGTTGCCTTACTCTGTGACATTATGAATAAAGAACCTTCTAGTTATGAAGAAGCAGTGGAAAAGACAAAATGGAAGGATGCCATGGTCGAGGAATACCAGTCGATCATGAAGAATGATGTTTGGGATGTGGTCCCAAGACCAGAATGGAAGTCTGTGGTGAATTCTAAGTGGATCTATAAGATCAAGCATGTTGTAGATGATAGCATAGAGAAATACAACGAGAGGTTTGTTGCTCATGGCTTCTCTTGGAAAGAGGGGATAGATTATGAAGAGACTTTTTCTCATGTAGCAGATACACTTCCATCAGAACAATACTTGCCCTGGCTACAGTGATGAAGTGGAAGATACACCAGATGGATGTCAAGACAAATTTCTTGAATGGTGTAGTCGAAGAGGAAGTGTATGTGGAGCAGCCACTTAGTTTTGAGACTCATGAAAGGGAGTCATATGTGTGCGGATTAAAGAAAGCCTTGTATGGCTTTGTCACGTCCCCATTTTGACCCCCTTTGTAAATGATGTAAATATTGTAACTTAATCATGGTGAGGAGATCAAGGCCAAGGCCCCACCATTGATTTAGTGTTTCATGTATCGGCAATTAAAATAGATGCCTGTGGTTCTTGTGCGAGATGGGCACAATGTATATAAGACATCATGTAAATACGAAATTTTAATGAAAGAAACCCACAACCGGCTATGCAATGCAACAAAAGAGATGGGGCATGGTTCTACAAGGAATAGGGGGGGGGAATTATTCAAACCCTTGAGCCAATGGTATTAATCCATGTGTAAATGGGGAAACCCATAAACCACCAACTACCCATTTTGTCTCATGTACCCAATCATTAAATTTTTCCAAGAAATTGGTTAAGGCAGTTAATGCCTTGGGAATGAAAGAGTATGGGCAAGCCATTTTCGTGCATGGACAAGCCATCAACTTGGAAAATCGTGTTTTTGCTTGTGGGGCAAGGAACCACCCACGAAATGGTGCCCAAAGCCATGGGGAATGGGCAGTCTTCATTCATTCACGCAGTGGGAGCTATCTGGGTCATTCTCTTCACGTCTTTCAGCAAAATCTTGCATTTTCCCATGCCTGGGAGTTCGTTTTTGCATATGCAGTAGCGTGGAAGTGAAGGGCCACGTTTTGGGGACTGTAGGGAGGTCGTTTTTGCCCCTGAATGTCCAGGGACGTTTTTCTAAAAACGGATTTGGCTTCCTGGGTCATTTCCCAACTTTCCATTTTCGTTTTTGTGGGTTTCCACGTTTTTCTAAGTCAGCTGAAACCCCATCTCATGCCTATCTCTGTAAAAACGTTTTATCTTGCCCCATAATTGGGTTCTGCTGTTATGTGCATCCTCATTTTTTTTGGTTTGAACCTGTGAATTGAAGTTTTGGAGTGGTAGTGGACAGAAGTAGCTTGATAAACCTAGTGGGGGAGACAACCTCTCAAGAAGATCAAGAGGGCTTTGGTTACTCTTCTATGCATACCCTGAGAGCACTAGATAGGGAAGGTATGGCTTGAGGGACTGTATAGCAGAGAAAAGAATACTTCCTGGTGCTGGGTGTGTAGGTAATGTGGGTGCCAAGCTAGATAGATCTTGCAAGGTTATCCCTGGCTCTGTGCTGGAGCTCACTAGCTTAGCAACTCTTCCCTTCCATGTCCTAGCAGCCTGATAAACCCAATTGCAGATTGGCTTGGCTCATATTGGTGTGTGCTTGGCTATGTGTGAGTCTGTTGTTCCCTGATTCCTTGTAGAGATCATGCCCAGCTCGGGGGGTGGCAGTGGTGCTGAAAGATTGAGGAGCACACTGGCCTACGGTTGGGTGGAACGTTGCAGTTGCATAGCCAGTTGCGTGGGACTGCCTTATTGAGATAAGTATTCTCTTGTGTAAATTGGCAATTATCATTTGATGAACATCTTAAATGTATGATGGATGTGAAATTCTTATTACTCCGCTGTGATTTCTGATAATTATGCATCTTCATATCTCTCTTATGTATTATGTGAATGTGTAGGCATTTTTATTCTTCAATTTGAATGTTTGATTTTAATGTATGGGGCTGGATGCCCGGTTCAACCGTCACGATCCTCTCCATCTAGCTTGTTGGATGGGAGGGGACGTGACAGGCTTGAATCAAGCACCTAGGACATTGTATGAAAGGATAGACAACTTCCTCTCCAGTTTGGGCTTTACCAAGAGTAAAGTGGATTCCAACCTTTACTACAAGGTTGAGGAAGGTGATACAGTGATACTCCTACTATATGTGGATGACCTATTTGTGACAGGTTAGGATAGATTGATTGTTGACACGAAGAGGAAGCTTGCTCCCGAGTTTGATATGAAGGACTTGGGTATGATGCATTACTTTCTAGGTATGGAAGTGTGGAAGAGTGTAGAAGGAAGCTTCCTTGGACAAGGGAAGTATGCATTAGAGATCTTGAAGTGGTTCGGGATGATGGACTACAATGCCATGGCCACACCTATGGCATCAAACCTGAAGCTATTGTGTGATGATTCATCAGAGTCGGTTGATGTCATGGTGTATCGTCAGATGATTAGGTCCTTGATGTACCTGATGAACACGAGACCAGATATTTGCTTTGCGGTGAACACATTGAGCCAGTTCCTGACGGATCCTATATATGTTCACCTGATTGCTGTAAAGCATATTTTGAGGTACCTTAAGGGTACAGTTGACTATGGGCTCAAGTATGATGTGAATCAAAAGTTTAACCTGGAGGGTTATGTTGATTTGGATTGGGCAAGCAGTGCTGCAGATAGGAAGAGCACTTCGGGGTGCTGCTTCAGTATGGGATCATGTGTGATATCTTGGTTTAGCAGGAAGCAGTCTTGCATAGCACTGAGTATAGCCAAAGCAGAGTATGTCGTAGCTTGTTCGGACAGTTTTGAGGTAGTATGGCTTAGGAAG
The DNA here is from genome assembly GCA_027924585.1 of Larix kaempferi. Classification (NCBI taxonomy): domain Eukaryota; kingdom Viridiplantae; phylum Streptophyta; class Pinopsida; order Pinales; family Pinaceae; genus Larix; species Larix kaempferi. The sequence continues at coordinate 1,115,479 of BSBM01000697.1, read as the reverse complement.
CTACTATCTGAGATATTTGATCTCCCATTGGATGCTACCTGTATATTCTGTGACAACCAGAGTTGTGTGAAGTTGTCAAAGAACCCGGTGTTCCATGACAGGTTGAAGCACATCAAGATCAAATATCACTATATCAGGGATATGGTGTAGAGAGGAGCAGTGAAGCTCCTGTATGTTGCGACGGATGAGTAGATTGCAGATGTGTTGACCAAACCACTAGCTAGAGTGAAGTTCGAGTACTTCAGAGAGACGCTTGGTGTTCTTCAGATAGAAGACACTTCGAGGAAGAAGTGATGGGACACATTTGCAGGAGCCATTCCAAGCATGGTGGTAGGAGCATCCTTCCCAAGGCTTTGGATGTAAGCGTTGTGTGATGAGCATTAGGACGATGCTCTAGTTACTGCTATGTATGATGATCGGGATGATCACGTGTGATGAGCATCAGCATGATGCTCCAGATGATATGCATCTGGATGATGTTGTCATGATGATCAGTATGATCATGTGTGATGATATGCATCAGGACGATGCTATGACGATGATCAGGATGATCATGCGATGATGATGTGCATCAGGATGATGTACTGTATGATGATGATCAGTGTGATCATGAGTATTAGGTTGATACTCCGTGGTTGTGTAGGTAGCATAGAAAAGATCCTAGGAGATCCAATAGTCTATGCTCAGATGCTCTTTCTAGGTTTTGCTACAAGAGGCATGTAATCAGTCTTGGAGATCCAATAGGTTGAGCTATGTGCTCGTAAAAGTCCTGGGATGCTCTTTAGAGTTCTTACAGTTTGCAAGACACTCTTTTAAGGTTTGGCCTAACCACATGTAAAAGATCCTGGGGGATCCGATAGTTTGTGCTCGAATGCTCTTTCGAGGTTTTTTGGTGGTGGTCACATGTAAAAGATCCTGGGAGATCCGATAGTTTGTGCTCGGATGCTCTTTCGAGGTTTTGTGACGGTCACATGTAAAAGATCCTGGGAGATCCGATAGTTTGTGCTCAAATGATTTTTCAAGGTTTTGTTGACGCACATAATCAGTCCTAAGGATTCCACAGTATGGCCAAAGATGATGAAGACCTATAGGAGGCTAGGCCTACAACCAGCATGAAAAAGGGTCGGTTCTATAGAACTTCCTATGACGAGAAGAATTATGAGATAGGCCAGTGATCGATATGTCGACGATGATGCTCCGTGATCTAGTGACGATGATCTAGCTCCAGAATTGAAGACTTGTGCCAATATGTATTGATGACTTGTGTCTAGAGAATACCTTCCTAGTTAAGAGGGAGTGTTTATCTATTTGTAACTTTGGAAGATATTCTTCTATGTATTACACTTGTACTTTATTATATTCATGAGGGAGATGTATTATTCCTCCAATCAGAAGTGTCGCAAGTGTTGCAAGTGATGCAACTTATATTTGATGGGTTATTAGACCACCGGTGTGGGGTCAACCCTAGTTGAGTCATATGGATGGGTTATTAGGATTCCTTAGGAAGTCGGCCCTGTTAGGTTATTGGTAGGTCAAGTCAGTGTATAAATAGAGAGGTTGTGTCTCTCATTCTATTCATTCACTCACTCATCCAACTCGCATTAGTTGAGAGAGGAGTGCGCACTAGTGGAGGAGGAGTAGCTGTTGGAGACATCTATCTATTGGGTTTGATCATTGTGATCTTTGTATTGGGACTTATTCTATCCTTGAGGAAGTTGCGGGGTTTTTCACCTTCTTGGTTTTCCTCGGTGAAATGCTTTGTTTCTATTGTCTCTTGTGATTGATATGATGTACATGTTATTCTCTTAGTGATCCTAGATAATGTTTGAATGAAATTATCGGAAAATTAACATTTTTGTACATGCTTATTTACTGGAATTTCTAATATATATATATATATATATGTATGTATGTATGTATGTATGTATGTATGTTCCCATGGAGATGATTTTAGTGTTGATTACATGGATGTAGGAGACAACAGTAGATGGAAGCCTTCATATCTAGGTTTTTTTAATGTTAATATGGCTATAGGTGGCAATCAATAGATCTGATTTTTAACACTATTAATATGGTTGATTGTGGAGACCTGTAGATATGTTTATTTATATTGTTTATGGTGGCTTGTAGACTTGATTATTTTAAAGTTTAAAAGGTTGTAATAGATATGATATATCATGTTTGAAAATATGCTAATATTTTGGTCATATCTAGTTGCATTTCATTCTTGCTTTTACCTTGCATAACATGCACTTTGGGGAATGATATTCATTTGAATTCGTGCATTTAATTTTTAAAGGTTGTTTTCTTTATTTTATTGGATTTTGGCATGTTTTCCTAGCCTTAGTTACCCTTATTCCGTTGTGAATTACCTTGGTTCATCCTTCCCCTTGGGTTCCTAGGTGACCTCCAGCTTGCTTTAGGGGTTCAGGTCATCACATATGTATTCTGCCCTTTCTTTGATTAGTTTGTTATAGTATATCTAGATGACATATTAAATTATAGTGAAACCTAGGAAGAACATATTTCACATATCAAATGTTAAATTTTGAGCATTAATTCACAATACTCTAGGATCTTTACTGAGAGAATAACATGTACAGTATATCAATGCATATCAATCATAACAAGCATGTCAATCATCACAAGAAGCAAAAGCATGAGAGACAATAGACACAGAGTTTCTGTGGGGAAAACCCTAAGGTGAAAAACCCCACAACTTCCTCAGAGATAGATAGAGCAATAGCTCAACCAAAGTACAAGAGATAGACTCCTTTTAGCAGCTGATCCTCCTCCTCACATGTGCGCCACTTTTTGAGTGAAGGAAGTGTGAGTTCTGAGTGATCCAAATAGAGATCTCCCGATCTCTATTTATAGTTGTCCTGTTTTCCCAATAATCTTATGGGGCCGACTTGTCTAGCTAGGTACAATAACTTTATATTACATTATATCAGGCCGACCCCTTACAAGGTGGTCTAATAACCCATCGTCAAGTTAACACACTTGCGACACTTGTCAATACAAATGACAACACTTCCATATAGAGGAATAATACATCTCTATAGGGGTACAATAAATATATAGATGAAATACATTCTGAAGTTACATATACATCAACACTCCCTCTTAACTAGGAAGGTATTTCTCGACACAGATCATCTAGCACAAGTCTTCTTCTCCGGATCATTGTCATCGATGCATCGTCCTTGAATCATCGTCAATGCTACTGCTATCTCAATCAATCTCTCAATCTACTTGTCATAGGAAGTTCTACAGAGCCAGTCCTTTTTCTTACTGGATGTAGGCCCACCACCAGTAGGTCTTCATCATCACTGGCCATACTGTGGAATCCTCAAGACTTATTACGTGCGTCACAAAAATTCGAAAGAGAACCCCAGGATGTCACGGGTACACAACTCCGACCTGTCGGATCTCCCAGGGCACAAATTACATGTGACTGTCACAAAACCTTAAAAGAGTCTCTTGACTAGCAAGAACCTTAAAGAGCATCTGATGCATTTTTCATCCTGTCTAGATCTCCAGGACTTATTACATGTGACCCCCACCACAAAACCTTGCAAGAGCATCCTAGGATGTTACGGGTACACAACTACGACCTGTAGGATCTCCCAAGGCACAAATTACATGTGGTCATGGCAAAACCTCGAAAGAGCATCCCAGGATGTTACGGGTACACAACTCCGACCTGAAGGATCTCCCAGGGCGCTATTATATGCCATCGGACAAAACCTCGAAAGAGCATCCCAAGATGTTACGGGTACACAACTCTAACCTGAAGGACCTCCCAGGGCGCTATTATATGTCCTCTCAGAGCAATGTCTCGAAAGAGCATCCCAGGCTGTTACGGGTACACAACTCCAAGCTAGAGGATCTCCCAGACATGCTCATCTACACAACCTGTTCCACGGCCATAGAGTATCATCCTGATACTCACCATACATCATCCTGATGTACACATGATCATCCTGATCGTCATCAATACATCGTCCTAATGCATGTGATCTGGAGCAACATCCTGAAGCTCGTCAACCATGATCATCCTGATCATACAATGCATCTGCCTGATGCATACCAAGTATCTACCTGATACATATCACCATACACAGTGTATCCACCTGATACATACATAGATACATGATCCACACAATGTATCTACCTGATACATATCAACATACATGATCTACCTGATCATACAACGTATCCACCTGATATAAATACAGATACATGGTCCAAGCATCCAACATGATGCGTACATACATAAATGATCCAACTGATCATATCTAGCATCCAACATGATGCATACATACATAAATGATCCAACTGATCATATCCAGCATCCAACATGATGCGTACATACATAAATGATCCAACTGATCATATCCAGCATCCTACATGATGCATACACATACATACAGAGCAGAAACTAGAACATCATCCTGATGCTCATCATCCAATGCTTACATCCATAGCCATGTGAAGGATATCCCTTCCACCATGCTAGGAATGGCTACAGCAAATGTCTCCATCACTTCTTCCTCGAAGTGTCGTCGATCTGAAGAACACCAAGCCTCTCTATGAAGTACTCGAACTTCACTCTAGCTAGTGGCTTCGTCAACACATTTGCAATCTGCTCGTCCGTCGCAACATACATGAGCTTCACTACTTCTCTCTGCACCATATCCCTGATATAGTGGTATTTGATCTCTATGTGTTTTGACCTGTCGTGGAACACCGGGTTCTCAGACAGCTTCACACAACTCTGGTTGTCACAAAAGATACCAGTAGTCTCTAGCGGGAGATCAAATAACTCTGACAGTAGCTTCTGAAGCCATACTGCCTCACAACTAGCCAAATAGGCCGCAACATACTCTGCCTCGACTGTACTCAGTGCTACACATGACTGCTTCCTACTAAACCAAGAGATCACACCTGATCCCATACTGAAGCAGCACCCAGATGTGCTCTTCCTATCTACAGCACTTCCTACCCAGTCCGAATCAACATAACCCTGCAGGTTAAACTTTTGATTCGCATCATACTTGAGCCCATAATCAACTATACCCTTCAGGTACCTCAGAATATGCTTTACAGCAACCAGGTGAACACTCCTCGGATCCATCAGGAACTGGCTCAATGTGTTCACTGCAAAGCAGATATCTTGGCTCGTGTTCATCAAGGACCCAATCATCTGACGATACATAGAGACATCAACCGGCTCAGATGAAGCATCACATAGAAGCTTCAGGTTCGATGCCATAGGTGTGGCCATGGAATTGCAATCCATCATCTCGAACCTCTTCAGGATATCTACTGTATACTTCCCTTGTCCAAGGAAGATCCCATCTGCACTCTTCCACACCTCCATACCTAGAAAATATTGCATCATCCCCATGTCCTTCATATCGAACTCAGCAGCAAGCTTCCTCTTTGTATCGGCAATCAGTCTATCATCTCCTATTACAAATAGGTCATCCACATATAGGAGTAGTATCACAGGATTTCATTCCTCAACCTTGTAGTAAAGGTTGGAATCCTCTTTACTCTTGGTAAAGCCCAAACTAGATAGGAAACTGTCCATCCTACCATACCAAGTTCTGGGAGCTTACTTCAAGCCATACAAGGCTTTCTTCAATTTGCACACATACGACTCCCTGTCCTGTGTTTCAAAACCGAGTGGCTGCTCCACATACACTTCCTCTTCAACTACACCATTCAAGAAAGCAATCTTGACATCCATTTGGTGTATCTTCCATTTCATCGTTGTAGCCAGGGCAAGTACTGATCTGATGGAAGTGTACCTAGCTATATGAGCAAAAGTTTCTTCATAATCTATTCCCTCTTTCTAAGAGAAGCCACGAGCTATGAATCTTGCCTTGTATTTCTCTATGCTGCCATCTACAGCATTCTTAATCTTGTAAATCCATTTGGAAGTCACAACAGACTTCCCTTCAGGTCTTGGGACAACATCCCAAACATCATTCTTCATTATTGATTGTTATTCCTCGACCATGGCATCCTTCCATTCTTTCTTTTTCACTGCTTCTTCATAACTGGAAGGTTCTTTGTTCATGATATCACAAAGTAAAGCAACATAGCTGGTATGTGATCTAGTTCTTTTCTTTGCTCTGTGTTCTTCTTCTAGAATGCCATATCTTTCTGCATCTTGAATGAGCTCTCTAGCCCATGCAGGTTTCCTCTTGTGAGAGTCCTTCTCACGAGGTGGATCTACAGGTTTTTACGGATCTTCAATTTCACGATCAACATTTGGAATTGCTTCAGTCATGGTAGTGCCTTGAAATCTAGTTTCCTTGGGTTCTTCATAATCTTCAACAGGTGTCTTCCTTGATTTGATGAATGCTGAGTTTTCATCAAATGTTACATCCCTGCTGACATCAATCTTCTTGAACCCTAGAAAGTATATTCTGTAAGCCTTCGAGCTTTCACTGTAACCCACAAAGATACCCTTCTTTCCTGAAGGATCCAACTTGGTCCTCTTTTCCTTTGGGACATGTGTATATACAGGACAACCAAATATTCTGAGATGGCTGACCTCAGCTTTCTTACCAGAGAAGACCTCTTCGGGTGTCTTGTTTTCCAATATCTTGTGGGGTGTTCTGTTCTGCACATATACTGCTGTCCTAGCTGCTTCTGCCCATAGATGCATAGGTAGATCCTGGTCATGCAGTATTTCCCTTGCTGCTTCTATGATTGTTCTATTCTTTCTTTATGCAACTCCATTCTGTTGTGGATTGTAGGAGCAGTCAACTCCCTCTTAATCCCTGAATCACTGCATAGCTTCTTGAAGTCATTTGAAGTGAATTCTCCATCATTGTCGGATCTGAAAGTCTTGATTCTCTTATCAGTTTTGTTCTCCATCAAGGTTTTGAATTCCTTGAACTTATCAAATACTTCATCTTTGTTCTTCAAGAAGTAAACCCAAGTCTTCCTAGAGAAGTCATCAATGAAAGAGACATAGTAAACATACCCACTTAGAGAACTGGATGACATCGGACCGCATACATCAGAGTGGATGATTTCCAAGATACTTTTAGCCTTGCTTTCACTGCTTGGAAATGCCTTCTTTATGTTCTTTCCTTTTGCACATCCTTTGCAAACACCTTCATGCTTGGTCTTGATTTTAGGAAGACTGTCTACAACTTTACTTGTAATTGGTAATGCTCTGTAGTGCATATGTGCAAGTATTCTATGCCAAAGTTCACTTGGCTCCATGGAATCATGCACCATGGCATGTTTAGGTTGTCCCTTCAATTTATACAAACCTCCCTCTTGCTCTCCAATCACCACTGCATCATCTATGGTATTTCCCTTTGGCCACATTAGGACTTGGCCATCCACAAATGCAACCCTCATACCTTTTGCATCCAATGCAGATATGGAGAGAAGGCTTTGCTTGAGCCTAGGCACATAAAGCACTTCTTTCATCTTCAAAGACTTTCCAGAATCTAGGTTGTAGGAGGATTCACCACTTCCTTTGATGGGGTATTGATAGTCATCCCCAAGTTTCACCTTATGGGGTGATTCATGTTCAGATAGATTTACAAAATATTCTTTAAACCCAGTCATGTGTTTGGAAGCCCCATTGTCAATAAGCCAATCATTACAACCATGAGAAATAGTACTTGTGAGAGCAGAGATTAGAACATACTCTTCTTTGCTTGATGAATCATCATCACTTTCTGCTCTAGCCTTCTTCTTTGGAGGTTCATCATCTTTAGTAGCATGAGCATGGTACCTTCTTCTGTTGCCCTTATTCTTCTTGTTGAAGTTTTTGTCCCTTTTGTTCTTGGGACATTCTGAAGCAAAGTGACCCTTCTCATTGCATGTGAAGCACCTTATATCCTTCTTATTCTTTTGGTGATAGTGAGTGGATCTCTTCTGCTGAGAGTGCTCCTTTTTAGGCTTGCTTCTTTTGGTGTGAGCTACGAGAGCTTAATCTTCACTACCCATCTTTTCTTCTCGTGCTACAAGCCTTGCTTCTTCTTGAGAGCATTCCTCCCACAACCTACTGAATTAGATTAGTTTCTTTCTTGCACAGATTCCTTGAATAAAGGAGTCCCATGACCTAGGTAGGCCATTCAGAGTGGTCATAACAACTTCACCATTGTCCACTACTTCATCCATAGCTTCAAGTTGTTCCTTGATCTGAGAGATCTCAGAGAAGTAAGATTGAATGGTCTCTCCATTCAACATCTTGGCCCCTTTCAATTGATTCCGTAGAGTCATCTTCCGATTTATGTTCTTCCCTTCAAATAACTTGTTCAGGGAGTCAAACATCTCCTTGGGTGTCTTTAGAGATGACACATGTGGTATGAGATGGTCTTTGATAGAATCAGCAATAATTCTCTTTGCCTTGACCAAGTTTTTCTTATGCAAAACCTTAGCCTCTTCATCCTCTGGGATAGGGACCTCAGAGCTAATGTAGGAGTCCAATTCATTTTCTTCCAGGATTAACCCAATCCTAACTTCCAGGATCGGAAGTTATCAGCCCCTTCAAGCTTATCCTCAAGCTTGGTGTGGTGAGACATCTTAAAGAGTACTTCAAATGGAAATAGAAAAGATTTAGGTCTTACCACTTACTCTGCTGAAAACTGGATCTGGTCCCGGATTAGGGTTTGTCGAAAAAAACCCTAAAAATTCAAAATGTGAATTTCAACTTTCTGAAAGGATAGAAAGATGCGCCTTGATGATCTGATCAGCCTTGTGTATTCATAATTTGAGATCTGCAAGGCCTTACCCTTGATAAATGCCTTTTAGTCTTCCTGGGTTCACTAGGGAGGACCCTGAATTAGGGTTTGAGTTTCCTGGAGATTTACTTAGCCAAAAATCTCGATCCAAAGCTCTAAACTTCGATTTTTCGAAGGCGCTTCTAGCTATGTCTTCATATTTCAGAAATTCCTATTTTTGTGGAAACCCTAATTTTTAGGGCCATAACTGAAAATGCTCAGAATTTAATTCTCATTGGACAAATAGATTCTCCTTGATGAGTAGAGTCAATCTACTATACTTCTTCTCCAAAATCTGTGTAGAGAAACCAAATAAACAAGAAACCCTAGTTTCTGTTATTGCACAATGTCTTCTTCTCAAATTAGCTCTGATACCATGTTAAATTTTGAGCATTAATTCACAATACTCTAGGATCTTTACTGAGAGAATAACATGTACAATATATCAATGCATATCAATCATAACAAGCATGTCAATCATCACAAGAAGCAAAAGCATGAGAGACAATAGACAGAGAGTTTCCGTGGGGAAAACCCTAAGGTGAAAAACCCCACAACTTCCTCAGAGATAGATAGAGCAATAGCTCAACCAAAGTACAACCAAAGTACAAGAAATAGACTCCTCTTAGGAGCTGATCCTCCTCCTCACATGTGCACCACTTTTCGAGTGAAGGAAGTGTGAGTTCTGAGTGATCCAAATAGAGATCTCCCAATCTCTATTTATACTTGTCCTATTTGCCCAATAATCTTATGGGGCCGACTTGTCTAGCTAGGTACAATAACTTCATATTACATTATATCGAGCCGACCCCTTACAAGGTGGTCTAATAACCCATCAGCAAGTTAACACACTTGTGACACTTGTCAATACAAATGACGACAGTTCCGTATAGAGGAATAATACATCTCTATAGGGGTACAATAAATATATAGATGAAATACATTCCAAAGTTACATATACATCAACATCAAACAGGTGTTGGATACCTTGAGAAGACATCAATTGGTACCAAACCTTAATAAATGTGAATTCTTCTAGCAATACTTGGTGTATTTACGGGGTATGTGATTGGTGAAGGAGAACTTAAGATTGATCCCAAAAATATGGAGGCCATCACTAAGTGTCCTACTCCTCCAAATGTCACTGAAGTTAGGATATTTTTTGGGGTAGCACAATAAATTTGGAAGTTCATAGCTTCCTTTTTGGTTGTGGTTGCACCTATCCATTCCATAATATCTAGTAGCGAGGAGTTCTAGTGGGGGAAGAATCAGCATAAATCCTTTGAAGGGATCAAGTGGAAGATCACTTAGGCCCTAGTTCTCGCATTGCCTTTATTTGAATAATCATTTAGAATTGTATATAGATGCAAGTGGGTATTCTATGGCATTGGTTTTGATGCAACGAGGGAGGCTATTATGTTATTGTTTTGAAATTCTCCATGCTGGCATCTTGAACTACCCTACATATGATAAGGAACTCTATGCCTTGTGTTAATGCCTAAATATCTCACACATGTGACATTTCAATGAATCTTTCAGTAAGGCGTCATCAACATAAAAATGCAGTTCACTAGAAGCATCCTAACCAAATCCAAAAGACAACATGAGTCCAAAGTGCTAAAAACTAGTCAAAAGAAGGGATTGCATGGCTAAATCAATGTTCACCCATGCTATAATGCATATTATCAGTACAATGCCCGCATGATACCCACATGGCTATTCCTTCGATAGTCCCGTTACTGTCAAATAGATGGAACCACCTACTTCCCATGGCACATTAAAGGCTCCATGATATCCAAGGATATGAATTTGGCTCCTCACACACTTGGTGGCATTAACTTGACCCCTTGGTGTACCTTGGAACTAGTTCATGGAGTACATGAGTTCACATTTGGATCTAGTTTTTTGTTGGCCACCTATTGGCCTATAAAAGGAAGCCATTGGCATGAATTTTGTAAAGAGAAATCAAGAGCAAGGTTATCCTACCTTTGTAATAATTCCCAAGCTCTCTTCCCACTTTCCCTCAAAGGGAAAGAGATCCTCCCCATTGTTCTACCATTCACTTCACATATAGTTTGGACAAGAAAGGCCTCCCTAAGGGAGATTCTTGGATTTGCTTGAAGCCCACACCTCCTAGTTGTTGTACAACTTGACCATTGGAAATACAAAGTGGTTTGGAATACCTTGGATTGTTGTTGGAGTTTGCATTCTCCCCCCATCTCTTTTTATTTCGCATTTTATTCAAGTTTCTTTGTTTTCTGTGAATTACACTAACAATCTATTACAGGATCACATGGAGGACAACCAAACACACATCCCATAGGGGCTCCAACGATTGAGGCCTTACTGTAGCCTACAAGGTCGAGCCCCTTACTAAGTGGATGAGTGCACACTTGTTCATTTTTTTCCACAATAGTTCTAATGGCGAATCCACTTGTTTTTTGTTATTTCTTTTAAACTAGGTTGTTTTATGCTAAGTAATTAATTCTGGGATTTTATCATTAGCAAGAGATCATACCTACCACCTCTTGCTCCAAAATTTGTCCCTTTATCGACCCCAATTATTTTTTACACGGTAGCATGGATCCCTGCCTCTTGGCCATGCTACTAGTGTGGAAACACCTTTGATAGTCATGCTACCAGTGCAGGTAATCAGTTCACGACTCGCGTGAAATCCCATAGGTTGACTCGCGAACCTTGTCTGTGTTACATGTACGCTGCCAGCGCACTTGTTTTGTAATTCTCCATGCTACCACGCGGCAGAGTGTTGTTTGGACACGCTATAGTCTTTTAATTTTATTTTTATCTACATACTACAATCTGGTAGTCCCATTCCTTCTTAATAATGAACTTAAATTAAGTTAATTCACAATAATTGCTTACTTTTTTTGTAAATAGTTCACATAAACCAAGATTAGGAAGTAAAGAGTTCATCTCTCTTGAAACTTACTTAGGTAAATGGCTTTGAGCATTTCAACGGGCCTCGTTGTTGTCACTAGTATTCAATATCATTCTTGTTTGTGCACAATTGACAAGTTTTTAGGATCAAGGCTAGTGTAGAATCCACTTTTTTCCCTCAAGCAAGGACCTAAAGACTCTTGTCTCCCATTGTATGCTTTTCACCTCGCACTTCTTGTGAGCTTGGTGAATCAGAAAAGGGTGAGAAGTGTGAAATACCTCCATTACACACTTTTTAATTAGTTAGAATTTTGATTTGCAAAGCAACTTGAGCATCTTTTAGAGTTGAAAGTACATTTACTTTTTGAATTTACTTTATATACTCGTCTACTTACTTTGTCGACAATCAATTTGCATTCATCACATTTGTTAGCACCACTAGCACACACTAAAATACATAAAGACTTTTCTGATCCTAGTATGCTCTTCTTAATTCGCACTTCTTGTGAACTTGGTGAATCAAAAACGTAGGAAACCTCTCTTACACTCCCTGAGTGAAATTCAAACCCATTAAAAATCAGATTTGTAATTGTCCAACCAACTAAAATCCTCCACAAGATTTCACAAAACAACATTTTAGTTAGGTAGGATTGATTGGGATAGGAATCTGTTAGTGCTCACTAATCTAGTTTCATTAGAGATATTTTGAAACATAACATTGTTGTCTTATAGGGTACTTACAAAATCCTACTATAAGCAAGTGTTAAAGGAAAAACCGGATCATAATTTTTATGTGACGAATGAGATGAAATCCAAGGTATAGCTTCCTTGATCTCCCATATAATTCAGTCAACTCGTTGTAGGGAGATGATGCTATACCATATAGGCTGAAACACTGATCCACACTTGACGCAAGGTATCTTCGTGGCCCAACTTAGGATATCACCGAGGAGAAATTATGTGTGTAATTGAATCTTGAAGTTAGCTATTTCCTTTGGGAAGTGTTTCCAAGTATTATTCATTGGTGTTATTACTCATAAATTTTTCTTTGACTACTACATAAAATATCCAAGGTAACCTCAAACCAATCTTTAGGATGAAAACTAGCCTTTTTCTATCCAAAGGGGGATCCCTGTACGAGTCTTCTATTCAAAGTCACTATAACAACAGCTCATGTATTTTAAAACAATGACCATATATTTAACTATAACGACGGTTATCAAAATGGTTGAATTAGGAAGAAAACCATTTGTCATGGAGTCAATACATACATATCTCAAAATTATTTAGAGATTGGTGGTAGGATAAATCATTCACAGAGGCAAAGTAGGTATCATTTCTTTAGAAAAATAACAATTTAAGAAAGGTAGAAGATCAAAGAAACCAATTTATTAACACATAGCATCAAACTAGGATGAATTATGCATAAATATGGAAGAAATAACATTGACAATATTTAAATGTGTGAATCAGAGCATATAAAATGAATTCTAAATCACATAGTTCATTCAAATATGAGGCAAGGTGATAAAATGGTTTAAACAAGAAATACATTCACATAAGAGAAATTAATAGATCGAATAAAATTGATAACATATGAATCTCTTCTCCAGATATACTTGTACTTTTTCTCTTCATTAAAGTCTTTTCAAAAAATATTACATCACTAGGTTTTTCTTTCTCTCGGATCCAATCATGATTACATTGTAAAATTAAAAATTTATACAAAATGTTCTATAAGCAAACCCTAACTGATTTTTTGCTAAGAATAGAAATTTCAAAGAAGTTCCTAAACTTTAGGAGCATTTTCTCTGGTGTCGACTATGTCTATAGTGCGTCTCTCCAACAGTGAATTTATTTGATTTGGACTACTTATGTGGCAACTTGGGAAGATAACAAAAGGAAACTACAACTACATTTCAAATTGGGACATCTGGATATTTACTATTGATATAACCTATATTTAGTTTTCCCAAATTTTCAACAATCTTCCACTGCTCTTGGTTCAGGATTTCATAGTCCATCATCTCTTTAATCATCACCTCCAATTCTATGCAAGCTGTGTAGGATATAGGTGGCAATTTTTTTTAATCAACGGGAATTGATCAAATATCTCGAAATCATTAGTTAAATTTTCAATTATTTCTTTTCCAGTTAGTCCTTTGGTCAAACCATCGAATTTTGAGTGATCCATGTGAGCTTGTACTATTAAGCTGTGATAGTTTTCTTGAGAAATCAACCTTCCATCATGTCATCCCCAAAAGAGGGTAAACCATTCTCAAAGAGTTTCTGAAATAATTTTTTAAAAATTTGAACTTTTTTTTTTAATAGAAACATAGGAGAGTATATATAGATAAAAGGTTGTGCACAACTATTCATTACAAAATTTGAAACCAACATTCTGCTTCTGAGAGGGGAAAACTGTAGAATTTGAAGAGTTTGTGTCACTGTAAGCTTTGCATCTAAACTTCCTATAACTTCTGTTCATAGCATTGGGATAAACCCTTACAAACTGATTACATAGCAGTAGGAAAAAATACATTCAAAAGTTGAAATTCAAAGAAACCTGATGGGAAAAGACATTGACCGAAATTCTGTTGTTGAGCCGAGGCAGCATCTAGCATTTCTTGATTGACAGTTGGGGAATCCTAAACATGGCCGTGTTGTGACTTGCTAATGAAAACAGAGGTATCTTCCTTGATACTGTCCACTTTTCCCATTAATCCAATGATGTTTCGTTCCAAATCGTCCATTCTGGACTCCCGGAAGGAGAGCCGGGAGTGGATGTATTTGTTTCCACTGCCAATTCCTCATTCTGACGAGCAATGGTGCAAACCGAAGAGTAAGTCCTGCACAGGTATGTTTTTACCTCCGCGGTGAGCTGACTGAGCGTGGCGATAGCTTCTCTTACCCCATCCATATTGTAGTCAATTGAGATATATGGAAAAATGGAGGACACACCAACTTCTGAGGTCAACCAGGAATCAAAATCAGGGTCGGATAAACAAAGTTGTCCGAGAGCAGGAATCAAAACTGGAGAATTGGGGAAACGATCCATATTTTGGTCTGATAACCCACTGTGAGCCTAAAGCATTAAATGTTTGAGCGTGCGAGCTGAGAGAGCCATGTGAAGAGCACATGGAGGGTGGCGTGTTGTCCAAGGAGATGCATGAACTTGACCAACCTGTCTTCCATTAAGGGGAATGGGTCGATTCTTTGAGAACCTTGGAGAAGTTAGAAAATCCATATTCCTTGTAACCATTAGGGTATGAAAGGTGTCCTCTTACATTGTTAAGATTAACTTGTCCTTTTTTCATAGAGGCTCCTATATTTTCCAAGTTGTCTACTATGGGATTAATCTCTCTCAGAACATGAAAGTATTTAGTGTCATTGGGGAGAGAGAGATACTTGATTCTTCTTCGTACTCTTTGACTCTTAGATCCTCTTGAGGTGGTTCCATTCCTCATAGCGTGGATGACATGCCTAGAGTCTCCAAAGACCTGTAGATTCCTCGAATTGGGGGTGGAAGCTATTTCAAGGGAGTGATACATCTCCAACCACTTGGCTTCATTATTTGTTTTGATGCCTAGTCCCCAAGAGAAATCTGCGACTTTATTTCCTCCGGGATCGTAAATGATCCCCCCCCGCACCTGCCTCCCCCTTTTAAAACTTTGAACTTGAAGGAGTATCTATTCGGATTTATCTTGTACCTCTCTAACATGATTATGTTTGCCAATAATTCTTATTTCCCAAATAATAATCACAGGTATGTCTTTAATTCCCAAATTATGCATACCTATTTGAGTCAGAGTATTTAAGAAACTAATTGTATTTTGAGTTGTCTCTGAATGCCTTTTATTCAATGTCTCATTTTCCACTTTACATCTTTGGAAAACTAGGTTTGCTACAACATCTTTGTCATCAATAAAATTTAATTGTGACCAAAATTTGGTAATTTCCACAGAGAGTGAATCCCATCTAAGGTGCTTATATCCTTGCAAGGGAAGTTTACTTTTTATTCTATCTTTCAATTCATCAATCCTTTTCTGCAACTGCTTTCTTTCACTCAAAGATTTATTCTTTTCCTCAGTGTTTTGAATTAACTCTTGTTTGAGTTTCTGGTTTTCTCCTTTGAATTCTTTAATTTCTACATATTTCAAGCTAATCTGAGACATGCCATTGGTCAATTCTTCTATGGAAGATCTATCTATTTTCTTTTCGTCTGTGCATAAAAAATGATTTTTTGGCTCCACTGGTACTCGCATTTCTTCAACTTGATTTGTATTTAGCACTGAGATTTGTGTCAATAATTCAGATTTTTCTTTTTCCCAAGTCTGTTTCTCATCCTATAATTTCAACATCTTACCCTTGTAGTTCATCATTTCTTAATATACAACCTCTTTTTCTTGTTGTAATGCTATCAACTCAGAAGATTGTACCTGTTGAGTATTTGGGACCTTTAACTTTTTCTCGAGCATTTGAATGGTATTTTTTTTTTCATCAAGGATATTTTTGGTGCACTGGGTGTTTCCTGGCTCTGACCCTACAGTCATAAGGTCATCTTCTAGTCTCTTAATTTGTACTAGATTTTCTTTATTCTTCAATTTTTCTTGCCTCAGCTGACCCTCTATCTTTCCTATTATTGACTACAGCTTAGAAATTTTCAAAGTTGATTGTAACAAATCAAACTAAAAGACATCTCATGTTTGTCTATGCAATTGGATCTTATCTGGAACATTAATATCATCCAGTTTAACTTCAATATCAGATACTTTCTCATCATTTACAACTGCAAACCTTATAGTGTTTCTCTCTTAATCCTTAACTTTGACAAGGGAAACTTTATGATCCGTCAACTTCCTTACTTGTGGGAAAAAATTTTGAGTTTCTTCTAAAGATTGCTTTTTTTTATGCATATTGTGAAAGTAAATCAAATCTGGATTTACACTGAGAACTGGTTCTAGATCCTTTTATTTCTAAAAAGGAATATTTTTTTATATTTACAGGTGGTTGCAAAAACAAAGTAATGTTTTTGAAACAACTGGATCTTTCTCTTCCATACTGATAATTTCCTTATGATGTTCTATTTTAGTCTTTTAACTTGAAACTTCTCCATCAATTTCCATGCCATCAACCTCTGAAATAGCTCTTTTATTGGTAATATCAGATTTAGCTAGTGTCTGAACCAACAATGCCAAATTACTTGTTTGTTCTACTTTCGCTTCCTTTGCTTCCCCTTGATATTGTTCAAATTTCAATAAATTTGATATTTTATCTAATCCTTCCACTATTTTATGATCAAAATATTTGTTCCTATTTTGTTGTCTCCTCTGTGCTATACATGATGTGGATCATAATCAATTCTTTCAGCTTCTTGAAAATCCATTACCTTTAACAAATTTTCCACTATAGATAGAGATTCCTTATTCCTTATGATGAATGGACCAAATTTAAGGGGAAATTTCACATTTGATGATTTTTTAAAAACACCAAGTTGTTCTTCTTCTGAATATAACCTCTCCTTGATGAATTCTAAAGAAAAAGACATCGGTTTCAAGAAGGTTCGCAAATGGTATGGTGCTCCAGTAAATCCATATACTCTAATATTAGTATGTTCCTTGTACAAAATCCAATCACTTGTTCGACTTTCTAGTGTAGGCTAAAACATTTATTTCATATATTCTAATACTCTGGGTAATTCAATGTCAAAAATCATTCTTTAAACTTCTAACATGATTGTATTGGTAAATTCAAACATATTGATATGCTTTGGAAGATCAAAAGAGAACATAGTTCCGATAAACTTCAATTCATAAACATTTGAGCATAAGAACAGGTTCAAGAGATAAGACTGATATCTGAAATGTTTTAATTCATAGAAATTCACCAGCTGAGCATGAATAACTTCAACCAGGAACTCATCAAAATTAAAGTAACATGTTGGACTTGACTCTGACTCAGTTGAATTGACTTGCAGAAGGAAACCTAACATAACTTCCATGACTAACTTATCATTATCGAGACCTAAAACTTGACTCAACAAGGACAAGACTAATTGGATATCCTCTTGAAAGACATCAATATTTAAAGAAAAGGAAAGGTTTTCATGTGGTTGACCGATTTTTCAAAACCCACAACATAAATTTTATGTTATCTTCCGAGCTAGAACCTCTATATAATTTGACCAAGCCTTCTTCACTAAATGACTCAGGGTTTTGGGGAAAAGTTTCAGGTAAACCTAAGACTTCATGAATAGTTTGTGCATTGACTCAACATAGGATTTTGGTCGTCTTAACATTTATAATTACCCTTTTGGTTTGTGAGTAGTTTTTCGCGCACCAACCAATGAACTCGGGGAAGTGTAGGGTTTGTTCGATGCAAAAATAGTGCAAAAAAGAGCTAAAAACGTTCAATATGTCTCTTCTGTGTGACTTAAACTCCATTAATCTTTCTTTGGACTGTGAAATGCTACTTATAGACATAAATGGGTAAAAAATGTCTCTCTCTCTCTCTTAACTATAACTTCTTCTTTTTCATCTAAAGCTTCGCAGAGTAACACTGATTCTTGAATTTGCTCCATAAAGACAAGAAATTTGAAAACACATAGTTTGGAGCTACCTGTGGATGGAACTTGCGAAAATGAAGAGTTTGGAGTTGACTGTTATAGGTCAAATTTGGACTTCTCTGTCCGTGATCACATTTCTCTGTCGATCACACAAAAGGACACCATGGATTGAAGAGCTAGGTTGGCCTAGATGACTTACTGCTGGAACTACACTCTTCAGCTGAAAATCTTACTTTATCTACTGATTTCACAACATGTGCGCTACTCTTTTCATAGTAAACCAGCGTTCTTCACCAACATGTGCACTGCTTTACTCAAGGACAACCATCACACACCTTAAAAAATGTTGCAAATGCTTGTTGTAAAGCACAAAAGTTGCATACTGTGCGCTACTCTGGTTGTATGAAACCCGCGCACATCTTAAGATGAAGTCAAAATATATATTAAGATTATGAATTGGGATTAGTTGAAGTTGGTTTTGCAACTTCCCCAACCTCCCAATCCAACCACCTCTCGATTCCAACTGCCTACTGTAAAAACCCTCATATACTAATATAGAGAATATTTAATATAATAAATAAAATGTAATATAAAATAATATAAGATAATAATATAATTGGTAATATGAAAGAAAATAAGGGAAAACAAATTGCATTAAATAAGAAATTAAGAAATTGGGAGAAGGAGGAGATAAAAGGAGGAGAAGAAGTGAAGAGAGGGGATCTTTTGTTTTTTGGCATTTGGGAAGAGAATCTCTTAAGGAGAGGAAAGCAAGATAGCACTGGCATAGGGTTAATTGTAGGGGGCTCGGGGGCGTCGGCCTTTGGTTGGGGGTTGGTTGGGTGGAGAGTCATTCCCCCACATTCAGTTGCACTATTGGACCTATCAAGGTAATGGTAGCTCTTAGGTCATCTAACCAAGTATGATTTTCATAGCATATTTTCTGTTATTATTGATTAGATCCATTTCTTTGTCAGATCTTCTATGCATGTTGCTTTTGTTTGTTTCTAGATTTTATAAGATGTAACATTTTATCAGATTCTTGTGTTGGATCACAGATCTGCATGCATATTTATTATTATTTTGTTATTGAGTGGGTTTTATGAGTTTTATGGTTCATACATTTGGTATCAGAGCAGGGTTCAAACCCTCAAGACCTATGGGATTTTCCTAGTAAAACTAAATTTTATAGTTGCTCAAACTGGTAAAATCTATGGATGTACCTTCAGATATGGTGCTTACCTCAAATCTAGAAATCTCTTAGTATATGTAGGTCTACATGTTAAATATGCTAGCTTGTACAAAGAAAAAAAATTGAGTTGTCACCTAGAAATTGGTAAATTACAAAAAAAAACCTAAATCTCTATAAATTTTAAAGACTAAGACTAAAATCAGGTTAATGGGTGCTCGGATTTGAACCGAGATCTCCTGGCACAACAGGAACTTTACTTAGGCTACACCCACAACTTTCTATCTCGTTGTAATCTTTGAATCTCACGAACTGGGAGTCCAGATTAATTGATTGGAGTTTACAATCAAGGCACCTCCATAATAGCTTCCAGATTCACTCCATTGTATTATTCTACAGGATTTTTCACAATCTGCCTTGTATTTGTGCAATAAATGCATGCACACCTTTTGCGTTGATGATAGCTAGGATAAAACTACTGTATGGGTGTGATTTGCACTTGCAGCCCTCCGATCCAGTACTTTTGGACGGATTCACAAGGTGTAGTCCAAGCAAAGTGTCCTCTTACAACCTAGTCTTCTACATGTGGTCATACTTGGCTGTAATTGTACTGAAACCATAAAGAAAAGGGTACCAGAAATACTCCAGAATAGCCACATGCTAATAAAAATAATAATAATGCGCTAAAATGAGTATGCATTTTGAGGGGTAACAATCATCAATACCATGGGAGATGGAGATATAGCCATCCTGATAGAAAAGAAAAGAAAAATGATTGCCAAGATTATTATTATTATCTTACATTATTTTATATTACATTTTATTTATTATATTAAATATTCTCTATATTAGTATATGAGAGTTGTTACATACTCTCCCCCTTTAAGAAATTTCGTCCCGAAGTTATAATATTCAAGCAATAAATACAATACTTATTCAATTAATCAATCAAATAAATACTAGAATATATAGGTAGCTAGTACTATTGTGAAGCTAAGAGACTTATATCTGTGGCCACCACATAGAAGTCTCCAAACCACACTAATACAATCAAACGCCCTAAGTTAAATTGAATCGTAAACTTGTGCTATGATGAGATTCTGCAATGAGTGCGGTGAACTATTCCTATTGCTGGTTGCTGGTGTCGTATTGACTGCATAAAGATCTGCTTGCAAATCCACTAGCAGCACAAACGCTATAGTATATGATCTAGAGACATCTAACATCCGATTTTTGAAGGTAATCGACTTGCACAAGATTGGGAACTCAATAGAGTAGGTTGTTGTTATTTTTTTTATTGCTTGTTTTAAATCCGATTTAGTTTGTTATTTTTAGATTGTAGTTTAAATATAGTTTTAATTTTATTTAATTTTGGTCTTGTTTCAAATTCTTTTTTTTTGTTTGTTTATAATTTGTTGGATCTTTGATAGCATATTTAAAATCATGATCGGATTGGAACAAAATCAACTTAACGAACTAGGATAGCATCTCTAATAAAAAATGAAGAAAAATGAGGATTTTTGAGCCCTTGATCTTGGTGCTAACTAGAATGGTGATGTTGTGGCAATATCTTGTTTAATGCACTTTCATGATATGGTAGACACAAATTGATGGAAACTTATAACCCTAAATCACAGTCAACCCAGAGCTGTAATCTTGTGTAATCTGGTGGTGCTTCGATGATTTAGTTCATTATTGACTCGGTGGAGCACTAGCTCGGTGGCATGGTAGAAATGTCTTCCCTTGTGCACCAGTATTGGTGATCTGCATCTTATTCAACATGTGGTGATTGCAGTAAACTAATGTTTCCCATCGCTATAAAGTATAATGCAAAAGCGAGGAAATGAATACCCCTAATCTGTAAACAAGAAAACAAATCCAATTTCAAAAAGAGCAATCAATTGGCTGATCATTAAATCCTACGACAGCCATAACGTTTCTTCCTACCATAACGTGAAAGTCCTTGCATTCAACAATCAACCGAGCACAGAGAAAATAATGACAGAAGACAAC
The DNA here is from genome assembly GCA_027924585.1 of Larix kaempferi. Classification (NCBI taxonomy): domain Eukaryota; kingdom Viridiplantae; phylum Streptophyta; class Pinopsida; order Pinales; family Pinaceae; genus Larix; species Larix kaempferi. Next base: position 1,094,049 of record BSBM01000697.1, on the reverse strand, counting down.
CCCTTCTTGCATAATAATATTATTGATGATAATAATACTATGCTATATAAACTGCTATCCGTTTGTTATAGGCTAGAGAAAATTCTTAATCTTCCTTGGCACACAGGTTAATTGTCAGATGGACTGAAATTAATTTTCGAAGCCCTATTCCTTAACCCAACCCTATTTCTTTTCAATTTTGAAGCCATGAGAAAATAACAGCATCCAACAACCTCTTCTTCTCCTTGAATGTCTTGCAAAGAGGAATTTTGTTATTCTGGTCAACACTTTTAACTTGTGAGAGTTGCGGGTTTATTGGACTTTATCGACGCCCAAAAGGAGAATATAATCCAACATTCTAGGATTGATATTGGATGTGAGATTTTGAACTTCCTTAAATTGATTTATAAAATTATTTATAACTGTGCTAATAATTACGTCATCTATACTAATAAATACATCATCTATACTAATAAATACATCATCTACTCCATAAACAATAGTCCAATATAGAAAAAAGAAAAAAGAAGAAGAAAAGCAGTGAACTGCAAAGAATATGAGTTGATTGAACTTCTTTTTCTTTTACAAAACACTGTTGATTTAATGGAATGAGGATATAGCAATCACGGTAACCTTTGAAAACTTATGCGCATTGAAATTTTGTCCTATGTTGATGGTTGGAAAGAACCAGGCTTCAATGCAGGTCTATATTTTTGGGGTCTTGTTTGAGTGATTAGCTTTAAACGTGATGCCTGGGCATGGTGATCACTTTTATTTTTATTTTACCGTTGTTATTTTTATACACGTGCACGATGGAATGTCGGGTAAGTCTGGTTTAATGATAGGTTGAAGACTCAATTGTATATTGATTTAATTACAGTATGGACATACCTTATATTACCGCATGAAGACCTTAACATTTCATTCATATTTAACTGTATCTAACTTAAATAATATAATGTACATGTCGATTCCTTTTTGTTTGTTATATACATATAGATGCATGTTATATAAAAATATATAGATTTAGCCTTGGTGCTCAATGTAATTATTTATGGTGGATTATGGGATTATATATATATATATATGCATCGTCACATCTGAATTGACTCCCACAAGGGAAGGAGGGACAACATATGAAGGAGTGTCTTGTCCGCACACATGCTCTATACATTGTGCTCTCCAAGTTATTTTGTAATGGATCTTTGCTCCATGAACACATATGGGATTACAACTTTCCTAAAACTCTATGAATGGTCAATTATGGTAAGTCCTATTTAGACCTTGTGGATAACTATTGTAGCTTTGTGCTTGGGACATTCAAATAAGGTTTCAAGCTTGTAGGTGTTATAGTTCTAGTTGGTCAACGTTGTGGAAACAAATTGGGGATTTCTATGTTTTGAGTCAGAGGGTTCCTTCGAATGTGTTCTGGTGGTTGTTATTTTGCATGTTGTTCTTATTAAAGGGCATCTTAAAAATTTTCCAAACACGACTATAGGGGATTGTTCCCTATTCCCCACCTCATGGGGAAAGAGAGTATAATAATCCCTATTTGTTATTTTCTAACCACAATTCTGAAAAATCAATTGTTAACAAATTACTTTAAAGTATACAAACAAATGTTTAAATTCCAACCCTTCTAGTCTTTTTCTGTCTTTTCATGGTTTCAAACCCTCATCCTAATAAAAGCTTAGGGTTTTTTGTATTTAATTACACTTAGTTCTCATTTTCTCTTATTTGTAACATTCATATAGAAGGAAGGGATTAGGGTTAACCTTGTATCTTAATTGCAACTCTTTTACCCAAGCGTTTAAAGAACCTACAAGGAGGATGAGGTATGGATAAGTTGTTTAAAAAGAAAAAAAGAAAAAAAAGGAATTCATTGCTACAAGGACTCTAGAGGTTGGGGAGAGACATGAACTTGAAACCCTCATTCCTAGTATGGTAACTCAACAAAACTCTTGAGAATTACAAAAGTTGACAACTATGCGATCACATTCTTGACCAAGTTAAAGTCCAATGGGATCCATGTAGTCCATAGTCATCCACTTGGGAGGACGCAAACACTATGTGTCATGAGTTTCCTTACCTTTCTGAGTAGACTTGAGCTTGTGACACATGGATTGGTTCTATTAATTCATGTTGATATCTAGTCAATATTTTACAATATCTAGACTTAGGAGACATAGAATACATATTTTGTGTTGAAACTAAGATAGTATTTTATGGTTTCTTATGGTTTTTGAAGTCAGAGAAAATATGTTGCATATTTCGTGATTATACTCATTTTTTCATGTCGCTACTTAATTTTCATGATGCATATTTCATGTTGATACTGATTTTATTATGGTTTCTAGATGTATAGGACATGAGGTACATGATGCGTTGATTGTTGATACTCAATTGGAAATTTATAGTTTCATTTTGGCATCTTGAAATGAAATTTATGTGGTACATAATATGGCGTTTTTACATGTTGTTCTTAGAATGAGGCCTTCATGGTCATGCATTATTCATGTGAAATTTGATGATTATTAATTCTAGCCATGAGATTTATAGCCATGGGTTGTGCATGTGATACTTCTTGATGTTATTTCATAACGTTATGGTGCTATATAAGATAGATGACGTGTAGAACATAAAATGATATTATGGCTTATCATTGCATCTAGATATAAATGGCATTTGGCACATAAATGGTATGAAAGCATGTTGTGATTAATTTTGGTATTTTACAACTATGTTATGTGTATGACATGTTATTGTTTCATGCTAACCCTTATTGTTCCTGTAGAATGAATATTTGACATAATGATGGATTATGTTGGTTGTTACTCCATGTTGATAGTACTAATGTTGAAAAATGGTAGCTTATGATGACATGTTTATTCAATATGCTTAGTGAAATTATGAAAGTATCATGACCAGTTATGTTATAATGGTAGCACAAAGTAGCTAAATGCAGTAGATGTTAAACTTGGCATGACTTATCGTGACAATGGCTTATGATGCAATGTATGAACTGGTGGCTAGACATTCTTGTTAGCACATGATTCAAGGTTGACCAATGATATATTATTATATTGAGAAATGGTTACTAATGATTATTCATTATGGTAAGTTCCAGTTGTTCCAGGTGATCCACTCAAATAGCTTGATGAGGCCGTACTATTACCAGAAGTTGGGAAGGTGGAAAATGCTGTGGTAACTTCCCAAATAACTTCTGATGACTACTATATGGTGATGCCCGGGGTATAATGATCCTGATATGCGCAGTGGAAGCGTGGTGGGCCCATAACCCACAAGTTCTAGGATCGGGGTACCGGGAACCAGATGCCGGTTAATACCGATGAGGCTGTATTATTACTAGAAGTTGGGAAGGTGGAAATGCCGCGGTAACTTCCAGGGAAATTTCTGATGCCTACTGTATGATCCGCGGACATGTTAGAGTAGAGGGCCCATGCCATGGCGAGCGGTACCATCCATAGTTGAAGGGGAGGTTTATGGAGGTGGCGGATGGTATGATTCTCAGGGAGAGGGTAAGTAAGGAAAGAGGAAGTAAACAAATACACAGCTATTAATTATTAAATAATTATCTAATGCTTTTTGTATGTATGATGCATAATTGTTGTTATGGATGCATACTAGACTCATAGGGAATTACTTAAGAGCATGTTGTAACTTAGGGCATTTGATTGTATTAGTGTGGTTTGGAGACTTCTATATGGTGACCACAGATATAAGTCTCTTAGCTTCACAATAGTACTAGCTACCTATATATTCTAGTATTTACTTGATTGATTGGTTGAATAAGTATTGTATTTATTGCTTGAATATTATAACTTCGGGAGGAAGTTTCTTGAAGGGGGAGAGTATGTAACAACCCCCATATACTAATATAGAGAATATTTAATATAATAAATAAAATGTAATATAAAATAATGTAAGATAATAATATAATTGGGAATATGTAAGAAAATAAGGGAAAACAAATTGCATTAAATAAGAAATTAAGAAATTGGGAGAAGGAGGAGAAGAAGTGAAGAGAGGGGATCTTTTGTCTTTTGGAATTTGGGAAGAGAAGCTCTTGAGGAGAGGAAAGCAAGATAGCACTGGCATAGGGTTAATTGTTGGGGGCTCGGGGGCCTCAGCCTTTGGTTGGGGGTTGGTTGGGTGGAGATTCATCCCCCCACCTTCAGTTGCACTATAATTGGACCTATCAAGGTAATGGTAGCTCTTATGCCATCTAACTAGGTATGATTTTTATAGCATATTTTCTGTTATTATTGATTAGAACCATTTCTTTGTCAAATCTTCTATGCATGTTGTTCTTGTTTGTTTATGGATTTTATAAGATGTAACATTTTATCAGATTCTTGTGTTGGATCAGAGATCTGCATGCATATTTATTATTATTTTGTTATTCAGTGGGTTTTATGATTTTTATGATTCTTACACCTACCTTGTCCCATAAATACAAGGAGAGGGACCTAGAAGGAATGCTTTAAGTGCTATTATGCTGGAGGAATTCCGAAGTCATTGTGAAGAGTAGGAGCCCAGGACTCGGTTGTAGAAGCATCTTGATCGATCAGATATATTTGTACTGGTTCATGTTTCTTTGACAATAAAAAGGTGGAAATACCATTCGTGTCCCAAATCGAATGTCTATTGGATTGTATGTTCATTTGGTTTAATACCTGATTGTAGTTGATGTTTAATTGCTTTCAATTTCATCATATTTATTGTAGTCAAGATACGCTGAGGAAGGTTTCCTTTGTGTTGCAGGTTCATCATAGCGTAAGATCAAGCGAAAGCTAGGACCAGCCGTCGATAAAAGGTGCATCTTTTGATATCTCAATCTCTTTCATTTCTAGGAACTAAATGCAATGCAATGAATGTATTTATTTGTCACCCCTCCCAAGTTGGTAGTGTCTTCTCCTCACTATAAGGTATTATTCCTGCAAAACAAATTGGTGCTCCACTGGGGAGTAATCGGTTTTTTTTTTCTCTAGGAGACCTTGTTAGGTTTTTCTTCCAGTCTATTTGTTCTTTGAGAGGTTTAAGAGGTCATTGTTTCTTGTTCTTACTGTCTAGACTCATCTTAGTCCACTGCTGCAAAGTTTTTCTATTTGCTTCTGAGCTTTGTGCGTTGGTTTTTGTACTACGTAGTAGTGCATTTTCCTGTAACTTTCAGTTCTTTGTTAGGGTTTGATTTCCAGTTGTTTGGGTTCACTTCCAGCATTTTGCTTTGCTTCCCTGACTGACCCCTAAGACTTGTATGTCTCTTTTGAGTCGTGTTTGTCTCTCTGAAGTCCTTTGGTTTTCCTTTGCTTGCTTGAGTACTTGTTTAAGGTGTCTTTACTGTTTTTAACTCTTTTGAAGGCTGTGCACTACTCTCTGTTAGACATAGTTGCACATTTATTTCCCTAGATGCTTGTTGCAGTCATATAGACCTGCGCTCTTAATGATTGTTGGCTACGGCAACATTAGCATGCTTTTACTGTGTCTTGTCCTTTTGATTAGGGTTTGATCCCAGTTTGAGTCCTTAGGGTGGCTTTAAAAGTTTTCTTGGTCTAGATACCTATTGTTTATCTTTCCAGTTCAATCCGAGCGAGTTAAAGCTTTCTAGTTTGCTTTTCTTTTGAGTCTGTGTGCTGGTAAGGTCACTTTTTGGTTTTCTTACCTACTCATTTGTTTGGCGAGTGTTTTCTTAGGGTTTTGGTGCTTTGGAGGAACCTTTTAGGTTTGTATTTCCATTTGGGCATCTCTTTTCCTTGCTTCTTTTACACTTTGTTCCAAGCTTAGAGTTTTTTCCTTTGGAAACAACTCGGTAGGTGGAGTCTTTATCAAGTCTTTGATTTGATTGCTTTGAGCCTTTAGTTGTTTTGTCTTACTCGCACTTTGCGTTAGGTCTTACTTGCTCCTTTCCAAGTTCTTTTTCTTTTGCAATTATCAGAAAAGACAAAAAGTGAATTTGGTAGCTTAGTAGTAAGATTTATCATTGTTTTGAAGTAGCAGAGTTTGCTTTGCTTTGAAATTTAAAAGAAAATTAAAAAGAAATTCGATTTAGGATTGCCTAGTTTCTGTTTTTGAAAGAATATAAACGAAAAGAAAAGAATCTTTTGTGAATTTGAATGGATTATTTCTTTACGCACTTTACTTTCTGTCGAAACCATTCCACACACAACAATGCCCTTATTGAGTAAAACGTAGCCATTAAAAAGTGTTGAGATATTGTAACTTCAAAGAATATTATATTTGTACTTTATTATTCTGGAGATGTTTCATTCCTCCGTGAAGATCTTATTGTATATCCGGAGATGTTTATTCCTCCGTCGAAATGTGGTAACTCGGGTTATTAGACTTCCCTAGTAGGGGTCGGCCCTATATGTGTTATGTGGGTCAAAGGGTTATTAGACCACCCTAGAGGGGTCGGCCCAGTTAGTTGTAGTGGGGTATTTAACCTATTGGTTAAATACGAGCCTACGTGTACTTGTGTAAAATACATATCAGAGTAGTGTATAAATAGAGGAGGTGTGTTCCTCATTATACACACTCACTCACTTGAGAAAGGCGCATTTGTGGAGGAGAGGTCTGCTATGGAGGAGAAGGATCTTATGCTCAGGGTTTGCATCTTTGTATATTGCTGGTCATCTATATTGAGGAAGCTTTGCTGGGTTTTATACCCCATGAGGGTTTCCCAGGATAAATCTCTGTCTCTTGTGTTTATGCTATGCTTGTTGTTTCTTCAGTGATCCTGTATATGCTATTATTGTGAAATGGAATGTAATGCTGCTATTTTCTGTCTTAGCATATTGAATTTTAACATGGTATCATAGCTGACCTGAAGGAAGACAAGGTATGGCACTAAAGACACTTGCTTTACTTACGACAATTTGAAGGTTAGGGTTTTACATAGAAAAAACCAGTCATCGTAGCACTTTCGCTATAAATCTGTTTTGGCGAAGTTTTCGGATCTGAAATTGTTACAGGACGAAGCTAAAATCTCCAGGTACCTTGTATCCAAAGGACAACCTCTAATTCGTTGTACTTTGTGATTTATGATCTGTACAATATAGGGTTTCTGCCTCTTCCAGATCTGAGTCAAAATCAGGTGACCTTGGGAAAAAGGTCATATCTTGGGCTAGGAAGCTCCAAATGAAATTTCGTAAAAAGTGACAGGTAGTACACAGTCTGCACTATCTCAGAAAACTTTTTCAAAGGCCGAAGTTGAACCAGTGACACTTGGCACTCAATACAAGTGCGCTCTTCTGTATTATCCCATAAACAGGTCACGTTGCGAAACTTGGCATAACTCTCTCTCAGAAAATCCAATTGAGGTCAGACCTGTCAGGATGGAAAGATAACAGGCCGGTATATCTCAGAAAACGTTTTTAGAGGCCGAAGGTCAAACAGTGACACGTGGCATGCCGTACAAGTTCGCTCTCCTGTATTTTCCCAAAACAGGTCACGTTGCGACATTTGGCATAACTCTCTCTCAGAGAATCCAATTGAGGTCAGACCTATCAGGATGGAAAGATAACAGATCAGGCTATCTCAGGAAACTTTTTCAGACCCTGTGGATCAAAAATTTCAGAGTTACACTAGAAACAATCAGGTACATATTTCTGTCAAAACAGAATTATTTTTTGGTACCTTCATTCATGACTTCCGGAATTTAGGGCTTTGGAGAAAGTTGGAATTTTTGTAATCGGAGACCACGGCTGGATGCTACTCATCAAAATAGAAATTTAGAGAACAAGATCAGAATTTTTGGTTGGGCAGAAGGCCGGGCTTGATTAGACCCTAGTTCGGGACTTTGATCAGAAAAGCGGAAAATTAGGGCTTTTGTAAAAATGGGAATTTTTGAAATCTGTGACCACGGCTGGAAGCTCCTCAGAAAAATAGAAGCTTAGAGCTTTGGATCAAACTTTTTGATGGGGCAAAAGAGTGGGATTCATCAAACCCCAGTTCAGGGTCACGTCCAGTGAATCCGAAAGTTTCAAAGGCAAAATTAAGGAGTAAAACTTTGCAGTTTTCAAATTCTGAATATATCAGTTTGATCAGCTCATCAAGGCGCATATCTCTATCCTTTCGGAAGTTTGAAATTCAAAGTTTGAATTTTTGGGGTTTCTCTGACAAACCCATATCCAGCTCCAGGTCCAGTTCTTGCAAATCAAGTGGATAGGGTTAATCCTAGAAGAAGATGGCTTGGTCACCTACATAAGTGAAGGAGTTCATGTTTCAGAGGGAGATGAGGCTAAGGCTTTACATAAGGAGATTACAAGCGATCTCGACAGGTATGACTCATCGAGGTATGTTTTGAGATTTGTTCATGATTAAGTTTATGGTATGTTTGTCTTCATGTTATTACAGTTAGTACAATCTTGATTTTAGATTTGTTGTATCACCTTAACAAAATTATGAATGCATGATAGAAGATATTCATTGGTTAGGGTGTTGACACTTATGATTGTACTAATGCATTATGGTGTTGTGTGAGGTTGAGGTTGTCTGCTAACAAGATACAGGTATTTCACAAAAGACAAATCAGGCTCCATGACCATGAAAACATGAAGACAAAGACTCATCCATAATATTTGTTCTACTTACGAGGTATGTATGACTTTGTTATATTATGCTTAACCTATGAGACATGCAGGTTCTAGCTCAGGATCTCTAAATCATTGAAGAGGTTGTTTAGGTATGTTGTACATAACCAAGTAGGTATACTAATCCAGGTATGTTTCCCATGAATCTTACCTTGTGTTAGGATCCCTTATATAAGTATATTTGGAATGATTGGTTATGCTTATTCATAAAGTTAGTAATCAAGGGATTATGCATATTATATCTTTTATCAATGATATGCATGAGTAAAAGAAGACTTCCTTGAAATCTTGAATACTAATGTTTATTAACTATAATCATGACTATACGTTTTTCAAGATTATTTAGTACTATAATGTTTTGATAGCATTTAGAATATACTAATGAGTGTATGTTTGTGTATGAGATCATGAGGATGACTCTTGAGCATGCACAGTGGTACAGAATGAATAGAAGTTCAAAAGACTTACAGAAGATCAAGCGGGAGGCACCCACACAAACATAAAAGATAAGTATTTGAGTTGCTATTTGAAATAGTAATGATATTGCCTGCATGCATATTTGTATTCCTAGAATATATAATGCTGAGTGTAAACATTCATAGAGCATTGAACAGTATACAACTAATGTGCATATGTTTGGACAAACATTCCATTGTTGCTTGTCTAGAATGAAACCTCTTTGCTGACATGCTGAGAGTTGTGCACACTCTCGATAGTATGTTCTGGTAGAGATGGAAGGCATCTAGATAGCCACTGTATGCATACAGGATATGGGAAAGTGTTGTGCCAAAGTATTGGTCAAAATAGTTGCATCACTATGTAAATGATATCTGTATGCATAATGGGTTATCTTTTGATGATTATGAAGTATTACTAATCATGTACTTAATTTTGATTTGTAGGAAAGGTCATGAAGAATGATGGACACCGTACAAGTGGTGGATGTTCAAACAAGAAGATTTACAAATCAAACAAAATATAGAAGGCTCATGGCTAGAAGATTCTCTTAGAAAGGGGAAGAGAATCACGACAAGATGTTTGCTCCAAGTATGGTGTAATTAAAGAAGAAGTATGAATCAGGTTCTGTATAGGTACCTAGGATCGATAATAATTTGATAAGCTTAATTATCACCATGGGTGATGTGGATCTCAACCTTTGCTACAAGGTTGAATATGATACACATATGACATGGATGCAAGAAGGAACTCACCACAGAGTTCGAATGATATTGAGGCTCATATCAGTAGACCCATCTAACGAGAGATGGCACAGATAGATATGCAGAAGATCATTCAATGCAGAAATGAAAAATGAAAGATCTCAAATTGATGCTTTACTTCCTAGGTCTGGAAGTATGGAAAGGCTCAGAAGGAATATTTCTCAACCAGGGAAAGTATGATGAGAAATATGACTTGAGGTGTTGGAATGGCCACTCTTATAGATTCCAACTTGAAGCTGTTAGGGGATAACTCATCAGAGTTAGTGGATATAACTCTGTACAGTCAATTTATTGGGTCTTTGATATATCTAACATATACTAGGTTAGATATATGCTTTGTTATGAACACCTTGAGTTAGTATCTAGTGGAAACTAGATGTGTTTACCTGATAGTTGCAAAGTATGTGATGAGGCACATAAAGGACACGATAGAATTTGATCTATGCTATCTTGAAGATCATGACTTCAGATGGCTATTCAGATTCTGTTTGGGCAGGAAGTGTATCAGACAAGAAGAACACATCGAGAGGATGTTATTGTCTGGGATTAGCCATGATCTCGTGGTTTAGCTGGAAGCAGTCTAGTGTGGCTCTCAGCACAAGCGGAATATATGGCTGCTTGCTCTGCTAGTTGTGAAGAAGTTTGGCTTTAGGATTGTTTGACTTAGAGATAGAACCAACTGAGATCCTATGTGATATTTAGAGTTATATCAAGATGACATAGAATCTAGTGTTCCATGATAAGTCAAAGAACATAGGGAACTAACAAGATATGACACAGAAAGGAACTCTAAAAGTTTGAATTTGTAACAGGTTACCGTTGTACTAACCAAGCCTCTACGTCAAGTGAAGAAGTTACCAACCAAACCTCTGTCTCGAGTGAAGTTTGAATACTTCCGAGACAAGCTTGGTGTAGTTCAAAAGGACCCTCCTCGAAAGGGGGAGTAGTATAGTCACTACTGATGAGATTGTCTCATCAAACAACAAGGTCGTTGATGAGGTAACCTGTTCTCTACACCCAGTTACTTAGAAATATTTAGATTTAGGACTCTTATACTTAGAATACTTAGCTTTACTTATACATGCTTTTGATGATAGATGTATTGGTGAGAATACATGCTAGATGTATACATGTTTTGGTGTGATGTATACATGTTTTGATGTATTAGTAAGAATACATGCTAGTTGTGATGTATACATGTTTTGATGTTAGATGTATTAGTAAGAATACATGCTAGTTGTGATGTATACATGTTTTGGTGTGATGTATACATGTTTTGGTGTATTAGTAAGAATACATGCTAGTTGTGATGTATACATGTTTTGATGTTAGATGTATTAGTAAGAATACATGCTAGATGTGATGTATACATGTTTTGATACATGCTAGTTGTGATGTATACATGTTTTGGTGTGATGTATACATGTTTTGATGTATTGGTGAGAATACATGCTAATGTGATAACTGCTCTTGTATAGATGAGAATACAGAAAGGGATTGGATCATCCCTGGACTTTCAGTCCTAAAGAGAGCCGTAGACGTGAAGTCTCCGAGAATGAAGTCCTTGGCGGACTTGAGGGGATTGGATCATCCCTGGACTTTCAGTCCTAAAGAGAGCCGTAGACGTGAGGTCTCCGAGAATGAAGTCCTTAGTGGACAGTTGAGGGGATTGGGATCATCCCTGGACTTTCAGTCCTAAAGAGAGCCGTAGACGTAAGGTCTCCGAGAATGAAGTCCTTAGTGGACAGTTGAGGGGATTGGGATCATCCTTGGACTTTCAGTCCTAAAGAGAGCCGTAGACGTAAGGTCTCCGAGAATGAAGTCCTTAGTGGACAGTTGAGGGTATTGGGATCATCCCTGGACTTTCAGTCCTAAAGAGAGCCGTAGACGTAAGGTCTCCGAGAATGAAGTCCTTAGTGGACAGTTGAGGGGATTGGGATCATCCCTGGACTTTCAGTCCTAAAGAGAGCCGTAGACGTAAGGTCTCCGAGAATGAAGTCCTTAGTGGACAGTTGAGGGGATTGGGATCATCCCTGGACTTTCAGTCCTAAAGAGAGCCGTAGACGTGAGGTTTTCGATAATGAAGGGATTGGGATCATTCCTGGACTTCGGTCCGAAAGAAGAGCCGTAGACGTATGTCTCCGATAATGAAGGGATTGGGATCATTCCTGGACTTCAGTCCGAAAGAAGAGCCGTAGACGTATGTCTCCGATAATGAAGGGATTGGGATCATTCCTGGACTTTGGTCTGAAAGAAGAGCCGTAGACATATGTCTCCGATAATGAAGGGATTGGGATCATTCCTGGACTTCGGTCCGAAAGAAGAGCCGTAGACGTATGTCTCCGATAATGAAGGGATTGGGATCATTCCTGGACTTTGGTCCGAAAGAAGAGCCGTAGACGTATGTCTCCGATAATGAAGGGATTGGGATCATTCCTGGACTTCGGTCCGAAAGAAGAGCCGTAGACGTATGTCTCCGATAATGAAGGGATTGGGATCATTCCTGGACTTCAGTCCGAAAGAAGAGCTGTAGACGTATGTCTCCGATAATGAAGGGATTGGGATCATTCCTGGACTTCGGTCCGAAAGACGAGCCGTAGACGTATGTCTCCGATAATGAAGGGATTGGGATCATTCCTGGACTTTGGTCCGAAAGAAGAGTCGTAGACGTATGTCTCACGTATGTCTCCAATAATGAAGGGATTGGGATCATTCCTGGACTTTGGTCCGAAAGAAGAGCCGTAGACGTATGTCTCCGATAATGAAGGGATTGGGATCATTCCTGGACTTTGGTCCGAAAGAAGAGCCGTAGACGTATGTCTCCGATAATGAAGGGATTGGGATCATTCCTGGAATTCGGTCCGAAAGAAGAGCCGTAGACGTATGTCTCCGATAATGAAGGGATTGGGATCATTCCTGGACTTCGGTCCGAAAGAAGAGCCGTAGACGTATGTCTCCGATAATGAAGGGATTGGGATCATTCCTGGACTTCAGTCCAAAAGAAGAGCCGTAGACGTATGTCTCCGATAATGAAGGGATTGGGATCATTCCTGGACTTCAGTCCGAAAGAAGAGCCGTAGACGTATGTCTTCGAGAATGAAGGGATTGGATCATTCCTGGACTTAAGTTCGAAATAAGAGCCGTAGACGTATGTCTTCGATAATGATAGGACTGGATCGTCCCTGGACTTCGGTTCAAAAGGTACATGACTGGTTTACATCATTCCTTGACGATGCCGATGATCGTGTGATGACGATGCTGATGATCGTATGATGACGATGCTGATGATCGTATGATGACGATGTTGATGATCGTGCGGTGATGATGCTGATGATCGTATGATGACGATGCTGATGACGATGCTGATGATCGTGTGATGACGATGCTGATGACGATACTGATGATCGTATGATGACGATGCTGATGATCGTGTGATGACGATGCTGATGATCGTGTGATGACGATGCTGATGATCGTATGATGACGATGCTGATCGTGCTGCTGTTGATAGTGTGATGATGATGCTGCTGATCGTGTGATTACGATGCTGATGATCGTAATGCTGATATTGATGTTGACATTGATGTACCAGTAACTGTTTGAGTTACTGATGAAGACAAATTGAAGAAAGCTTCCAATGATTTATAGATGTATCATGTATGATGTTGATGACTCCTTGCTCGTGCAGATGTTGTTATAATATCCTTCTCGTTAAGGGGGAGTGTTGAGATATTGTAACTTCAAAGAATATTATATTTGTACTTTATTATTCCGGAGATGTTTCATTCCTCGGTGAAGATCTTATTGTATATCCGGAGATGTTTATTCCTCCGTCGGAATGTGGTAACTCGGGTTATTAGACTTCCCTAGTAGGGGTCGGCCCTGTATGTGTTATGTGGGTCAAAGGGTTATTAGACCACCCTAGAGGGGTCGGCCCAGTTAGTTGTAGTGGGGTATTTAACCTATTGGTTAAATATGAGCCTACGTGTACTTGTGTAAAATACATATCAGAGTAGTGTATAAATAGAGGAGGTGTGTTCCTCATTATACACACTCACTCACTTGAGAAAGGCGCATTTGTGGAGGAGAGGTCTGCTATGGAGGAGAAGGAGCTTATGCTCAGGGTTTGCATCTTTGTATATTGCTGGTCATCTATATTGAGGAAGCTTTGCTGGGTTTTATACCCCATGAGGGTTTCCCAGGATAAATCTCTGTCTCTTGTGTTTATGCTATGCTTGTTGTTTCTTCAGTGATCCTGTATATGCTATTATTGTGAAATGGAATGTAATGCTGCTATTTTCTGTCTTAGCATATTGAATTTTAACAAAAAGAAATCTTAATAAAATTAACTAGCAACATTTTTCTTTTTAGGTATACACATCATCAACTAGCTTAGGCTAGGATTTCGGGTTTAAATCACCTTAAACTACCCGAAATCGGCTTCATTACTCAACAATCATAGTACGACTATCTATTAGGTAAATCCACCTCTATCAAATTGTCCTGGGATGCTCTACTCAAACCAGAGTTAAACACGAGTCCATGGGCGATTGGAATTGTTGAGGATACCCCCTCACTTTCCCATCAACCATAAACTAGAGTTGACTCGCGTACGGGGGTCCACTAGTGCTTTTTAAAGTGCTTTTGGATTTCGGGCTTTGCTACCCTGCCCATGCGTTTTGACTAGGCTAAATACTGTCCCCCCAGGTTATTTCATATTGGTGGTAGCCTTAGTATCATAAAATTTAGGGCTCTACATAGGTAGAGTGGAAGGATATTCCCACTCCACCTCGAACAAACATGGAAGCTAACCCTTCGGCAGTAATCCCAGGAGGGCGATTTGGTGATTCAAATGCTTGCACCTAGAGGACCTCCATTGGACGCCACGTAACTGACCGTCGATACTCTATTAGTTTTTTCTGGGGCCTAATCATCCCAGACTTACTTCTAAGAGTATTTTCCTTGTATTGCTTGGTTTGATCACTTAGGAAATTTTTTAGTGGTATGCTGTTTGCTCCTTAGTTGTAGTGGCCACTAGGTTTTTACTTAGTTTAATTTTATAGTTGTGGAGGACCAACATCTTCGTCAGTCTCGGAGGTTGCAAAACCTTCCCCCACTCATTGTGGAGCCTCCATCGCCACCACGAAGCCGGAGGATGGATTCCCGTGGTTCTTTTGAACTTCCGAGCAAAACAGAGGTTCTTGGAGAACCACAACCCAGAACCCCGGATCGACAAGTATTTGATGCTGTCGAGGTTGAGGAACTAACTTATAGAGAGTTCAGTACTCCTTTCAACCCTCCTCTTACTGGACCCAACGATCCACTTCTGGTACCTATAGGCTTTCAAAAACCTGAGTACAGTGCATACTTGTGAAGCACCTACAACAATTAATTAATGAAAATACACGAGATAGCAGTAATAACAGAACTCATAATCACTTTTATTGATCACAGGCCACTTCGAGGGGGAAACCTCCTTTGAGTAAGATCAATACAAATAAATTCACAGTGCCTTCATTGGTCTCAACAAAAACTTATATACTAAGTCTAAGCGCCAACATCATGGGTCAATACCATGTGTCAATACAAACCATGGGCCAATACAAACTATGTATCAACAATTACTACGGGACGACTTACAAAGCATATGCATCCAACAACAATAAGACAAAATATGGATCAACAAATACGACAGGACGACTTACAAAGCACATGCGTCCAGCAACAATATACTAACAAAGTAAATAGAATGGTTGACATGGGTTCCTAACATCCCCTCTCCCTTAGAAAAAGCTTTATCCTGAAAGCTTTAGATGTGGAAATTGATGCAGAATCTGAAGGAGTGGTTCCCCTGTAGCATCCTCGGGTTGCATTCTGGGCCACTGACGCCTTTTGAGTTGCAGGGAGGGTTGCTTGGAAGGCTGTAGACGAAGAAGAACGATATCAGCTGTGTGAAAAGTGCACTCAGAATGGTGTTGATCGGCTTGTTGTTTTAGTCGAATTCTTTGCATGTGAAGATTGTCCTCAAGAATGAGAAGAATCTGATCGCGGTGTCGAAGAATCGAGTCAATTGCCTGAACTGGGGAGTTGCTGAGGGTGTATGGAAGAAGAACTGGTGGTGCATGTCCATAGATTTCTTCATATGGTGACCTTTTAGATGTGGTATTGTACCACTGGAGCGCTTCTATGAAATCCATAGAAATAGTTGTCCAAATCTCTGTAGGGATTGGAAAGGGTTCGAGCAGTCCCAAAAGGAGTGTTGTTTCATCCTTGTTGACCAGGAAAGTATCACAGTCAGCCACCGTCTATTGAATTGTCATGTTCAGTCCCTACCAAAAGAAGTTACATTGTTCTTGGTCATACATTTTTAGGAACCCAAAGTGCCTTGGTAATGAAGAAGCATGGAGTTCATAGAATAGATATCCCTGTTGAACAGATTGCAACCAATTTGGAACAAGCAGAGAAATAGCTATAAGAGAAACTAGGTCATCAAATGTGCGAGAAGGAGCATCTTCCACCATATTGTCCTTACCCTTCTTGTAAGTGATCGCATAGGCATAACCCATGAGTTGGATAACCCATTTCAGGTGTGCTAGGTAGGAGACCCATTGTTCCAGGAAATTTTCCAAGAGACCCATTGTTCCAGGAAATTTTTCAGGAGACCCATTGTTCCAGGAAATTTTCCAAACTCTGAAGATCAATTTTGATGCAGAAATAATTCCCTAATAGGTATGGTTGCCACTTCTGTACTGCATGCAAAATAGCCATCATTTCCTGTTGAGATGTAGATGCGGCTAAATTCTTATCAGAAAGGTCTCTTGAAGGCGACAAGCCCACTGGGTCGGCAAGGACACCTGCATATCTATCCAAGGAAGTAGGGGAGACTGTTGATGGGTGCATCTGAATGGAATGGAGTTGAGTGATGACACCATGCGAATTCTTCTTAAGGATCTTTTCCAGACGATGTGAACTGATGATGTGGAGAGACCCTTGTTGTAATCCCTTAAATTTGTGTTGTTTCCCATTAACTGAAAACTACATCCAAAGTTCAGCAAAATCCTATAAGATGGGACCATGTGTGCATAACCATTGAACACCCAAAACCACATCACATCCTCCTATGTACAACGAAAATATGTCAGAGCACAGGTTATAATCTTCCAAAGAGATATGCACATTATGACACTTTCTCTTGCAAGGTAAGGTGCCACCATTGGCAACCATGACTTCAAAGTTGGAGCAAGGATGGACAAAACAATCAGCATGTTTGGCGATCCGAGGATCAATGAAGTTATGAGAGCTACCATAATCAATGAGTATTGTAAGAGGAAGCTTCTTGAAGTAACCCCTGACCCGCATTTTTTGGGGGGTGGTGACGCCAGATAAAGCATAGAGAGATATCTCTGGTTGTTTATCCTGAGATGGGGGGTCAATAGGAGGCTCTTGAATGCCAGCCTGATCATCCATTGTATCTGGAGCTTCTTCACAAATTTTTGAGGTAGGCAGAGAATCCATATCAAAGAGATAGAGTTTTTGTTGAACACATCTATGTCGCCAAGTGAATTTCTCATCACAATTATAACAAAGCCCTTTTTCTTTCCATGCTTGCATCTCTGTTTCAGACAAATGCTTGATAGGAGTTGCGCGAGGAGCTAGCAGGATGGGAGGTCGTTGAGAACCCATATTTCAGAAGGGAACAAAAGTGGGTTTGGAGTGTTGTTGGGCTACAATCTTGTCTTCTACCAACTTAGCCAACCCTAGGACTTCCATCATTGTGTTGGGACAGAACATTTTAACCTTTGACCGGATTGGCTAGTTTCTCAAATTTTGTTTGATACTCTCTCATAGTGCCACTTTGACGAAGTTTAATGAGTGCTCCGGCGAAGTCATCAAAAGCACTAGGACCAAATCGTTGCAAAAGGAGTTGGAAAAAATATGTCCATTTTGGCTCCTCATGAGCCTTGATGTACCAACTGTACCATTGAAGGTCTTCTTGTTCCAAATGAAAGGATGTAAGTGGAACTTTTTGGACATCAAAAGTATTATGCAGACTGAAATACTGTTTTGCACGATAGATCCATCCAGTCGGATCAATACCATTGAAGCAAGGAAATTCAAGCTTCGGACCTCGAAAATTGCTAGAAGAAGAGAATCCATTGGCTGCAGAAGATTCTTGCTATCGGTTATTGTTCATGATTGAATGCTGAAGATGCAGACTGAGAAATTTTTCATCCAGACCTTAGAGTTTGGTTTGGATGGGTGAAAGTGCTTCCTCCATGGTTTTTGCTCCTGCGTGGGTGACAACCATAACTAGGATTTTTTTTTTTTTTGCAGAATGGATCTGCTACGGCGCAGAAGGGAGCAGAAACAGATGGATCTGCAATGACGTGAAAGTGATCGGAAACAAATGGATCAGAAACAACGCCGAATGGATTGAAAATGGCTGGATCTTAAACAAATTTCAGAATAGATCTGAAATGGATGGATCTGGAATGGCTTTCAGAATAGATTTGAAACGGCGTGGCAGTGATCGACAACAGTTCAGCTGAAAATAGATATGGATCCCAGGTATGTGCGGCTTCCTAACAATTCAGGGGTTTCACTCGGCCACCAATGCTGTCTGATGGCTTGCGTATTGGGGAAATACCCCTCACTCCACGACTGAGGTAAAATTGATAACCACTTTGCCACAAACGACAGCTCTTGGTTTACCTCACGGGTGGGAACTAGTCAATCAGGTAGGGGCCGTTGCCCTTTTCGCTGGCAGGTCCTCTCAATAGGCCAGCTATTTCAGGGTTCCTATGGTACTCCTCACAATGAGTTTTAGGGCTTATGCCCAAGTACTTCCCACAGTTAAGCGGATAGGGATTATTCCCAGATCCGAAGCTGCAACAGATGCGAAAAATATTTTGGCAGAAATTTCACCCAATGAGCCCAAGAAAGTGCTCTGATACCAGATGTGAAGAACCTACAACAATTAATTAATGAAAATACATGAGATAGCAGTAATAACATAACTCAGAATCATTTTTATTGATCACATGCCACTTCGAGGGGGCAACCTCCTTTGAGCAAGCTCAATACAAATAACTTCACGATACCTTAATTGGTCTCAAGACAAACTTATATACTAAGTCTAGGTTCCAATACCATGGGTCAATACCATGTGTCAATACAAACCATGGGCCAATACAAAATATGGATCAACAATTACTACGAGACGACTTACAAAGCATATGCGTCCAACAACAATAAGACAAACTATGGATCAACAAATACTATGGGATGACTTACGAAGCATATGCGTCCAACAACAATATACTAACATAGTAAATAGAAGGGTTGACATGGGTTCCTAACAGTACTTGTTTATACCTTGTTACACCATGACTAACCTAGGAGATGAACAGGGAGTTCCTCAAACTCCCACAACTTCTATGGCTACAAGGATTGTTAATCCTTCTTTCACAAACACTGCCACACCGAGTTCGTCGCAGGATGCTTCTGCTTTGTCTTCGTCCTTTAGTTTTAATGCTGGTACTCTAGGCATGCCGAGCTCATTAGCTTCGACATCTGCCTCAGTTTCCACCCCTACTTTTGGACCGAATAATGTCCCTTTGACAAGGATACCTGCAGTGAATTTCGCTCAGCCTCCTGTTACACAACAGTTTCAGGGTGTGACTCAAGCAATTTCTTCCACTTTCATTGTAGGATTGATCCCTTCTACATCTATCCCTATTATGGGTATGATGAACACACCATCTGTTACTACTACGCCTGGCTTTAACCCCTATGCAGGTTACAATGTTAATCCATCAAATATACCTGCAGAGAGTATCCCTTTCTCTTTGTTTGGTAGAGGAGGGGGTAATTTTATTAATCCACAATACGGTGGGGTTAACACCCGGCCGCAATGGACCACTGCCCCAGGAAGTAATCCGCTTTCTTTTGGGTGGAGCAATTTTAGTGCATTCACTTCACAAGTGATGGCTGGGGGCAACCCCAACATACATTACACGAATCATGTAGTGGGAAATACCCAATACCAGGTTCTAGTCTAACAAATTCCATCAGCACGACTGCATTTACCATTTCTGGCAACTTTGAACTTGCCATATCTTTCGAAACTCAAAAATGAACCCATGCACAATGATCATACATGGCCACCTATTCCCACTAAGTTTCCCTCAAACATCACGAACTTTGAAGGTAAGACTGGTGAGGACCCCGGTGACCATGTCACAACGTTTCATGTCTAGTGCTCCTCGAATTCACTGAATGATGACTCCATCAGGTTGAGGCTCTTTCAAATAACCTTGACGAGTGTCACAACCAAGTGGTATATTGAACTACCAACAACTGCTTATGGCACCTTTTGGGATCTAGCTACTGTTTTCTTGAACCACTTTCAACTTCCTGTCTGGTACGATGCCGGCACAGACCTTCTGTCGACCTTTCAACAGAACAAGGCCACTCATCTGTCTGATCACATTCAGGAGTGGCGAAGAAGAAATAGGCTCATTAAAGCCAACATCCCTCCTATATTTTTGTTAGAGTGGTATCTTAAATCACTCCTTCCTTATATTTCTAAGGAAGTTGCAAATTCAGGGGTGTCCTCCGAAGAGGAAGCCATTTTGAGAACCCAACAACTTGACTTGGTATATGCTCAGTTTGGGCTCTTATATGAGATTATTCCTGATGCGCCAAGGTCTAACATTGACTTAGGTAAACCTAAACCTGGACCACATGCTGATGGCATTATGGGTTCAGTAGACTCTGCAGCGTTTGATGCCTTAACAAAGCAAGTTCACGCCTTGTTAGTCAAACAGTCTGCTGCAGAAGCAACTTCTGTTACATCCTCCCCTTCCACAACTGAATCTGTACAATAGGTACAGACAAACCAAAAGGTCCCTCAGAATCCCAACAACAAAAGAAAGGGAAAGAAAGGGGAGGGAAACCAACAAAATCCCTAGAACATGCAAAATGCCGAGGAGGGTAAAAAGGAAGGTTAAGTTCCCTTGCAAGCTATGTCAGGAGGACCACCTTACCCATCAATGCCCTCTAATGGAAGAATCCCAGAAGCTGATCCATGAAAAGAAGCATGTTGTCTTAAAATACCCTTTCCCTCACGAACATAGTTCAGCTTCTGGAAGCTCTGGTGCTGGGGGCACTACTCGTGCCAACTCAGTTGATCAGTCATTCATTAATATGGTTAATTCAGATGCTCTTTTGCAAACTCGAGCTATAAATTATACCCTATACCTGCATTAGAAGGATGTTCTTTAGTCATCTACCCCTCTCCACATCGAGAGACCGGTGGATCTGCTGCCGAAGATTCCGAAAGGTGTCTTCAAACGAGCTTTGCACAACCCCAACGCAAGGGCTGCCTCCAACTACAATGTAGTGCAGGATTTAGCCCAAACCCCCTGTGCCATGTCCACTTTGGAGGTACTGCAAAGTTTCCCATTGCAACGCAGTGCACTCCTCACAGTGATTGGAAGTGTAGATTCATCCAACATGCTTGCCCATTTTGATATGAAAGATATCAAGTCCCGGTTGTTGTACCATGTCGCTCTCCAAATAGAGGTCGTCCATGGTCCCATGACCATTAGATAAGCTATTGTAGATAAGGGTGCGTCTACATGTGTGATGTCTATTTCTTGCTGGAAGGCTTTAGGTGAACCTGAGTTAGCCCCCTCGAATATGGTACTTACCGCCTTTGATGGAAGATATCTCCGTCCACATAGAGTCTTACCATCATTTGATGTTGAACTTGCGGGAAAACTAGTATCAGTAGATGTTGAAGTTACAGATGCTCTGCTCGATTACAACTTGTTGTTGGGTAGGAGTTGGACATATGCCATGCAGGCAGTGCCGTCAACTATTTTCCGGATAATAATGTTCCCTCACGAAGGAGAGATCATCATAGTCGATCAACTTTTGTTTTCCCGGAAGACCAACCAGACTTCATCAGATCCAACAATCGCGTTGGTTGATTAGTCCTACCTAGTTACTAAGAGTTTGGTAGTAGGGATCTATGGGTCATTAATAGGCACTTTTGACCTACCCTCTCTTGTTCATTTTATTGGTTCTGAAGAATGTTCTTCGTCCGATATTTCCACGGTTAGTTCAATGAATGATCCCTGGATTCTCCCAACTGAATTAGAACCAGTTATGCCTTTATCTGTTGCAGAGGTGGCTTACTTAGATTCACAACATACTGCAATAGAACATATTATGACTCTGTTGGTCTCTAATGGGTCAAATATGTGCTATGCTCCTACATTGTCAATGGAATATATCCACTCTTTTGACTGTATAGACACTGTTCTACCCTATTATGAGGCTATTTTGGAAGCAATGATAGGCCTGGACCACCCTTGGGAACACATGCACCACATGTCCTATTTTCTTCCCAAACTAGACAAGATAGAGAGAGGTGAGTTTTCTATGAGACCTGGTGGAAGTGTTGATTTGTCCTCTATCCCTTCTACTTCGAAAGTTGTTTATGCCGAAGGGAATATGGAAAATATATCAAGAACCATTCCGATCAACATTTCCATCAAACCTGGGGTCATGGAAAATATTTTCATTGGAGCAGACTATTCTCCTGAAGAGATCATTCTTTATACCAATCTCTTTAAAGAATTATGCGACGTCTTTGCCTGGTCATACGAGGAGATGCCAGGCATTGACCCCGCCATTGTTGAGCATGTCATCACAACGTACCCCAACACAAAACCTGTGAGACAGAAGCTCCATCTAGTTAACCCTCAAAAGATATTGCCATCAAGGCAGAGATAGAAAAGTTGCTGAAAGCTAGATTCATCTATCCAATAGCTATGACATAATGGGTTTCAAATCCTATTCTAGTAGACAAGAAGCAAGGTACCATTAGGGTATGCACTGACTTCCGGGACCTAAATAAAGCTTATCTGAAAGACAATTACCCCACACCATTCATAGACCAGATCATTGACGTGTGTGCGGGCCATGAAATGTTCTCATTCATGGATGGGTTTTCAGGATATAATCAGATATAGATCAAACCTAAAGACCAACACAAGACAGCTTTTATTTTCCCCTGGGGCATCTTTGCCTATCCAAAAATTCCTTTCAGTTTGAAAAATGTTGGAGCAACCTTCCAGCAAGCAATGAATTTTTCTTTTAATGAAATCAAGCATGTGGTCGAACCTTACCTTGATGATCCCCCACAGCGATCTCAGAAGAGACAAGAGCATCCTGATCATTTAAGACTCGTGTTTGAAAGGTACAAATACTACAAGATTCGATTGAATCCCAACAAATGTGTATTCTGCATTGAATCTGGACGACTACTGGGTTTCATAGTATCCAGTCATGGCATAATGGTGGATCCATTGAAAGTTGAGGCGATTGTAAATCTGCCTCCTCCTCGAACCCTGAGACAACTTCAAAATCTATAGGGCATGTCCAACTTCTTTAGATGCTTTATCATTAACTATGCCAAAATTACAAAAGGTTTCATGAGACTGCTTAAACAAGACACCTACGTTTTGTGGGATGAGGCTACTCAAGCATCATTTGAGGCCTTGAAAAAGGCATTACTATCAGCCCCCTTGTTAAGCCTTCTAGACTACACGAAGGATTTCCTCTTGTATCTGGCTGCATCAATATACACAATAGGCATAGTACTGGTTCAAGAGGATGGCATGCTTCAAGAGCATGTCATTTATTATCTGTCTCGCGCTCTGATAGCTCCTGAGATCAAGTATTCTCACATAGAGAAGTTGGCAGTGGCTGCTGTCTATGCAGTCCAGAGGCTATGTCACT
Organism: Larix kaempferi; assembly: GCA_027924585.1. Lineage (NCBI taxonomy): Eukaryota > Viridiplantae > Streptophyta > Pinopsida > Pinales > Pinaceae > Larix > Larix kaempferi. The sequence continues at coordinate 1,070,426 of BSBM01000697.1, read as the reverse complement.
ACATATTACTGCGTACCACCATTGTGGTTGTGGAGGTCAATCCTTTCCAATATGATCTCACTCGACGAATAATCGGGGGGAAATTTAACAAATGGATTGTCGTCTTGCAAGAATTTGACTTGGTTTTTCAGTCTGCCAAGTCAAAGAAATCACCGGTGTTCGCCGAATTGATTTCACAGTTTCCTAGTGACATAGTACACATTGAGGAAGAATCATCATTCTCGGATGAACATATCTTTCTCATCGCATGCTCTGACCCATGGTATGGGGATATCCTAGTATATCTCCAGACTTTGAGGTGTCCCACCACTTTCTCTAAGGATGAAAGACGCAAGCTTGAGAGCCATGAGAAGAATTACCTCATCATTTCTGACACTTTGTAGAGACGTGGGGTAGATTCCATCTGACGCCGTTGTTTAACCTTAGAGGAAGTAGAATCAATATTGAATGATTCCCACAGTGGAGCTTGTGGGGGTCATCTTTCTGGGTTGGAAACAACCCAAAAAATACTATGTGCAGGTTATTTTTGGACCACAATCTTCAAAGATTGTGTGGAAGCTATGAAACATTGCCAGAGATGTCAGTTTTTCACCAGGAAGATGCGAGCACACCCAGGTCCTCCCCATCCTATAATAATAGTAGGCCCCTTCACCAAATGGGGGTTGATTTTATGAATTGTAATCCAGTTTCAGCTCGAGGCCATCATCATATAATTGTTGTCGTCGACTACTTCACCAAGTGGGCCAAGGCAATGCCTACTGTTAAGGCCGATGGTGAAACAACTGCTTATTTCGTTTTCAACCAGATCATTGCAAGATTTGGTATACTGTTGGCTTGGTTTTGCAACCAAGCTTATTGCTATGGGCACCTATCAACAAGTGATAGCAGTTTCAATAAAAAACAAAAACAATTGTAAATCTAAATCTAAAACTAAACTAAACTAGCATGTGCATATAACAAATAAAATTTTCAAATAACGATTCAAGAACAACAAATAAAAAGAATGAGTATTGTATTAAGATACCTCAAATGGTGAGGATTTGTGTTGAGCAACTTCCAAGGTGAGTAGCTCCAAGCTCCAATGGTCTCTTCTCCAAGATTGCTACAATGGTCAAAAGCTCATGAGAGATTTTGACAGCATGAGGATAGGATGATGGATGGATTGAAAGTGAGGAGCCCCTACCACCTTTTTATAGTTTTTGGTGGTGGGGAATACCATTATGGTTTTGAGGAAACCAATGGTATTGACCAACATGGTTTAGGTACTTTTTCCCTCCTTTTTCTTTTTTGAATATTTTGAATATTTTTATTCCCTTTTTAATATTTTTGGGAATTCTGGACCCTTTTTGAGGGTTTTTTATGCTTTTTGAGGAAAAATATTTATTTTGAGTGGAAAAAGGGGTGTACTAAGGTCTTTTGGTGACCTTTTGGTGGCTTTAGAGGCTCAAATGGTGGAAAAGTGGACAAATGGGTCATGTGAATAAGGAAATGAGCTAGTGAGCACTTTTTAGGTGTTAACAGATTGCCCCCTGATGTGTGAGGGCAGGAGCTCATCGTATGGCCGATAGACATCATAGTTCTTTTGTCTTTTTTTCTGGGGTTTGGGGAAGAGAAGAGACCAGTTGGAGACTGGATCCACGGCCCTTGGAGGCTGCAAAAACAAAAAATATTACATGGCCTCAATATGAATGAGTAATAATCTCTGATAATGGATGATACAGGCATACCCATGCTCATATCAAGACATATACATAACAATTAGTCCCAAGAAGGGGGACCTGAAAAATACATAAAAAATCTTCAGGTACATCATAATGGTCTAGAGGGGACATTATTTTGGGATGTACTCATGATCATAACATGACTGATCTCCATAACTGATACACTGGAATAACTGATGAACTGCTGAAACTGAAGGTGTCCAACATCTGTAGGGACTCAATGACTGTGAGCCATCTCTGGGAAGTACATGTAACTGTATACTCGAGGGAGTATAAAACTGGGGTACATTTGAATACTGTCGCCATGTGCAACCCGGATATCTATAGGAAAAATGTAACTGGTTGTATCCATAGGTAGACTCTCAAATGTGAAAGAGTCGGGTGGTATCCGAGGTCTTGAACACATAACTGAAAGGACCAATTCCCTGTGCGAGTCTCAACGATGCGATCAAGGTGTTGAAGTTGAGCATGTGAGAAACAACCATTTGGAGAGGCACTGAGGACTCTTCTCAAAATGATTCGTAGGCACTCATCATAAATGGTGATGAGTCCAAGACACAGGGACCTCTAGGTCTATCCTCTGGAATAAATTTGGTTGTCGTCGACAGAGGGAGACCAACAACTAATCAAGGCAATGATGTTTCCTTGATAGGAGCGCGAGGTGTAGAACTGAAGTGTGGTAGCACTGATGGTAGGACTGACATAATTGTGGGGATGGGAAGTAATTGGGGTCAAATAGTGGGTAGACTCAAACTTTCTTTGTTCAGAGCATGATGACATGGTTGACCTGGAAACGTAGGGAACTGAATTGTAGGTGTGGGGATCATAGCTTTTAGGGACTGAAAGGTATGTATTGACTCTGGGGGTCAAGCTGATGGGATGCTGTCGAGGGATTCTCAGGGTGACATACTGCAGAATACTCTGAACAAAGGCGACCAAAATGGGGATGCTGCCATATGGGTAGACGTGATCTGTTGTGGCGCCAAGAAGCACCATTGGGTCCTTCTTCGTAGTTTTAATGAGCTCCAAGAAGGGGTAAAAGTGTGCTATGAAATGGTAGTGTCCTGTGGATTTTGCGAGCTCAGGACTGTTTGTGCTCATGGGTGCTTTCATTTTTAAGGAGTCTGAAAACGATAAGAAGACTCTGCAGTGGTTGTGAGTACTATTCTGTTGGTCTTTACGAGCCCAGGATGGTGATTGATCATGGTCGCTTTCATGTTTAGAGAGTCTGAAAGCGGTAAGTGGACTCCATTGGTGTTCTTTTTCGTAAGTTAGTCTCCAAGGCCCGAAAAAGCATAAAATTATGCAAATGAAGAACTCTTCTAACCGATGTGACTAGAGTATGCCTTTTTCGTAATTAGTCTACAAGGTCCGGAAAAGGGGTAAACTTATACCAGGTAGACACCCTTTCAGATACGTTTAGGGAGCATGAAAGGAAGCAAGGTTGCTCGGCGATCTTTTCATTGTTTTAGGAGTCAGAAAAGAGCTTAACATAAACTCCCTAAGTGCCTTTTTCGTAAAAGGGATTGCTTGGCCCGAAAAAGTGGTAAAACTATAGCGAACAAAAAGGGATTGATGAGAGCGAGAAAAGGTCTCAAGCATCGTCATGAGTGCGGAATACTGAATCCGGTGACATAAAGATTGTCAAAACGGGGCAATGGCCAATGTGGCACACAAACGGAGGTGATGAGTGGCATTTTGAAAAAATGCCCAAAAATTATGGGGTGAGAGTGAGAAATGATCTCAAGCATCATCACGAGTGCGGAAAACTGAATCCGACGATATCAAACTTGTCAAACACGGACGACGACCGATGTGGCATGCAAACCGAGGCGATGAGGGGGCATGGGAAAAATGCCAAAAAATCTGGGTGTGAGAGCGAGAAATGATCTCAAGCATCATCACGAGCGCAGAAAACTGAATCCGACGATATAAGACTCGTCAAAAAAGGACGACGACCGATGTGGCATGCAAACTGAGGTGACGAGAGGGCATGGGAACAGGGGCCCAGAAAATCTGGGCATGAGAGCGAGAAATGATCTCAAGTGTCATCATGGGTGCGGAAAACTGAATCCGACGATATAAGACTCGTAAAAAATGGACGACGGTCAATGTGGCACGCAAACTGAGGCAACGAGAGGGCATGGGAAAAATGCCCAAAAAATCTGGGCGCGAGAGCAAGACATGATCTCAAGCGTCATCATGAGCGCGGAAATATGAATCCGCCAGTGCAAATGGTGCGAAAAACGGAGGTCATAAGGACTCCGGAATGGTCAAAGCAAATAACTAGGTTAAAAAATGGCTACAAATAAAGGTGAGCCCACCAAGCCAAGGATGTAGTGGTGGGGAGAAATGATGACCCGCGAGGGAAGAATACTATGTGTATCAAATATACAAGTGACACGTGACCAAAAAAATGGTTGAGATCACGAATGTGAAAAAGTGAGCAGCATTAATGACTTTCCCCCATGCGATGTGCATGGGGTTTGTGATTGTGGATCACATATGTGTTGGTTTGAACAATGGGCTCATTGAGGTGTTGACATAGAGATGATGGGGAAGGTTCAAAATGATTGATCATGCCCCCTATCCCAGGGTCGAGGTAATCTATTATGCCCCCTAACTCAGAGGTGTCAATGTGGTGCATATGTTGTCTCAGAGAGAGATCAATAGGGCATTGAGCAACTGCTGGCGGGGTGGTATACCATGAGGCTGTGGGCCGTGGTGGCATACTGAAGTGATGATATGATGATGGGGGATTCCCTTTGTGGGGTGGATGCCCCTAGTATCTCCGATGAGAATTACGATGGTTATGAGTAGGAAAGGTTTTGGGCCTACCCCCATGCTGTGGACATGTGGTTTCCTCTTTGATTTGAAAAGGTTGAATATGTGGTTCGGAGGGATCAATGGAAGGGGTCGACCGGACAAAGGGATCTCCATTGGAAAGCACGTAAATTGTGTTAATATCTTCTGAGGAGGAAGATGGTGGGGGATGAATTTCCTCAATGAGAGGAGGGGATATCTCTAGGTCCAAATTATTCATCTCGTAGAGAGCTGCTCTGTAATCTGGGATATCAAGACAGTGATGTGAGTAATGGCCGGATATACCGCATATCGCACAAGGGTGGTTGGTACATAGTGATTTATCACGAGGCTTGGGGGTTGGGTCGAGTTCGACAACCGGGATGTTGAGGTCATCGTCAAGCATTTTCATGTGTTCTTGTAATGCAGGTAATTGTGGACATTGATGAGTTGGATGGCCTAACTCATCACACAACAAGCATTTAGGAGGAGCACGAAACACGGGGGGACGTTTAATTGCATTGGGAGGGGGTACCGCAGTGTATGGTTGTGGGCCTCTACCCCCAGTGAGCAGAAGAGAGGGATTCGTAGAGGATGAAGGGGTAGTGACACTGGGAGGTGGTTGAGTAGTAGTGACAATGGGTTGTACCGGTTGCAGGACGACATTTGGTGTCGGCGGGGGAACGGGAGGCGAAATATACCACATGGGTAATCCCAAGGTTAACCCGGGGAGACTAAGGGTAGCCATAACCAGAGCGCTTACTACGCCTGAGGGAGGGAATAGGAAGGGGATTGTGTGAATTGGTGTGGCTCCTATGTGAGTTGGCATTGAGGGTGGTTGCGGGAGTAAAGGGGGTTGTTGGTTTGGTACCTGTGTGTTATGCGAGAGGGTGCACAAATTAGATATTTCGTTTATCTTCAAAGGGGGTTGGATGGATTGGAATGTGGAAGTCATAGGTGATTCCGAGTATAATCCGGGTCTGACTGTGGAGACGAACGATGTAGTTGCATTCTGAACTCGTTGTTCAATCATAGGGAGAACATTTTTAGGTGCAATGGGAGTGTATGGGTTTCGATGCGTTTGGAGATTCACGTCGGACGATGACATCATAAGGAGATGATGTATTTGAATCCATCGGTTGGTTTGTGTGTGCAGTATATGTGATTTGCTGTTGTGGTGCTATGGTTCCTTGAGGAGGATCCAACAGACGAGTATTCACCACTCCTTGTGTGGGCAAAGGATTTTGCAGCACCATGGGTTGTGGTTGAGGAGGTGGCGCTGGTTGTGCTGCGTGCCCTTGGCGTTGGGCGTCATCAGACCATAGTTGGCGTGCTCGCCCCAAATGGGGGCAAGTGTGTGTATAATGGCGTTATACCCCACATATGGAACATGGGTGGTTTGTTCGTAAATTGGGGTTCTTACCCTGTTTCGGTGGTCGATCAGGGTTTTGGTTGGTGGGGGTAGCGTTGTTGTTGTTTGGAGGATAAGTCTGAGCGATTGGAGGTTGTGGTGCATCAAGGACTACCTGTGGTGGGAAATAAGCCGTTGGGGCTTGTGAGTGAACAGGAGCATGTGTGGCCTGCTGATGGTAATACGTAGGGGGTGCAACTAGAGGTGGATAGGTTGAAGGTGCATGACCATAACACTTTGGTGGACATGGGGGTCCATTAGTGTGGTGGGGGTGGGCCATGGGATCATACAAAGTTGTAGCTCCAGAGTGAGATGTGGCCAGCGAAAGATTGGGGCCGTTATTATTGCGCATAATGGAAAATGGTTGGTTGTGGGATGCAACGTGTCCAATGATGCCGTTGGCGGCGTGGGATGCCCTCGGCGCGTCAGTCCTTTAGGAATCGCCGTGGGGAGCATCAAGTAAAATCGTATACAGGTAGCCACACTAGGCATAGATCAAATCAAACTGCTGGGCTTTTAGAATGGATTCTTCTTCCGATTGGGGTCGTTCAGAAGCTACATCCTTGGCTATGAGGGGTAGGAGTGATTTGAGAAACCAATCCAAAAATATATGGTCGTCCAATTTTATCTTGCAGAGGCTATGACGCTTGCGCCACTCATGGATATGGTCGGTGATGTGGGTAGCTGTGTTTTTTCTACAAGACAATAGTATTTCAACTCCTGCATCATAGCGTACAAGTAGCTGAAAAAACTAAAGGAAAGTGGAGGCGAAGGACGTAAATGTATGGTGGGTCCCATGTGGTTGTTTAATGTACCACTTGGCTGCAGAGCCAGTGAATGTTCGTTGCAACAGTCTTAGTCTAATGGAGTCATCCACTATGGAGTTAGATGAACACCATAGGTGCAATGACATTATGTGGTTTTGGGGATCTTCCCCAGGTTTTCCTTCAAACTTTGGGATGTCCGAGGGAAGCTTTGTGGGCATGGGGGGCCAAGTTGGGTCATGTCTAATAGGATCATTAGTTAGTCTTGCCAAGTCTGGCAAATTCAAACTTGCCAGAAATGGTAGATTGGCCGAGGGGTGTGATGTAGTGGTTGGGACATAACTGTTAATGGTAGCATTATGTAGTGGTTCAGTAGCCCCTAAGGGTATGCTAGGTATTGAAGGTATGTGTCCTGCAACCGTTGTGGTTTGGCATGGGCCAGAGTTTCCAAGTGCAACATGGGTTACACCGGGGTTAGGAATAGTGCCAGGAATTCCTGGGATCTGGGTTGTGGTAATGACAGGTGGTGTGATTCCTATGTTGGGCATACCCATAATAGGAGGTAGTCTTGTGTTGGGCATACCTAAAGGTGGGGTGTCCCCCATATTAGGCATGCCTAGAGGGGTTGTTGTTACCATGGATGGCACAGCAGTAGAAGGGTTTGTGGATGTATCTCCAATAGTACTGGTAAAAAGTGGGTCGTATTGTGTTCCAGCCATGAGGTTGGTTGGTAATAATTCAGTAGGGTTTTCGGATTCAGCCTCAGAATCAGATGTGAAGTGAGGCGTGTCAGAATCGGATGACTGTATGTTTGGCCGATGACGTGTCGAGTCAAGGGATAAGGCTCGACGTCATTGACGTGGAGAGCCAAGTAGAATGAACTGAGGGGGTTCACCCTGAAGACGACGAGATCGTCTAAAATTCTCAATGGTGAGAAATATCTTTTAAAAATTTTCAGTGTAAGATGGTGATGTAAAAAACTCGAAACCCTAATGCAACCAAGAGTGCAAAAAAGGGGAGTGAAAATAAAGGCTCTCAGGCCAAAAAATCAACCTCAAAAAGCACTTATTATAGCAGTTGTGCTTTAATAAGTGGAGGGATGCAAAAAATGGTCAGAATACCAACACTCAAACAATTTCTATAAAAAACAGGTGCTACTAGACCAAAGGTGGGTAAGTATCATGCAAACACCTAACTAGAAGTATTGTGAGTCAACAAATGATATTCTCTGCAAGGTGATGAAATCCAAGTCAGACAATATTGAGTGTTGAATCAACGGTTAGATATCCCCCTACTGGAAGGGACACCGGGTAGACAATCCTAAAGAATGGCAACTAGGATACCTTGTTCATGACACGTTCAGAAAAGGTGAATCTGCCGTTTGGTCCTTTTACCGCAATACCCCCATACAGGGATATCCCGAGAACTGCGAACGGTAGCCTTCGGTTACTGAATGGATTTCGGTATTCCACTCAGGCTTCCAGAACCATTCTGGCGACTTCAACCCTCCTAGGGGAGAGGCCCTCTGATAAAATGGTTGTGACCGTGCCAAAAAATACTAGGGGATTTTGGTTCCCTAATGGACAACGGCTATGTCTCAAATGTAATAACTGAGGGGTGTTATTGGAACACCTATCCCCTCAATTCTACCTAACTACAAAGTTCTTTTAAATGCTCCCCAAGTGGGGTTAAAAGTTAGTTGAATTTAGGGTAAATTTTAAAGCTCAGTTTAAAATTATGTGGTAGAGTGGGTGCAAGTGTGGTATTTAAACTGAAATTGAAATGTAAATGCTTGAAAAGACTATTCAAAAATAATGGATCTTTGAAATAGGAAAGCAAATAACATGAATACTTTAAAGAAATAAATGGATTTCTTTAAAAATTGCTTGGGCAAAGTATCGAGGAAGTAAACAGTAAAATCTTGATCTAGATAAAATGCAAATAAATCTTTCTTTCAATTTCTAAAATTTTTGTAAAAAGAATTTTTTAAAGGAGCATTCTAAATAGTAAAAAGATTTATATGGCTGTAAAAATGCAGGAATTTTAATACTGAAAAATATGGGCCAAAATGGGTGAACTGAAGTGATAAATAACACTAAAATAAAATATTAGGTAAATTTCTATGAAAAATTTCTTAAATCTAATAGGATATTTGGATTCCTTGATCGAAAACACCCAATTTGAAAAAAAAATCGTTTCAAACGGAGTTCGGGAGAGGGAGATATGGTCGTTTGAAAGTTGAGTCGTGCTGTCAGAAAATTACATCGCGGGTTTCGGGCTAAAAGTCGCGATGTGCAGTGCGGAAAAGGGCCGCAGAGCCGCGATGTGCAGTGCAGAAAAAGGCCGCGAAGCCGCGGTGCGCAGCGCGGAAAAAGGCCGTGAGGTCACGATGAGCCGCGCGACTGTCGGGCGAAAAGCCGCGAGGCGAAAGCCGAAAAACGGATGCCGAAAAACGGATGACGAAAAACGAACTCGAAAATGGAAATTCCAGGCTGTTAATGGCAATAGAAAGGGCCAAGATCTAGAACAGCAATGGATCTGCTGTCTAGGATGGCAGATCTATGAATTAAAATGATTAAAACTAACAAAAACTAAGATCTAAAGCAAAAAACTGAGATCTAAGAATTCGAAGCCAGCGGAGTCGCCAAAAACTGTTGGTTTGGTTTTGCAACCAAGCTTAGTGCTATGGGCACCTATCAACAAGTGATAGCAGTTTCAATAAAAAACAAAAACAATTGTAAATCTAAATCTAAAACTAAACTAAACTAGCATGTGCATATAACAAATAAAATTTTCAAATAACGATTCAAGAACAACAAATAAAAAGAATGAGTATTGTATTAAGATACCTCAAATGGTGAGGATTTGTGTTGAGCAACTTCCAAGGTGAGTAGCTCCAAGCTCCAATGGTCTCTTCTCCAAGATTGCTACAATGGTCAAAAGCTCATGAGATTTTGACAGCATGAGGATAGGATGATGGATGGATTGAAAGTGAGGAGTCCCTACCACCTTTTTATAGTTTTTGGTGGTGGGGAATACCATTATGGTTTTGAGGAAACCAATGGTATTGATCAACATGGTTTACGTACTTTTTCCCTCCTTTTTCCTTTTTTGAATATTTTGAATATTTTTATTCCCTTTTTAATATTTTTGGGAATTCTGGACCCTTTTTGAGGGTTTTTTATGCTTTTTGAGGAAAAATATTCATTTTGAGTGGAAAAAGGGGTGTACTAAGGTATTTTGGTGACCTTTTGGTGGCTTTAGAGGCTCAAATGGTGGAAAAGTGGACAAATGGGTCATGTGAATAAGGAAATGAGCTAGTGAGCACTTTTTAGGTGTTAACATATACCCGAAGAGATCATGACTGATCACGGTCGTCATTTTCAAAACAACATGATGATCGATCTATACACCATGTTAGGTTTTCGACAGGAGCATTCATCTTTGTTTTACCCACAGACGAATGGTCAAGTTGAAGCATCCAATAAAACTTTGAAGACTATCTTACAAAGGACTGTTAATGCTAGTAGAACTAACTGGCACATTATGATGTATCCCGCTCTTTGGGATTACCAAGCCAATGTAAAGACTGCTACCCAGTTCTCTCCTTTCCAACTGGTACATGGGATAGAGGCAGTCATTCCGGTTGAGTGCGATATTCCTTCATTGAAGTTGGCTATCCATCTTTTACCTGAAACTTCAGTCTTGGAAGAATGTTTGCTGCATTTAGAACATTTGGATGAGCAGCGCCACGATGTGCTCATAGAAAATGAAGCGCATAAGAACCGATTCAAGGGACAGTACGATAAGTCTGTCAAACGTAGGGTATTTCTTGAAGGAGACCTTGTTCTACTCTGGGATCAGGACAAGGAACCTTTAGGGGCTGGCAAGTTTAAGTCCATGTGGCTCGGTCCCTACATAGTTTCTAAGGTGCTGAAGAAAGGTGCATATGAGTTAACATACTATGAAGGTAATAAGTTTCCTGAGCCTAGAAATGGGCTCTACCTGAAGAAGTACTACGCTTAGGCATCTGTGATTTTTCATGTATTATAGCTGTACATTTTTGTAGAGTTAGTTTTGTTTACGGTTGTAGTTACGTCTTATGCATCTATTTCTTTGTGTTTCAGATTTCAACTGAACACTTTATAGGGTTTGCTGATGGTGCTAGTCGCCACACCCATCAGTTGGCCACGGCTGCTTGGGTTATTTACTCACCAACTGGCCAACTGGTTTCTTCGGGAGGGGCTTGTTTAGGTCCCACAACGAAGAATGTGGCTGAATACAGTGCAATCATAGAGCTACTTTGAGATGCTCTGTTCCATGGAATTTCACACTTGGAGGTACGACTCGACTCGCAATTAGTTGTTTTTTCAATTAATGGGTGTTTATTAGGTTAGAGATCCTACTTTTCTACGTCAATTTCTGCGCGTTAAGTTACTTGAGAGACATTTGACTATATCACATATCAACATATTCCAAGGAACTTGAATGCATTAGCTGATTCATTTGCAAACTATGTTTTAGATTGGCATTTGCATCATTCACACACATAATAATTCATGCATAAAACACAATCACACACATGTAAATAACCGATACTGTATATATATATCTATATCAAAAGTCACAGAGTCATGTCATAAGATACAAAATTGGGCTCGATGGCCTCAAAAATATACATAGAATATCCTTCTCCTATGGAGAAGGTGGGGCCTCATCTACCTCTGTTGCCTCTCGATAGCATATGACCAGCCTAGCTATTTTCCGCAGTAGCCTAATCCAAGATGGGGGCACACCAACCACATCCTCCTGCATGTCGAGCGGCATCCGCTTGATCCTGTAAGTCAGAATGTCATGAGTCAACCGACTCATCTTCCTCTCTATGTTTTCCAGCATGACATCAGCTACACCCATTACCACTAGTCGCAGGAAAGTACGGGGGTGTCCCTTGGGACGTACTGGTCCAACATCTACATATGACACATTGTTTCAGTACTTCAAACTCATCATAAAAATCACATATATAAAATATAAAAATTAACTAACTTTTCAAAAGTATAAACATACCTATATCTCCCCAGGATGCTCCTAGAGGAAGTATCAGCTCAGGATTGTGGCGGAAGTCTATGCCCGTATATGGAAACTACTAAAGAGATGGCACTTTCCATTCCCACCAACCCCAGAAATCATCCTCATGGTAACAGAAGTTGCTCTCGCCACCACCATGGGGGAGGAAGATCTCACCCCAACGAGACAACATTGGCTCAAGAGGGTTGATCGGGGGCAAAGGCATGCCCAAACTGATAGCAGGAACCCTTTCAAAGAAAAAGGTGCAAAGTATGCTTCTATACCTGAAATTATTCATCCTCTCAGTCTTACACCCCGAGAGTTGAAGCTTCATGTTCGCCAAAAGACTTAAACACCAGTCATATACTTTGTTGTGCAAGCATTCAGTACCTATATGCATGTAATGTCTCGAAGTAAGGTGTTGTGTAGCACTCCCTCCCATCCGGTTAAGAATACTCACGATGAATTTGAGAGGGAAGCTTGCAATAGTCGAGATCAGAATTTGACTACCGGATTTCTCAGTTCCCGATAGGCAGTAGGAATTCACATAATCTTACACGGACAAGGAACCTACATTGCGTGAGGACCCTTTCAAGTTCACAAAGTCTCCCCTCTGAGAGAGACCCGTGATAAAATAGATGTCGTCTATGGTGAGTTCCATTATTTCACCTTGGATATCAAAACATCAATGCCTCGGCATCCCAGTATTGGACAATCCTCTCAAGCAAGCGGATTTGTGCCCGCATGTTGACCGTTCTATAAAATTTCAACAATCCACATCTTCGAAGTGCATGCAGAGTCACTAGATCTTGTAATGCTATTCGATCCATATCCTCATGCTCCCTTTCACGCCATACAAGAACCATCCTGCCAAGAAACAAGTCAAATTTTAGTCTTTTTCAACTTTTTACCCTAGTTTCAGGGGTGTGCACTACTGTGTGTACTAGACAGTCACGCTTGAACGCTGCTTGTCTTGAACTAAACCAGCGCACTTGGCTGTATGCACTACTTTTGCTCACACACAGTAGCGCACACGCAGAAACGCGTTTTGAACATGGCTAGAAATTGATTTTGACCATGAAAATTAACAAAAAATGCATGAAATTGCAAGTGTGGGATGAAATAACTTACTTGGTGGAAGTAGAAGATCGATTGGCGGTCCAGTTTGATTGCAATGAATGGAGGAAGATCAAGGTTTTTCTCCACTTTGGCCTAAAAAATTCAATTGTGATATTTGATTTTTCAATTTGAAATTATTTATATAAAATGAAGTTTGATTTTTACCCACTTTTTTCAAAAGTGTATAGTTTCAAGTTGTTCCTAAAAGGCTCTATTTAATCACTAATACCTACAAATTTTTGGTGAGTTAAATTTAGCCTAGGTATTTCAAATTTTCACTAGAAGTTCAAAGTATTAAACCAAAAATGACTTTTTTTCTTTATTGATAGAACAATATAAGTACCATATTGTCATTATTATGTCATTGAGAAAATTTGTCGATAGTTACTAACTCGATTGTTGAGATCCTATTCTTTGGCAGGTCATGAACTTACGATCCTAGAAGCTGTCTTTTAAGTCGTTTCAAGCTCTTGTTTTGACTATTTAAAAACTAAACAAGATTGCCGAGCATGCTTGTTCTCTTCAAGCTCGTTAAAGGAATTGAAGGTACATCCGCTTAGGTATAAGTTTAACCCTTTTCCAAAATTTTGCGGATTACTTACGAAAAAGGAATACTCTAGTCATACATGGCTAGAAGAGTTCTTCTCTCATCGTTTTAGAATTTTTCGTGGGAGGAGACTATCTATACGAAAAAGGACTTTTGGATCCTTCTTTAGGGTTTTTAGGCTCTCGAAACATGAAAACACCAAGCGAGCACTCACCTACTCGGGCTCAATGTGAAATCCATGAGAGGGTATATAGAGAATTGTTTAAGTTTTTCAGACTCTATAAACAAGAAAACACCAACAAGCATAAACCAACCCAAGATCGATATTAAAATCCACGAGTAGGTGTATGGAGTTATTGTTTAAGTTTTTCAAACTCCTTAAAATTGAAAACATCGGCGAGCAAAAACAGCTGTCGGCTCGATATTAAAATCCAGAGATCAGTATTATAGAGTATTCTTCTATCTCTTCTTCGAACTCTGTAAACAATGAAGAAGGTCCCGAGTCTTCCTACCATGGGCTCGTTAAACTTTTACATGGTTGGACTTATTGAGTTTTCTTTCTTGGACTCATTAAAACAACAAGAAGTACATTCTTTTACCAAAAATAATAAGGGATGAGAAGGGTATATCACATCTTTTCAGTTTCAAAGGCAGTTAAGTCAGTTATGTCCTTGAACACAACACCTATTTGACTCTTTAATTTCAATTGGGTTTTAGATTTTGACCTTAGGGTGAACCTGGTCTCTGAGTTTTTACTCCCCGGATTGGTTATTCTTCCAATCATATGGAGGGTCTGTTAATGTCTCTTGCATTACAGGCTTATATCATTTCCCCTTCATGTTGAAAGCTGCCTAAGTCACTTTGTGTCGTTCTCACTGTTCAAGGATACAGCCTGTGTCATCCATTCTGCAGTTTACTTTGACTTCATGTGTCGACCATCCTAGTGTCAGTTTTTTTCATCTTGTTACTTGTTCTACTCCACATTAGCTCATGCCTTTTGAGTGTTCCTCGTGTTGGATGATGGAGGATTCATTAATTCCTCCCTTCCAGCAGACTTCTTCCCATTGACTTCAGCTCATTATGCTCTGGGAATGAAGTTTAGAGTTTCGGTTAGTACCTTCGGGATTGCAGTCATCAGTGGTAGTTTCCCTCGCTGTTGAATAATGGGAATACATCAATGTCTCTTATTCGACAAGTTCCTCAAGTGTTCGAATTCAAGTCCACTTATTCACACTTGTTTGGATCGTACTAGGTACCTTGGACCCCATTATCATCATCAATGGAAGTCCTCGCGTTTGTTAACGGTATACATCAATGACCGGTAATCAAATGATACCCCCCATGTTCGACCTCAGCTCATTTATTCACATGGTCAGGGTTTGTCCCTTGGGTTGTTTGGATGAAGACCTTGGGATTCTTATAGCATCACCATATTCATGTTATCACCCAAGCTGCACAAGACTGAGCCTCACTCATTTTGGCTCTTCATGAGACATAGATCCAGTTTGTTGTTATGGCTATGATCTCTTAGTTTGACATGGATCCATGCTTGTATTTTAGTGGCCATGCTATATATACATCTCCTAGTTATATATCGTAGATCATGTTGTATCATGCTACACATCTATATGATGTCAAGATTGTAATTGCTCGTTGACCTTGATCATTGTTTCAGGTACTTTTGTGACTTGGTTCTACGATTTCTTTCTCCTCCTCTGACTTGGAATTATAATGTATTTCTGCCATCGTTTCCCTCTGACCTCACACATTAGGGGGAATCTGTTATAGTTCAAATATGCACTTCTCCGTCCGTGATCACATTGCTCTGTTGATCACACAAAAGGACACCATGGATTGAAGAGCTAGGTTGGCCTAGATGACTTACTGCTGGAAGTACACTCTTCAACTGAAAATCTTACTTTATCTACTGATTTCACAACATGTGCGCTACTCTTTGC
The DNA here is from genome assembly GCA_027924585.1 of Larix kaempferi. NCBI lineage: Eukaryota > Viridiplantae > Streptophyta > Pinopsida > Pinales > Pinaceae > Larix > Larix kaempferi. The sequence goes on along the minus strand of BSBM01000697.1, from coordinate 1,055,037 downwards.
ATAGTAAACTAGTGTTCTTCACCAACATGTGCGTTGCTTTACTCAAGGACAATCGACACACACCTTAAAAAATGTTGCAAACGCTTGTTATAAAGCACAAAAATTGCATACTGTGCGCTACTTTGGTTGTATGAAACCCGTGCACATCTTAAGATGAAGTCAAAAAATATATTAACATTACGAATTGGGATTAGTTGAAGTTGGTTCAGCAACTTCCCCAACCTCCCAATTCAAACACCTCCTGATTCCAACTTCCTACCTTGTCAATTAAATACAAGGAGGATCCATGAGAGAGGGATCTAGAAGGAATGCTTTAAGTGTTGTTACGCTGGAGGAATTCCCAAGTCATTGTGAAGAGCAGGAGCCCAGAAATCGATTGCAAAAGCATCTTGACCGATCAGGTATATTTGTACTGATTCATGTTTCTTTGGCAATAAAAAGGTGGAAATACCATTCCTGTCCCAAATCGAATGTCTATTGGATTGTATGTTCATTTGGTTTAATATACTATTGTAGTTGATATTTAATTGCTTTCAATTTCATAATATTTATTGCAGTCAAGATACGCTGAGGAAGGTTTCCTTTGTGTTGCAGGTTCATCATAGTGAAAGATCAAGCGAAACCTAGGACCAGTTGTCGATAAAAGGTGCATCTTTTGATATCTTGATCTCTTTCATTTGTAGGAACTAAATGCAATGCAATGAATGCCTTTACCTATCACTCCACCCAAATTGGTAGTGTCTTCTCCTCACTATAAGGTATTAATCCTGCACAACATTGACTTTTGCACAAGGTTGACGAAGATGACTAAGGTGTTGTCATGATCTTTTGTTCATCTAGGAAGCAAATAAAAATTACCGTTTAAATTTCCAGCATGTCCTTTTATATAACCAATACTAAAGTGGTTTCAGAGCACGCGATAGGTGGTTTAAACTCAACCTCTTTTGGTAATAGACTTCGCCAACAATTTCCACGTTGTAGGTGGTTTTATTTCTGCTCTAAACTTTCAATTTTAACTCTCGTTCTCTTTCCCATCGTGAAACTTCTCTATACTGTTGATCTGTTTCAAAATGTGGTATGCACTGTTGATTTGATGTTCACTTAAATGTTTTGAATTTGGTATTATTCACCTTTCTTTTAGTGTTTCCTTCCTTTTCCCTTGCTCGCAGCGTAAAGTCACATGTCTTTAAATATTATCCCATGCTCATTTTTCCTTGGTTGTTGGTCATAGCCCTTGATCCCATGCATCTTAGTCCCACGCTCCTTTTTCCCTGGTCAAGCCCTTCTTTTAAACAATTTTATTTTTAAATTTTTTTTATCATGTTGCTAAATATAGGGTGAATTCCAAATTTCAAACTATAGTTTCATGTTACTTATCTTCCTTCTATATGAGGACTAATTTCCCTATTTTTCAACTTCAAATGACATCAAAGTGACATAAAATATTCAAAAAACTTTGCATGTTAACATTGGCTTCCCTGGGGATGCTATCCTCCCCGTGATGTAGTAAAGAACTTGTATACCAAGTTCCTATTCCATTGGGTCATCTTTATCCTTTTATACCTTGGAACTTGTAAACTGACATATGACCTGTTCTTCCGAAACTTTCAGCTGGAAAAAAATTGCAAACTAGCTGTTGGAACGATTACTACTGCAATCTGAAAACATGTACTGAAAACTGAATTAAACTGCTAAAAATGATGCTTAATTCTTTAGCTTATTCAAAAACCATCTATCTGACCTACTGAGATATCTGCAACCGAAAAAACCAACCAATCTATAATGAAAATGTATAGCGAATATATACAATGAACTCCTTGTTTTCTTCAAGTAGAATAGTGCTTTAGAAACCTCCCATTGACTGGGATTCCACTAACCGCTTCTCCATTAAGGTCATTTAAAATGAATGAATTACTTCCTCGATAAGCAACTATTATATGCGGTCCTTTCCACAAATGATCAAACTTCTTAGCACTATATTCATTTGTGGTATCCCATTTTAACACTAAATTGCCAATTTGAAAATCATCAACCATTTTTTTTTATCAAAAATATTTTTCATCTTTTTTTGAAAAAACTGATTTTTATCATATACTGACTACCTCATTTCTTGAACTTCAATCAACTTATTAATTCTTCTTTAGGTATCATTAGGTTCTTCTTCTTGATCTTGCAAAAAATTCATCAAAGGTAATCCTAGAGAGGGAGGAAAAATTACATTTGTTCCATAAACCGGTTGAAAAGATGAAGTACAAATAGACCTCTTTGTATTGATTCTGTCTACCCACAATGCATATTTTAATTTGGCATGCCATGCCTTTTTGTTATCTTGTAGCATCTTTTTGATAATTCTGACCATAATTTTATTTGATGATTTAGCTAATCCATTCTCTTGAGGATAATAGGCAGTAGAATGATTCAGATTGATATGATAGTCATGGAAAAAGTTAATCATTAGTTTGGATTTAAAGGCTTGTGCATTGTTTGTCACTATTCTCCTAGGACATCCAAATATTGAAAGAATATTTTCCTCCAAAAAATTAATGATAACAGTATCTGTAGCTCTTCTCGTAGGTATGGCTTCTATCCATTTTGTGAAGTAATCTGTTGTAGTTAAAGTCCATTTATGTTGTACTGAAGATGTGGTATTGATACATCCAATGAAATCGAGCCCCACTGCTAGAAATGGGATTCTACTCAAATAGGTTTTAAATGTAAGGGAAACAATTTCCTTTTTCCATTGAAAATCTGACATTTATGACAAGCTACAACTTCTTTATATACATCTAAGAACATGGTTGGCCAATAAAAAATAGCCCTTAAAATTTTGTTAACAGTGGTTATCCAGAAATGATGACCTTCGCAAACACAATGATAAAACTCTTTTAGAGTTTGTACTGCTTCATTTTCAAGTAAACAATTCAATAAAATTCTGCCTGGATCTTTCCAATACAAATAACCATTAATGATACAGAATTTTGATGCTTTCATTTTAATTTATCTACTCTTGGTTTTATTCAACTCTAGTGGGGCTTGTAAATTCATTAAAACATAAACGATGTTATTTTACCATGGGGACAATAAAAAATCTTCAGATACCGACATTTTTTTATCCTGCTCCTATTTCATATGGTACAACTAAGATGGAATTAATTCCCAACGTATCACATTTTGATTCATCCATTTATTTTGCTAAACCCTGTCTTTTAATCAACTTATTTGGTCTCATTTCCAATTCATATTCCAAAAGCATCGCAATCCATTTCCATCTTCGTCCTTCAGGATCTAGTTGAGTTCAAATTTTGTTCACCATGTTGTTTGGAACAAAATCAATAATATGTGACTGTAATATATAAACTATGAAATATTTTATTGATTGATTAGGGAATAAGCTTTCTTCTCCATGATTTTATATTTAAGCTCAGCGTTGCACAATTCCATTATGAAAAAAGCTATGGGCTATTCCATATTTGGATCATTCTTCTGTAGTAAAATTCCCCAATAGTATGCTCTGATGCAAAAGAGAATATCAAAAATTCTTTCGTGAAATTTGGGATGACTAAAACTGGTGCTTCAGATATAGCCTTTTTAATTCCATCAAAATAATTTTTTTCTTCTTTAGTCCATTTGATTTCATTTTCCTTCCTCAACATATTAGTAATAGATTTCATGATCTCTGAAAAATTTGTGGCAAATATTCTCACAAAATATATTCTTCCATTGAAAGGTTGTATTTATTTATTGCTTCTAGGCATATCAATTTTTTGAATTGTTGATACTTTATTTGGATAAATTCTAATCCCTTTATTTGATATTACATGGCCTAGTTAGATTCCTTCTTGCATTGCAAAGTTGGACTTCTTGGGGTTAAGGGAGATACCAAATTTTCTACACTTCCAAAAAACTTGTTTCAAATGTTTTAAATGATCATCATCAGATTTAGAATACACTGTTATGTCATCCATATAGACGACAAGAAATTTATCCTTTTCTTCTGTAAATGCTATATCCATTGCTCTCTAGAAGGTCGCTCCTGCATTCATCAATCCAAATGACATCTTTGCATACATGAAGGTTCCCCGTGGTGTAGTGAAAGTTGTATTTTCTTGATCATCTAGATGTACTTTGATTTGATTATACCATGAAAAACCATCAAGCATTGACATTCTATCTCCTCCAACAACCTTTTGTAGAATATGGTCCATTTTGGGAAGAGGATAATTTTCTTTTAAGGATACTTTGTTCAAATTTCTGAAATCTGCACATAATCTAATTTCTCCATTCTTTTTTTCTGACTGGAACCAAATTCACTACCCACTTAGAAAACCTCAAAGAAACAATAATATTTTCATTAAATAACCGTTTTACCTCTTTTTCAATGAGAGGTAAAAGTTTTGGATTTATCCTTCTCAACTTCTGTTTGAATGGTTTCTCATCTGTCTTAACAGGAATAACATGTTGAATGATGCTTGTGTCATACTCCTTCAAATATTCATAGCTCCAGGAAAATGCATCTGAGAATGTTTTCATCAATTCAATATACTTACTAATTTTTTCAAGTGTTAATGACTTTGATAGTTTAACCATTTTTGTATTCGGATCTATCCTGATGTTAATATCTTCTACTTCATTGTTATTTGGGGTGACTTTAGGATTCCTTGCCACATCATTATTATCAAACAATTTATCTAAGGGAACTAATCCTTTAGGATACAATTGTTTCTTAATTCAATAATTTCTTTGTCTCCAATATTATTAAAAAAAAATTGTGAATCGGGACTCCGGCCTTTAACATTCTCCTATTTTTCATCATCTAATATATCTTGTTTTTCTTCACCAATCTGTGTATTAATGAATTCATCAGTCATATCTAAAAACCTCTTGATTTGTTGATCATCTTCGAAAACCCGCCAATACATTGAAGGCCTATGCCTGACTTCGATTTCATACTTTCTGTTAGGACATATTGGAATTTTAAAAGTACTAGCTGAAGTAGCCAATGTATCAACAATATTGTTTTGTTCTCTTGGGATAAAAGAAATTTTATGTTTAGTAAAGAAATTTCCAAATAAATCCCAAACTTCATTCATGTATGCCCTCATCTTTGGATGTTTAGTTTGGTAGGCACCATTAAATTGGTTAACTACTAACTAAGAGTCTCCATGTATAGCAATTATTTTGGCTTTCAAGTCTTCCAAGATATTCAGACCCAAAATTAAAGCTCCATATTCAGTATCATTGTTCATGCATTCAAAATCCAATTAAAAAGAGTGAAGTGTAGAATCATTACTTGGGGACATTATCCATATACCGGCACCAACACCTCCTTTGCTAACAAATCCATCAAATTCCATATTCCATAAACCTTTAGCATCAAGTTCTTTCTTCAAATTTTGCTCTTTATCATACTTTAATTGATTATTTTGTTCAAAAAATTCAGGCTTGTTTAAGTCTAATTTTCCAGGACATATATCATAATAAAAAATAGAAGAGCCAATATTTGTATCAAGAGCATAAATAGGATGATTTTCTAGCTTTAATATTCTAATTGATAACCACATATGCCAATTGCTTTTCTCTATATAACCTCCTCTGATAGCCAAACAAAGCAATAGTAGCATATGACATATCCATCTATAAATTTACTTTCAACTTAGAAGCCCGTGATCTAGACAATATCATCCCAAATTTGGGTGGAATGTCTACAACTACCACATCCATACCCATACTCTTAGTAGGAATTTGAGTCAATGATACCACCAAATCTTTAATCAGACCTAGACATATTACTTTCCTTGAATCAAAAGAAAATAGATATTTATAAGGCCTAGTAATGTCTAATCCCAAACTTTCCACAACAACTTTTGTCATAAGGTTATGGGATGCTCTTGAATCTAACATAGCATTATGAAGGATCGTATCATGAATATTCAAACTAACATAGAATGTAGGTACATCTTCACCAGTGTCTTCAATTTTAGGACCAAACAATTAGGAGTGTCATCGTGAAGCTCCAAAGTATCAGGCTCTTTCTCATCTTCTCCTTTCATGATTTTGAAAATTTGATTCTTGTACTCAGTGTTTTTTAAAAGTTCATTAAATGGGACTGAAATATTAATTTTAGAAATTTCATTCTGAAGGTCAAAAGGTGACTGCGGTTTTTCTGCTTATTCTACATTAACATCTTTCTTTCCTTCTGAAGAATTCTTAGGTACATCATTGTTTGGATCATCTTTCATATGATCTTGTTGATTTTGTCGACTTGCAGAAGGATGATCAATAAAGGATTTATTTGAATTTACACCAACATTCTTGTTTCTGAGATTGTATTTCCTTTGAAATTTGATTACTGCATCCTGATATCCTTTTTGGTATTGCTCTGACTCTTGTTCTAACATATTTTCTTCATTTCCTTGAGCTGCACTCTCATAGTCTTCTCTGGTTAAATAAAAATGAGGTTCGGAATAATCAAATAGATGGATTTGATCGTCAGGAAATCCTGCATATTCTTCAGCAACATAATTTTCAGGGAAAGGGGGCCTGATTTGTTGGTCAGCTTGGTTTCTCCGATCTACTAGATTAATTTTGTCTCTTTGCCTTATTTGATGAATAGGAGGCCTTCTGAAGTTAGGATTTCTAATCTATGGTTCTATTTGTTCTCTGATATCAGGCCTATTTTCTAAGGAAAGTCTTTCCACCAATATTTCCATTGTTCTCGTCATCATATCGAACTTAGCATCTATAACTTGAGATGTGGAAGGTTGGTTTTCTTCCTTTAGTTTCCTTTTAACAACTTGCACTTTTTGTTTCATTTTTCCATATTCCATAAGATTCGCTTCTACTTCCATAGCATCTCTCAACATATTAGGTAAAGTTCCAGACTTCCTTTCTCTTAATAACAATGCAAAATCACTTTCAAAGGCATTAGCATAACACAATTTAGCAGCTCCAACATGAGGCTTGATATCAAATGGGATTTATTTATATAGCTTCATAAATCTAGTAGAAAACTCTTGAATAGACTCTGCATTATTCTTTTTCAGGTTATCATATTGGTTCAAAATCTAAAAAGGGATTTTCTTGTCTTCCCATCTCTCAAGGAAATCTGTCTCAAAATAATTATAATTTTGTATACTCCTTGCTTGAATCCCTCTAAACCACGTTTTAACTTATACAAAAAAAAAATTGGGCCAAAAATATCATCATCATCATCAACTTCCTCCAAATATATGAAATCACTGAACTTATCTAGATGTTGTTGTGTAGTAAAACACCCTTCCCCATCAAATAAAGCAATTCTTGAAGCATAATTCTGAGGAAGATCATGAAACACAACAGGTAGAGCAAGGGGAGCGTACCTAGCATCCATAACTCTAGGGGATGTTGGAGGAGGGTTTTGGACTTTTGGACTTTTCTTTTGAAGGAAACTTTTGACTTGGGGAACTTCATGTCTAAGTTGGTCATTCTTATCATCAATTTAATTTTCTTTAAAATAAATAAGAGGGTCTTTTTCTCCATAACTTTGTAATTTATCCCAAAGAGATTCTAACAGATAGGTTTGAAATTTTTCTCTATCAACGACAATTTTAACTAGGTCTATTTCTTATTTTGTCCTCAAGAATGATTTTTAAAACTGTAATCCAAAAGAAATACTTTCAAAGGTATTAATTTCTTCTTTTGGTAAAGATATAGACCTTTGAATTTGAAAAGTACCTGCTTGGAATCTTGCCTTTCCTTTCCTAAGAATATTTTCAAGATCTTGAATAAACTTTGGTGGGTCAGGATATGGATTTCTTCTAGTATGTATTCTTGTTGAATCTAGGGTATCTAGGTGAGCCACTTTTTCTATTAAACAATAAAGTCGCCAGAGAAAAATACAATCTATATTACGTCTAGATCTCCATTTTCTCACCAGAAATCATATATTTTCTGCTTGTCGTTCTTTCCCAGGGAAAATATCTCTTTCGCGTCCCCGACAACGGCGCCAAAATGCTATCACTCAGAATGTTTTCTGTAACTTCTAGAGAAAATATCGAAGGTAACCTCAAACAAATATTAAGGATGAAAACTATCCTTTTTCTATCCAAAGGGGGCTCCCTTTATGAGTTTTCTATTCAAAGTCACTATAACAACAACTCATGTCTTTTAAAACAGTGACCATATCTTTAACTATAACGAGGGTTATCAAAATGGTTGAATCGAGAAGAAAAGCATTGGGCATGGATTCAATGCATACATATCTCAAAATTATTAAGAGACTGGTTGTAGGATAAATCATTCACAAAGGAAAAATAGGTGCCATTTCTTCAGACAAATGTCAATTTAAGAAAGGTAGAAGATCAAAGAAAATAATTTATTAACACAGAGCATCGAACTGGGATGAATTCTGCATCAATTTGGAAGAAAGAACATTGACAATATTTAAATGTGTGAATAGAGCATATAAAATGAATTCTAACTCACATAGTTCATTCAAATATGAGGCAAGGTGATAAAATGGTTAAAACAGGAAATACATTCACATAAGAGAAACTAACAGACCGAAGAAAATTGATAACATATGAATCTTTGTATAGACTTGTACTTCTACTCCTCATTAAATTATTTTCAAAAAATATTACATCACTGAGTTTTACTTTCTCTCGGATCCAACCCCAATTACATTGTAAAATTCAAAATTTATACAAAATGTTCTATAAGCAAACCCTAACTAGTTTTTTGCTAAGAATAGAAATTTCAAAGAAGTTCCTAATCTTCAGGAGCGTTTTCTCTGTTGTCGACTACGTCTGTAGTGCGTCACTCCAATAGTGAATTTATTCGATCTGGATTGGTTATGTGGCAACTTGGGAAGATAACAAAAATAAATTGCAACTATGTTTCAAATTGGGACATCTGGATATTTAATATTGATATAACCTGTATTTAGTTTTGCCAAATTTTTCAACAATATTCCACTGCTCTTGGTTTGGGATTTCATAATCCATCATCTCTTTAATCATCACCTCCAATTCTATGCAAGCCGTGTAAGATATAGGTGGAAAATCTTTTCTAATCTCAGGAATTGATCAAATATCTCGAAATCATCAATTAACTTTTCAATTATTTCTTTTTCAGTTAGTCCTTTAGTCAAACCATTGAATTTTGAGTGATGCATGCGAGCCTGTACTATTAAATTGTGATTATTTTCTTGAGAAATTAAACTTCCATAATCATCCCAAAAAGAGGGTAGACCATTCTCAAACAGTTTCTGAAATAATTTTTTAAAACTTTGAACTTGAAGGAGCATTTGTTCTTCTTTATCTTGTACCTCTCTAACATGATTATGTTTCCAATAATTATTCTTGCCCAAATAATAATCACAGGTCTATCTTTAATTCCCAAATTATGCATATCTATTTGAGTCAAAGTATTTTAGAGACTAACTATATTTTGAGTTGTCTCTGAAGGCCTTTTATTCAATGTCTCATTTGCGACTTTACATATTCGGAAAGCTATGTTTGCTATAGCATATTTGTCATCAATTAAATTTAAATGTGACAAAAATTTGGTAATTTACACTGATAGTGCAGCCCATATAAGGTACTTAGATCCTTGCAAGGGAAGCTTACCTATTAGTCTATCTTTCAATTCATTAATCCTTTTATTCAACTGCTTTCTTTCACTCAAAGCGTTATTTTTTTCCTCAATGTGTTGAATTAACTCTTTTTTGAGTTTTTGGTTTTCTCCTTTGAATTCTTCAATTTCTACATCTTTCAAGCTAATCTGAGACATGACATTGATCAATTCTTCTGTGGAAGATCTATCTATTTGCATTTATTTTGTGCATAAAAATTGATTTTTTGGCTCCTCTGGTACTCGCATTTATTCAACTTGATTTGTATTTAGCACTCAAATCTGTGTCAATAATTCATATTTTTATTTTTCCCAAGTCTATTTCTCATCTTGTAATTTCAACATCTTACCCTTGAAGTCCATCATTTCTTGATATACGCCCTCTTTTCCTTGTTGTAATGTTATCAGTTCAGAAGATTGTATATGTTGACTATTTGGGACCTTTAAATTTTTCTTGAGCATTTGAATAACATTTTATTTTTCACAAAGGGGATTTTTGGTGCACTGGGTGTTTCATGGATCTGTCATTACAGCCACAAGGTTGGCTTGTAGTCTCTTTATTTGGACTAGATTTGCTTTACTGTCCACTTTTTATTGCGTCAGCTGACCTTCCAGCTTTCCTACTACTGACTGCAACTTAGAAATTTTCAAAATTGACTGTAACAAATCAGAATACAAGACATCTCATGTTTGTCTATGCAATTGGATCTTATCTAGAATATCAATATCATAAAGCTTAACCTACATCTCAAATACTTTCTCATCATTTACAACTGCAAACCTTATAGTGTTTCTCTCTAAATCCTTAACTGTGACAAGTGAAACTTTCTGATCCGTCAACTTCCTTACTTGTAGGAACAACTTCTGAGTTTCTTCTAAAGATCACTTATTTTTTCTGCCTATTACGCAAGAAAATCAAATCTGTATTTACAATGAGAACTAGTTCCAAATGCTTTTATTTCTAAAAAAGAATATTGTTGTATATTTATAGGTGGTTGCAAGAACAAAGTATTTTTTCCTAAAACAATTGGATCTTTCTCTTCCATACTGATAATTTCCTTATGTTGTTCTATTTTAGTCTTTTTACTTGAAACTTCTCCATCAATTTCTACGCCATCGCCGTTTGAAATAGCTCTTTTATTAGTAACATCAGATTTAGTTGGTGTATGAACCAACAATGCCAAATTAGTTGTTTGTTCTACATTTGTTTCCTTTACTTCCACTTGATTATGTTCAAATTGCAATAAATTTTCTATTTGATATAATCCTTCCACTATTTTATGCTCAAAAGCTTTGCTCATGTTTTGTTGTCTCCTTCGATATACAATTTGATATGGATCATAATTAATTCTTTTAGCTTCTTGAAAATCCATGACCTTTAACAAATTTTCCACTATAGACAGAGACGCCTTATTCCTTATGATGAATGGACCAATTTTAAGGGGAAATTTCACATTTGTTGATTTTTTAAAAGCACCAAAATGTTCTTCTTCTGAATATAACATCCTCCTGATGAATTCTAAAGAAAAAAATCTCGGTGTCAAGAAGGATGGAAAATTGTATGGTGCTCTAGTAAATGTTGGAATATTCTCACTATCATTTTTGTATTTTGCATGACTGCATGCATACAGCCATCTGCATGCATTTTCATGCATCCATTCATCTGTATGGCAGTCTCCCAACACCTAGTCCTTATTTTGCAGCCCCCGGGAGCCTGTTTATGCTCAGTTTTATCCCTCCTAGCCACTGATGCGCCCTTGTTTTCATCACTAGAGCACAAGTGAGCCTTATTCTACCTATTTAGGAGTTACTTTAGTTAGTTAGTTGGTTGATGACTCAGTTCCTTTATTCAAGGGATGATTGATCAGTTAATTGACTAAAGCAATTAGATAGGCACCTAATGAGACTAGTTGAGCTCTACTGACTACTAACAGCTCCTCATGTGCCCACATTGGAGTCTCCTTCCCTACATCAGTTCCCATGCACTTAGTTAGACTCATTAGTCTGACTAGTTGCATTTTATGACCAATGCCACTAGTTTGGATGATGTCTCCAATGCTCTCCAATCCACACTTTGAGGAGAATTCGAATGACCTTAGTGGCATTCGAATCTCTTTGATTGTATTCAGTTATTATTTAGATTACTGAGTGCCAGCTTACAGCTGATGTATGATACAATAGTTTCTCTCCATTTTCTGTGTAATGAGTGATTATTGATTCAACATTTCTTCTTCTTCTTTCTGCACTAGATGAGTAAATTCTAGTGAGGTATGCTACTGCTGAGTGATCTTACTTTTGAAATATCACATGGTATCAGAGCTGACAACAGCTATTTGAATTGCAACAACAACAGTTGTAACAATTCCTTGACCAACTGTCTTTCATTAAGCACCAAAACCCTCTGAGTTTCCATAGCAAATCCTGGTGCTATTGCCTTGAATTCACTAGAGCAATCCAGTGAGGTCTATCCAGGTGTGAAGGACTTAGTCACATGTGCTCATTTTTCTAAGGCAGTGTTCAATTCTAATTGCAATAGATCTTCTTTTCATAATTCTCATTTGTTTTGCAGGAGTCTCCCTCTCTCATCTTTGAATTCTTCAGTATCATGGATCTCAAGTTGAACTCATTCAACTACTTCGAATGGAAGGCTAAAATGAACATCTTCTTGAATTCGAAGAGTCTTTCCCGAGTGGTGAATGGCTCTGCAATTGATCCCATTGCTGCAGTAGATAAATACAAGTACTTAGACAAGCTTGATGAAGCAGTAGGACTGCTGCTACTTAGCATTTCTGAATATTTTCACTTCCATGTTATCGATTTGAAGACTCCAAAGGAGGTTTGGGACAATCTTGAATCCCTCCTTGGCCAGAAAGATGATTTGAAGGGGCATAAACTAGAAAATGAGCTCATCTTCTTAAGCCCAAGCAGTTTCGAAACTATCTCTGAGTTTATCAACAAATTCAAGAACTTGATTTCACAGTTGAAGAGGTATGGGATTGTGAAGGAAGGAAAAAAACTCATCCTTTCCATCCTTTAGAATCTAGGCCTTGATTATTCCATTTTTCTTTCGACCTTCCAGTCAGCAAAGTTGTCCATTCCAAAATGGAAATTCCCTTCACTTAAACACTTAATCCAATCTCTAACTCTTAAGGAGGATAAGCTAGTGCACATGGGAGTGATAAAAGCCAAGTTGGATTTAGCTCTAGTAACCACTGAGTCAAGGAGAGCGAATGACAAAGGAAAACAAAAAATTTCTGATAGAAAGTTAATTGATACAAAGCAGAAGGAGGCTCCCATATAGTCAGATGGAGCCTCAAATCCTAAGAAGGACAAGCACACTCAGAAGGGAAAATCCAAGTGCACATACTACAATCGAGGATATCACCCTGAGAGCTCATGTATGAATAATACCATAGATCTCATGGCTTCACTTCTTGAAAAAAATAATCTTCTAGTACCTGCATGTGATAGAAAGAAAGGGAGTGAACCATCTGGATCTGAGAACAAAGAGAGATGCCATGCCCTCATGGTAGGTGCATCGACTCAATCCTCCTTCATCATAGATTTTGGAGCATCAAGGAATATGTCCTCCTCCAAGAATCTCTTCACTGGATTCGAAGCTACAGTTGGACCATCCATTATGTTGGGGAATGATTCTGAGGTCTCCTCTGCGGGGATTGGAAGAATCAAACTAGATCATGGATACTTCTCGGATGTACTCTATGTCCCCACTCTCACTGCTAATCTACTTTTAGTATATCATATGAACCATAATGGAGAACCTAAGAGGGTTATATTCTCTACAAATGAGGGCGAAATTCAAGACATGGTATCAGTGCTAACAATAGCTATTCGAATTGTAGCAGTTGCAGTAATTCCTCGAGAATATGTCTTTCATTAAGCATCAGAAGCCTCTAAGTTTCCATAGAAAATCCTGGTGCTATTGCCTTGAATTCACTGGAGAAATCCAATGAGGTCTATCCAGGTGTGAAGGACTTAGTCACATGTGCTCAGTGTCCTAAGGTAGTGTTCAATTCGAATTGCATCAGATCTTGTTTTAATAATTCTCATTGTTTTGCAAGTTATATCCATCATTCGAATCCATCTTCAACATATTCGAATTCAACAGCTATTATGGATCTCCATTGTTTTTGCAGGTTATTCGAAGTTCTCTGCAGTTGCAGTTGTTTCCTGCAGTTGTAGCGGTTTTGAATTTTTCTCTAGTTGCAACAATTTCGATGATTTCTGCACTTGCAACAGTAGATTTGAAATCTACAACATCTTTTATGGATATGAAATCAATTCCTTCTCTCTCTTCATACAACTATGAATAATGGAAACCAAAAATGATATCATGCCTGAAGAGTTATGGTATTTTCAAAATATGTATTGGTGTTAAGAGATATTTTGTTTCCTATGAAGAGGAAGAAGATTGGCTAGATGATTGTGGCAGAGCCTCAGCAACAATATGTACTCCTATGATATCCAATATGGTATTGATCCTGCAGAACATCCAAGTGATAACTGGACAAGATTGGACAGATTATTTGGAAAGAAGGAAGAGGATGATGTTAGCCATTTGGAGAACAAGCCCAGTAGTACTGCCTTCAGTGCTCTCTCTATTCATGATTCAGCCTCCATCATATCTCATGATGAAGTTGTTCAATATGAGGTCGAAATTCAAGACATGGTTTCAGGATTTGATCCATCTTCTTATTCGAATTATGATCAAGAGATGTCAACTACTACACAAGAAGTTGAAGAGACTTTCAAAATCTCTACTTCCCATGAGCCTGCTGATGTGCAAGATGATGACCTACTGAGTATTTTGGAGGTAAAATCAGATTTGGGAGGAAATGCATTCACCCTGATCAAATGCTTCCTATGGACTCCTATTTGGTCATTGGCGCATGTTTTTAGAGTTTTACCGAAGATGGAAGACACCATCATTCACTTGGTTTCAAGTCTCATGCATATCCTTGTGATTTTGGTTTTGATCTCACCCCTACTGGTTCAATGGAGATCACAAGAAATCATTTATCAATTCTTGGAGATGATTTGAAATCCAAGCCATTACCATTGCTTCATGGTTCATTTGGTTTTAATCTCACTGTTGTTGGTACAAAGGATATCACAAGAAACTGTCAATCAATTCATGGAGTTGATCCTACATCACTTGGTTCGAATCACTGGTTCCAGGATCATCTTCATATTTTTGGATTTGTTCTCACCATGCTTGTTAAGAAGAGCAAGTTTAGAAAGCCTCCAAATTCGCTTGCATCCATTGCTGGAGAATTCAAGCACATGTTTTTGGAGCATGATCCGCTTCTTCCCAAGAGGAAGATACCACCATCATTGCTTGATGAGCTCCAAGAGAGCGAATCTTCATCACATGACAGTTCCGATTCAAAGTATGAGAGTGAATATGATGAAGAGTCAATGCTAGATCCAGATCCACAAGATCCTGAATATCTAGCACCTATCAATAAAGATGAGCGAATGGAAGATCCAAATCCAAAAGAACCTGACGATCTTATACTTGATGAACCTCCTCTTCCTAGATGGGAAGCCACTACTCTTACATCTGTTGGAGATCTCGTGGGAGATCCACTTGATCGAAGGAGGACCAGATCTGAATTTCAGAATGGAAGGTTTCATCCTTCTCACATTACTGGTCCATTTACTACAGACAGATCCTTCTTCAATGGATAAGTCCACTTACCATTTGGGGTGAGTGATGTACATGATTGATCATCCTATCATAGTCTATCTTGAGGGCGGATTTATTCCCACTGGGTTTTCCCTCTTTCCTCACTTTATTTATTTAGATTGTTGTACGGGGTGACCTTTGGTATTTGTTACCAGGGCCCTACCATTTCAGTTGTTCCTCATAGTATAGCTTGTGGGGGGATGTTGGAATATTCTCACCATAATTTTTGTATTTTTCATGAGTGCATGCAATTCTTCATGCATCCAGTCATCTACATGCAATTGCATGCATCCAGTCATCAGTATGGCAGTCTCCTAGCACCTGGCCCTTATTTTCCATCCGCTAGGAGCCTGTTTCTGGTCAGTGTTATCCCTCCTAGCCACTGATGCACCCTTGTTTTCATCACTCGAGCCAGAAGCATCTGAGTGTCCAAAGAAAATCCTGGTGCTATTACCTTGAATTCACTGGAGAAATCCAATTAGAACTAGCTAGGTGTGAAGGACTTAGTCACATGTGCTCAATGTCCTAAGGTAGTGCTCAATTCAAATTGTAGCCGATCTTCTTTTAATAATTCTCATTGTTTTGCAGGTTATCTCCATCATTGGAATCCATCTTCAACATATTCAAATTCAACATCTATTATGGATCTCCATTGTTTTTGCAGGTTAATCAAAGTTCTCTGCAGTTGCAGTTGTTTCCTACAGTTGCAGCAGTTTCAATGATTTCTGCAGTTGCAGCAGTAGATTTGAATTCTACAACATCTTCCATGGATCTGAAAGCAATTCCTTCTCTCTCTTCATACAACTATGAAGAATGGAAACAAAAAATTACAGCATACCTGAAGAGATATGGTCTTTTCGAGATGTGTATTGGTGTTAAGAGAGATTTTGTTTCCTATGAAGAGGAAGAAGATTGGCTACATGATTGTGGAAGAGCCTCGGCAACAATATGTACTGCAATGATTTCCAATATGGAATTGATCCTAAAGAACATCCAAGTGATAAATGGACAAGATTGGACAGATTATTTGGAAAGAAGGAAGAGGATGATGTTAGCGATTTGGAGAACAAGCCTAGTAGTACTACCTTCAGTGCTCTCTCTATTCATGATTCGGCCTCCATCATCTCTCATGATGAATTTGTTCAATATGAGGTCAAAATTCAAGACATGGTTTCAGGATTTGATCCATTTTCTTATTCAAATTCTGATCAAGAGATGTCAACTACTACACAAGAAGTTGAAGAGACTTTCAAAATCTCTACCTCCCATGAGCCTACTGATGTGTAAGATGATGACCTACTGAGTATTTTGGAGGTAAAATCAGATTTGGGAGGAAATGCATTCACCCTCCTTGATCAAATACTTCCTATGGACTCATATTTGGTCATTGGCACATGTTTTCAGAGCTTTACAGAAGATGGATGACACCATCATTCGCTTGGTTTCAAGTCTCATGCATATCCTTGTGATTTTGGTTTTGATCTCACCCCTGTTGGTTCAAAGGAGATCACAAGAAACCATTTATCAATTCTTGGAGCTGATTTGAAATCCAAGCCATTACCATTACTTCATGGTTCATTTGGTTTTGATCTCACCCTTGTTGGTACAAAGGAGATCACAATAAACCATCAATCAATTCATGGAGTTGATCCTACCTCACTTGGTTCAAATCATCGGTTCTAGGATCATCTTCATATTTTTGGATTTTTTCTCACCATGCTTGGTAGGAAGAGCAAGTTCATAAAGCCTCCAAATTCGCTTGCATCCATTGTTGGAGAATTCAAGCACATGTTTTTGGAGCATAATCCACTTCTTCCCAAGAGGAAGATACCACCATCATTGCTTGATGAGCTCCAAGAGAGCGAATCTTCATCACATGACAGTTCAGATTCAAAGTATGAGAGTGAAGATGATGAAGAGCGAATGCTAGATCCATATCCACAAGAACCTAAATATCTAGAGCCTATCAGTAAAGATGAGCGAATGGAAGATCCAAATCCACAAGAACCTGACGATCTTACACTTGATGAACCTCCTCTTCCTAGATGGGAATCCACTACTCTTAGATATGCTGGAGTTCTCGTGGGAGATCCACTTGATCCAAGGAGGACAAAATCTGATTTTCAGAATGGAATGTTTCATCCTTCTCACATCACTAGTCCATTTACTGTAGACAGATCCTTCTTTAGTGGAGAAGTCCACTTACCATTTGGGGTGAGTGATGTACATGATTTATCATCCTATCACTGTCTATCTTGAGGGGGGCTTTATTCCCACTGGGTTTTCCCTCTTTCCTCACTTTATTTATTTAGATTGTTGTACGGGGTGACCTTTGGTATTTGTTACCAGGGCCCTACCATTTCAGTTGTTCCTCATAGTATAGCTTATGGGGCGGTGTTGGAATATTCTCACCATCATTTTTGTATTTTGCATGACTGCATGCAATTCTTCATGCATCCAGTCATCTGCATGCATTTGCATGCAATTGCATGCATCCAGTCATTAGATTGGCAGTCTCCCAGCACCTAGTCCTTATTTTACATCCACTAGGATCCTGTTTCTGGTCAGTGTTATCCCTCCTGGCCACGGATGCACCCTTGTTTTTATCACTAGATCACAAGCGCGCCTTATTCCACCTATTTAGGAGTTACTTCAGTTAGTTGGTTGGTTGATGACTCAGTTCCTTGATTCAAGGTATGATTGACCAGATAACTGACTGAAGCACTTAGATAGGAACCTATATCCACTCTCAAACTCCAAAAATCCTTCAAAACTGAGCTGAGATCTCGGATTTTCTATTCAGATTACCCCACATTTGGGACAATTTTCTATTCAGAATTCACAACCCACAGCTGGCTAGGCAATGCAGCAACCTGCTAATCCTTCCAACACTTCTGAAATATTCACATTCTCATTGATAGACCTTAGAGGAAAGAAGAATAAGTATAAGGGTAGGCAAAGTGCCAATCCTTCCCATAATTCTGAAATCCTTATAGTCGAGTCCAAAGACCTTAGGGACAAGAAGAAGAAATACAAGAGTAATCAAAATGTTAACTCTGGGAAAAGAGATGCACCAACTATGCTTTAATCTATTTTGACATCGTCACCCTCGCCAGGGGGAATCCAGCCAACCCCCCCCCCCTGCCCGCAAGGGGGCAATGATCCTAATGCCAATTTCTTCTTGTGTGATCATGAGATGAACATTCAAACAAGACTTGATTCTTATGATGTCCCTCCTAGTACATCGAATCAATCGGTATCACAACCAAGTGGTTCTCTCTAAATTGAGAAACAAGCCATAGAATTAGTACCACACCCACCCAAAGGTTTTCTATGTAGAACAATGCATAATCCTAACACATGAGCTACTAAGAACGGTAATGTTCTTGAGTACCTTTCTCAAGTACCATGTGCCATCTCGTCCTTGGAGGTATTGCAATGTTGTTCTGCGCAAAGAAAGGAACTCTTGTCTACAATTGGCGCTATTGATCCATCCGATGAGACTTTGATCACATCAGACATAGACCTTTCAATATGTAGGATCCCTTCCAAAGTTGCTTTTCAGAGTAAAGTAACCACTCATGGTAAGGACATTTTTCGAACCATAGTAGATGAAGGGACCTCATCTTATGTCATGTCATTTAAAAGTTGGCAAGCATTTGGATCACCCCTATCTGTCGTAGAAGTTTCATACCTAGCTACTCAAATAGATTTGGCAGATTCGGATCAAAATATTCCCTTGATGGAGGAATATGATTCAGTTACTTGGCCCATTTGGGTTGTGAGATCTCCCAGCTCACATGATTTCTTGGATTACATTTTATCATCAGATGAAGATATCCATGAAGTTGTAAACATTTGGTTTCACCCACCTAAGGACATCCTTTGTGGGGCCACTAGGATCATAATTGGAATAAATCTACCCAAGTATAGGAGCATGATCTGCATGTTCCTCGATCTGATCTAGTATATTTGGAATCTTGCATATAGGTTTAGGCCATCCCTTTGTGAAGATGCATTTGAACCTTTTCCAACCCAAACTTGCCATAGGGTCGAACCTGTTGGAAATTGGTGGATCAGCCCTTCATATCTGTATTCTCTTCCATTCCGACAGAATAGCCTACCGAACATGGGCACCCTAGTCAGCACCCCATTTTCATTTTGGTGCCTATGCTGAGTTATTCTCATAGGCCCGGGAGCCCTATTAGTCCCATCATGATTTGGTGTTTGAAACCACATATTTCTCTTTCATACATTTCTGACCATATCTTGATGGGCTCCCAATTTTTTGACATTTTACATAAGCATGTGTTAAAATATCCAATTGAACATTTGTGCCAACTGCTTCGTTGCTTATTTCTTATGTTTCATATTTTCCTTTGCAGTCACTTTTTGTTACAAGATTGCCTATAAACCGTTGCTTATGTATATTTGACCCATACCCATGGAGGAAACATCTGTAAGAGTGTACATAACCAGCTCAGTCCTTGTTTGCAATATGGATCTTTGCCTTGGCCTGAACCATTCCCTTGAAATTTAGGTGCATGCCCTTGAGACACTCATTTCCTCTAATGTATCATAGCATGCTTTATTCCTTTTTCAAGCTAATAAATGAAAAAGGTTAAAAAAATTGGAAAACACAAAAATCCAAAAAATAGGGAGAATTGAATCATTTCATATTATATCACTGAAGAAATGGAAACAGACAGTCCTTATCACCCTTGAACACGGCACATAATTTGGTATCCACCGTCAGTACACCATCTACATTTGTCTTAAGAAACTATACCAGTATTTTGAACAGATCTCCACTGATGGGTTATCCTTCCCGTCACCAATGGAGCTTTCATTAATGCATCTGGCATTTGCAGATTTCATTAAGGTAGGTTACTCAAAGTCCTATGTTTCCAAGTGTCCATTCTGCATCGTGTTATGTGTTCAAGGGAAGTTCAAACTATGTTGGACATTCCTCAAATATTCCTAACCAATCATGTCGACCTTCCTTGTGTCAGTATACACTGTACGATCCCGCAGTTCTACCAAACTATACAAACTATTGATCTTTGTTTTGTATCGGTTTATGTGGGATGCATTAATTCCCTCCTTCTGATGGATCTATTCCTATCGACACCAAATCATCATCTAGGAAATGGATCAAGAAACCTAGGAATACCTTAGATCTTGCAGTCATTAGTGGCAGGTTTTGTCGCAAATGACAGTGGGTATACATCAATGACCCTGATTATTTGATTCTACAAGTGTTCAACTTCAAAACATCTATTCGCACTTGCTAGTTTGTACTCAGTACCTTAGCGTCCATCATCATTATCGATGGGTCTCTTCGCATCTGTTAGAGGTATACATCAATGACTGGTAATCAAATGGTGTTTTATTATGCTCGACATCAGTTCATTTATTCGCATGATATAAACTCGTACTATCGTCGGTTTGTATTGAAGACCTTGGGAAAAACAGTTGTATCACTGATCGATGCATTTACCGAGCTGCGCAAGATTAAACTACCATGTCAGAAGTTCGATAAAGACCTTGTTCTCGCACTCATCAAAGTGCATATTTACACTTCTGAAAAATTTACTTTTGAAATGGATCCACTGTGTATTGTTTGTGGCCATGCTTGTTTACTGCTGAGCATGGGTATGCCCGCCTCAGGAAGATATTATATATTTGAGAAATTTGCTATGTTTGACTTGCAAACGTTATCCTAAATCCTGCGCCCATGAGCTTATCCTTTCCTCATCCTTGCTTTGATCAATAAAGAGTATCAGTATAAAGAGTATCAATTTTCGTAACGTATTTTGGCCCTTAGCTCCGCTTCGTACCTCACACATTAGGGGGCATCTGTTAACAATCAACTTAACACCCTTAACAAAGTGAAGGAAGAAGCATATTTTTACTATGCACCCGCAACATGAAGGCATAAGACAAGTACAGAAGACAACAGTCCTCTCTGATCTAATCACTACTTCCATAACTAGAAGGATTGAGTAAATAAAGAAGGAGCCTGAAGAGACAAGGTTCAGTGATTGAACTGCTCAATCAAAGGATGAAATCTAGTCTCCATCAGTCAACAGTGAGAAGAAATGCACAATATTGCATTAATTGTACTTGAATATGATAAAGTTGTAACAAAATCCTAAAAATACTATGGAAAGTGGGTTTTTGAGAGAAAATAATAAAAAATCATGAAAAGGTATTATCCCACATTGAAAAGAGAAACTTGAGAGCCCATTTCCCAATGCTATAAAACAAAGGCCTTTGGGGCATGGTAGAAGAGGACAAAGGAAGAGCGAAGGCATGCTGGAGAGATTATGAAGGTTGGAAAGCTCAACTTCTTCATCAAAAGAAAGGGTGGAGAAAGGATAGCTCATGGCAAAGGAAGAAGGATGGACATCAAGCTTCATGGTAGATATGTACTTTCGTCTCTAGCTTAATATGAAATTATTCAAGTTTCCTTCCATATGAGATGTGTTTATGATGGCTTTATATATTGAGAAATGTTTGATAGTTAATTAAAGATCTTAGGAAATTTGTATTAATTGTTTCATACCTAACATTGGAACTCACCATTCCATAGTAAGATAACTTGTTTAATGTAAATCTAACCCTACCTTTAAAGCTATTATGAACCTTGACCATGGTCTTGGGAGAAACTAAAGGGTCTTAGGACCTAAATGAATCTTATAAGGCTCATGATCCATGATCAAGTCCTTAAACCACTATAAAGGTTCTTTATAGGGGATTTTTGGCCTTTGAATAGGATATGGATTCCATTAGGATTTTTTGTGGAACAAGGACAAGTATCGGGGCCTTAACCGCGGTAAGAGGAGTAAATAAAGGGCCTAAAGTCCTATATAAATATTTTGAGTGTTTTTCTATCAACTGGACCTTTAGGCACCACATAGGTCAGGGGTTTTGAAAGGGATCTCTATGATGTGAGTGGGATATGAGTTCCTATAGGATTTTTTACATACTGTAGATGGATATTAGGATCATGAATATGGTTCACTGAGAAGAAAAGGTCCATATGACCTAGATGAAGCTTATAAGGATAATGGGACAAACAAAGGTCTTGAACCATAACAAACACCATTTAGAGGGTATATTTAGCCACCATGTGGGATACATATAAAATTAAGATATTTTATTCACCAAGGATGGGATTGAAGGATTTAACCATGGTCATACGAGAACCATTACAAGTTTATCCACACTATATCGTTCTTGAGACACAACCCATGGTACAAGGATACAAACCAATGGCTTAAGTACTAGAAGCTACTTTCATGGTCCATGGACAATGCACAGGGCATGAATCCACCACATAAGCTTCGTAAATGAATCATCGTTCCACAAGTAAAACATGGACATCATTAAGAGATTTGGCACACTATAGATTGATATTAGCACCCTAACCATCAATCTAATGACAACCACCTCTATAACCAATTTATCATTCCAAGTGATGACAATATTGTTAGCAAGCAACTCATAATTATGAATGGGATATTTACAAGAATCTTCACCTTGTCAAGTTGTGTAGTACATAGACAGATAAAGGTATTAAGATTATAGTTTCTTACTGTGAAATCCTCTTATCTCAACATATTTAGTCCTTTAATCATTATATTGCATTCATCTATTAAGAAAATGTTATATTATTATCCTAATACGAGTGTTTTTCTTAGACCATGGTTAGGACCCTAATACCAAATCCTAGCATGCCAAACCTTATAATGGTGTCCATATAATACTTATGAGCTAAGGATTCCATTTACAACCCGTGTCATGGTTTTGGACCCTATGCATGGTCCATGAACCATAAAAGCATATTTTAGTCCCTAACACACCGATTTTTATCCTTGGACTAGGTGTAGTGTCACAATAACCATATAGTTTGAAAATCATAATGAATCCCATATTACCATGTGTTAGCACTCAAATTGACCCTAAGGTTGTGGAAAGGCCTCTTCAAGGTAACACACAAAACCACTTTAGGAAAGAGGGTTGGCTTCTATCTTTCTAGAGAGGGATCTCTCATCAATTGTTTAACAAGGCCAGATATATGAATTAGAATTAAAATTAGATTTGTTGTTTGGTTGAAACAAGGTGAATATTGATTGGGAAATGGAGTCAAAAACACTTATGAGGATAAAGTGGCAATGCTTTGCAAACAATTCATAACAGAGGCAAGGTAGCTACCCATTCACAGTCAGAGGGATTTTTTCTGGTGATAGAGAAAAAAATAAGAACAATCCATTAATACAGAGAATTATAAGATGAATTCTGCATCAACTTTAGTAGAACAAGCTTCGTGGATGCTTGGAATCAAAGAAACAGAGCATAAAACTTATGAATTTTGCTTCAATATACACTTATCCAAACATGAAAGAAAACAGTATGAAGTAGATAACAAGGAAACATTCACATGAAGAAAGAAATGTACAGACTGCAAATTAGACAACACAAGAATCTATGCTCAAAATACTAGCTCGGCTCTGTGTTGGCAGGCGGTTTGATGGGGAAATGTCGCGGTACCGCCGACGCTGCGACACATCAGATGAGGGCGCGAAAGGAGGATTTTGTGCTAAAGAATACCGCAGTTGGCGGGTTTTGGGTCACTTGGACCACATATTATGTAATAGTGAGTCAGTTGTACCGCAGTATGTGGGTTTTTGGGGTCATTTGGACCGAGTCAGTTATTTATTGGGACAATTGTCCATAGTGTCGGTTAGGAAGTCAGTTGTAAGTGGACAAATATTGTAATGGAAGAAGCCTATAAATAGACGAGAGTTGTAAGTGTTAGATATAGAGGAAGATAGAGGGAGAAGAACAATTGGGTATGGGATCTGTGTTTTGCTTCTGGTATATGATCGCGACAGTAATATAATGATGATGTTTTTGTAAGAACTTTGTGCAATGTTGCGATGTATGAATGTTGTTTGATTCAATGTCTGCTTATTGTCGCTATGATGATAAATGCTGTGATTAAGTAATATGTTCTATGTAGAATGTGATGATAAATGTTGCGATGAAGTAATATGTTATAACTCCTTGCCGAATGTTTAAAGTTTCTGTTTAAGTACCGCAATAGAGTTAGTCCGTACAGCCACAACTCTCCTCCTCCCTCGGCGGAAACATGGTTCCGTCTGCTCTTCCTGGACACCTCGGGTGAGACCTCATCCGCTCTGTGGGTGTTGCTGGGTGGGCTCAAACCTGCCTGGGCCGGTGCCCAGGGAGACTGCGGTATGTGTCAACAGTGAGGAGAACCCCTGTCGACCGAGGTAACGTTGGTCAACAAAAGGTTTTGTTGCCAGGACCATGTGCAGAGATAAGGAGGTCATGTTGTGGCACCCAATGAAGACGGAGATATAGAGCTGGTTTGATCAGAAGTTGTAAGAGTTTGTTGAAGAAGAAAGCCGAAACACGCGACTAACAGTAGATCACTGGCTGGGAAGATATATTCATGAGAAGATATATTCATGACGGTTCGCATGAATGGTTTTTCTATGAATTCCCGGTCATTCTGTATGAATGGTTGTCGAAGCTGACCTTCCAAAAGAGGAACTTCCAGGGTGGTGAATCGATGGCCTCGGTGTTGATTCGAGAGCTGCAAAAAGTCGATAATAAGGAATCGTAGGTTGTCGAAGTTTGGCTTGATAGCATCTTGGAAGGATATATCACTGAATTTGCGGTCGACACGAAGAAATCCTATAGTGAAGCTGAAAGATAATTCTTACGAGGACCGAGGGGAAGGTTTATGTTGTCGCTCCAACTGTCGATTAAGATGCTAATCTGTGAAAAGGGTATATTGAAGATGCACCTTGATCAGTAGACATCCTGGTGGGCATAGGCTGTGGGTACCGCGACTACTGGGGGGCGGTATATGGAATGGTAAGGGGTAGATGGGTACAGACCATGAGGAGACTATGAGCAAAGCCGAGGAAGAAAGTGGTCTTACAAGAGGAGGAGTGAGGTTTCAGCAAGAGAAGAGGCAGAGGACGGGAGAAGGTCCTGTTGCGATCGAACCGCAAAACCATGAAGGAATACCACACGGGACGAAGCGACCTCATAGTCCTGATAGGGATGAATAGGCTATGCCCAGGATAGAGGCGGGACCAAACCCCGGCACCAACGTACCCACACCTCTGCTCACTGACTCTCAAACAACAAGAAATACTACTTCGACACCGCCAAGTTCGTCATTTCTGCAGAAGTTAATTGGTAGAAGCACAGCGATAGGAGGAAGGAAGCCCAAAATGGCGGGCGATGATGCTAAGTTACCATTGTTCCACGGAAGTGCAACAGAAAACCCAGAATAGTATTGGTTTTTGTGTGAAGCGGTCTGGACCATGAAACAGATCACTGATGCCAATGCTAAGAAAGGACAGTTAGCCATGGCTCTGCGAGGTCGTGCATTAGATTGGTTCATGAAGTTTATTCTAGTCCCTACGGGGGCCCCAGAGAAGTCACTGGATGAGATTCGGGATGGGATGATTGCTGAATTTAGATGGCCTAAGTCGAAGGCTCAATATATTACTGAATTGAAGGAAATTAAGTAGTATCCCAATGAGACAGTATGGGATTTCGACCAACGATTCAAGACGCTGATGGAAAAGGTTAGTTTCGATATGAGCGTCGTCCAACATAAAGAATGGTTCATTGCGGCACTGCTACCCCACATTCGGCTGTCACTGATGCAGCAGAACATATCGACGTCAAGCGAAGCTCTAGAGATTGCAATGCAATTGGAGGCATCACCGATTGGAGATAATGCAGCCGGGATGTCGCAAATACAGACGCAGCTCGCCAACCTAACTATATAGTTGCAAGATTTGAAGAAGAACAAGGAACAACGCGATGAAGTATGGTGTATGTGATGCTGAGGAGAAGGGCATACAAAGGATAATTGCCCGGATTTCCATAATTATTTGGTGTCAGGTGCGCCAAACCCATTAAATGGTGGCAGTATGCCATGGTGTCGCGTTTGTCACGTGTTTGGGAACAGTCACGATAATTTCCCATATATGCAGAAAATGGTCACAACCCCGCGAAATCTTTACTCCACATTCTGCAAGTTGGTGGGTCACGATGACAAGGATTGCCATGCATATGGGTTGTTACAGGAGAGGATGTGTGATGCATTCTACGTCAAGGACGATCAACGCACTGTGCAACAACCACAACTGTAACCGCAGGTAGCCCAGCCGCTACCGCAACCGTATATGCAGTTTGCACCACAACAACAACAACCGTAGCATTTCATGCCATAATACACTCCGATGCAGATGACTCCCCCACAGCCACAATATGTACAGCAACCGCAGTATGCACCACAAGGGCAAGGGATTCCACCAGCACCAATACAACAACAATACCAGCAGCAGGATGGCTACCGGGGAGGATACAGGGGCGGACATGGTGGCGGATTTGGTCATGGAGGAGGAGGCCGAGGTGGTCGTGCACTTGTTCAATGTTACCACTATGCGGTATGGGGGAATTATCAGCGCGACTGCCCACTGCTACAGAATCAGTGTACATTTTGTTTGGGTAATGATCATACGGTTGAGAATTGTCCACAGTTGATTGCACGATGGCAAGCTAGGAACGCTCTGCAGCTACAGAATCGGGCCTAGCCACAATAACCAGTACAGAACCAGCCCCCGCAGCCACCGCTGAACACCAATCAAAATGTCAATAAACCAGGGAATCTGCAGCAGAACCAGACGTAGGGTGCAAATATTGCGACCATTTCTGCCGAACTATGACCACAAGATGCTTCAGTGGCTGTTGTCACTCGTGGAGGCAAGACGACTGGGGAGTATGGTTCGTGACCACTGATTCGGTTGGTCGGTCAGAACATGGTACCTTTTGACATTGATATGGAGCGAGAGACATTCCTGGAGGCACGTCACACTTTAGAGAAAGACCGCGATAAGGCTGTTGTTTGCAATATGCCGCATGTCTCTGATACTACATCAGACGCTGATCAAACACCACCACCAGGGACATTGCAAAATTTCCTTGAAAGCTGTTTGTCATTGGCACGAGACCCGGCTGCCCTGGTCGAGATTGAGGGATAATTGCAGCGATTTCCGAAAGGATGGCAGGAGTCGGCAGTAAAATCCCTCCAGCGACAGAAGACTGGCAAGGAGATGCGAATGAATATTCAGATTGGTGAATATGATGTTGACTCTGTGATTCTTGACCTTGGTTCGGATGTTAACATCTTAACCAAGAAGGCATGGCAGAAGATGGGGAGTCCCCCATTGAGTTGGTCTCCTATGCAGCTCCAGTTAGCTAACCATGCGAAGGTAACACCTATTGGACGGGTTCCGCAGCTCACGATTGATATTGAGGGCATGAAGACTTATGCTGACTTTGATGTTATTGAAGTGGTTGAGGGAGGAAGCTCTTATCCGACGCTCTTGGGGATCGGATGGGATAACGATAGTGGAGTTGTAATCAACTTCAAGAAGCACATGATGACCTTTGAGAATCGCGATTTCAGAGTCATAGCCCCATTGGATCTGGCTGAAGGACGCCACTACGTGGAGCCTGTAAAAGATGATGATCCCGCTAGATGGGACCATGCATTCAATATTTCTGATGATTATATTCATCCTACCGCCTACAGTGAGTTGGAGTGGCGTAGCGAGAGATCTGCATCTTCCGACTCTGATGATGTATTGGAACATTGGCAGAATCGAATGCATGAAGTATCAGTTCGGAAATGTGGCTTAGTTACGCAATCCTTATGTCGTGTTGTGACATAAACGATCACATTGCCTGTCTATGAGGGGTTTCCTGGCCTAAACACCTTTTTAGCAGAGTTTGAAGACCGCATCCCAGAACCATAGTGATTGCTGGCCTTGGAGGAAGCACTGAAGGCTGCTCTAGCACGCTGGTGGGCGACACATAAGAAATTCATTAAAGGTTGGTCACAGTGTCGATGGTTGATGATGGTTCGGTTCGACGATACTGAGGTTTATCACACTTGCAAGTATGATGGCCAGACTGATCCTAGCGATCATGTGATGGAGTGCCAATGCTTATGGGTAGCGCGAACCAAAGATGAGTGGGTCCATTCTTTTGTCCATACTTTGGATGAGATACCGCGCTCGTGGTACACTACAGCCGAGTTGCACCGAGACATTACAACATGGGGGGAGTTGACGATCTGTTTCACTCATACGTTCACTTTTGTGGATGCCAACCCTGATGTCCATAATGCCCTGCAGCTCATCTGCGACGTGGTACTTCAGGTTGTTCCGGCGGCCTACCCTGTCGACCCGCACACACATTGTCAGATGCAGTCTCTCATGGAGTGCTTCAACATCAGTGGTAGCCCGGAGGACGATGATGATCCCTGGAATGTTAACATTCTCGAATCTGAAGGAAGTCGCGATGTGGTCCCACCCATTGCGCCAAGTTATCCGTCCAGTCAACCATTGTAGCTTCATAAGATGAATATCGGCACCGAGGCTACTCCCAAGTTTTCTAATGTTGGGGATTATTGGGACGATGAGATGATGAATAAGGTTACCGAGTTACTTCACTAATTTCAAGATGTGTTTCCCACAAAGTTTTCGAAATGAAGGGAATCCTAGGTGATTTAGGAGAGATGAAGATTCCATTGAAACCAGATGCTAAGCCAGTCCGACAGCGACCTTATCGGATGAATCCGTGACATAAAGAAAAGGTCAAGGCGGAACTTGATTGCATGTTGGATGTTGGTATTATCGAACCTATGGAAGAGTCTGAATGGATCAGTCCTATGGTGGTGCAGGACAAGAAAACAGGTGAAGTGCACATTTGCGTTGACTTGCGAAAGTTGAACGATGCTTGCTTGCATGACCCTTTTCCAACCCCGTTTCCTGATGAAGTACTTGAAGGAGTGGGTGGCGAGGAGATGTACTCTTTCACTGATGGATTCTCTGGCTACCATCAGATTCGCATTGCTAAGGAAGATCACCATAAGACAACTTTCCTTATTGAATGGGGTTGCTTTCAGTACATGGTAATGCCATTTGGTTTGAAGAATGCACCTGTGATATTCTCCTGGGTCATTGTTGCCGCATTCAAAGATTTTATTTAGAAGTTTTTGTAGGTATATATGGATAATTGGACCATTTATGGATTGATTCGTGATCATCTGGCCAATCTGCAGTTAATGCTTGAGCGATGCCGACAGCACCAGATATTGCTGAACTTGAAGAAATGTATTTTCTGTGCACTGTTTGGGATATTGCTGGGTCATATAGTGTGTAAGCAGAGATTGCTGGTCGAACTAGCCAAAATTGCGCTCATTTTAGGGTTTCAACCGCCAACCACCGTTAAGTAGTTGCGCACAACCTTGGGTCACACGGGATATTATCGCAAGTTCATTAGGGGGTATGCTGCAATTAGTGCCCCTATGGAAAAGTTGTTGAAGAAGGATGCGGCATTCCAGTGGAGCCCAGAATGTTAAGATAGCTTCAAAATGCTCAAAGCGAAGATGGCGTCGGCCCCAATCTTGGTCTTTCCAGACTGGAGTAAGGAATTCCATGTCCATGTTGATGCTTCATCAGTTGCATTAGGGGTTGTGTTGGCTCAACCTAGAGAAGGCGACCTTGATCATCCCATTGCTTTTTCCAGTCCGAAGCTGTCCTCTGCAGAACGCAATTACACTACCACAAAACGAGAAGGTCTGGACATGGTTTACGCGCTGCAGAAATTCAGGCATTATTTGTTGGGTGGCCACTTTAAAATGTTCATTGATCATTCTGCATTAAAGTACTTAGTCAATAAGCCTATGTTGGGGGGGAAGATCTGTCGTTGGCTACTTTTGTTTCAGGAGTTTGATTTCGAAGTCATTGTGAAACCGAGGTGGTTGAATGCTGGACCAGATCATTTGTCATGGATTGACACAGGGGAGGAACCGACTAATATCGAAGACGGGTTTCCGGATGCCCAACTATTTCACGTTGCCACCGCTGATCAATATTTTGATGACATCCTTCATTTTTTGGTGACCGACACCGTGCCCGTTGACTTTACCACTACTCAAAAGAAGCAATTGGTTGTCAAGGATGCTGACTTTCAGCTAATCACAGGAGAGTTGTATAAATTGGGCGCTGATGAGATATTGCGTAGATGTGTCTTGCCGCATGAGCAAGCGTAGATACTAGCTGAGGCACATGGTGGGGTAGCGGGAGGACATTATGGCGGTCGGGTGACTTCCCAGAAGGTACTGCATGCAGGACTTTGGTGGCCCACATTACATAATGATGCAACAGACTATGCGCGGCCTTGTGATGTTTGTCAGCGAACTGGCAATCCGTCCAGACGCGACGAGATGCCATTGCTACCTCAAATGACATTGCAACCGTTCGAAAAATGGGCTATGGATTTTGGAGGACCGATCCATCCACCATGGAAACACATAGGTGCATGGTATATTGTCACGGCAACAGAGTACTTGACCCGATGGGCTGAGGCATCCCCTGTAGTTGATTGCTCCGCCGCAACGGCTGCTCGATTTGTGTTTGATCACATTATCACTTGTTTCAGCTACCCCAAGATATTGCTGAGTGATCAAGGCAGCCACTTTCTTAATCGCATTATCAGTGCATTGATGGAGGAGTTGTAGATACAGCATAAGAAGAGTACACCCTATCACCCACAGGAAAATGGAACGGTGGAGGCGTTTAACAAGGTGTTGGAGCATGCGTTGACAAAAGTGTGCAATGCGAACCGCAACGACTGGGATCTAAAAATCCCAGCAATATTGTGGGCCTATCACACCACATGTAAAAGGTTGACTGGTCAGACACCTTTCAAGCTGGTATATGGGAAGGAAGCAATTATGCCTGTGGAGTACATTGTTCCAAGTCTACGAATTGCGATTGTTACGAGCATGGATGATGTCGCAGCATTAGATGAACGTCTAGCACAATTGATGGAGTTGGAAGAGGATCGATTTATCGCTGGCTTTCACCAAGTGGTGGAGAAGGATCGCCAAAAGGCATGGCATGATCGCTACATCAAAAGTAAACAGTTTCAGCAAGGCGACTTAGTGTTATTATACAACAGCAAGTTTATGAAACATCCAGGCAAGTTGCAGATGCATTGGCTGGGTTCATATCGCATCAATAGTATTACTTCAGGAGGAGCGGTTCAGTTGCAGTGGTTGGATGGGGTGATGCTCCCCAAGCTGGTAAATGGTCACAGGTTGAAGCCCTATCGCTCGGGCTTGAAGCAGTGCGATGTCTGAGTCGCATCAAAAAAAAAAATGGTTGTTGCAGGTTGCTTGGTGGCAGATGACGCACTAACAGAAGAAGGTATGCGAAAGTGGGAAGGCTTGTGCTGCAAGTTTGGAATAGTCGGAGACACATGGAAGCATTGAAACCCATTCAAATCAGTAATAAATGCCAAAATTTTAGACAGTTAATTAACGGTATTGTTCGAATCATGGGCATTAATGCCAGATCCGACCGATCGCGGACAGGATCGTCGGTAGATTTGCCTCATTAATACAGGATTTGGGTGAGTTAATTCATGATTTAGGCATGATTACGGCGGATTTGGGTAGATGCTATAAGTATGGTTTAGCGTCGGGCAGAAGACACTGAGGAATTAGTAATACGTGTTGTTGTGGAGTGTTGTAGTGATCTGAGCCAGTTACTGTTAAGTATATAACGAGGAGTGGTGAGGTATGCCAGGCGAATTGGAGACAGTAGACATTAGCAGTGAAGTAGAGTCTCCATTCATTCCGGTTGTTGTAGAAAGAGAAGCTTTGTCCTCGGACACTATTGATCTTGGTGCCGAGGTTGCCAACATGTCTGTGGGAGCATCAAGCATTGCTAAGAAGCGCCGAGGAAGTCAGCCTTCTAAATCTCCGCAGAGTAAGAGGTTGCTTCAGTCTACGGTGGTTGGCGAAGCTCTGGAGCAGGTGGGGCAGTCCAGTCGCACCATTCATCCATCTGCCCAGTGGCTGGGATAGTCCCCTAATAATATTCTTGGTTACATCCCTCCTATTCGGTCGGATGCCACCCCGCGTAAAACCTGAAACAGAAATTCAGTGTGAAGATGCCCGCACTCCCAACTGGGATGACATGCTCAGTGGATATTGGGTCAGCACTGATGCACCTGCACTACGAAGACCACGACATGGTGGCCCAACCTGAAATTATAACCGCACCATATGTGCCTGAGACACGCAATTCACTAGTTCCATAGAGACACGACTGGGCATGAGGACTGCAGCAGGCCGGCTTGTTAGGGCTCATTAACATGCCGCATTTTGGGCGCTCAGTGTAAGTTGGTTCTTGTGTAAAGCAGCTCTTGTCATGCTTCCATGGGGGTTCATTGTGGTTGGACAAAGAGGTCCCAGTCACTGCTGACTTGATTTCTTTCATTATCGGCTTACCTAAGAATGGTGTTGATCCGGCATAGTTTATTCAAGGAAAAGAAAATGAGAAGAAGCGGGCGCGTCGGTTGGCACAAAAGTATGAATTGGAATTGGATGGGCGTGGGTATCACACCAGTAGCTGCAATAATCAGGCGGTACTCATGGGCATTAAGATCCTGTCCTGTAAAGTGATTAGGGGAGGTCTCCCTAACCAATGTAATTCGGGAATAGTTGTCTGCGTAGAGCAATGTGCGGAAGGAGTCTAGATGAACTGGTCCCTATACCTCTTAAATCAACTCATGGAGGATGTCGCAGACATCCAAGTGGGTAGAGGCGCTTTCTCATATAGTTGGTTGTTGCTGTTGATCGCTCTAGTTGCATGGAAAGAGCCCGACACCTACCAGGGTATGGACTGCCCGGCTGCAGCAGAACGACGACGGGCACGTTATCAGAATCTATGGTATGTACGAGAGCCCGAGCGCATCCGAGAGTGCCAATTGCAGTTTTGGCTGTATTCAGAAATGCTTTGTGACACAGCAACACAGGTCCCGCAAATATCCGAAGATACTGTGGCACGATTCACACCTGTCATGGCATTTGCAATACGACCAAGTGTTATACATATCCAAGCTCACCGTGATATTGAGAAACAATGGTTGCAGACGAGGTATAAAGTGACAGCGCCAAATTTGGAGGCTATTGTGAATGAGTGGCCAGAGGCTTGGCGACAGCCCATGAGTTCCGTAGAAATTGATGTTGGAGGTCTTCCGGTGGGTCCTGCGGATCGAGTATCAGCTCAGGATCAATAGAGTCATCTTAGTTCTGATCATGAGTCAATCAGAACACCAACTTTGGATGATAGCGACTGCACTCTTGAGGAAAACCGGTCAAAACGGCACCACAAGCATGCGACGATCAGTGGGATGTCTTTACCAGCGGAGGCGCAGTTGGGCCGGTTAATCACAGCCCTTAGCCATGTCGCCACAGCGGCTGCCGACAAAATGTCCGTCAAAGCAGAGGAGGGATTCTCTATGCTTGCTACTCATATGGATTCTTTGTATAATGCAGTGTTACAAAAGGAACCCGGTAATGTACCCATGCAGGAGATGGTCACAATCCGCACCACGCCCCGGGTCCAGAATATCAACATTCCCCTGACTACGGTTGTGACTGACAATGAGGCTTTGTAAAATGTGCTACAGTCGATTGCCCAGGTGACTGTCAATGTTAATGAACTACCGGCAATGGCACTGGCGGCAATGCAGAGGGTCACCTCCCAGAAAATGGCGGATAGAATGCATGAAATCAGCAAGAACTTTCAACACTTGCACGCAAGCGATGCAGCTGCAACCTCTGAGATTGATGAGCTTACAAGCAGGGCTGCTGCAGCGTGGAAAGTAGTGGATGACTTGGAAGCCGACCTTAAGAAGGAGCGGGCTGAGAAGAGTCGCGCAGTAGAAGCACTTAAAAAGGAACAAGACTTCCTTATTGCGGAAAAGGCTCGCATGTGGGACGACAGCGTTTCGGTTGACCGAGCGATTACAGAGGCTTATCAACATGTCCCAGAGCCCACCGAAGAGGTAGACGTGCTCCACCAAGTGCAGCGGCTGGGGGTTTCTATTGTTCAATTGCAATAGGAGAACGACCTGTTGAAGGCTCAGTTGAAACCAGGTACGCCTCAGGCCGAGGTGGATGAATGAAGAAGGGCACTTGAGGAAGTTGCCACCCAGATGGAGGAGCTGGAAACCTAGGCAACCAGGCTCACCACTGAAATGGTACAGTTTTGGGGATGCATCGTTCACAATGAGCAAGTTGAACAACTCACTAAAATCCGGCAGGAAGCGGAGGGCCAGGTGGCCACATTAAAGGCTGCGATGAGAACCCTGCCACCAATGGAGCAATTTTCTAAGTCGCACGAGCTGAAGGACTTGCAACAACTGGTTGTCAAGGCAGATGAACAACAAAAGATATGTGCGGCCCAGTTGGAAGAATTCTAGGACACTAGCGGGAAACTGATTATGCAGGCCAGTGAATCACTATAAGCAGTATAGAAGTATCGATAGCAGGTCATGGACAAGCTTGTCGATCACCCATCATCCGACGATGTGATCAGCAGTCAGGCAGCAGCTAAGGATGCTCAGGAGCTAGTGCGGAATGTCGAACAGCCGTATGCAGACTTCAAGGCAAAGACCGCGACGTGCACTATGTCCAGCAGTTGACGTGGCTCGAGGGCAAGCCACAAGATTGTGTTGGGGGCCTGTTGGCAGGCGGTTTGATGGGGAAATGTCACAGTACCTCCGATCCTGCGACACATCGGATTAGGGCGTGAAAGGAGTATTTTGTGCTAAAGAATACCGCAGTTGGCGGGTTTTGGGTCACTTGGACCACATATTATGTAATAGTGATTTAGTTGTACCGCGGTATGTAGGTTTTTGGGGTCATTTGGACTGAGTCAGTTAGATATTGGGACAATTGTCCATAGTGTCTGTTAGGAAGTCAGTTGTAAGTGGACAAATATTGTAATGGCAGAAGCTTATAAATAGATGAGAGTTGTAAGTGTTAGATATAGAGGAAGAATGAGGGAGAAGAACAATTGGGTACGGGATCTGTGTTTTGCTTCTGGTATATGATCGCGATAGTAATATAATGATGATGTTTTGGTATGAACTTTGTGCAATGTTGCGATGTATGAATGTTGTTTGATGCAATGTCGGCTTACTGTTGCTATGATGATAAATGTTGTGATTAAGTAATATGTTCTATGTAGAATGTGATGATAAATGCTGCGATGAAGTAATATGTTATATCTCCTTGCCAAATGTTTAAATTTTATGTTTAAGTACCACAATAGAGTTGGTCCGTGCAGCCACAACTCTCCTCCTCCCTCGGTGGAAACATGGTTCCGTCTTCTCTTCCTGGACGCCTCGGGTGAGACCTCATCCACTCGACGGGTGTTGTTGGGTGGGCTCAAACCTGCCCGGGCCGGTGCCCAGGGAGAGTGTGGTATGTGTCGACAGTGAGGCGAACCCCTGTCGACCGAGGTCGCGTTGGTCAACAGTCTGCCAATTTTTATTAAAGGAACATCTCAAAATACATAACACAAAGCCTCACGGGTTCCAACAGGTTTCAACACTTTACTTCTCATTACATATGAATATATACAAGTATTCTCATCCCTGAGGCTCGAATCACTCTAACAGAAAGTTGTTATTGCTTGAGATGACACCTATACAGACATTTTCATCCTCAATGCGGAAGTCGGAATGCGGATTGCAGAACTCGGGAGCGCCAATTCGTCAGGGAGGTGAATTTGGCAATCCGAATTGCGAATCCTGACTACAGATTGCGGGAAGGATGTTGCGGGTTGCAGATCAGAACCCATTGCGGCTGTGTATAAAATGGAAGATATTTATTTAAAAAAGAATGTTTCAGTGGGTCTCCCATCACCTCTTAATGGCACCAGGGAGGTCGGGGAACATGACATGCATTCCAAGTGTACATATCTTTATTGATTATGGGGCTTCTTCAATTTGCGTTTGATCCTTACTTTACGGCTCCATGTATTCATCAAGGGGATTTGGGGCTTCTTCAAGTTTCACTTCATTATGATCATGTGGACACTTTAGATCTTTACTTTTGGGATTCATATCTTCATCAAGGGGATTTGGGGATTCTTGAAGTTTCACTTCATTATGGTTAGGTGGACACATCATCATCACTTTAGGGATTCTTCACACTTCTCATAATCATGGTATTGTGGACACATCATCATTTCTTTGGGGGCATCTTCAAATGATTTAGGGGCTTGCTCCATTTGTGTACCACTCAAAGTGTCTTGTGGACATATCATCATTGCTTTGGGGGCATCTTCAATACCTTTAATGGATTGCTCCATTTGTGTACAACTTAAAGTGGGAATGTGGGAACAACCACATGTTATCTTATCCCGTGAGGGCCATACTCAATAGCTATTCCATAAGCAGACTACTTTGGAGTTATATACACTTATGTCAAGGCACCTTCAAAGCTCTTCAAGGCTTCAAACAATCGTCCTTTATCATTTCAATATCATCATCATCATTTCCACATCATCATCATCGTTATCAACGACAACATCACTCAACAATATTATAAGCTCATGACACAGATCTCTTGATCCTGTTGACATCAATGACAAGTTTATTGAACAGTTACAACAATAAAATTATGATGTTTACATTGTTTTTAGTGAAAGGGACAATTTAAAGGGTGAGCAAAGGTGTCATCCAGTGTGTGATGGTTTTGTGGAAACCATTGGTGTTGGAAATGATTGCGACTTATCTACGATACATGTTTCTGTGTTGGTGTCATGCCCCAAGTCTCTCGACTCATGGGAATAATTTATTCATATACCACCCATTGACGAGGTTTTTTAAAAGACCTCCTTTGGGGTCACCCAACATATATACTCAGTTGGGTAAGCATTGTGTGACTATGTAAGGTCCTTTCCACATGGGAATGAACTTGTCAAGTCCTGGATTCTTGTCTTTTTTGGCATAAAAAACAAGGACAAGATCGCCCTCACAAAAGGTGCGAGGGTGAACATGACAATCATAACGGGATTTGGTGTGTAGCTTCATGGCTTCATTTTGCTGTAATGAATCATGATGCTCCTCATCAAGGAGCTCCAAAGTGAACAATCATTGTTCTAGTGTCGATGTGTCCAATAATAGATCCACTACTTATTAGTGTAGGGATTTGGCACTCAATGGATAAAATTGCTTCTAGTCCATGAACAAGGTGAAATGGAGTAAATCTCATTACAGTTTTAACATATTTTTTGTATTCCCATAGCATCAACAATAGCATGTGATGCCAATTGGTTTTGTTCTTGCTCATTGTCTACTGGAGCATGGTTTTGACGACTTTATTGACTGCCTCAACCTACCCATTGGCTTGCAGATAGTTAGAGGTCAAAAATTCATATTTAAACCCCAATCAGGCCACTAGCTCTTCGAATTTCTCATTCTAGAAATGAGTTCTGTTGTCAAAGACCAATTGTTTAGGTATGCCAATGCATGATATGACGTGGTTAAATAAATATCTACCTGTTGTGGTGCTAGTGCAATTGAAAGTGGGCATTGCTTCAACCCATTTGGTAGATTAATATGTGGAAATAACAATATAGTTGTCTCCTTGAGCTAACACATGAAGACATTCCATAAAATCGATTCACCATTTACAAAAGGGGTCAACTATGATGACTGAGTGCAAAGGCACATGTGGTACCCTAGTTTTGCTAGAAAATATTTGATAGTTTTCTGATCATTTGATGGCATAAATGCAGTCTTTGAATAGTGAAGGACAAAAGTAGCCGATGCAAAGGACTTTTTGGGCGGTGTCCAATCTTGATAAGTGGCCATTGCATGCTCCGCTATGGAAATCATTGAGCACTTGCTCAGCCTCGTCATGAGATATAAATCTCCACAAAATGGTGCCAATACCACGTCAATAGAGAATGTCTCCGAGGAGGAGATAATGAGGGTCTTGGTGATGAATGCGGTGACAATCATCACATGAGAGGTGGGAGGAAAATTTCTGCGTGCGAAGGTATGTGAGAACATCTCCATACCATGGATCTTCACTGGATAAGATGAAGAGGTGTTCGTATGTAAATTGATCATTTACTAGGGGCCCTAGTGTGATGGTTGGGAGATCAATCATGAGCTCATCAAGGGCTAAATATTTTTTTCTTTTGGGTTTGGCAAACTCTAGACCAAATTCTTGGAGGATGACAATCCAATGAGAAAACTTACCATTGAAAATTCATTGACTTAGCATGTACTACATGGGGTTAGAGTCTACAATCACCGTTGTTTTGTGAAGAAAAATGTATTGTCACAATTTTTTCACTGAGAGGATTACAACCAATGCTAATTTCTCATCATGGATGTAATTGAGATGCGGCCCTGACAATGTTTTGTTGATGTAATAAATGACGTTTTCATTCTAATCCTTGTCAATTTTAACTAAGACGCCAATGAATGAACATGATGACATTAACACATAAAGGATGAAATCCTTTTTGAAGTCTAACAGGGATATAAGAGGAGATGATTCCAAAGCCTTTTTTAATGCCTCGATATACATATTTCCTCCATGTTTCCGAATTAGCATGTTATTGTAACAATGGTCCTTTTCCAAAACAATTAAAATCCAATGATTTTTGAAAAACAATAGGCAGCTCTGGTTTATTTTTAATCTAATTGGATTTGTTCTTTAATGTAATAGAAATTGAGTATAATGGCTATGTAATAGAAAGAAATAGAGATAACTAAAGACTAATGAAGCAGTACTATGGAGCATACCTTCCTCTGGATACTTTTTTTCTTCATATAGCCTTTCCTAAAAAAGAGGCAGTCTTTGGAAAGAATTGAGTATTCCATGACCGGCCTTGCCTACCTTCTTAGTTTAGTGGCTCAACTGGAAACTGACCCCTCTTCCATAACCGTATGCTTTTGATGAATTTTTAGATGCTATTGGTCTCCATATTGAAGCTTAAACCCATTAGCATTCTCAATTTATGCGATCTGGAACACCAGTAAAAATGTTCGGATTGTATAGAAATTGCAAGATTCACACTTTCTTGCTTTCTTTTAAATCAAAGAGGTAGCTATAAGGTTGGTGGCCTTTGCTCATAACACCTTTCTCCCTATTTGTAAGGTTGGTGGCCTCTATTCTCATGACAAAATTGTCCCTATTTATAAAATTATCTTGTTTGTTATTCATACGATGTAATAAACTCATAGAAGTTAGCTTTATGTTTTATGAATTAAGTAGTTTTTTATTACAACGCATTTTATTTGTGTTGTAATAAATAGAGACATGTTACGGTCATTCTAGAACATCTTGTGAACCAATTAGCAAGTATCCTACCCTAGCTTTAGAGTCATAGAGACGAAAAGGAGAGTGCACCTACAAGCAATTGTGAGGAGATTTCTTCCTTGCTTATGAGCATTAGCAAGGAGACCTACCAGGCCCATGACACACTTCACAACCCAATTAAATCCTTATATATTATATATCTAGGTCAAGAGCAACACAAATAATCTATTTAATCTATAGCTAGGATTTTTCACACACGACATTGAAGAAAGCAAGGTCGAATGAAACCCTCATAGTCAATTCATCTCTACCCACTGCACAAAACTACCATCCATCAAGCAAATACAATGCAGTGATTAATCAAATACAATGCAATGATTAAGACAAATAAATTGTATTGAATGTGTGTTAATTAAATCAATGTTACATGTACATTACATGATTGAGAACCATATCCATTGTTACTGCATATCAAAATTTAAATACAACCTCTTTAGCATTACTATAAAATGGCATGACAAATTTGGCCTTTCCTTGAAATAAGGCCAATTAAAAATTTCAAAAATTTCATTGGTGGACATAAAATTCCTACATAAAAACTATGGAAACTTTCCTTAAATTGTTATATACATGCTTTGGTTTACATGCATAAATAATGAAAATGCAAAAAAGTGATTTATAGAGTCCTTGCAAGCTCTTCTTCACAAGACTAAATAAAGTATTTAGCATTAAATATGTAGGATCAACATTGTCCTCTTATGCAAGGTGGGCATTGATTAACTAAACTCCAAACATTTAATCCCAATGCAATCTATCCCTATAGGAAAATTGATTTTTATTGTCAATTAGGATCATGAACCATCATTAGAAATTGGAGCCTAAACCATTCAATTATATCGTATTAGTAGTAGTAAAACCACCTCTCACCCATTTATGCACCTTGCCAGAAATGGACACTTGGTGATTGAAACCGTCTAGCTCAATCAATACAAAGTATCAAAACCTTTTCCAAGTTATAACCTAGTGAAAATATTTGCCTTAGACCACTAGGATTAATATTACGAAGTAAAAACTAAATTTTATTCTTATTAATAATTTTCACAATGAGAAAAATCAAATCTCATAGAAAAATTGTTCCCACTCCGCGTGGTGTTGGTCAAACTTTCGCTTGATTTAATTATTCATTTTCTCTTTTTCCATCGAAACTTTTGGGAATGGGATATGGGGCACTCAAATCGCCCCGGTATTACTGTTGTTGGTCAAGATGATTGTAGATATTTTATGTCCATTGAAACATCTGCCCGTCGTTGGTCAAGACGATTTGTCAGCGATTCATTTTCTTCTGCCGTATTCGAGTGGGTATTCACCTCGCTAATCGCTATCTGTTCGGCCAGGAATACGGCCTCCTATCAATGACAACATGACACCTAAAATGAAATCATGGCCAACTCGCCAAATCAATGGAGAAGCAATAAGCAAATAAGCAAATAGAGAAGATAAAACATGACCTGTATTATTTAGGAAACACTAGCGTTTTTAGAATGAATAGAGTAGTGAACAAGTTATGAAGGATAAATGTTGTGGAGTAACCATGAACATAGACTCACTCTAGTGTAGTAATGGAGTTGTCTAAATATTTGATGATTTACATTTTTTCTTGTTAAAATGGTTGAAATCCAACGAAAAATCTTTGGTGAAATCATAATTTTTCATGGTTCAAATTTTATTTTTTGTTGCAAAAATGGATTCAACAGGCTCAAATACCCTGTAACGCCTACATTGTGCAATCTCACCAACTTATATATGTGATTCCAGCAATTCTAGCTGGATTGTTGGTAAAAATGATTGAAAAAGAGTCGGAAAAATGGTCCAAATCATCGAACCT
The DNA here is from genome assembly GCA_027924585.1 of Larix kaempferi. Taxonomy (NCBI): domain Eukaryota; kingdom Viridiplantae; phylum Streptophyta; class Pinopsida; order Pinales; family Pinaceae; genus Larix; species Larix kaempferi. Next base: position 1,013,556 of record BSBM01000697.1, on the reverse strand, counting down.
TTAGACTACTTGTGTATAATAAGCAATTGAACTGTGACTTGCGATACGGGTGACTACGAAAGGATAAAGAAAAGTAGTTGGTGTTGGGAGAAGCATCAATTACTAAGGGTTCGGTTTGATACATGCAGATCAATTAAAGGTTTGATATGCTCAACCTGCTCTTATGTTGATCTATTCAATAACTACACAACATCAAATATATATCCAATGGGTTGGGGTTGTGGGGTAAGAATGAACACAGATCAATGTAGTCATAATTGCAATGCTTGTGCAAAATGTATATTGTTGATGTAATGTTAATGCCAAGATCCACATTGTGCACTATCTGTACAATGGGATTTGATTAGAAGTATTTTACAAGTCAATCGTTGCCGTTGATCAAATTTGAACCCATCCCAACCCTTCCAAAGGTTTTTGACCCATCTTGGTCCTTTTAAAGGTTTTTGACCCATCTTGGTCCTTCCAAAGGGTTTAGACCCATCTCAAAATTGTTAAGTAAAAATTGCCCTTAAAAAATTTGAAACCTTAATTTACCCTACCAACAAAGAACGAAAGAGTAGTTGTAAATCTTTTAAAACAAGGGCAATATCTATTCGTTGAATACATTAGTTGGGCAATGATGCATTCCTTGGATAAGTATTCTATTACTATGAATTTGAATAATTTCTTCCATATTATTAAATTGTCTTTAAAATTTGAGAGTGGTTTCGAAAATGTCATTGGTGTGAGAATTTGGCTGGTGAAGAATTTGAGTTTTGTTTGATTTGATGCATTTTAAAATACTTGGTTTCTCTAGGACTTTTCAAAAGAAGAATTATGATAGCTGGAACCATGGTCCATTTGTCCACATGTTGAGTTGAATACAATTATGTTAGTCCATTTGTCCACATGTGGAGTTGAATACAATTATGTTAGTCCATTTGTCCACATGTTGAGTTGAATACAATTATGTTTTCTTCCAATTACATGATGGTTCAATTTCATGATACTTCTCTTTACATGCACCATATAATAAATAATAAAAAATGTGAATGTGTTACATTTAATGAGGGGCAATTATTTTCTATAATGGCATTATATGAAGCAATTTAGTTCATTTAGTATGAAAATTGATATATTACCGAATCACAAATTTAATCAAAATACATAAAATGAACAATCTAAGATGGTTTATAGAGTATTTCTAGAACTTGTGGTTCGTAGTTTCTTGTGAAATCAATTAAAAAAACTAAATCCATGGGTGCCATTCACAAGTGAAAACTAAATATGTGGTCGGGTTTGACAATTAGTTCACTTGGTAGAGATACAATAAAGAAAACATTCAACTTCATACAAATTTAACATTATAATAATTCATAAGGTAAACGTGAATAGATTGCCTTTACTACTTGCGTATGTGTTTAGTCGCAATTCCATTTTTTTAAATATTCATGCCCATGCTACTTTGATTGTAGTTGTTCTTAGAAAGAAAATTTTGGTGGAAATTTTTCATACACTTTTTTGTGTTTTGAAAATGGTATCCAGTGTGAATTTTCTTTTGGCCTCACCATTGAAAATCCCTTAGAATTTTGACCTTGTCCAATCCTCCATTCATTCATTTATATAGTATCATTTGTTCACAATATTTTATATAAAATACAACATATTTTCATTACTCTAGCTATGATCTATGAACAACCATTGTGCACCATCGCTATCTTCTTAAGATTTTGTTGATTCAATTATAGTCACATATCTGTAATCAATATTTTTGAATTTATCTTTGAGCCCCGTGAACTATGTACATTAATTCCACTAATTCCCGCATCCTTGACATGAGCTAGGAGAGTATATTTAAAGCTAAACCTCTCCACCATTTCCTCCAAGAATTGTTTTTGTTAATGCTTCTTGTGATAGACATTTGATCGGGTATTTTTTGGTGCCTTTCCTCATGCAATGCATGCTTTCATTTAATGATTCTACTATACAAGTTTCATCATTTAACTACTTTGGTTTCTTCTGGTTGTTATTGATTCTTGTATATTTTTCTCTATGGTTTTCCATAATAGACCAAGTTCTCTTTCTTGATCTTTGAATCTCTAGCGGTTGCACTCATTCCATGTAGTATGCACCAAGAATCCTAGAAAGATATATACCAAGCTTTGTTCAGAAGCAGGAAAGTGAAGGGTTGCTTCCGCCATTGTTCCAATCACCCAAGTGTGAGCCCATGTGATTTCATCTGCATCTCAAGTTCACCTTAATAAGCCGTATTGAACCTATATGCAAGTTGGTAGGTGACTTCTTGACAATTTCACATTTTCATTTCGGCCCATATATACTGGTTTCTTCCATCTCATTTCGGGGAGTATGTAAAAAAAATTAAAATAATAATTCAGTGAATACCACAATTTTGAAAGAATTATTTATTTATTTATTAAAATTTATTGTTTTTTTCATATAATGAGTGTTTAATTTTTTAAGATTGAAAATATTTAGAAGGAAAATATTTTATTTTCATTTATTTTATTTTATTTTTTATTTTTTTTATAAAGGGTTTGCTTAATTCAAACTTGTCAATAAAAGTACAACTATTTATATAATACTTCATTGTTGAAGGGTTGGCTAAATATATGCCTTTCAAATGAAAAGAAGACCAACCCTTCAAATTTGATCACTGACTGCTACAATTAAGAAGATAAAGGATAGGATCTACTGACACGTGCCGTTGACATTCCCATACAACAATGGAGGATGAGAAAGAGAGGCATATAGAAATGCAGAATAGAGTGTGTATGTGGCATGCCTATGCCATCAAGAAGGGCAAGTATATGTATTTTTATTTATTTGAGCATTTCCTTTAGCTTCCTCTTTGGTAATAGAGATGACTATGATTTGAACCAATGTTCCCCATTAAGTTATGAAATTGGTAATGGTGTTTTTAATGGGAGATAATTGCATGGTCATTTTATATGAGTAGATGGACAAAATGTTTTAATTTTTTTATTGAAACATGGCCACAAGGAAGTTAGTGGAAGTTAGTGAAGTTGAAAGATATTTTTAATTCGTAAAGTGTGGCAAATAATAATTAGAAAAGAGTGCAAATAATGCTATACATGTTGGGAAATATAGTATATATCTTAAATTACACAACATTAATTGCATCTTGTAAGGTGCTTATTGTTTGCAAGTGTTTTGATTTAATGTGATGTTAAAAAATATGCATGTTTGAAATATTATTATATGACCTATTAAGGGCACACGTACCTCCTTTTTTTGTAAGTAAGTACCCACGGGGATTTGAACTTGTGGCATTCCATTTACAACTTCTCATCTCAATTACTCATTACCAATTGCTCTGCCCCCCATGGGTTAAAGGAAATCCCTTTAAGGTGGGTTGTATTCCCCATGTCAGTGGTAAGCCCTATTATTTAGGCATGTAGGTTGTAGTGAAATGGTGCATGTAATCATGTGATGTGATTCCCTTTCATAAGCAGAGAGATTGTGATATCAAGTTGTGGAATTAACCATTGGGTAGGTACAAGAGTGGTAAGTACCCATATCCTAGGTCGATGTTGAATCATACAAGATGATTATTCAGTTAAAGGGGAAATAGTATGTTAATATTAGTGTTTAGATGTTGGGACCAAGTTATGATTAAGGAAGAATTTAACATGTTAATGAACCATGTAGGTGAAAAGGTTTTCGAGCACACTGGTGGGTATCAAAACTAGAAAACCATGCATCCAAGTAGATGGATTTCTTCTTATATAAACATTGATAATAAGTTTTTTTAGGTACAAAATAATATAGAAAAAAGTTTGAGGATGAATCCCATGATGAAATAAGCCCAATTGATTGTGCAATGCAAATGCAAATTAAAATTTGTATATCTCCGTAATCATGGCTAATGATAAGCCAAAACCATTTGATGCATTGATTGGTTTGTGGTCATCCAAAACCTGTAATGTGCCAAGGGAGGATAATATGGGGTATTAGGGAGGTGCTCAAGGGGAAAACGAATGTAACGTGAATAGGACCTCTTGCTAGTTGGTGGTAATAAACATGTCGATTAGGTGGTTAGAATACGTAATATAATAATAAGGGTTAGTTGGCATATAAATACTCATGAGAAAGTATAAATACACACAAATATGTACCTTATTAGATTTGAAGATAGAATATAAATATTAACGTGAGAAAAACATATAGATGCACACAATAAACCACAATATAATGAACCAATAATGTAGAAAAAAAACTTGAGTTAGGGTAACACCATTAAATATTCCTTATGGAAGGAATCACTCCACAAGTCATGCTTGCTACAACTATTACATACAACATCTGACTTATCAATACAATGATACTCGTGAGTATTTAGATTTTCTCATGGGTAATCTGATACGAACTACCCCTTACTATTATATCATTTCTTTTAACCTCCTAGTGGATATAATAATTACCTACTAACTACCAAGTGGGATTATTCACATTACATTTGGTATCCCCTTGGGTACCTCCCTATGTACCGTATATTATCCTCCCTAGGTACATCACCTTATTAGATCCAAAGATAATTATAAACATTAACTTGGAAATAACACATAGATGCACACAATAAACCACAAGATAATGAACACAATAATGTAGAGAAAACCCTTAAGGTAGAGTAACACCATTACATATTTATTATGGAATGAATCACTTCGCAATCCATGTTTGCTACAACTATTACATCGAACATCCAATTTATTCATTACAATGATACTCATACATATTTATACTTTCTCATGGGGATTCATATGCCAACTACCCCTTAATATTATATTATTTCTTATAACCACCTACTTGACATATTTATTACCCACCAACTACCAAGTGAGCCTATTACCATTACATTTATTATCCCCTTAGGTACCTCTCCAGGTACCTCATATTATCCTCCCTATGTACATTAAAAAATCACTCATCATGGTTAAGAGTAATTCAAAACTCATTTTATGTTGTTACGTTTCAGGGTAAACTAAAACCAGTGATGATGTATTAGTTAAGGGTAAACCACAAAATCCCTAGATGATTGATAATGTGTTAAGGGGGAGTGAAAAAATGGAACATCGCACTCAAAGAAAAGGATAACAATGAAGATCATGATACAGCACAACCAATGAAGATGCATGAAGACATAGACAACAAAACCAAGCAATTAAAAGAACACTGAAAACACAAACAACAAGTACTCATTAAGGCGATGTGTTGGAGGATGCAACTCATACTTGTTGTAATGATTGAACATGAATGCAAACAACAAGTATTCGATAAGGGATATTGAAGGATCTAGCACATACTTTTTATAATGATTGAGCCCATGAATCCTTGAACGCGTGACCAAGAAATGCGACTGCTAAGAATAAGTAATAAGAACATGGAATGTTTATAAGAAGATACGATTGAGATGTCTTGTGCCCCAATGAGGTGTTTAGTTGTTGTAGATGATAAGGTTCAATGCCTTAGGCTCCAATGAGGTGGTAAGTTGTTGTATATGATTATGCAATCTTCAATATCCATATAGTTATCCAGAACCTATAAATATGTATTGTGTATGCACAATTCAAAATATAATAAATGTTTATTTTGTATATGTCATTTTTAATTATTTTCTTTAGAAGAGTCTACCAATTTCCTTTTCCATGAGCTTCCACAAGCTTATGTATGTTACACAAGACAGAGATCGTCCTCAAGGATCCAATGCCTTTTTCAATTCAACATATGAACAACATGGAGTAGGTGTTTTCCCAATCCTTAGAATTAATTCTCTTTCTCTCTATGGATTATAATTTTTTTTCAAGAGTCAACATATGAACAACATGTGGAGTAGGTATTCTCCAATCCTTAGAATTAATTCTCTTTCTCTCTATGATATTCTTATTATGTAAACGAGGGTTTGGATATTCTTTATGTAAGTTCTCATTCATATATTCGTAGATTGAGGAAAAAATGAAATAATTTGATAACATAATTCATAAATACAAAAACCCAACTTCAAGGTTTATAGTGGATGCATATTCCATGCATGTATTTAAAGTGGTGAGGGAGTTCATGTTCTATGCATATCCAAGTAAGTGATTCTCTTGGATGGATTATTTGGAACAATTTGGAAGAAAAAATCTCACAAGGAATTACTCAATGTTAAGAAGGTTGATGAACAATCCTTTGGTAGTCTCATATGAAAAAGGAACTCCACCACATTCTATGATAGTGATCCATGCACACTATTAAATATAAACATATCAATAGATTCATCTTCAGTAGTAGTTGTTTTTCCCTCATCTTAGGATCAATAATTTATCGAAGGAATGCAATTTTAGAGCTCAAGAAGGACAAGGAGAGGGGTGAATCTCACAGTGAGGAGACAAAGAAGGAGTGATGATGCGGATTTGGAATATGAGGAGTAACAAAATTGACAAGGTTCATTAAATGAAAAAAGAATTGATTGGAAACATAATTGGTTATCTAAAAGTATATTTTACATAATTTTACACTAATTTACCTTAAACCATAAGTATATTTAGTATTTAATTGTATTCTTGTAAGTAATATATAAAAGAATCCTATCCAGGTGTAGACCAGTCACGAAGCCCATTATATGACAAGACACTTTGCAAAGGAGGTCGTTGGTTCAAACCTCAGATAACCCGTGCTCCATAGACATAATCAACCCCATGTCATGTGAATAAGACACTCCCCCAGTTGTCGATTCCCAACTGGTTTTCATTTTCATTTAAAAAATTTCGTCCAAAATTTTTAAAGATAATAAAGTTATTTAACAATAAGGATTGAAATTTAAATTAAAAGAAAAAGCTATTGCTTCTATTACCCATAGGAGGGCATCCAAATTGCAATAGCTATCCTGTAATCATTCCAAAAAATAAAAGCTACAACATTGCCGCCGATAAGGGTTTTCAAATTTCATGGTCCATACCGGACGAATGTGAGTCGTGTCATAACACTGGAGGAAGATGTTACTCTTCTTTCAGTGATCTTAATTATGGAGGAGGTTATGCCACATACTGCATTTGTCCCAATGATTATGTCCACTACATTTGTAGCAATGATTGTGTCCCGGTATTTTAGAGAGTTGAATGCTCCATCACCTTAATCAAAACTATTTACTGCACCTGTTCTTCATATTTTATAAATTGCTCTAAACACTTCAATCAAAACTATCTACTGCACTTGCTGGCATATTTTATAATCTCTAACCCATTCTAGTAAAGCTTATTTGACCGTATTTGTGTCAAGATTGTTTTATGAATATGAACGATATCAAGTTTTTTTAAAGATAATGATACATTTACTGACAAAGTTTCATATTTGGGATTTATATATTTGAAAATTGAGTTCTAGCAATTAAAAAATTGTGGAAAAATGTCAATTGAAGCAGGTCTTTGTCATTTTATCTAAACCTGCTCAAGTAGGTATGCATAAAGTTTGTTTCCCGCGTATTTGTTTGCAACTTTATATCAAGATCCAAACAACAATTTTCATTTAACTTCCTGTAAGGTTAGATCTTTATTTTGTTGGTTCTTTCTATTTTTCTAGATGTTGGTATTCCATCGTGTGGTTTGCTTGCAACATCAAATAACACAAAATCTCTTTGTGTTTAGGTGGAGGTATGAAGGGATTGTTTTTTAGAAATGTCATTTTGGGAGAAGACCCTATCATGAATGAAAATCCTCGCACTCTTTGAAATGTTGATCCTACAAGATTATATGAATTAATTTAACTTCATGAATGGGTCGTTGTTACTTTTTTTTAGATATTGATATTGCATCATGTGAGTTGTTTGCAACATCAAACAAGAGCTACGTGGTGGCAATCTCCCAGACATTACCATTGCCACGTGCTATTGCAATTTTGATATGAGCAAATTACTTTGGCATATGGTTTTCTATTTTGATATGAGTTTGTCTTCATAACTTAGGAGTCGTCGCCATTAACTCACATAGAGTTCCTATCAACAACGTGCTATTAGTACTCGTTGTTCGGGTACACAGGGTACTACCAAAGGACCGAACACCAAGAGCAACCACTTCACACAAACAGATCACAGATCAACACACCGATGTTTTGACGTGGTTTAAACCCTCTTGAGGGAAACACTCCACGACCCCGGCCAAATAGCTTCTACGGGACAATTTATTATGCAAAAGAAAGAATGTTACAAATGAGCTTCTCATAATCGATCAACTAAACAATGACCCTCCATGCTCTTTAAATAGAGATCATGGACCAATCGGGTGTTAAGCCACGGATCAAGGTTAGGTTTGATCTAAGAGAAGTTGAGCCGTCGGATCACTCTATGTCGAAAACATATCGTGACCGTCGGATTAAGTATTTACAAATGCATACTAATGCATACTAAAGAAACACACTATTCCTAACGGATATATTACACAAGTTGATCTTAACTAACTCCTAAGTGTCTAAATATCCTAACATCCCCCCTTAAGAACAACTTGGGATAGGATTGAAGGATTTACAAAAGTGACACTATTAGGAGAAGGAAGGAGGCATTAGAGCCTATCCCCCCTTAATGACAAGTTCCTGAACTCCTAACATAGATCGAAGTTTAGAAAACTTCGCTTCTGTAAGAGACTTGGTGAAGATGTCTGCAACTTGATCATCTGTAGGGCAAAAGAGCACTTCAAGAACACGATCATGAACAAGATTTATGATGAAGTGCATGTGTAGCTCAATGTGTTTGCTGCGTTGATGTAGAACTAGATCTTTGGCAAGCTTGATGGCACTTTGATTGTCGCACCAAAGTGGAGTAGGATGCTGCTGCTCGAATCCAAACTCTGAAAGGATCTGTCGAAACCATAAAGCTTCCTGACTGGCATTAATTGCTGCTCGATATTCTGCCTCTGCTAAAGAAAGAGCAAGAGCTTGTTGTTTCTTACAAGACCAAGTAATAGGTCCAGATCCCAGACTGAAAACATAACCTGCAGTAGACTTTTGATCATCAGGATCGCCGGCCCAATCTGAATCAGTGAAACCAACCAACAAAGGTTTCCCCCCTGTACTGTAATGAATCCCAAACTGAACTGTACCTCGAATATATCGAAGTATTCTTTTAGCTGCTTTCCAGTGACTTTCATGAGGTGTCTGCATATAACGGGAAACTCGACCAACGGCAAAGGAAAGGTCAGGACGGGAATGAGTCAAGTATAAAAGACTACCAACAAGCTAACGATACAAGGTGGCATCTACTTCAGGTGAAGTACAAGTGGCAGAAAGTTTGACTCCAGACTGGAAGGGAGAAGGGGCTGGTGTACAATATTCCATGTGAAAGCGACGAAGAAGGTCACAAGCATACTTAGACTGAGAAAGAAAGATTCCTTCTTTGGTTTGCAGAACTTGGAGACCAAGAAAATAATGCAAATGTCCTAAGTCTGACATTTCAAAAGTTTGTTTAAGACTGGATTTCACATGGGTTATAAGCTTAAGGTCACTACCAGTAAGAATAAGGTCATCAACATAGAGAACAAGTATGATGAGATGGTTTCCTACTTTCTTGGTATAGACATTGGGGTCAGAATGGCATCTAAAAAAACCAGTGTCAAGGAGAAAGCTATCCATTTTGGCATACCAAGCTCTAGGAGCTTGCTTAAGGCCATATAAGGATTTCTTAAGGCGGCAGACAAGGCTAGAGTTATTCTGAACATAGCCAGGAGGTTGTTCCATGTAAATCACCATGTAAGAAGGCAGACTTGACATCCATTTGATGGACTTCCCAGTTGTGTAAGGCTGCAAGGGAAAGAACAAGGCGGATGGAGTTCATTTTGGCGACGGGAGCAAAGGTTTCATTGTAGTCAATCCCTTCAACTTGGGAAAAACCTTTGGCAACTAACCTTGCCTTAAGTCTTTCAACACTTCCATCTGATGCATACTTAGTTCTGTAGACCCATTTACATCTGACAAGTTTTCTTCCTTTTGGAAGAGGTACAAGATCCCAAGTATCGTTCACCATTAAGGAACGATATTCTTCATCCATGGCTGCATCCTAATCTGGATTCCCTGAAGCTTCTGCAAAAGTTTCTGGATCATGATTCTCGGAAACTTGAGCCGAAAGAGAAGAGGCTCGCTGAAACTGAGAACGTGTTCGACGTTGATCTCTAGGATCACTGGCAAGATCACCAGCTGCTTCACATAATGAACGGACCCATCGAGGAAGCACTTGTGCTGGTGCAACTGGAGAAACATGAGCAGGCGGAGGTGGATTTTCATCCTCACTGTCATCATTAGAAACTGGAGTTGGAAACCTGTCAAGGAAGTTGGAAGAAGAAGAAGAAGGCACAAACGCCGAATCAAGCTCGCAGGCCAAAGATGGCACACTCACCGAGTTAGGCTCGCAAGCCAAGATATTTTCATCAAATTTAACATCTCTTCTAATGATTATAGCATGAGAATGTGGTTGAAGAAGTCTATAACCTTTTACATCTTCAGAATATCCAACAAATATGCACTTTTCACTTTTAGGCTGCAATGCTTTCCGTTTTTCATCCGGAATGTGAGCCCATGCTTCACTACCAAACACACGAAAGTGACTTACATCAGGTTTAATTTTACTCCATGCTTCTTCCGGTGTTATACCTTGTAATGCTTTTGTGGGGGTGCGATTAACTATGTAATTTGCACAATTTATGGCTTCAGCCCAAAATTGAAGACTTAGTCCCTTAGATTGGATCATACAATTAGCCATTTCTTTTAAAGTGCGGTTCTTCCGCTCAGCTACGCCATTTTGTTGTGGTGTATATGGAACAGTGTGCTGTTGTTCGATGCCTTGTTCAGTGCAGAAAGTAGTGAACTGTTTGTTAACATATTCTCCTCCATTGTCAGATCTTAACTTAATAATTTGATGACCAGATTGTTTTTCAACAAGGGCCTTGTAGGCCAAGAACATGTTAAATACTTCGCTCTTAAGTTTTAGGAAATAAACCCAAGTGCGTCTGGTTTAATCATCAATGAAAGTTAAGAAATACTTGAAACCAGAAAAGGAAGCAGATGGAAGAGGACCACACAAGTCACTATGCACAAGCTCCAAGGGAACCGAGGCGTGCCAAGAGGCACGTTTGTCAAAACTGTCCCGATGATGTTTTCCAAGTACACAACCGGAACAAACACCATCTCTGCAAGATACCATCGGAAGACCTGTCACCATATTTTCTTTACATAGTTGTTGCAATGAGCGATAATTTAAGTGACCAAATCGCTCATGCCAAAGTTTACTCAAGTTATCACTATGAGCAACAAAAACTGAAGGGAAAGGTGATGACCCAAAGTTGTTAAACTTGTACAACCTGGTAATATCATCAACAATTCCAGTAGCTAGGACCTGTTGAGGATCTTTAAAATCCTTGATTACAACTTGGTGAGGTGTAAAGGTCACAGTTTTACCTTCACCAGAATGAGTGATCTGATAGACTGATAACAAATTGCAGGAAATTCTTGGAACACATAGTACATCACTAAAATGACCATTATCTACTGGAACTGTTCCAGCTCCTACAACACTTAGAGATCTATCATCACCAACAAATATTTGTTTGGTGTTACATTCATGCATAGTAGAAAAGATGGCTTGATCCTTAGCCATATGATAAGATGCTCCAAAATCAATGAGCCATTCATTTGAAGTAGAAGAAGAAGATGCATTATAAGAATAACCAGAAGCACAAAGTGCATGTCCATGAGAGGTAGATTCTGAAGGCGAATCTAGGCTGATGTGGTGCTTCTTCATTACTGCTTCCAAGGCTGCCATCTTCTTGAAACACTTATATTCATCATGATTATCTTTCCCGCAATAGTTGCAATGACGCTCAGTCTTCTTGCCTTTTGGCTTGGATCCTTTGTCATTTTTTAAAGAAGGAGCTAACTGAGAGGGTTTTGGACCCTTGTTTGACTTATTATTGCGAAAATTTTGTTTCTTGGGAGGCTTGGACTTTTCTTTCTGTTGGGACAATAAGGCTTTCCCAGATGTATCTGCATTGTTGATTATTCCAAGATGAATGAGTTTATCTTGTTCTCTAATCAAGGAATCACAAAAGGATTCAAGACTAGGCTCTTGATAGCTAGCTGCATTCAAGGATGCTTTCATGGAGTAAAATGTAAATATAAAAACAGAATATGCAGGTCCAAGTTTGGAAAGAATATGATAAATGCACTGTTTGTCTTCCCTCTCAATCTTACATTCTGCACATAAGAGTTTAAGAGTTTTGTACTTAGATAAATAATCTTGAATGCATGAAAAGTCACTTGGATTTAAAGAAATCAACTCATTTTCGAGTTGGTGACCTCGAATTTCATTGTGTTTACCAAACACAGTTTCCAATTTGTTCCAAGCAGCATTAGGTTCATCAATTCTAGATATGTGGAATCGCAAATCAGTAGAGATTGATATCCCAATCAATCCACGAGCTTCATCACATCTATTTGCCCATTTTATTTTCTTATCATCATCAGTGGGTTCTTTTTCTTTCCCTGTTGTAATTCTGAAAAGTCCCCTACTTCGTAGAACATCCTCCATACGAGATTTCCATGAGAAATAGTTGGAACTGTTAAGTAGAATATCACAAAGGGTGGCCATATTTGTAAATTAATGGCTGTAAAAGTAGAAACCAATAGTCTGGATGTGAAGAGCTCGAAAAAATAGGCGGTTTAAAAAAAAACGGCACTGAAAACGGACTCTGTATGATGAAGTTATGCTTGAACAAAGAAACTGTTGAATATGTCCCCAATAATGACGTGGCAGCTAGAGAATGTCCAGCAAAAAAGAACCCCCCTCTTCCCAAGATGAACCTTTTGACAATCACTTTACAAAAAAGTTGATTTTAAGTGAATCACTTTTGTAAAATAAGTGATTTCACTTTTACAATGATATTATTTTTAAATAGTGCAACAATAAATAAAAAGCTTAAGTGACTCACTTGTATTTTTATTTTTTATTATTTAAGTGAGATGCACTTTTACAATAAAGTAACTTGAAAATAGAAATTGCATGCACTTTTCTTTTTAAAAGTAACTTTCTAAGACTTGAACTCAAGACCTATTAAGGAATAAAACAACTTTGAACCAAGTGAGCTAGATTAAAAGGTATGTAGAATATGGGAATGAGGAAGGGGGCATTTTTTTTTTATTTTTTTTTATTTTACTCTTCTTGCTCGGTTTGCGTGCTTTCCCTTTTTCCTACAAAACAAACCACAAAACGAAACCAAAAAAAACTTTTCCACACTCGTGGGGTTAGATCTTGTTAGCTTGCCCGGAAAGTCTACGTTTTCTCTCTGTTTTTGATTTGCCGAGATCGCGCAAGGTGCACGGCAAAGAGCATACGCATCTGAGAAAAACCCTTTCCCTTTCTGTTTCTGATTTGCCGAGATTGCTCAAGGTGCACGGCAAAGAGCATACGCAGAAGGGAAAGCAATAATCTGAAACCAAAAAAAAAATCTAACAGTAAAAAAATTAAATATGAGATTTTTTCCTTTTCAAAAAACGAAATAAAAAAAATGTGTCACTGTAACATTATACCTTCAGATCTGATGAAAAACGCGTTTCTGGAGCAACCGGGAACCGTTTTCGATCAAACGAAAACTATTTCCCAATGAAAACGACGCTCCGGACGCAATGGAACACCTCCCACAGCCCATAAATGCACAGAAATACCAGAACTAGAAACCCTTTCGAGTTTCGGCAACAGCAGTTCAAGATCTAGATCATAACCGGAAGCGGCACTTCATAAAAGCTCTCGACAAAGTGTCCTCAGACACATAACTTTATTAATGAAGAAGGAAAATTACATCACAGAGATGTGAGGGCTAAATCCCGAAAGATTACCTCACATGGAAAACTCGATGGATTTAAATATCCAAAGAGTAACAACTAAATTACCGTTACCAAAACTAACTAAGGGACACCTCACATAATCACGTGAGTGTGTAGATGCCCTTTTACATTTATTAAACTAAACTTCTATTTATTACATTTTTGGATCATAATTCCTAACAATCCCCCCTTTGATCCAAAAATTATTTTGAACAAATACCAAGTTCATTTCTAAACTTATCAAATTTGACCCTTCCAAGAGATTTTGTAAAAATATCTGCAGTTTGATCTTCTGATGGACAATACTTTGGCTTGATGATTTGTTTGACGACGAGAGCCCGAATGTAATGATACTTAGTATCCACATGCTTAGTTTTTGAATGAAAAACAGGATTTTTGGCTAACTTGATTGCTGACTGATTATCAATAAATAATGAAGTTGCTTCTTTCTGATCAACTTTGAGGTCTTGCAAAATCCTTCTTAACCAAACTATCTCACAAGCAGCTTCCCAAGCTGAAATATATTCTGCTTCTGCTATAGAATTTGCAATTGTATCCTGCTTTTTACAACTCCATGCCACTGCAGCTGATCCCATATTCATTAAGTAACCTGAAGTAGATGCCCTGTCATCAATATCTCTAGCAAAATCTGCATCTGAATAGCCAACAAGCTTGAAATTTTTGTTTCTTTTAAACTCAAGTCCAAAATCCTTTGTTCCTTGAAGATACCTTAACACCCTTTTTGCTGCATTCCAATGACTTTCTCTATGTTCCTGCATATATCTGGAAAGTATGCTAACTGCATAAGATAGATCAGGACGAGTATTCATCAAGTAAATCAAACATCCAATTAACTGTCTATATCCAGTGCAATTTACAAGTTCCCCCCCTTCAAACTTAGAAAGTTTTAAATTTTGCTCCATGGGAGTAATCGCTGGTTTACATTCCTCCATTCCAAACTTCTTCAATAATCCAGATATGTACTTAGCTTGAGAAATAAATATACTTCCTTCCTGCTGCTTTACTTCAACTCCAAGATAGTAATGAAGTAAACCCAAGTCTGTTATTTCAAAACCTGTTTGAAGTTCTTTCTTAACCTGAAATATATGATCATTATTGTTACCTGTTATGAGCAAATCATCAGCATACATAACCAATATGACTAAGTTGTTTTCCTGGATTCGAACATACAAAGTATCATCTGACTCACTACGAAGAAAACCAACTTTCTGTAGGTAGGCATCCATTTTTGCATACCAAGCTCTGGGAGCCTGTTTCAATCCATACAATGCCTTAACTAGTTTACAAACTTGATTTTCTTTCCCTGGAACCTCAAAACCAGGAGGTTGAGTCATATAAACATCCTCTTATAGATCACTGTTTAAAAATGCACTTTTTACATCCATTTGATGCACTTTCCATCCATTTTGTGCAGCTAAAGCTAGCACAATCCTGATAGTATTCCATTTCGCTGTTGGAGCAAAAGTTTCTTCATAATCAATCCCTTCTTTCTGAGCAAAACCCTTTGCCACCAATCTTGCCTTATATTTATCAATATCTCCATTTGCTTTGTACTTAATTCTGTAAACCCACTTACAACCAATGGGTTTAACATCATGTGGGCAATCAACTATTTTCCAAGTCTAATTCTTCATTACTGCATCATACTCACTTTGCATGGCGATTTTCCATTCATCATACTCAACTGCTTCATTAAAAGTAGTTGGTTCAACTACTGAAAGAGCAAAATTTTCTGAACCTGTATGAGAACTCCGTGTACCTGTTTTTCCTTTTTCATCAGACTTAACATCCTGAAGTAACTTAGTTGCCCATTTTGGTTTCTTCTTTTCAAGGTTAACTTGATTTGAATCATCCAAGTTAACTTGTGAAGAATTCAAAGTATCTTCAACCTGTTCATCATCCTGTACTTCTGAAGTGATATCAAACCATTGTTCATTCCTTGTCTTATTTAAGTGTTGCATCCTTAATTGTTCCTTAGTTACTTTTTCCTCTAAGTGACTAAGTTGTTTATCAACCTCTTCTACACTTAAACTTTCAGTTTCATCAAAAATCACATCCCTGCTGACAATAAACTTTCCATCTGACAGAAGCCTATACCCCTTTTTCTCATGAGAATAACCAATCAACATGCACTTAACACTTCTAGACTCTAACTTCTTTCGTTTTTCTTTTGGGACAAGTGCATAACAAACTGAACCAAAAACTCTCAAATGTTTGACCATAGGTTTGAATCCATACCAAGCCTCAAAAGGAGTTATTCCATCAAGTGATGATGAAGGAGATCTATTCCTCAAATAAACTGCTGTATGAACTGCTTCTGCCCAATAACATGATTTCAACCCTTTGAAAAATAACATTGCTCTAGCCATGCCCAATAAAGTCTGATTCATCCTTTCTCATACTCCATTTTGCTGTGGAGTATAAAAATTGGTCAACTGTCTTTTAATCCATTTTTCTTGACAATAAGTCAAAAAATGATTTGATGTAAACTCACCACCATTATCAGTTCTCAAAGTAGCAATATTTTCCTTTGTTGTTGTTTCAACCAAATTTTGAAATGACTGAAACTTTTCAAACACTTCTGATTTTTCCTTCAAAAAATACACCCAAACCATTCTGCTAAAATCATCAATAAACAACAAAAAATATTTACAACCACCAAGTGAAGTTTCCAAAGGACCACAAACATCACTATGAATAAGCTGTAATCTCCTTGTTGCTTTCCAAGTGATTTTTGAAAAAGCTATCCTTCTCTGTTTGCCATAAATGCAAGCTTCACACTTTGCATTTTCCTTCCAAAAAGTAGGCAACCCCTTTACCATTCCTTGTTTTTGAAGTTGTACAAGACTATCAACATTCAAGTGCCCAAAACGAATGTGCCACAAGCGGATAGGTGAAACATCAGTTTCAACTAAACCTGCAAATTCCTTCAAATGTTCCTGTGACCTAGGAATGACTGTTCCCTTCATCCTAAGAAGCTTTCCGTCTTCATAACCTGTCATAACTGTTTTGTATGCATCCTTTGTTGAATTAACAAAAAGGATACCACCTTCCATTACAACTTGATGTCCTAATTGACGAATGACAACTAAAGACAACAAATTTTTCTTAAATGTAGGCACATACCAAACATTAGAAATCAATCTTTCTCCAATTCCAGGAAAATCAACCTTAACTGTTCCTTTTCCTTGTGGTAAATGAATAGAATCATCTGCAAGAAAAATTGAATTTAAATGACAATCTTTATAACTCCAAAAGAAATCTTTCCTATATGTCATATGCTGAGTAGCCCCTGTATCCATAATCCAAGCATCTTCAAAATCATTTTTGAAACAAGAAGAAGACTGAACAAAATTCACTAATTCCAACTGATGAACTTGAACAAAATCCATTGATTCTGATTATCCAAGTGCTGTAAAGACATATTCACAATTTTCACTATCGTCTGCATGAGCATAATGTGCCGCTGATGAAGATTCTTTACATTCTCTTTCTTTGAGAATTTTTTCAAATGGAACTCTACAGTCTGAAGCATAATGTCCAACTCTATTACAACGAAAACATGTGACCTGTTTATTAGCTCTTCCTCTTCCAGAGACCTGTTGGTTACCTCAACCTCTTCCTCTTCCAGAAAATTGTGACTGTGTACTTTCAAATTCTTTAGAACCTCTTCCTTGATTTCTTCCTCTTCCTCTTCCGCGGCCTCTTCCTCTTCCAAAACCCTGACCACGACCTCTATTTGAATTTTGAAAAGCTTTCTGATCATGGCCTCTTTGATGATTACCTGGATATTGTTTGCTAGTACTTGCAACCAAAACATCTTCTCCTGCTTGCTTTGTTTTACCAAAAATCTTTTCATGTGTGGCAAGTAATTCACTTAGTTCATCAAAAGAAACGGTATCCAATTTATTTGTAATTTGTAAAGTTTCCAAAAAATGCTTATATGTCTCAGGCAATCCTGCGATCAAAATGGTCACCATCATGCTGTCTTCAATTTTATCAAAACCAGCTCTTGAAATTTCTTGTTTGATATTTTTAAATCTAGAAATGTACTCCATGACATCACCTCCTGAAGACAATTTTTGTTGAAACAACTTCAATTGAAGATCAATTTTCTTAGCTTCACTTTGAGAATCAAATAAATCGTTCAATGTCTTCCAAGCTAACCACGCATCAGGACTATTTTCAATATGCACATAAATATCATCAGAAACAGTACTGTGAATCAATGCTAAGGCCTTTTCATCTTTTACTTCCCACTTTGCAAGCTGATCATGATTAGTTGGTTTGATAGGTTTAGCATTACAGAAACCCTTCCACAATTCATTGTAAATAAGAGTGCTTTGAATATGACGACTCCAAACTTTATAATTTTTCGATCCTTCCAACTTGTCAGATTCATTAAAAAGACTTATAACTTTAGACATTGTAAAAAAAATAATAAACACCTTATAACTCCAGAAGATGTGTATTATGCAAATCTTATAGCTCCAAGCATTAAAGAAAGCACCTTATATCACCAGAAGAATGAAACAATCACCTTATATCACCAATGGAAGATTTTATGCAAAAATATCACCACCAACATTAAAAGAAAATTACTCATCAACAAAATTCACCATGAAAGAAATGATGCAAGAAACACCACACACCATGCAAAAGAAAGCTATAGGGGCTTGGCCTTGACCCACTTATAGCCTCAAGAAAAGAATTTGATAGAGCTTCACTTTGCTCTAATCAAACCTTGAGTGAAAATACAAATACTCCTTATGACACCAAACAATGCTCCTTATTACTCCAATGCCCAAAAACATTACACCTTATTACTCCAAAAAATAACAAGTCTTTATAAGTGAATTGGAAAGATACATTATTGTTGAGTGGGAGATCACAAGATCCAATCCCATTAACTTCAAAAAATAAACCTTCTTTTTTTAAATTTATATATCCACCTTTTTCTTCTTAATATAAAAAAAAATCTCCAAAAATAATAAAAAATGAATATGAAAATACCTTATCTCTCCAAAACAACGTATTCACTCTTCAAAATATTACTTGCTGGAGTTTTGCTGGACGCTGGAGTTTTGCTGGAGTTTGTTGAATCGAAACGCTGGAGTTTTGCTTTGCTGGAGTTTGCTGAATCGAAACGCTGGAGTTTTGCTAGGCTTCAGGCTTCTTCCGCAGGGCCTGACAAACTCTTCTTGGCATCTCACGGGCTACAGTCCACGGGGGTATTCTTTCTCTATCTGGCGACTTTACTGTTTTCACCTTTGCAAGCAGATCCACAGAATGTGTGCACAACCAGCGCAAATAATCAGAACCGTTCAGATTGCTAGTTTAGTGATGATTCTTTGATGTGTGATATCCTTGGTGCCCATGTGATTAAGATTACATTAGCAGCAAATGATTTCCTGTAGAAGGTCTTCGATGGTACCGGTTCACCAAAAAGCAATCGATCACACGGCCTCGACAATCGACCACACGACCTCCTCTCATTCAGGGCTCACGGCTCTTCTCCATAGCCCTCACGCGCACTGGCTTCTCTCATCCAGGGCTCACGGCTCTTCTCCACAGCCTTCACGCTGGTCCTTCCAACGCACTCGTCTCACACGCACTGGCTTCTCACTGACCTCAGAATTCCAACGCACTCGTCTCACGCTCGGTTCTCGGCAAAAATTGCTTGATAAATAGTAGATTATACGTTGCGCCCTGGAGAAAATTAGATAATTAATCTGAGATCCACAATCACTAACCTGAGATTCACAATCACCACGTCCACAATTACCACGCTTAGGTTAAAATTCCTTCAACTGTTCTGTCGTCCTTCCAATAGAACTAGCGGCCAGGTGGTTGTTAAGATTTTCAACGACTGCGTATTGCTTCAGTATAATCAGCATTTGGTGGTTGTGTTGAAGTCCATCGTTGGACATGAATGAAATCAACTTCGATGGAAGTCCACACAATAAAAAAAAATTTGCTTTGCTGTGCAGATATATTTAATAAATGAAGCCGAAGCACTTATAATGAGAAAGTAAAGAAAGCCTGCCAATCTGTGGCTAGGAATTTTCTTCCACAAAATTTTTAAATAATATTTCCTTAAAATAATAATATTTTACTCTCTCCAAGTAAAAAATTCTGCAGAGATCCTTTTTTTTTTTTTTTAGCCCAAAAGAACTGCCCAAAAGAATAGGAAGCAATAACTTACGGTTAAAATTTCGCTATTCCAAAACCTTGAAAGTCACCTTCTTCAAACAACCTTTAGCACCTTCCAACCAGGTTCCAACCAAACCATGCTTCAACCAGACCAAACTTCAACCGCGTGCTCTGATACCACTTTGACAAAGTGTCCTTAGACACATAACTTTATTAATGAAGAAGGAAAATTACATCACAGAGATGTGAGGGCTAAATCCCGAAAGATTACCTCACATGGAAAAATCGATGGATTTAAATATCCAAAGAGTAACAACTAAATTACCGTTACCAAAACTAACTAAGGGACACCTCACATAATCACGTGAGTGTGTAGATGCCCTTTTACATTTATTAAACTAAACTTCTATTTATTACATTTTTGGATCATAATTCCTAACAGCTCTGATACCATGTTCGGGTACACAGGGTACTACCAAAGGACCGAACACCAAGAGAAACCACTTCACACAAACAGATCACAGATCAACACACAGATGTTTTGATATGGTTTAAACCCTCTTGAGGGAAACACTCCACGACCCCGGCCAAATAACTTCTACGGGACAATTTATTATGCAAAAGAAATAATGTTACAAATGAGCTCCTCATAATCGATCAACTAAACAATGACCCTCCATGCTCTTTAAATAGAGATCATGGACCAATCGGGTGTTAAGCCACGGATCAAGGTTAGGTTTGATCTAAGAGAAGTTGAGCCGTCGAATCACTCAATGTTGGAAACATATCGTGACCATCGGATTAAGTATTTACAAATGCATACTAATGCATATTAAAGAAACACACTATCCCTAACGGATATATTACACAAGTTGATCTTAACTAACTCCTAAGTGTCTAAATATCCTAACACTCGTATTCACCCATACCACTAGATGTAAATGGCTACACTATTGTTTGATTCCTCTCTATACATTAACATTTTCTTTTGCGCATGTTTCCTTCATGGTTTAAGGGATGTCGTGGTCATATGTTTTCACTGTGATAAGAAGAGTTTTGTGGTTGATATTATTCATAAAACACAAAACTGTTTTTCACTGTCGAGACTTACAAGAACCTTAGTATATATATGCATTAAAATTCATGTAGAAAGATAGTTAAATTTTTTAATACTAATTTAACGTCAACTTTTAAATAAGTACATAATGATGAAGTTAGAATTTTCATATCTGGGAAACGAAATCTATATTCCCAACTCAAATAGTTATTATTAAAGTATGATAAAAATTAAGCAAAATTAATAATTTTCCATTTGCAAATTGCTCAAAAATTGGTAATGGTGGATAAGAAGTTGGCAGAAAATGAAATCGAATTCATTCATGGTAATGGTGGATAAGAATTTGAAGCTAGCAGCTACTTTTTCCTACACGAGAGCACGACTGCGTCTTGGTGAGGTCTCCCACAAGGGATGAACTCTTCGATGTGATTTGAATTTGAAATCCCTAAGGGTTAGCTCAATCAATTGAACCATCTACCCAAAGCATGATGTCAACAATGAGGCCATATGTCATGTTCAAATCTAATTTAGTCTGTGGAATTACCAACCACTATTGTGGTTGGTAATTGAGTTACCCATAAGGCTAGGTGAAATATTCGTCATGGCTCACAAAGAGCATCAATCACAATTGGTTTATAAAGAGCAAACATGTTACAAGTAGGATTTGAACATGAGTGGAAATGATAAAATTTCAATAACCTACAACAATGTTTGGATGAAATAAATTTATAAATTTTAACTTAAAATAAATCCTTTATAGTTCATTATTAAAAAATTGTTCATTAGTTAGTTTTTTATGCCCCCAAAGGGAATCATATATATATCGACAAGCTCCTATTATTTTTCCTCTAAACCTATAAATTTTTCCCCACTACTATATATAAACTATAGTTTGAAGTCTATAATATTTTGTCGAATTTTTAAAATTGATGTTTTTAAAAAACTTTATTGGTTGCACGACGTGATGTCATCCTCATTTTTCCCTTCTGAGGAGGGGGCTGCCGGCTGACGTCACATCCACATAGGCTAGTTTAGACAGACAAATTTGAGGTTGACAGAGCATAATTGGGTGACTATGTGAGAGAGTCAATACATATTTTTTATGCATAAATACTCGCACCTAAATAATTCCCTATGTAGACTGTCATCAATACTCACACCCAGTGTTGACCCCGAGACCATTGCACACGCGTTTACATAGAGCATTGTTGCACCAACATTCGACAAAAGATTGCAAAGCACACAAATTTTGAAACCTTTTACCCCATTGCATGCAACACACGCGGAGCATTCTTTCCTGATCATTCGCATGGTCAATCAATGCTAGTAGATGAGGTTCAGTTAGTGCTATTAGTTGAGGGTCTATTCTCTTCTAGTTGAACTCTGCAACTTGGAAAAGGTGTTTCTCTACCATAGGGATCATTTGAGGAACAACTCCACCAATTCTCTTTGCTAATTTCTAATTCAAGGGCTTCTTTGAAAATCGAGTTGCCATAGTAGAAGAGAAACGAGGAGCTAACCCAGCGATTCCAATCTGGAACCTACCTATAAACTAAGCATTGAAGTCTAGTAATCTAATATGTCCAATAATCTCCTTAATTTTAATCTCGATCTGATCCGTTAGCATTGTCTAGGCCTATATCTGTGGTGTACGTAGGTTTTCAGAAGAACTTTATTTTTCTCCATTTTTCATCCATGGAAGCTGCAGAGGTGTCGGTGATGGCCATGGAAGTCATAGAGGCATCCATGAAACACAGGCGGAGAGCTTCTTCGAACGGAGCAGAGGATCCATCCAAGCGACACAAACATCATAGCAGCAATAGCGCCACCACAGAAAGCACAGGCCCGAAGCCCCAACGGTAATGGAAACAGATGGCCGCCATAATCCCAATGGAGTGTCGATGGAAATGGAAGAGGAAGGCATAATCCGATTTGATAGGGTTTCTAGGTTTCCAGCACGATAGGCGAAGGGGAAGAGAAAGGGGAAGGAGAAATTGTCGAGGGGTAAGAATATTTTGAACCGATGAAAACTGTCGAGTCCAACATCGAGTCTGGAGAAATTCATTCAGAGGAGCCAGCAATATTAAAGAATGAGCTCGATGAGGTTTCCAGCCCAAAATATGCCAGATGTGATTTCAAAATGCCCACTGATAAGGCACTTAATATTTATCTCACTCTTCGTTTATTTTATTTATTTACTTCTTAATCACGGAAAACCTAATATTTAGCTATATGTTTGAGTGATTTTGTTTTATCAGGCCCATCCAAGAGTTGCACTTGAAAGATTTAGATGAGTTGCAATTTGTTCTGTTTGGGCACCTAGCTCCTCGCTCAAAGCCCAGTTGATTCGGTAAATGTTACAGATTTATTATTCCAAAATCCCATGCATGTATTTGGAATAGTGACAGTATCATCCCATCCAAGAAAAAACTATTTGAATATGCTTGCACTTACTCCAAACTGGACTTTCCTTGATGTCAAAAATGAAAGCAATTTGTAAAACTTATAAATAGTTAATGACAAGGTTCAATTTTATGCATCAGTAGAATTTACATCATAGGATTCCTTCCAATTTATTTCATGAATTATGAAGCTCTGGAATCAGACATGGTTGTTAGAGCATGTGAGAATTTTTTTTATTGAATAATTTTTTGGTCTTAGCATTTAGTTTCTGGTTTTTGTGAGGATATTGCAGTGCAAGTTTAAGATGTCCCCAATTTTGATAATTAAGTAGAGCTTGTTAGAATAAATTATACGCAGTAGCATATTAAGACATTCATCGATCATTTTTGGGATGGTAAGTCTTTCTTTTATGGATTTTTACAGATCACCAATATCTCTTCAAGTTGAATTTATGTCGGTTGGGATTAAAAATTGATTATTTCACAAAGTCTTTGTAAGCTCTGATAATTTTCGAAGCATATGGAAACTATATCCTAATTGAAGGGGAAAGGGGGACACCGCAGCACCGCACAGTCAATTTAAAATTAACTGCGCAGTAAACAAAACTTTTCTTCCGCTGTGGACTTTGACAGAAATCCCAACTTTGACTTTGCGAATGACTTTCACTTCGCCGAGCAAATACTTCGCGAGGATTAAATTTGTGGAACTTTACTTTGCCGCAACATTTGATATCGCACCAAATTTACTTCACAGTAAATTGACTTCGCACATTATGCAATATGCTTAACCTTATGCGATATGTGATATGCGATATGCATAACCTTGAGATATGCAAAACAATGCGGAAATTATAAACTTGAAGTTATTTTTACTCCGCGTAACTTCCTAACTTCGCACTTGTTGACATCGACAAACCTATTCTTCAGCAAATATTTCAATAAAATATTTCTTGCTAAAACGTAAGAACAAAAGAATGAAGATTATGCCAAAGTTACTCCACGTTAAACTAAAACTTTACCGCCGTGAACTATATATGAAAATCTGGATATCTTTTACAAACAGTAAATGTAAACAACATTTACATAGGTGAATATGAAGAAGATGTTCGACATGTAATAACCACCATTATTGAGAATGAACACAAAATAGCTATTGACTTATATATTACCACAATAAAACAAGTAACATTGCCGCAATACAGAGAGATGGTAAATACTTCAATCTTTCACCATTTTACGCAGAGCTTCGGCTCCTCATATATTTCATGATGAACTTCTTCTTCTCCTTTTTCTCCTACTTCTCTTTCATCTCTATCTAAACTTCTGAGATTGATTTACATTTATACATAAACTTGGGATCGCTTCGCCTGGAAGCTATTGACCTTCATTAAAGACTGTAATAAATTTCTACCTAATAATTTCAACTTGCGGAATACAAACGCGGTTGATTAAATACTAGGAAGAGTGCACGATGCCTTCTGACAGATTGACAGATGTCTGACATCTATGCAATACAGCGGACTGACAAAACGTCTGACGGGGTGACTGACAAAGCCGGCGCGAACTAGATGCGCATTCAACTTGTAAGTACATTTATCCAACACGCCCCTTTAATTATGAGTTGATGACAAAATTTTACAAAATGTTTCAGAGCTGAAACATGCTCTGTGCATGACGAAGTTCACTATGCAGAACTTGTCACTCCCAAACAACTTCGCAGATATTGGAATGTGTCCCTCGCCAATGGTTTTGTGAATATGTCTGCTACCTGATATTCAGACCTGCAAAATTCTAAACAGATTTCCTTGTTATTTATCAATTCTCTGATCAAATGATACCTTGTGTCGATGTGCTTGGCTCTCTTGTGGTACACATGATTCTTTGACAGTGCGATAGCTGAATTGTTGTCGCAGTAAATGACTGTGGGTTCCTGCTGGTTCTACGACAGGTCAATTAACATCCTCCGCATCCATATGGCTTGACATGCAACGCTTGTCGCTGCGACATACTCTGCTTTTGCTGAAGAAATAGTTATGATCAGTTGCTTCTTTGAAGCCCATGATACAACACCTGTTCCTACATGAAATGTATTTCCAGATGTGCTTTTTCTATCGTCTATGCTGCCTCCATTGTCGCTGTCTGTGTACCCAATGAGTTTGAAATTTTCTACGGTTGAATACAAAATACCAAAGTCTTTTGTTCCATTTACATACCTCAAAATTCTTTTACCTGCTTGCCAATGCGATTCTTTTGGTGTCTCCATGAATCTTGAGATTAAACTGACTCCGTACATGATGTCTGGCCTTGTCGCTGTAAGATACATAAGACTGCCAACAAGTCTTTTAAACAACGTAGGATCTACATTGGATATGTCATCATCCTTGCTCAATTTCAAACTTGTTACCTGTAATGTCCCTTATTAGGAATTTTATTAAAATTGCAATTTTCCACTTTTTTCCTTGGTTCGACCTTTGACTAGTTTCGATCTCTAGATCCCAAATTTTCCCCAAATGATCCCAAATATTCCGAGAAGGTATATGAATGATATTAGAACATAAATATGTGTTTCAGTGATGCCTTTGTACCTTTAAAACACTTCTGCAAATACTCTTTCAATTCTGGTCAATGTAGGTAACTTTACTAGTGATTTCCCTTTGACTAGTATTGGTCTCTAGGTCTCAAATTGACTCCAAATGCCTTCAAATATTCAAGGAAGTTTTATGAATGATATTAGGAATTGAATATGATGTTCAGGAATAAAATATGGCCACCAAAATACCTCTGCAAACTCTCTTAAGATTCTGGACCAAGTATGCAATTTTACGAGTAATTTGGGGTTCAAATCCCCCTAAGGTAATTACTGAAAATGGCTTCCCAAATGCCTCCAAACCCACTCAAATTTATGAACAGAGGTAAGTAATGTGTTAAGTATGTTATTAAGGTCTCATATGCACCATTAATGGTTTATTACAATTGTTCTCACCCTCTCCCATTCAACTGCAAAAATCCCCAATTCGACCCTTGGGGAAATGGCACTATTTCTTCTCCCAATGCAATTAAACTGAGTAAAAATGCTTCAAATGCTCAAATAAAGTACACAAAATTTGTATAAGACATCCATGGAATTATATTTATCACAAATATATCATAGAATCATCCATTCATTCGAAATCATCATCAATACATTGGCTCACAACAAGGTAGTGGGGAAATGGCATTGTTCTTCCATTAAAAATGATATTTATACATTTCTACTTGGAATTTCGACCTGAAACTTTTTGGAGATGAAGAAAAGAGTATTTACTTCATATTACAAAGGAAATGGGTCATTAGAATCTCCCCCAAAGAGTACAATAGCTCACCAAAAATGCCCTCCCTCAAGAATCAAGAATATGCCATCAAAACTGGAAATGGTTGAAGGAGCGAGCTGCAATAAAAGAAACCATGAGATGCCCTATACCTTACACCTGAAAATAAAGACTCCATTAAATATCCAAATGAAAGGTCTGAATGGCCTTTCCAATTTCCAACTTGGATGGGAATCTTTCACCCTCGAAATTGGCTAAGGCAAGAAACTAGTCATCCACTAGCTCTCCCTCTTCACAATTGCAATTGCAAATTCTACAAATGATCAAAATCCAGTTTCATTATTTTTTATTGACATTTATAAACTTCTAATGTCCTCCATGGTTCGAATTCCTTCCAAGAGACTCATGCAAACTCAACTTGGGAAGAGATTCCAAAGAACGCCACTTGTACAACAATTCCTAGTCTCCCACTTCCACCAAATCACATGTGGAAGCATCTTAGCTGCCCTAACACCCTTGAGTGCCCTCTTGGAGTCTATTTGTAGCCCTGACATGTCATATATGTCATATGTCAGCCTTCAGGTCTGATTTGTGTCATAGGTGTCATAGCATCTTCATCATTGTTGTCATAGAGCTAGGGAATCTAGCCCAAGTGTCTCACTAGCTCCAAATTGCCTCTTCCTCTTCCATGGGAGTTACACTTCCTCTATATTTCGACCTTGGATGAGTCATGCAATGAATAATACCTTTTGGACTCCCCCAAGTATGTTACCATTCACCTTGAATTCGAATTGGTGAGAGAATGATGCCAAATGTAGTGGGGAAATCTAGCCATATGTGGGTCCCACTTCCTCCATGTGTCTTCATGATGAAATGCCACTTTTATTTTCACTTGTATATATTTATTTAGCTCCTTTATTAAATATTTATGTCATTCTAATGTTCAAACATCATTTATTATCCCCATTATTCCAAATCTCAAATCTTCCACCCCAAACCTAGGAAACTAGTAATTTTCCTCCTTGGCAATTATTTGACCTTTAGCATCAATTTGGAAAACTCTCATGAATAGGGCCAATGTGATTAGGCCATTGTGACCCAATACCAAATTTGGGACATGACAAATCCTCCCTTCCCAATATTGCTTGTCCTCATGCAATTTTAAATGTGGGTGTTGAAGAACCTGCTTTCTGTATAATTCTTTGAAGTTGCCATTGAATTGCCCAACCTTGATTCTTTGAGTTTCCATGAAGATTTTAGAGAGGAACCACCATGCTTGTTGCTGCACTACTCTGATTAAAATCACTTTATTAAGTGGGGAATCCATCTCCCATACTGCTTGCTTCCCCAAAAAATATGAAACCAATGAGATAAAAATTATTCCAGGGTCCCATTGCTTGTATTGCACCCCAATAATTAAGAGTGCTCTCCAACCCACACCATTAGTTAAGAGGATTCCTGGATCCCATTTTATTGTATGCATCCTTCCAAACATCATGAGTACCAAATATATATCATCAAAGTACATAACAACATAATGAAAATGTACATCACGGATATGCTTCATCAAAGAGTCATGAAAGTGCTTATACCTCCAAGCAAGTAGACCATCATTTTCCAAGTGCATACAAGCTTCAAGTGACCAATCAAATCTGCTCCAATGACATAGGTGAGGATCCCATGTCCTATAATGCTGCTCCAAAAGGATGTGATATGCATCAAAATATTCAACCATGTATTCTTTCATCCAAGAAGTGAATGAAGAATCTCCACTAAAATTTGAACCAAATAATGAGCAGAAAAAAAAAAAGGAGACTTCAAATGACTCAAAGAAGTCTCACCCATACATCCATGAATGTGAGAATAATAAAGATGTAACAAAGTATGTGGCTGCCAACAAAAATGTTCTCCCATCATAAATCTATTCACCCAAGTGTTGGATAAAGTTCCTCTAACATCAAATGAACCTAGTGTTGAGCAAGAAAAACCATGATTCTTCAAGTTACTCAAATCCATATCATAGGTGCATCCATGTAGATGTGAATCATCATAAAGTGACAAATGATGATGCTACAAATGTGAATAAGAATGTGATCCAACCATGTCATCATAAAAGTTAAATCTAGGAGTTCCATACTCCTCATGTGGCACCATCAAAAAGAACCCTTTCACCCATACTTCATTGAGACTAATGTTGCAAAACATGGAATTGTAGGATGTAGGAGAATGAACCAAATCACCCAAATGATCAAAAAGTACAGAAGTTTCATCATGGGAAGGATCCATATGGGTAGTATCATGCAGCTCCTTCAAAAGTGTGAACTCTTTGTCATAGTTTGGTTCCAATGTAGAGGAATCATGCTCTTCTTTAAAAATTGCATAACCTTCATCAAGAGGCAATTCAAATTCCTCTTCCACCACATCAAGTGTTTGAATCTCTTCAAGTTCATCTTCAAACACATCAAGAACATTCAAATTTTTACATTTCTCATGATCCACCATGTCATGAGAATCCTCCAAACAATCTACCATTTGACAATCTGAAACATAGGAGGAAAAACAAGTATCTTGCAACTTTTCAAGAAGTTGCTCATTTTGAATTGTGAGCTTATGAATATCTTCATTATTCTTCAAGTATGCATCATGTAACAATTCATTAAGCTCAAACAAATGATTTCTATCAAAAAGCAAAGACATGAAATTACCTTTGATGTGGCACATTGCTCTTTGAATCTTCTCCATGTCTTCAAGGAAGGATGTTTCCTCCAATGAAGTAGCTCTCCAACAAGAATTTGACACCAATTCTTGAGTGTCATGGAGAATGCTGAGGGACTCTTGGATCTTATTTTCATTCATCTTTAAGGACCCTTCAAGAAAATGAGGCTCTTGCAAATGAACCTCCTCATCCTCTTCAATTTTGCTTGGACCAACTTCATGAAGCTCAAGTGGTGATGGGGAAGTTGATCTTGGTTCTTTTTCAACTGCTACAAGGTCTTCATTATCATGCTTAATGAAACTTGTACTTGTAGAAACACTTTCAAAAGTGATCTCTATGTCACCAACATAGAGGTGTGAGCACCCATCAGTAGGTACTCCTTCATAGTTTAAGCATCCATCAGTAGATGCTCTTTGGTTCATGTCTAAGCTAGAAGGTGTCTCGAAATGATCTTCCATATTTTCACTAGAATCTTCTTCATGCTCTTGTGATGTCTCTTCCTTTTTATCCTTAAAGCAAGTTGATGCATTTTGCCCCTTGTTTTCCTTAGGATCAATATATTTGGAATCTCTTCTTGAATAAATCTCAAAAGCTCTCCTCAAGGAGGACATCATTTTATGCACACATATATGATACTCGCTCCAAGGGTTTTGACAAGAAGGGCATAAACCTTTCTTCACTAACTCCACATCTTCACTTTTGGGCCTATTTTCAAAAACATGCTCAGCATAGTACTCAAAAGACATGTCATTTTGTGTATTTTTGCTAAAAGTAAGATATTCTTGATATTTTTGATATTGTTGGGGCAAGGTTTTATATTTTGCTCTCCATCTTTGGAACTCACTCATAGAATTATCCTTGGTTGGTGTGACACACTCATATTCATCAGATTTAAAGTCATAAGAATAATATTCAATTCTCTTGAAATTGTAAGAAGTGTTGCATGATGGCACCTCTTCCTCATACCATTCACATTCTGCTTCATATTGCTCATAAGCATCTGCATATTCCTCATAAGAATTGTACCCATAGGATTCATCATAATGGTAAGACATCACTGCCAATTATTCTTGAATGTATGTACCTAATACACAGGTGCAAGGACCATGCTCTGATACCACTGTAATGTCCCTTATTAGGAATTTTATTAAAATTGCAATTTTTCACTTTTTTCCTTGGTTCGACCTTTGACTAGTTTCGATCTCTAGGTCCCAAATTTTCCCCAAATGATCCCAAATATTCTGAGAAGGTATATGAATGATATTAGAACATAAATATGTGTTTCAGTGATGTCTTTGTACCTTTAAAACACTTCTTCAAATACTCTTTCAATTCTGGTCAATGTAGGTAACTTTACTAGTGATTTCCCTTTGACTAGTATTGGTCTCTAGGTCTCAAATTGACTCCAAATGCCTTCAAATATTCAAGGAAGGTTTATGAATGATATTAAGAATTGAATATGATGTTCAGGGATAAAATATGGCCACCAAAATACCTCTGCAAACTCTCTTAAGATTCTGGACCAAGTATGCAATTTTACGAGTAATTTGGGGTTCAAATCCCCCTAAGGTAAGTACTGAAAATGGCTTCCCAAATGCCTCCAAACCCACTCAAATTTATTAAAAGAGGTAAGTAATGTGTTAATTATGTTATTAAGGTCTCATATGCACCATTAATGGTTTATTACAACTGTTCTCACCCTCTCCCATTCAACTGCAAAAATCCCCAATTCGACCCTTGGGGAAATGGCACTATTTCTTCTCCCAATGCAATTAAACTGATTAAAAATGCTTCAAATGCTCAAATACAGTACATGAAATTTGTATAAGACATCCATGGAATTATATTTATCACAAATATATCATAGAATCATCCATTCATTCGAAATCATCATCAATACATTGGCTCACAACAAGGTAGTGGGGAAATGGCATTGTTCTTCCATTAAAAATGAGATTTATACATTTCTACTTGGAATTTCGACCTGAAACTTTTTGGAGATGAATAACAGAGTATTTAATTCATATTACAAAGGAAATGGGTCATTAGAATCTCCCCCAAAGAGTACAATAGCTCACCAAAAACGCCCTCCCTCAAGGATCAAGAATATGCCATCAAAACTCGAAATGGTTGAAGGAGCGAGATGCAATAGAAGAAACCATGAGATGCCATGTAGCTTACACCTGCAAATAAATAC
The DNA here is from genome assembly GCA_027924585.1 of Larix kaempferi. Taxonomy (NCBI): domain Eukaryota; kingdom Viridiplantae; phylum Streptophyta; class Pinopsida; order Pinales; family Pinaceae; genus Larix; species Larix kaempferi. The sequence goes on along the minus strand of BSBM01000697.1, from coordinate 981,845 downwards.
TCCATTAAAGCTCCAAATGAAAGTTCTGAATGGCCTTTCCAATTGCCAACTTGGATGGGAATCTTTCACCATCGAAATTGGCTAAGGCAAGAAACTAGTCATCCACTAGCTCTCCCTCTTCACAATTGCAATTGCAAATTCTACAAATGATCAAAATCTGGTTTCATTATTTGTTATTGACATTTATAAAATTCTAATGTCCTCCATGGGTCGAATTCCTTCCAAGAGACTCATGCCAACTCAAGTTGGGAAGAGATTCCAAAGAACGCCACTTGTACAACAATTCCTAGTCTCCCACTTCCACCAAATCACATGTGGAAGCATCTTAGCTGCCCTAACACCCTTGAGCGCCCTCTTGGAGTCTATTTTTAGCCCTGACATGTCATATATGTCATATGTCAGCCTCCAGGTCTGATTTGTGTCATAGGTGTCATAGCATCTTCATCATTGTTGTCATAGAGCTAGGGAATCTAGCCCAAGTGTCTCACTAGCTCCAAATTGCCTCTTCCTCTTCCATGGGAGTTACACTTCCTCTATATTTCGACCTTGGATGAGTCATGCAATGAATAATACCTTTTGGACTCCCCCAAGTATGTTACCATTCACCTTGAATTCGAATTGGTGAGAGAATGATGCCAAATGTAGTGGGGAAATCTAGCCATATGTGGGTCCCACTTCCTCCATGTGTCTTCATGATGAAATGCCACTTTGATTTTCACTTGTATATATTTATTTAGCTCATTTATTAAATATTTATGTCATTCTAATGTTCAAACATCATTTATTATCCCCATTATTCCAAATCCCAAATCTTCCACCCCAAACCTAGGAAACTAGTAATTTTCCTCCTTGGCAATTATTTGACCTTTAGCATCAATTTGACAAACTCTCATGAATAGGGCCAATGTGATTATGCCATTGTGACCCAATACCAAATTTGGGACATGAAATTACCACTGGTGTTGGAGCTGTCTTGCAATTTAACATCTTAAATCTGTTCAAGACATCACTTGCATACTTCGACTGAGATATAAATATCCCATTTTCAGTCTGATGAACTTCAATACCCATAAAATACTTCATATGCACCAAATTAGTCATTTCAATTTCACTTTCCATGACTGTTCTAAATTCATCTATGCCAAAATCACCAGTAAATATTAAATCATCTACATACAAGCAGAAAATTAGCTTATTACCTTGCTTGATGATTTTTGTGTACAACATTGGCTCACATTCACTTCTGTGAAATCCATTTTGAATGAGGTAAGAGTCAATGCGACTGTACCAAGCTCGCGGAGCTTGATTCAAACCATAGAGTGCCTTTTCCAGCCTGTATACTCTATGTCCTTGTCCTGGAACTTCATAGCCTTGTGGCTTCTCCACGTATACTTCTTCCTCTAAACAACCATTTATAAATGCAGACTTAACATCCATTTGGTAAACATACCATTTCTTTTGTGCTGTGATGGCCAGAACTATTCTGACACTGTCCATTCTCGCTACAGGTGCAAAAGTTTCATTGAAGTCTATGCCAGGTTGCTGTGTAAATCCTCTTGCTACCAATCTTGCTTTGTGCTTCTGTACATTTCCATCAGCATCTTGCTTGGTCTTATAAATCCATTTGACGCTTATCACATCCTTGTCGATAGGAACGTCGACTAATTCCCATGTTTTATTTTTCTCAATGCATTCTATTTCTTCATCCATGGCTTGTGCCCAGACTTTTTCTTCAACAACTTCTTCAAATGTTAGCGGATCATTAACTTGAGAAAATAATGCAAAAATTGTTGGCTTCCTATTTTGACTATTTAGCATCATATTTCTAGTTTCAAGTCACATGAGATTAAGTGCTAGTCAGCCTTATTTAGTGTTGTTTTGTACATGATTATGCCTTTTTGAAGATCAACATTGCTAGGTTTTGGTAAGTGACTTTTTAATTGCTTATTCATTACTTTGCTTTGTTTTTATGTGTGTAATGCAACCTTTAAGTTTCCATTTAAATATTTGGTCAACTAATGAGTCTTTGTTTCTTCCATGTAGTGGTATCGGTGTTCAGAAGATATGTTGAACTAGCGATTTGGGGGATTCAGTCCACAGTGGAGATGTTTCTCTTGGATTCACATCACCTTCCAGATACTTATGAAGATTATCCAGTGTTGTTCTAAGGATGTCATTTGCTCAAAATGGCATTTCCGTCCTTGATCAGGAACCTGATTTCGGGCTCAATTTCTGAACAGTCGGTTGGGAATTGTTCAAAATGGTTCGAAACCCACTTCACAAATGGCCCCATTTACCCCTAACCGCGGGCATTTTTCAGAATTTCTGAACGAATGTGGAGAAATTCCTTCCGGAACAGACGTGGTTTTGCCATATTTGGTGTTGGCCGTTTTCTGAGTAGTTGCTCGAATTTCTGAATTTTGGGATGGATCTTGTCCATCTATTCATGTATAAATAAAGCTTGAGAAGGAGATACATGGGAGAGAAGACTGTAAAACTTTATTTTTATAAATAGATTCAGCGTTTATCTTCTTTAAAGCTTCGATTTAAGACTAGCAGGCGTTGAAGGGCAGGGCCCACCTTCAACACCGATCCTTCATACTTAAGTGTTGTGTGTTTTGCAGTAAGTAGAGTGAAGTTTTTATCCATGACACTGTTTTTATGGAATGATTAATGGTTTTGTTCATTTGTGAATTGAAATGGAATGTATGTCTGCAGAATATTAATTAATATCATTTGCATTCGATCTAGCCTGTAGAATAGATTCAGGAGTGGCTTGTATTTAAAACCCTCTTTGGTTTTCAGCGTGGATTGCTTATTGATGGTTATGATCATTGTTCAGAGTTTTGGCATTGATAAACTGTGTGATGAACTTGATTTGGTTTGTTGTAGAATCGATTTAATGAAGATAATAGATTGAAATTTCATATTTCTCTTATTGGCAGCATGACATTGAATAGTGAATAGCTCCAATACTTGTCAAGTTTATCAGACTGTAGGGTATTTTCGAATCATAGTGTGTGGATTTTAACCAGAGTTGCAATAGATTGTTGAATGAGCAGAGGGTTTTCATTTGTTAAGTTCTTTCTAATAAGTTGTTTCCTATACAAGATAGCTGTAGCCTAGTATTGTTTTGGAAGATTACTGTAGTTTCATATTGCTTTGAAAGATTGCCGTAGGTTGTTGTAGGTTATATTGAGTTTGACAGTAAGATAGGGGTCAGCAAATTGATTTTCTTTTCTTTAGGACAGACCTAGTAACCTTAGCATTGATTACTTAATAAAGTAATAGCTTCATCAATTACATTTTGTTTTTGGTTTGTGAGTAGACTAGGATTTCTTTAAGTTACTATCAGCATGAGCATTGAAACTACCTTGCCCGCACATATAGTGTAGCAGCTCGAAGTTTATGCACCCTAGTTGACAATTAATTGAAGGTAAATTAACTAGTGATAATTTTACCCAACAAAAACATAAAATGAATTTGGTGTACCGGTCTCATATATCTCATGCAGACTTCTTGTTCTTGGCAGAGCTGCTGGTGTCGAACTGCGCGAACTACTTGATGGAGTTTGTTGCACACTTGCTATGCTTGTCGAATTTGCTTGAGCTACGACTGATGTTGCAATACCTTGTGCTGAAACATGTTGCGCTATCCTCGGAGTAGACGAAGTTGCAACATTCTTGTTTATATGTGGAGTCTCAACCGCATCTTCTGTGATGTCATCATGTTCAATATGCGACACGATTTTAACATTCTTCTCTACGGTTCCATCCCATGCTTCATTTTCTACAAACTGAACATCTCGACTGATGATAACTTTTCTTGCAACAGGATCATACAACTTGTATGCTTTTGTGTCTTCAGAATACCCAATAAAGATGCATTTTTGTCCTTTATTGTCTAATTTCCTTCTTATCTCATCTGGAACATGTGCCTATGCTACAGAACCAAAAAAATTTAGATGCGAAACACTATGTTTCATACCTGTCCATGCTTCCTTCAGAACCTTGTTCTTCACGCTCTTCATCGGACATCGATTCATGATGTATACCGCAGTTGCGACTGCCTCAGCCCAGTATTCATTCAACAGATGTGCAGCTGCCAACATACTGCACACCATCTCTACAATGGTTCTGTTTTTCCTCTCTGCGATGCCATTTTGCTGCGGTGTACACCGCGCAGTGAACTGCCTGTGTATGCCATGATTTTTACAAAAGTTTAAGAAATCATTTGAATCATACTCACCACCTTTGTCTGTTCTTAATATCTTGATGTTGTAACCACTCTGCTTTTCCACGAGTGCCTTGAATTGCTGAAAGCAATCAAATGCATCAGATTTATGTTTTAGAAAATAAAACCATGTTTTTCTTGCGAAATCGTTAATAAATGTGAGAAGATAAGTGCATCCTCCCATGGATGGTGTTTGCATCGGTCCACAAATGTCTGAGTGCACAATTTCATGTGGTGCGCGAGCTCTGTATGACTTTCCAACTGGAAAAGTCTCTCTATGTTACTTTCCAAAGATACAGCCTTCACAAATTCTCTCTGGCTTTTCAATCAATGGAATCCTTTCACCATGTTCTTCATGTGCAGTAGCTTCAACCCACCAAAGTTCAGATGTCCAAATCTGAAGTGACATAACCAGGATTCATCCTTTATTTATGTTTGAAACGCAGCTAGCATTTCGCTGTCTTTTTCTTCATTGTTGCAGTGAATGTCTGCTTCTTTGCTTTCTGCTTTGAACGCAGTTCCAGAATTTTCATTCTGACTTGTATGAACAACTTGAGTTGTTTTTCCTTTTATGATTGGTGTAATCCTTAAAGGAAATAAGCAATTGCTTGTCATCAGCACTCTGGCAATTAACTGATTGCTTGGGTATATGTCTTTGATCACACAATCAGTTCCTATCATGTGAACTCTATAACCTTTCTCCATCAACTATCATATGCTCATCAGATTATGCTTCAAACCTTGAACATAATAAAAATCAAACATATATTTCTGCTCCCCCTATTTTGTTAGAATATCAACAGTACCCTTACCCAAAATAGTGACTTGGATATTGTTTCCAAGTGTAACATCAGTTTGAACTGATTTATCTAGACTAGAAAATAGATTTAAATTACCAGTCATGTGATTACTACAGCCTGAGTCTAAATACCATAAATCATTTAGACTTTCTTAGACAGCATTGCATTCCAATGGAGATGCACATGCTAAGAAAAACGAGCTGTTCGGAGTGCTGTTGTTGCTTGACTGAGCTTCACCTTGCTTTCCTTGGTCATACTGCTTCTTTCTGCATTCATATGCGAAGTGTCCATACCTCTTACAGTAATGACATTGAATTTTTGATTTATCATACCTTTGTCCACTTGGATGACTGGGGATCTGATCCTCTCTACCAGCGACATGTGCAAGACTGCTGCTGTGACCTCCTCTGAAAGAACTTCTTCATCTGCCTCTAGATTTTGATCTTCCTCTGCCTCTACTGTGACTTATGGATGACTGTGCTACGAATGCACCTTCCAGCAATGTATCTGAACCGTTAATTCTATGTTCATGATTGAGTAATGAGGCTTGCAACTCATCAATAGTAAATTTCGACAGGTCTTTGTTTTCTTCCAGGATCACAACTAACGATTCAAATTTCTTTGGCAGAATTCTAAGAACTTTTTCAACAACCCTTTGATTAGTTAGAGTTTCTCCATGAGACTTTATTTGATTAACCAGACCAATAACGCGAGTGTAGAATGATTCTACTGACTCTATATTTTTCATCGACAGAGATTCAAAATCTCTTGTAAGAATCTGAAGCTTGGCAGTCTTTACCTTGTTAAAACCTTGATATGATGTTTCTAGCGTGTCCCACGCTTCCTTAGTTGACTTCGTTGCTGCTACTCTTGCGAGTATGGATTCATGTGTCGCTTGATGTATGTGGAACAAGGCCTTTCCGTCTTTCTTCCTCTGTTCCTTCAGAACATCTTTCTCAGCTTGTGTGAGATTGTTATATGCTGCTAGATCTGTTGGTTCTGCATAGCCATGTAGGACTATTTCCCATACATCTTGACCTCTAAACAAAGATTTCATAGTTAGAGACTAATATTCATAATTTTTATCGAAAAATATTGGAGTTTGAAAATTACCAGAAGTGGAAGCCATCGCTTTTCCCTTTTAGATAGAATTCTTACTTGTCGTAAACCAGGCTCTGATACCGGATGAAGGGGAAAGGGGGACACCGCAACACCGCACAATCAATTTAAAATTAACTGCGCAGTAAAAAAAACTTTTCTTCTGCTGCAGACTTTGACGGAAATCCCAACTTTGACTTTGCGAATGACTTTCACTTCGCCGAGCAATTACTTCGTGAGGATTAACTTTACGGAACTTTACTTTGCCGCAACATTTGATATCGCACCAAATTTACTTCACAGTAAATTGACTTCGCACATTATGCAATATGCTTAACCTTATGCGATATGCATAACCTTGCGATATGCAAAACAATGCAGAAATTATAAACTTTAAGTTATTTTTACTCCCCGTAACTTCTTAACTTCGCACTTGTTGACATCAACAAACCTATTCTTAAGCAAATATTTCAATAAAATATTTATTGCTAAAACATAAGAACGGAAGAATGAAGATTATGCCGAAGTTACTCCGCGTTAAACTAAAACTTTACTCCCGTGAACTATATATGAAAATCTTGATATCTTTTACAAACAATAAATGTAAACAACATTTACACAGGTGAATATGAAGAAGATGTGCGACATGTAATAACCACCATTCTTGAGAATGAACACAAAATAACTATTGACTTATATATTACCGCAATAAAACAAGTAACATTGCCGCAATACAGAGAGATGGTAAATACCTCAATCTTTCACCATTTTACACAGAGCTTGGGCTCCTCATATATTTCACGATGAACTTCTTCTTCTCCTTTTTCTCCTACTTCTCTTTCATCTCTATCTAAACTTCTGAGATTGATTTATATTTATACATAAACTTGGGATTGCTTCGCCTTGAAGCTATTGACCTTCATTAAAGACTGTAATAAATTTATACCTAAGAATTTCAACTTGAGGAATACAAACGCGGCTGATTAAATACTAGGAAGAGTGCACGATGCCTTCTGACAGATTGAATGATGTCTGACATCTCTGCAATACAGTGGACTGACAAAATGTCTGACGGGGTGACTGACAAAGCTGGCACGAACTAGATGTGCATTCAACTCGTAAGTACATTTCTCCAACACTAATTTTATAGCAATCAGTCATTGTGGCTATGTGATAAATAAACCTTTATCGGTTGATAAACGGATGTAGGCGATAATGGAAAAAAATATCAGCTCCTTCATTGAGATTAGGAAGCACAACATTTGGTTTGTCGAGTTTGTTGGGCAAGTGAAGTAGAAAGCAGCAACTTTACCAATTTAAAGATCTAAATTTCACAATATGTTAATGCTCAGATCCTTTGCTCCTTCGAGGTGAATTTGATAGTTTCAAAGGATTTGCTTCATATTGGAGTCTCATTTTTCATAAGTGAACTTCATTTACTCATAACTGTATTAGCTACAACAAGAATTGGATAACAACATGGATTTCATATTACTTAGTTTATGAAAGAATATTATATTTTTTTGTTTTTATTATTCGTTGGGATTATTTGCAGAGATTTATTTATTTCCTCACATAGTTCTCGTATTTTCTGTTGGTTGGCACCCTGGGTCTATTCAAGACTTTTTATCAAGCTTTAGGTCGTTTTTATTTTCACGAGAACTCTTGTGTTATCTATTTAATCTTGCTAAGTTTTTGTTACCGACTATGTATATCCATGTTAGTGTTCTTTCCATACTCATTAAGCTAACATTAATTCTTGCTTCTATTGCTATGGTATCATCTCTATTCTATTTTGGGTATCTGCAATTTTTCTATTCTTTCATGGGAGGTGCTTCACAAGTACGCTTCTCTCTTTGTATTTAAGAGGTGTTTCACCTTGGAGATCGTTCATTCATTCTGTAAGAAATTTTTTATCAACCTGTAACTTTAATTCATTTTCTATTGATATTTATATAGAATGACATTTGTAGGCAATATTTTATATTTTATCAACCTATAACTATAATTTATTAATCCAGTCACTAAATTATATATTATAACTATTTATAAACTAGAACTAACTTTGGAGATGGAAAAATACCAAATACTAGTCTATGTTCCGATTCAAGTTATATGGCCTCGGATCCCGATTTTAGATCTTGTTTTTATACATGTCGATCTTGTTTACAGCATCATAGTATCCAACAGCTACAATTTGGTTTCTGTTTGGAAAAGTCTGAATAGATCATCTTGTGTGTAAATACGAGAGCTTTGCAGTCCCATCATCAGATCCACTAACTACAATAATGATCAGTCATCATTTCTCCTAGGTTTATACGACAGGTGGCGATGTTAAAAAAACTTGCAATAGAGCAAGCAGGTTGTAAGCTAAGGGAATCAAGGGAGCTGGACGCAGTTTAAAAAGTATTCATAAATGTTAACAGGTTTTACATGAAATCACTACATTGCATTTAATCTAAACTTCCACATGGAAATGTATAAAAAATATATATATTTTTGTATTTTTATTTAATTTTTTAATATAAAAAATAAACAAATAAAAATTTGTCACTTTAAACTACAATGTTGGCTAGTTCGGTATTTTTTCATACAAATCCTTGTAACTCAATGATATAGGGGAATGAGAGTATCCATTGGGTGGTTAATCAATAGATTTGTAGATTTGTCAAAACAGGCATATGTATGGCTAGAACTATTAAGCAAATAAAATGATATCATCTTTAGTAAGTTTTTATTTTTTCTATTATCATTGTTATTGATAAAATTTGTTTATAGTATTTGGAAAATTCATATAAAATTTTGTGATATCAAATAAAGAATATCTAAGAAATATTGTGATATAAATTTCAGTATGAGAGGTCGGTAGAATATCATAAAACTTTCCATGTCGGGCTGGCCGTTGAACAACATTGATTCCGCCACAAATACGAAAACAATGTTTTGGAGCTATATGTGAGAATGAGTACAATTTATAATATGGATTTGACTACATTATATTGGCAAGATTTACGGATGAATTTAACATTGTTAATAGCCCTTACATTATTATATTTTAATTTAAAAAGTTTCTAAAAGAAAATACTATTAATTTTTTAGGAAGATTACATCAATTGAGTTTATATGGTTGAGAATACCATATTATTATACAAACAAGAAGTTTTACCATTACTTGAGAAGTGATAATTTTTTAAAGTTCAGATCTCATGTTTATTAAAATAAGGACTTGAAATTTTAACTCAAAGCGATGGTTTCATTGATTTTTTTGTTCTGACGAAAGAGTTTAGTCGTTCACCTTAAATTTCTAATATTGCAGATGTTCTATTATAGATATTTAGGCAGTGAATGATCCCAAGAGACAATGGCATTTCCCTGCATGCAGAGGCAGGATTGGGGCTATCAACTGGTACATCAGTATCCAACATATTCTATCCCATGGCAAAACAATCAGATCAAAGAGGGTAAAGGTTCACTATGAACTTGCGGTAGTGCTGGAAGAAGAGTTGAAAAGGCGAGGAGCTGCATGCGTACCTGCTGAGGAGATGTTTTGTAAGTGGAAGGACTTTGCTCCTTGTATGAAAGTTATATTGTTTTGTACTTTCTCTACCTTAGCATTGCAGTTTGCAATATACTCAAAATAATCCATGAACGTTTTGATTTCTTGAATAATTTGGTTCTAGATCAAATGTTTGGGGCCTCCAGTTCTGTATTACTGGTCTTTGAAGCTTCCTTCTTCGAAATAATTTGTTCAACTTCGTCCCTTAAATTGTTTATTTCAAATCCTACATTCTTGAGATCAACCTCCAATTTAGCCCAATTTAGCCTTTAAGGATTTTATTTCATTGTTTGTTTGCTTTGACTAGAGTATCTTCTTGCTTGGATTTTTCTGGATCAATGGATTGATTGATCAATTTAGTTTGCATCTCCCTTAGTTTCTTTTTCAGATTCCCTACTTGAGATCTTCCGAAAATCCAAATCCTTTTTCAATTTCTGAATCTTTTTATTCAACTTACCCATCTCTATAGTTGTTTTCAAATAATATTGGTAAACACCTTTACCACTCCCATGGTGAACCTTTACCACTCCCATGGTGAAACATTACCCATCTCTGGGTTGCACTTTACTCAAATCAAATTCTACAATAGTGGTACCATAGTCCTCAGAAAGCATATGACTCACTTTTTAGGTTTCAGGGTGCAGGGATGCCATAGTCAACACATTAGCTTTATAATGCATGGAAATAATTAACCTGAGTACTACTGGTTCATATATACTTAAAAATTCAGAAGTTGCATCTTCCCTTCTTTGTGCCCTTCTTTGGTAGTTGTAATAGTGGAAGCAATGTTCCAACACAAATTTAATATTTAATACACAACAACCATTAATTGTTTCCATGTGCACCAATTAATTCCTTCCATTGCCTTCCATTCACCTACTGTGTTTTTGTTCTAGTCACTGTTATCTCCAGCATTTTCAATGCTCATTAACACAAATTACTCAACAGATAACACATTGGAGGGAGATGAAACTAAAAAGGATATTCCTCGATTGTACATTGCCTTAGAAACGAAAGATGTGAGACAATCCAAAATATTTTGGCCCTGATATATGGTGGTGGTTCCACTTCCCACCACGCTATCAATAATTATAGCATTTGGTCTCCAACATGCATCGCATGTATTTCTAGGTTAATTTATCATAGGCTTTTGCAATATCAAGTTTGATCATCATACGAGGTTTCTTAGTAGTCTTCAAGGAATGAATAGTTTCATGGGCTAAGATAATACCATCAAGAATATGCCGACCTTCAACAAAGCCAGATTGCTTAGGGCTGATCAGAATTGGGAGCAGAGGCTTCAACCGATTAGCAACAACCTTAGTAATGATTGTGTAGATAACATTACATAAGGCAATCCAACGAAACTTGCTTGGCACCTTGGCCCCCTCCTCGTTAGGAATCAATGTCAGAAAAATGGCATTAAAGGCCTTCAGGACTCCATCGCTTCTTCAAGTTTCTTCCACAATATCTGCAACCTCCTGTTTAAAAAGAAATGGAATAAATTAGTGGTAAAACCATATGGGCCAGGAGCTTTACCTAAAGCCATCTGCTGCATGGCTTCTTCGACCTCCTGCAAGGTAACAGGTTTATTCAGGATCTCATTATGCTCATTGGTGACCAGTCTGGGGATGTGTCTGGTAATCCGGGCGATAGCATTGCTTCATTCCACTCGGTCCTCCTTAAGAATATCTTCAAAGTGGTGAACAAGTTCATCTTCAATTTCTTGCCTAGACTCAGCCTGGCTACCATCAAATTTACAAAGCTTATAAATCTTGGATTTGTGACGATTATGGATCACAGAATTGTGGAAAATTTTTGTATTCCTATCCCCTTCTTGGAGCCACTGGTTCCTGGATTTTTGCCTCCAATAAATCTCTTCCTATTTTTCTCTAGCCTCTAGTTGATTCATCAGATTGTATTCGTGCTCCTTTAGCTCATCAGTCCACCCTTCTTCCATTCCTCTCTTGTGTAAAAGCTCGAGTTCTGCTACCACCTTCGATTTATCCTGAAAAATGTGCCCAAAGTCTGCTTTGTTCCAAGCTTTTATTTTGGATTTGAGGGCCTTTAATTTCTCTTGGAATTGATACATCCCAGTTCCCCTGGGGGGAACAATTTACTACCACCACTGACCCACCAGCTCTTTGAAGTCCTTATGTTCTAACCAAAATTGCTCAAACCTTAAAGGTTTGAATAAAGACGCATTAGACCATTCCCATTGGAGGCAAATGGGCCAATGATCAGAGTCAGCCGAAGGAAGGACAATAGCATGGGCCTCCCCCCCATATCTGACAAGATCCTCAGTGGTCAGGAAGCAGTCAATTCTAGAGGCAACCAGATGAGTTCCCCCACGTTTGTTGTTCCAGGTATAAAGGCCATTTCCAATCTCAATTTCAATGAAGGGGCTTTGGGTGATGAAATCTCTAAAGGCTTCCTGGAATTTATCCAGGACCCTCCTACCCCCTTTTTTTCTTCAAGAGACGAAATCAAATTGAAATCTCCTCCTATAATCCATGATCCTTCATAGGCTTGGTATTTCATCCATGATAAGTATTGAAAAAACCATTTTTCTTGGGGAAAGCACTCGGGTCATAGATGTTCACTAGCAGCCAGAGGACCCAGAAACTCGATCAATAAACTTAGCACTCAAGGAGAAGAGGTTAGCCCACCAAGCCGATAGACACAAGGAGTGAGGCTGCCACAAGACTGCCAAACCACCCGCCATCCCTGTAGCATCAATAACCATAAATTCACTACCTCTCCATATTTTCTTCTTCACCTGCTCCAGAAATTGAGAACTACACTTAGTATCTTGGAGAAAAAGAATATCAGGTTTTTCCTGTTTAATCCTTCTAGCCAGGGTCTTTATTTTCTTGGGGTGATTGCACCCCCTAATATTCCAAGAAATTAGCTTCATTGATTAACCTTATTGACTTCAAAGAAGGCTGCCAATATTGTAGGATACTAGCCAGACTCGATTAACTTGACTTCTATCTCTGCAATCCTTTGTTTATTCGTCTTCCTGCCTCTTTTCAAATTTTCCTTTGGAGACTTCCTCTTGCATCCCTTTTGCAGATCTGAGGCTATGGAGATACTTTATCATTTATAATTGCCGCTTGGAGAAGTTCTAATTGATTTCGAGTAACATACCCTTTCCCTCTCTTTTCACATTCTCTCTCAATCTCATCAAGATTGAGCTCACCTAATTCCATTTCCTCGTCTCCATCTTCTATCATTGGCTCCACTTGATTTTACTATTCATGGCACTGCTCAACTTTCTCGACTACACCCTCCATCTGGTTTGATTTCGCTTCACCCTTTCCGCTCTCCCTTTCTTCATGTTGTTCTTCCAAGATCTAGAAGGGATTGGTAGTTTCAATCCCTTTTCCATGAGTCTCCTTAACAACCTTTCTCTATCCTGTCGGTTTATTTCACCTACAGGGCCACTTTTAGGGGGAGAGGAAGGAGACTTTACCTGGGGACAATTTCTGTCGAGATGACCATATTCATGACACTGGTGGCAACGAAACGGGATCTGCTCGTAATCCAAAGGCTAAATCCATTCCTCGTCCTCCCAATTTAGACTGATCGCCTCTGGAAGCTCTTTCGACAGATCCATGTAGACACATATCCGAGCATACACAATATATCTTTGTTGTTTAGTTTGGTCCGCTACTTTAACAAATTCGCCGAGGGTGTTTCCAATATCCTGCTGAATCTCCAGATCCCAGTATTCACATGGAAGGGAGAACAACCTAATCTAGACCGAGGCAATTGTTACATCCTAAGTCTCCGAATTAAACCTTTCCTTCCAGGGTCTAAGGAATAATCCTGCCGAGAAGAAGAAATATTTTTGTATTTTTAATGTTGCAGTAAAACCTAAAACTTTATTAATTAAGAGTTATGTTAATTAAGAAACCAAATTAAAGGTTTTGAATAACGATCATAAAAACACTCAATAATAATGGTTTAATATCTAGATTATAATAGGTTTCACAATCATAAAAAATTATATAAAAATAAAAAAAAATAAAAATATAATATATTTGACTATTTTCATATATACATTTAAAATATAACATAACATAAGAAAAAGTATATTTCAAAAACTAAAATAATAAAAGGATAAATTGAATTTTAAAAAAACTTAAGTGAATTTTGGAAACATGTGTTACACAAATTTTAGGAAATGGGATAGTAACCATTATATCTCTCGGAAAGACATAAAGTATTTCACATATAGTACGAGGATGATATTTTTAAAATACAAAAAATAAAAATAAAAAATAATCTGAGTTTAGAATTGCCCGACACATCATGTTCAAGTTGCAATTATTATCTCTTAAGCATATAGTTTTTTTTTGTGTTGAAGCTTTCACACATTTTTATATGAATAAGGTTTGTATATAAAAATTTATTTTTTTAAAAGCTTATAAATAAATATGATATTAAGATCGAGGCAATTCATGTCACTCAAAACCTTTGATTTATAAACTCGTTGAATAATGTGTTGTATTCAATAAGATACTCACATATAATATTTTTTTTATTCGTTTTAAGTTTTTTAAAAGCCAACCCAAACCAAAATACCATATGAGAGACAAACTCAAATGTCACGTTGTGTTGAATAACCCTTCAGATTTCACTGTCTCCAACAATCTTCTTTCTGGACCAATACCAAAGACTCTTAACTGCATTTGATTCTTCCTCATTTGCAAAGAATCATAATGTAAAAGAGCCATAAAACAAATTTTAACTTAACACTAACTCTTAAATATATTTTCGGGGACATTTCCACTTGGTGGCTGTTGTTATTAAAAGAAATTGTACTATATGGTTTCATTTACCAACCATCAATAACTTACAACAATGTTTAGATGAAATGAATTTATAATTTATTATATTAAAATTAATAAATTATAGTTTCTTAGTTAATTCATTATTGAGAAAATTACATTATATGACATACTCAAAAAAAAATTATTGATTACCCACCACTTTATTTGTATCTGCAGTAAAATCACAAACAAGCCCTCTTCATGCTTGGTCATCAAACCAATTTTTTTTCCAACCTACAAAACAAATAGTAGATATGGTTAGAAATATAAACCGGTTATAAATAGAGAGAAATTGAGGTTTAAATATTTTCCATTTATATATATAGAATATATATTAAAAAAAGAGAGAATAAAAGGACACAACCCAATATTCCTAAGCTCGGCATAGCAAGTGCCAACGTCTAAGCCACGTGATCAAACTTGATGTTTAGAAGCAAGGCCAAGAGTGGAGCCACAACCAAAGTCTAATGGAGAGCTATATTTAGTTGTTATTAGGGTATTTTTTGAGGATTCTAATATTATACTTAAGTATAGTATCCTAGGCGGTTATTTTAGATTGAAAAAAACATGTATATAGATAGGTAGGCAAATATTAAATATGAAACATACAATTTATTACTGAAACGTGTAAATTTTGGCGAATATTATGATAAAAAAACATATTTTATGTAAATATAGACGATATTAGAGACTAAAACTAACCAAATAGCGAATTTATTTTTTGAAAAAAAACCCCAAAAATAGCCAATTAGCTAAATTTCGCCCCTAAAAATTACCTTGGTTATTATGGGGGTTGGGGGGAGGCCATGATCTCAACTTTGGCCATGGTTTGGTTGTGACTAAGAGGATAAACGCAGACCATGCCCATGGAGCAAGCCGCTCACTGCTAATTATGAAGGAACACACTCTTGGCAGCAAAAAAAGAAAGAGAAAGAAGAGAAAGGATTGATGTCGAGTGAGCTATCAAACCCTACAAATGAAAGAAATAAAAGGAAAGAGTTGCAGCAAAAAAAAAAAAAGGAGGAATAGGGGATTAACAAAACATATTAAAAAGAGAGAGAGAGAAAGAGAGAGAGGATTTAAAAAACAGATATTGATTTGTGAAAAAGAAACAAATTAAAAATGGAGAACCTTACATTCTTTCTTATGTTTTCAAAGTTTGAAATCTCGTATAAGAATTAAAACAAAACAAAATCAGAGAACTCGTCATAAGATGAAACCATAGCTAGAAAAATTATAGAAGAAGGAAATTTATGCAAAAGATTCCAATACTTGTTGAAACCCTTGATAACCCACAAACAAATTCAGAAAGGATGTTACCATAAAGCTTAAATTGTTGCATGATGCATGACTTCGACGTATCCATTTCACAATATGTTCAAAGTATGTAGTCTGATAATCCAATCCAGGATTGATAATGGTGGATGGTGTCTCTTGGGTGTTTTAGAAACCCCGTTGAAGTCATTTAACAGAAAACCCATTTAAGATTTTACTTCCTACTTAACACTGGCATGCTCATCATCTTGAGAAAGATGCTATATGTTCTCATCACTCTTCCTCGGAAAACAAAAACCCTCATTCCAAAGTGTCGATCTAGATCACCAGTGTCCATTTCCCAACCACAAGGAAACATTCCAAGTGTCGTTCTGAGCACCCACATATCCCATAGCTAAGACCCTTTGCACACCACCTGCAGTCAGGAAGGTTACCATGTATTTCAATTGTGAACTTAAAGAATCAAGGAATATCTAATGAATATAGAAAAATACCCAACCTTTCACCAGTGTCTTCCAGAGATGAAAATGGTCGTTCGAAAATGTCACCACATCATTCTTCTTCATACAAAGAGGGTTCGGGCATGCTCATACCCATGAGACTATAAACTCCCCTATTAATACCAATGTTTCAATGCTTGGAAGCTCTTAGAGCAGTTCCCTCCCATTTTCTGCAACCACCATGCACCACCCTTTCTTTGCTACCGCCATGCACTAGAGGGTCATGCCTTTGAATACACACACACACACACATATCATGGGATAACCTTGAAACATGGAGAATTGAGGTACATACACACATACACACATCGTGGGCGAACCTTGAAACGTAGAAATTCATGATTAGAAATGAAGGGGCCTCCATGCCAAATAACTAAAGAAAAAAATAATTTGAGAGGAAATGTAGGTCACCTCAAGTTACATCCAAGAGTATAGTTGGTTGAGAGGTGGGAGAGTAATGTAAATAAATGGCGGAATGAAAAATTTAGGGTTTAAACCTGTTCGAACTCCCTAGTTTATCAATTTGGTTTTTCGTATTTTAGAAATTGTCTAAGACCGCATGCATGTAATTATATTTTAAATGGGTGGAAATTTAATTATGCATGTAGGGAATCACTTCCCTACTCATGTTACCTAAGACGAGGTCTATCAATCTTCCCAATGATGGATAAAATACCTATATGATTGGGTATCCTATATAATAATCACATTGGCATGCTAGGGTTTTGTTTATATATTTTTCTAAAAAGGTAGTAGGTTAAGTTTATGCCAGAACAAAACCTCGAAATACCACTACTTCTGCCTTGAACTTATACCAATTTTGAAACCATTTTAATTTTATTCTGGTTATCTACACCAAATCATTTAAATAGGCTGACGCCTGCCCGCCGTCGCGTGGTGGGAAACACATAACAATGCAAACCTCAACCTCAAACAACCAATCAGACTCCGAATAATTTCTATTTTAAAAAATCTAAATAAAAAGTGCAATTCCTAAGTTCGGACTCATAGCATGCCTTTAAAAATTAACAATCACCCCTGAATTAATGTCCCCACCCGAAAACTATATATCTAGGACATAATAACAAAACCCCCCTTCTATTTAGGTGGAGGTATGAAGGGACCCTTTTTAATTTTTGATATGCCATTTTGGTGGTGTAGACCACATAGAGAATGTAATACTCTCCCTCTTTGAGATGTCTATCCTACAAGATTATGTGAATCAATTTAAATTTGTGGATGTGTTGTTGTCTTTGTGCTTTAACATTATAAATCGCCTTTACTTTCTATTGGCATGTACCAACTAACTCCCTTTCATTTTTTCAAAATGACCGGGTAACTCCTATATAAACATTGTTTAATAAGTATAATTTATCATCGAATATGCCAGATATTTCCTTTCTCCAAGTTGTTAGGTTAGTTTTACATTTAGACCTAATTTTCTTATTTTTGTTTGCATTTATAAAATTTTGATTTGCAAATTGTTTTCATTTGTTTGTATAGGGTGTGGATGGTTTGATTCAATTATTTGTCTCTGCTTCAGACTTTCAATTACCTAATTTTATATAAATACATCTTTAGATGAATAGTCACATCAAATTCACATTGTAAATATGATTATGATTAACTCTGAATGCCATGTTTTGAAAGCATGGAATTTAGAGTCACTCGTATAGTCCTTTGCCATGGAAATGCAGTGCTTTTGGCCTTTAACATTTTAATTGAAAATTTTAAGGAATATTCTCAGGATGACTAAGTTGATTTAAACGTTAGAATAAGTATGTTGAATCTTCTATTTTTAGCTTATTCTTCTTTATATTTTAGTAGCAAAGTTCTATTGCTTTGGATTTGTACAACTTCATCAACTTGATAAGGACCAAAATATGGTGATCTATATTATTCTAGATCTTTTTATGAAAATGCTTTGGGCATATGTTCCATATCATGGGTTGGATTAATGCTATAACTAATGAGATTTGTGACTAATTATTCTTGTATGCATTTACACCTTGTGGATACAGATTCAACTTAATTCCGTGATCAAATTCATTATTCATATGTTGACATGCTGCAAATTTATAAATTTTCGTCAAATTGGTCCAATGAGGTATTAATTATGAGTTATAAAAACATGATAGTCTTTTATGGATTGGGGTTATCAATATTTCTTAATTTGCAATAATGAGCAATTCGTATTATTCTTTAAAGTTTATTATTAACCCTTATTAATAATGTATCATTGAAACTAAGAAGTTGAATCCTAGCCATGTAATGGCAATGACATCTTACGTGTATGTGCTCAAATTCAATGTTTGAAAAAATTGGGTTTGGGAATAACTTGGAAGGGGTCAACAAATCAGAAAAATTTGGAATGACTTGACAAAATATTGCAAGCAAGGAGAATAAATTGAAAGGTTGCAAGACTTGGACTCCAAAAAAAATTCCATTTTGGGATTCAACGACTTGGATAAACCCAGCTCAAGGCTTAGTGAAACTAGGCAAAAAGAAAAAATTGAAAAAACTCAAATTACAAAAAATTTGGAGGTTTGCAAAATTTTGGTAATATTCATTTTTAGGAAAGTTTAGCCCCACATACTCATGGCCAAAGAGACTCTGAAAGACTCGCAAGTCCCTGCCAAATATAAAAACACTAATAAATCGAGGAAAAAAAAGGTAAAATGAAAAACATAGGTTGGGGAATAAATCAAAAGAAAAAAAAAACAATTTCTTGGAAAAAAATTCCACGCTTCTCAAAATCAACTTGGGAACAATTGAATTGGGGCATTGAAATTCTAAAGAAACTAATAACATAATTTGAGATCTAGAGGCATTGCTCAGATAATCTGAGGAAATAAAAGTAATCACGAACCACCACCCAAATTGTGAGATATTCATTCCATGCTGAATCTAAAATAAACAGCTTTTGGAAGAGATAATCAAAGGTGGAATAAAGAACAATTGAAATAATACCCCATAGGTATCTAAAAAGATCAACTCAAAAAAAAATTCCATAAAAATAAAGAATGAAGCCATCCCAATTAGTCATTTAACAGTATTCTGTAATTTTCAATTAAATTGAACCAATTTAAAATCTAATACCTATAAATAGATACAGGAACAACATTGGCTTGACAACTGGATAGACTAGATGGTACTAAAAGCATAATATGATGGCTAGTCATCATTTTATTTCTGAAAGTGATAATCAAAAGAAATAGTTTTCAATAAAAATATATGCCCCCATGAGAAAAGAAATTCATCATTCTAGCTCTAAAATGTCTTTTCAAGGCTCAAATACACCAACAATTTGTTGGTATCTAGAAAGAATGGCTTTTCAAGCATGAGAAGTCAATTTTCAAACTATCTAAAATAGATCCCATACCTGTAAACATCTCACAAATCAGCGATGCATACTATTTATTACAAATTGTACTTAAATATGCCATCTACTAATAAGAATCGATGTGAGAGTTTACCAAATTCAAGGAAAATATAAATGCTAAATTTTTTTATTTGTTTCTAGGTAATTATCCTGGGAAAACCCTTAGTAATTTCCCCTCATTTCAAGGATGGTACTCAAGGTAAACCCTATATTCTTCGGGACAAATGATAAATTATTTACAAATCCACAAATCCTAATGTATCCATTGCCACATAAGGTGTAAAGCTATGAGACTCCATTGCAAATCAATAAATACAAGGATGTCAGTCTGGAAAATGCATCAATTACCTTTGTAAAATATCGACAACCATCTGAACCTTCTGTGACAAGCAATAGCTTCATATTTGGATGAATAATTTTGCGTACAACAACATCATCATAAGGATGTTCACCTTCAGTTAAAAACAAAATATCATGTTCACTTATCTGCACATGAAACCAACAAAATTGAATCTAAAGAGAAGTTAAAAATGATCTGTTTTCATAATTTTCATGCACTACTTGATTTAAGATCTACTCATTGAAGAGAGCTTCTCAATCAAAACATAAAAGAAGATACAATGTTTTTCTCATATGCACATCAAGTGTAAAAACGTTTATACCGTTTACCTTTATAATATCTACAAAATCCCAAATGCTCAAAATACCCACTCGAGCTACATCTTTTGATGGCCATAATCGCAGCCTCAAATCAAGATCATATGAAAGAAGAACGCCAAAATATTTTGCTATTTTTATTGCAGCCAGATGTGCTGATTTACAAGGCTCTGAAATCAGGCTTATTGAACCATAGCAGAAAATTTGTTCCTATATAGAGGAATGGCTAATAGCACAAATAGTTAAAATCACATTAAGATGAAAACCATTAATAAAATATGATAAATCATATAATATCATAACCATTGACAAAGACTAGAAAGCATATATAATAAAACCCATTAAGAAATAGAAAAGAGAATATAACATCAATGGGCTATAGCTTGATTAGTGGGAAGGTCAGGGTTTCACTTTCCCCACCCAAGTTCAAATCCCAAATGAGACATGCATGAGCTAATTGTTGGACTTTTTGTGAGAGAATAGTTGGTGAACCAAATTTTTTACTTAGCCTTGTTCCCAACGGAATCTGGCTTATCTTGAGTGCCATCCTCAGAATGAGTGGAAGTGCCATGGGGTTTCCCTAGAAGAGGTATATCAAGTTAAGAAAAAAAAAAGAAGTAAAAATCATATAATATCAAAACCTTTAAAAATTAGAATAGACAAATAGATTAACTACCATTCCCATGAGAGAGTTGACTTCTCTAGATATGTATATAATCAGTAAATCTAAATTTTTTCAGGTAACATATTTCAAGGGAAACCTCCTAAGCACTTCCCCTCACTCTGAGGATGGTACCCATGCTTAACCCTATATTCTTCATGGCATCAGGTCAGTTCACCAGCTTATGAATAGATCATATATAACTCATCAGCAATAGGCTCACTAAGAGCAGACATGTTACAAAATGGGATTTGAACTTGGGTGGGGAGGGTAACAACCTTTCCTCACAACAGTTCGAAGATGCACTTTGCAATCGGGACATGATGGAAGGGCCCAATCCATTGGATATTATATCATGCTAAAATTTTAGTGTCATCTAAATAACATCTTGCATGTTCCTCTCTGATGAGATCCACATCAAGCTCCGATTCATG
This sequence comes from Larix kaempferi, assembly GCA_027924585.1. Classification (NCBI taxonomy): domain Eukaryota; kingdom Viridiplantae; phylum Streptophyta; class Pinopsida; order Pinales; family Pinaceae; genus Larix; species Larix kaempferi. Next base: position 960,411 of record BSBM01000697.1, on the reverse strand, counting down.
AAGTAACATATCTACACTTTTTGTAAAACATGAATTCACGTTCACCACCATCCCCTAATGTGAAAAAATCCAAAGTAGTTTGAACCCTATCATCAAAACGCATGCCCTTATTATTTACATTTTTTTTTCCAAGATATCAACAAGCATATAGCCAAACTCATCATCACCAACCTGGAAATATGAGCACAAAATAACTATCAAATTTAATGAGTTATAAGAGGATATTTTCTATAGCTTAATAGGGGATAAAACATATACAGATCATCATTAAGTAGACATGTTACTTGACTAAACTATTCTAAGAAAATTCGGAATAGTTGACCTTAATAAAACTAATTGTATTTAGAAATATGACATCAATGTGTCAAATACTATGGATGTCAATTTTGACAACATAATTGTGTAAATAATGAAATATTATATTTTGACTTAGTCAAAATGTCAAAACACTTAGGAATTATGCCAATTTGGATTTCATGAACTTATTCAAGCATTTAGGCTGTCATTATAAAACCCGAAGTACATGTACAAACTTGCATACTTTCATGTGCATCAAGTTTATCTTTTGGAGTGAAAATTATTCAACGCTAGTGATGATTTCTAATGTCTATAGCAATTTTTGTGTAAGACTTTTTATCATTTATATTCTTATATTCTAGTGAGTGTAAACTTCTAGAACTGCTCACCAAGTTGCAATCCATTGGTACAAGGAATAACTAGGTCCCTTGTATGCCCTTGGCACCCAGAACTACTGCAAGGTACACCCATACAATTGGGGGTAACAATTTATAATACAGTGAATAATGGGAGGTTAGGGCGATCTAAAGGAATTTCCCACCACAGAAAAGGTGTCCAACTGAAGTCTAGCACTTTCATTTGAAGTTTTCTTGGCAGTTTCCAGTGGTTGGAAGTAAGCATCTTTTTCCACATAAAACCTCATTTAGATAACAAGTTTTTCCCAAAGCGAGTTTTCCTCTGGAGATTTTGGGCCTTTGTGTGTTTTATTGCTTTTTTTCCTCCTAGAAATAGGGATTATTTGGTAGAAGGATATGGAAACTTATTTATATACATATTGAAAATAAAATAGAGAGGTTAGAAGTTCATTTTGGAGTAGTGACCATATAAATGGAACAAGTCTCCACTTTGTCATCCACAACACCTTGACCACTACCTCCATTGCAAGCAAGGATACCTTGGTCACTTAGATCTCATTTTGAAGAATTGAATGCTATAAGATTTAGCCAAGGCCCTAGTTGAGAGTATGGAAATACCATTTATCATATTGGTCTTCAATAAATCAAATTTGTAGGTCCCTCAAGGCCCAAACTATATAGTTGAGTGAATGCTAAAATTATTAATAAAAAATAAAAAAGTGAACTTCTTGGAAAATAACTAACATGTTCAACTTGGCATGAGTTCTTTGCAAGCATTTTGCATACATGTTCCAGAAAGAAAGTTTATTCAAAATTTGTATAAATACATCAGACACCCAATGTGCTCCTCCATTTGATAAAAAATACTACTCTTTGGAAAATACTACAATAGCTTTCCAACTAAACAAGATATTTTTATTGTACAGTATTGCCCTTTCAATAATAAGTGTTTTACTGTCACAACACATACATAACATGAAGTAAGCCTGTAAATGAAGTTGGAATTGACCCAACCAAGAAGTAATTTTGTTATGAAGCTACTTCATAATACATAAAAACTTGTCACAAAGAACTATGTAACATACTTGAATAGATACATTGTTACACTCATATTTGAACAACATACTCCAACCTTGAAAGCCTTACATAAAATAAGCAATAAAAATCCCAAAACATTGTAAATTGTAATTGGCACTACATTCCAATCTAGCATCTTATGTATATAGAGCCAATGAAATTTCATTTTGTTAATATTCCAGGCTTGTCCTTCATAAAATGATGAAAGCAATAATCTTAAAATGTTCTTAGTGTGATATTTTGTGAAATTCTCACAGAGATCTAGAGACAAAGATAAAATTCACACTAAGTCTAACAAAGATCAAGAGAATTGAGCAGGAAAAATAAAGAAATAATTGTGTTACAACACAAGAGAATGAAGAACAATTGGAAAAACTTCCATTACATCTATTATTCAATAGAATGTGTACATAAATAATGCATCTCTAAACGAGAAATTCGTGAGCCTAAAGAGGTAGTTGTTGAAACTATTCAAATAACTGAGAAGGGGGGGGGTGAATCAGTTAAGACTGTGCTTAAAAAATTTTACATTCTTTTTCCCTTTTAACTTTGATGAAGTGTGACAATCGATATGATATGAGATGTTCTATGCACATTCCTTTATAACAGGTATATTGTTATAACAGAATTAAATATAAGGCATATAAACAATGTTCAATCACATAAATATGCAAAGGCACTGATTTTCCTGAGGAAACCCATAAAGGGAAAAAACCTCTTCTTCTTAGGATGAAAGGCAAGCTCCAACTTCTCTTTACATTCTATTTTATCTGAGCTACAACCCAGATGAGGCTGCTACCTCTGTTTCTTCAGCACCAACTGAATGGAAGCTACAACTCCCAAATGTACAAGCACCAACTTGCAAACAAGACTTTACAGTCTTCCCTTGCTCCTCCCTACCACGCTATGTAAGAAAACTTTCAGTCAATTATATCACACTGGTTCAGATATATCAATACATATCCTTTTCATTTTTGTTATGTGCTACTACAGCTTGGATTTTTGGGCATTCTATTCTTCATTAAATCGAGCCACACATTTTTCTTCTAAATTGTTAACTTCGAATCATAACTTCATCCTCTTCAGCCATCAACCACTCCTCTTCATCCTCTCCATTCTCTCTCCAATTTTGTTCTCCTCAATTGTTTTTTATAGATGTTGAATTTATATGCCTCTGTCACTTTAACTTCCAGATATTCCAATTCTAAAACTGAAACTATCTCTTTAACTCCCAATTCAAAAATTGAACAGTCTCTTTGACTTCCAGAATTTACGCGATGTAAATTAATAAATAAAAAAATGTTTATGAGTCGCAGCTTGTCTGAGTCGTGGCTATCTGAGTCACGGCCATCTGAGTCTCAGTCGTCTGATTCGCGGTTGTCTAAGTCACGGTCGTTTGAGTCTTAGCCAACTGAGTCATGACCGTCTGAGTCGTAGCCATCTGAGTCACGGCTGTCTAAGTCTCAGCCATCTGAGTCACAGCTTGTCTGAGTCGCAGATGTTTGAGTTGCAACCGTCTGAGTCACAGCCGTCTGAGTCGCACCCTTCTAAGTCATGGTCGTCTGAGTCTCAGCCGTCTGAGTCACATATTTTATGAGTCGCAACTGTTTGAGTTGCAGCCATCTGAGTCACAGCTTGTCTAACAACATTCTTTTCTTGTATTTCAAAATCAGTCACAACTTTAGTCAACTGAAGTTGGTATGGTCTGAGTCACCTGCCTTGTCTACTTTCCAACCATCAATGACAACTAAATCATAGTGCCAACAATATCCCCCTTTGGCATTGATGGAAACCTAAAATTTATGATGCTGCTTTTCATCTGCAACTACTTGAACTTCTCCCCCCTTGACATCAATGTCAAAGATACATTTTACAGAAAAAGCTCCCTCTATCAAGAATAATCCAAAAAAATGGCCATGAGGAACTACACAGAACTTATAGTATAATCATATCTGCAATACACACATACTCCCCCTTTCAAGGTGAACTCAATAATCTGGTCATGAGGAAAAGTCAATCTGAAATCATCATGAGCACATATCTGATATTCATTAAACCCAGACTCCCCCTATCATGGTGAGGAGATCAGTTGGAATTGGGTAGGACACACAACTTTTGACGAAGATATTCAAACTGTGCCTTGGACAATGGTTTAGTAAAGATATCAGCTGTTTGTTTTGTAGAGGGAATAAAATTAAATTGAACCACTTTGTTTGTGACTTGCTCCCTCAGAAAGTGATACTTAATTGGTATGTGCTTAGTCTTGGAATGAAGCACAGGGTTTTTAGACACATTGATAGCACTTGTGTTATCACAGTGAATAGGGATAGGTTCAGAATATTTTACATCCAAATCAACAAGAGTTTGTATCATCCATAATACCTATGTATTCAGCCTCAGTAGTAGATAGAGAGATAGAAACTTGGTTTTTACTCATCCATGCTACTAATGAATCACCTAAGAAGAATGCACCTCCACTAGTGCTCTTTGTTTCATCCAAACAGTTTGCCCAGTCAGCATCTGAATATGCAATCAACTGAGAGTTTTGATTCCTAGGATACCAGAGACCATAAGTCATTGTTCCTTTCAAGTATTTGAAAATTCTCTTCACAGCTACCAAGTGACTTTGTTTGGGAGCAGATTGAAATCTTCCTACCATTCCAACAGCATGCATGATATCAGGACGAGTTGCTGTAATATATAGAAGACTTCCTATCATTGACTTGTATGTTCTTTGATCAACATCTAGTGAGATATCATATTTGCTAAGCTTGCAGCCAACAATCATAGGGGTACTAACAGGTGAAGAATCCTCCATTTGAAACTTTTTCAACATCTCCTTCAGATACTTCTCTTGAGAGAGAAATCGACCTTCTGAATTCTGATTGATTTGAAGACCAAGAAAGTATGATAATTCTCCAATCATTGACATTTCAAACTCAGATTGCATGGCATTAGAAAACCACTAAACATAAGATGCATTAGTACATCCAAAGATAATGTCATCAACATAAACCAGAACAATTAATAAATCATCACCTTCAGTTTTGATGTACAGATTGCTATCAGCAGTGCCCTTCTTGAATCCTTTTTCTTGTAAATATTTATCCAATCTGTAGTACCAGGCTCTTGGTGTTTGTTTCAATCCATATAGTGGCTTCTTCAGTTTGCAGACATAATTAGGATTGTCTGTCAGTGAAAAACCTTCAGGTTGCTCCATATACACTTCTTCTTCTAGATCTCCATTTAGAAAAGCTGATTTAACATCCATCTGATAAACTTTGAAATTTTTGTGACAGGCATAAGCAAGAAACATTCTTATAGCTTCCATTCTTGCCACAGGTGCAAAAGTCTCATCAAAATCTTGTCCCTCAACTTGTGCATACCCCTTGCAAACCAATCTGGCTTTATTTCTCACAATTTGTCCTTTTTCATTCATCTTATTCTTAAATACCCATTTGGTACCTATCACATTCTTATCTGTTGGTCTAGGAACAAGTTCCCAAGTATTATTCTTTTCAATCTGATCAAGCTCTTCATTCATGGCTTTTATCCAATCTTTATCTTCACTAGCTTCATAAAAATTCTTGGTTCTATTATAGATAAAAAGGCAATGTGAGACTGTTATGTATCTTTGAGTAACTGTCTTCTTGTCTGCACACCTTCATTCTTATCACCAATGATCTGACTTTCAGGATGATTTTTCCGAATAATTCTTGAAGGAGGTTTTACTGATTATTGCTGTGAGTCTGCATCTTCATTCACTGATTCGGATTCTTCCTTTTTTGATTATTGGACCTGTTCTTCTTCATATTCAGCTGTATCCTCTGTACATGATTAATCAATGTTTATCTGAGTGTCTTTTACATGACTCCCTTCATCTACTGTAATATCAATGCAATCAACCATTTTATGCAACCTCTTATTATAGCATATGTATCCTTTGTTGTTTGTAGCATAACCTAAGAAAACACCTTCATCAACCCTGTCATCATATTTACCAAGATGCTCATCATTGTTCTTGATATAACACTTACTCCCAAAGACTTTGAAATGCTTGATTGTAGAAGGTCTCCCAAACCATAATTCATAAGAGTTTTATCACTATTTGGGCTTAAGTGAGCTTTGTTAAGTATATGAACAACTGTATGAATTGCCTCTACCCAAAAAAATTAAGAAGTATTATTTTCTTTCATCATTGATCTTGCCATCTATTGAACTGATCTATTATGTCTCTCAACCACTCCAATTTTCCATGGAGTCCCTGGAATTGTATACTCTCTTTTGATACCCTGTTCATCACAAAATTCCTTGAAATGCCTTGAACTGAACTCTCCTCCTCTATCGAACCTTACTGCCTTTATTTTTTTTCATGTTTGATTCTCAGTCAAAGCTTTAAATACTTTAAATTTTTCAAATGCTTCAGATTTTTCTTTCAAAAACGCAACCCAAGTAAGTCTAGAATAATCATCAATAACTAGCATAAAATAGTTTTCTTTTCGTGTACATTCCTTCCTTGATGGTCCACACAAATCCATATGCACTAACTGAAGAGGTTTATCTGAAGAATAGAAACTCTTGGATTTGAATGGTGTTCGAGTCAGTTTTCCCATTTGACAAGGTTTACATACAACATCATCTAGTTTTGATATCTTTGGAAAGTCTTTCATAGCTCCATTGTTTCTAAGCTTGATTATATGATCAAAATTTAAATGTACAAGTCTTCTATGCCATAGCCATCTCTCATCATACTTGCTTAGATGACATTCTTCCTTTTCTTCTTTCAAGACATAAACATTGTTTTCTGTTCTTATACCTTTGGCAACCAATTATCCTGAAGAAACAAATTTAATTTTGCATTCCTTAGAATTGAAAACAAATTCACATCCTTTGTCACATACCTAACTGACACTAAGAATATTGTGCTTCAGGCCATCTACAAACAGAACATCTTGAGCTTTCCCTTTGCGGTTACTCAGACTTACCATTCCTTTGCCTCTAATTTTCCCTGGAGCATCATTCCCAAAAGTTACATTTCCTGATTTGTGTTCTTTTAGAGACAGAAACTTACCTTTATCCCCAGTCATGTGTTTGGAGCAACCACTGTCAATATACCATGGGTCCTTCTGTCTTTGAGCAGAAAGCACTAAATCACACTGATTGCTTTCTTTCTTCTTCCACACTTTTCTTTCAGCTGAATGATTCACTCTCAAATATGTTTTGTAGTTCTTCAAATAACATTCTGAAGCCTTGTGTCCATAATTATGACAGATATAACATTCGTGTTCATTGTATAGAAGATCAAAAGGATTGACATTTCTATTATGAATTCCTCTTCTGATTGTTGATGGAGTACATTGGTTATGATTATTCACTGATTGTTTCATTCCATGCTGTAGCATTTGATTATTTCTAAATATTCTTTGTTGAGTGTTTCTAAGATTGAAAACATAGGTTGCAGCTTTGTGACCAAAGTTAGAACAACAATAACAATAACCATTAAAGAAATTTTGATACTTGAATCTTAGTTGTCCTCTTGAAATTGATTGCCTTATCATTCTGTGTTGGACATCTTCTTCTTCATGCTTTCTTGACTGCAGAATATTTCTTTTTTTTCCTGTATCTCTATCCCTTTTATCATTCATTAGATTGTCATTACTGTTGGTGTTATTTGCTTCAACTTTGATGGAGGTTGCAGACTTTGTGAATTCTGATTGCTTGCTACTTTGAAAGTTGATCACCTTAGTTATTTATTTGTTCTCTGAGTGACTACTCCTTGAACCTTGTTCATAGCCTAGACCAGATTTAATCAACGAAGATCTTTGCTTACTTACGATATTATTCAACTCTTCTGAGGCTTTAATGCTTGAAAAATTCTGATGATGCAAAGTTTCGAATTTCTCTAATTCTTTCTTAACAGTCACCACTTCTTCTTCTAACTTTTCACATCTTGCTCTACTTTCAGCCAGCTCTTGTTTAAGAATGTCTTTTATTTTCTTTGCCTCTTCTAGTTCAATTTTTACCAAAATATAGTCTATACTAGGTTCTTTATCATTCTTTTCATATTGTATCACTAACTGTTTTTGTTTCCTCTTCTTTTGTCTGAGTCTATCAATTTCTTCCAATGCACTAATTAACTCACCTTCCATATCAACTACAACATCTTCATCATTCATGTCACTCTCTGTAAAATCAATATCAAGATCTTCTATGGCCATAAGCATAAACTTATTCTCCTTATTTTCACAGGAAGATTCACTATCTGTAGCTTCTGAAGAGTCAACATCATTTGCACACAAGCCTTTCTTCATGTAATTGTTATCTTTATTATATCTCTTATATGTGTGTTTCTCTTTATCAACAAGATTCTGATCTCTTTTCTTATAAGGACATTTAGATGCAAAGTGTCCCACCTTACCACAATTGAAACATTTAAAGGGCAACTTGCCTTTATATTTCCCTGATCCAGTTTTCAGTCTTCTTACAAATTTTGCTTCAATCTCATCAATTTCAAAATCAGTATTCTTGTCTACTTTGAAAGAGGCTTCTCTAGTGGTATTTTTATCTTTGTTGATCCTCATTTCATAGGCAATTAGAGTTCCTAGGAGTTGATCAATACCCAGATTTTTAAGATCATTTAACTCTTCTATTGCTGAAACTTTGGGGTTAAATTTATCAGGCAAAGATCTTAAAATTTTATGAACTAAGGATGCTTCTTCAATTGTTTCACCGAGGCCCTTCATAGCATTCACAAGCTCTTCAACCCTTAGGAAATATTTACTAACAGTTTCATCCTCATTCATCTTTAGTTGTTCAAATTTCAGCCTGTATGTTTGCAGTTTGGCATCTTTTACTTTCTCATTCCCTTCATAGCTATTAATAATTTTATCCCACATATCTTTAGCAGATTCAAGATGCATCACTTTCACAAACTCAGATTCAGCAAGACCACTTAATATTGCATTCATTACCTTAGCATTAAAACTGAATTCCATCTTGTCATCTTTGGAAGCAAGAATCACAAGTTTTGTATATCCGGTTTCTACAACTTCCCAAACATCAGCACCTAGGGACATTAAATATGTTCTCATTCTAACTTTTTAAAAGGCACAATTTGTTCCATCAAACATAAGAGCTTTATCCAACTTCTCTTTACATTCTATTTTATCTGAGCTACAACCCATATGAGGCTGCTACCTATGTTTCTTTAGCACCAACTGAATGGAAGCTACAACTTCCAAATGTACAAGCACCAACTTGCAAACAAGACTTTACAGTCTTCCCTTGCTCCTCCCTACCACCCTATGTAAGAAACTTTTCAGTCAATTATATCACATTGGTTCAGATATATCAATACATACCCTTTTCATTTTTTTTCTGTGCTGCTACAGCTTGGATTTCTGGGCATTCTATTCTTCATTAAATTGAGCCACACATTTTTCTTTTGAATTGTTAACTTCAAATCATAGCTTCGTCCTCTTCAGCCAGCAACCACTCCTCTTCATCCTCTCCATTCTCTCTCCAATTTTGTTCTCCTCAATTTTTTTTTATAGATGCTGAAGTTATATGCCTCGGTCTCTTTAACTTCCAGATATTCCAATTCTAAAACTGAAATTGTCTCTTTAACTCCCAATTCGAAAATTGAACTGTCTCTTTGACTTCTAGAATTTACACGCTGTACATTAATAAATAAATAAATGTTTGTGAGTTGTAGCTTGTCTGAGTCGTGGCTGTCTAAGTCACGACCATCTGAGTCTCAGCCATCTAATTTGCGGCTGTCTGAGTCACGGCCATCTGAGTCTCAGCCAACTGAGTCACGGTCGTCTGAGTCACAGCAGTCTAAGTCACGGTTGTCTGAGTCTCAACCATTTGAGTCACAGCTTGTCTCAGTCGCAATTGTTTGAGTTGCAGCCGTCTGAGTCACCGCCGTCTGAGTTGCACCCGTCTGATTCACGACCATCTGGGTCTCAGCCGTCTGAGTCATAGCTATTTGAGTTGCAGCCATCTGAGTCACAGCTTGTCTAACAACATTCTTTTCTTGTATTTCAAAATTAGTCACAGCTTTAGTAAACTGAAGTTGGTATGGTCTGAGTCACCTGCCTTGTCTGCTTTCCAACCATCAATGACAACTGCATCATAGTGCCAACAACAGTTGGAATCCACTCAAGTGGCAGAGTTAATTTGCATTGGAACCATCTCCTGATAAGGTCTAGTGGCCACCGATGATGAATGACTAGTCAATTGGGGTGGACTGGCACATGACTGAGTCATTGGGGCTAGAAATTAGGGAATGAGACTCCAAGGAGGTGCAATACTGACTTGTAGTGTTGAAAATAGGTGCTTCTACACATAGTGGCAGTGAACTAGGTGTAACCGTCAGTTAACTAGTCAATCAAGGGGACAAGGCACCCTAAATCATGAAACTGACTGTGCTAACTCCTAAAATCATGCATGAGGGCTACTTTGAATTTCAGTGATGTAACCAAGGCACTCTGAGTGGATAAGAGGGATAATTATGACCAAATTTATTCTCTAGGGGGCCTAAATTAAGGACTAGGTGCTAGGAGACTCAACTACCAATGCATGGATGCATGGAGTGCTGCATGGAATGCATGCATGCAAAACCAAGATGACATGGTTAGAATATTCCAACACCCCCCCTTAATCCTGGATATGTGAGGAAAGATAAAAAAAATAGGGCCCTTGTAATTGAGACTAAAGGTCACCATTTACAAATTTATTATTCCATTTAACAGAGGAAAGAGGGAAAACCTTGTGGGAACAAAACCCCCCCTCAAGATGGACATGAAACACACCAAAAAATTGCTTCTCAAAAATCAAGTAGGTGTGATGCTTGATTCAATGTCTGGAGGTATATTACTCTTGGGAAGAAGAGGATCACGCTCCAAAAACTTGTGCTTGCATTCTCCTTCAGTGGATGCAAGCAAATCTGGAGGCTCTCTGAGCTTTCTCTTTGAACCAAACTTTAGTAGAACAAATCCATGAATATGTAGACCATTCTGGAACTTGAATTTCGAACCAACTGACGCATGATCAACTCCATGAATGTGTAGATGGTTCCTTGATATCTCCTTTGAACCAACATAGGTGATATTAGAACCAAATGAACCATGGCATGATGGTGGTGGCTTGGAATTCAAATCAGCTCCAAGTGAGAGGAGCAAGTGTCCAAGTGAATGCAAAATGTCTCCAACTTCATTTGTAGCTTGAGGAAGTGTGCATTTGATCATTATGGAATAGAATTAAGGCATGGAACCAAGGAGATGATATGCAATATCTCCAAAGATTTATCTAGCCTCCAAAACATCCAATATATCACAATCTTTCACATCAGTAAGCTCATGGGGAGTAGAGAATTTGAAACTCTCTTAAACCTCTAGAGTAGTAACTCACATATCTTCCTCAAAATTCGAAATAGAAGACATTGAGAACATGAGTGAGGAATGGATAATCTCTCCAAAAAGATTAGCTTCATTAGTTGTATCACTTTCATCTGTATCAACTACATGGGAAGGGGACAATTCGAAATTGTCTTCAACTTCTAGAGAAACAGAGGAAGGAATGTCTTCCACAGGAACTTTATGTGTTTAATCTGTAGCTTCTTATTCATTTTGAACAAATTCATCATGAGAGATACTTGAGGCCGAGACATAATTAGAGAGATCACTTGAGGGGGTGTCGTTGGGCTTGCTCTCCAAATGATTTGCACCAATCTCTTCATTCTTCTTTCCAAATGCTTTGTCCAATTGGGTCCAGAGATCACTTGGATATTCTGTAGTTTCCATGAGGTAGCACATACTAGGAGACATCGCAAGATACATTGCTCCATAGGCTCTGTCACAATCATTTATCCAATCATTCTTCTCTTCATAGGAAGAAAAAAACCCACATAACACCAATACACATATAAAAAATACCTTGTACATTCATCCTACCTAACTGCTAAGCCAAACTCAACTCACTATGAAAGCAAATCTAAATTATCAATCTAAGAACTCAAAGGATTCCTATTTTCTTACAACATCAATCCTGTAACAACTGATCTAAGAATGAATTAACTAGAATTGCTTTTGCAAGAAGCTAAATTCTAAAATATCATATCAAAGGTAATTCAAACCATAACCTATCTAATTCAACAAATTATAGGAAAGATAAATACAGTAATGTGCACGAGATGAGCTTGACTGTAACAACAGATTAACACACTTGCATAAGAAATAAAACTACTCTACATAGTCGACTGTTCACACCACACTGTTGCAGCAAACCAAAGGGAAACTATAAATATGCAATTATCAATTAACCATTGTTGCAGCAATCTGAGAATTATACCTACTGTAACTCCACATCAACAAAAATAAATTAAAACTTCAAACATCTACTTAACTTACTTGACAATCTCTGTGAGAAGGAGTGCCCTGGCCTTCGAACAGAGATGTCATTGGAGGCTACCAAAATAACTCAGCAAACAACGAATTAGGGAAACATTGCTTCTTTTATTAATGAATAAGTTCAATTACAAAAGACTCCTAGCTCCTGTTACATTTCTCTTAAAAATAAGCCTAACCTTTTGTATCATCGCGTCTTCCTATATCTACTGAGACAAGACAGTTCAAGTTCCTTAATTCAGGAAACAATGAATATCTCCGATCTTCAGGTTGCCGAATATACAATGGAGAAAGTAGAATCAGTTACAATGAATGTTGCATTAAAATGGATTTTGTTTCATAATCAATTACACCTTTACAACTGGAACGTATCAAACACTAAATGAGTCTCAGCTGGCCATGTAGAGGAATAGCCTGAGTTGTTTCAGCAATAATCCAAACCGAACCCCGGAAATGTGCAACTGTTTGTCAAGTGCTTTAGCGCCCATGTGTATCAGCAAGCCAAGATTCCTGGATTCCCTGAGGTCTTTACTCACTTCTCATAAATTCATCACAAGTTATCATCACGAGGAATACAATTCATAATCACAAGCATTCCTAAGCATTAATGTAGCAAGATAATAATGAATTATACATGTTTGAATACATGCTTGTTCTTGGAAAAATGACAAAATCAGGGGAAAAGGGATGAATAGGAGTAAGCAGAAAGGGCATTTCTAGCACCCAACAATATTACATATGAAACTAGTGCCATAATCTAAATTTAGTAATATATTTTTTTTTAAATTTATGTTTCATTATGTCATTTAACTTTTCTTGTTTTGTATGTGGTGATTAGGTACAACAATAGCATCTTCGTTACAAAAAGGAAGAAATTGCATATCCATTGAGAATTATATACTACATTGCAATTATCAAGCAAATAATTAATGCTATGAAAGTTCTTCCAGATGAAATGCGGGAAGTTGGTTTGAACAAAGGAGAATTTAGTGAGTCAATTGTAGCAAAGATGTCAAAAGAGCCTCAACCTCCTTTAAAAGAGATGTTCGGAAAAGATCACTTTGGGGATTTTGCAGAAGTAGAGGACAAAATGGAAGAACACATTGAGGTCTAGGAAGAGAGCCAATTGTTGGCTTGGTTTCGCAACCAAGCTTAGTGCTATGGGCACCTGCTAACTAGTAGCAGCAGTTTCAATATTAAGCAAAAACAATAAACTAAATCTAAATCTAAACTAAACTAACATGTGCATATCATAATAAACTTTTGAATTAAAAACAAGAACAAGAAATAGAGAAAATAACTTTGTATTGAAAATGGGGGCAAACAAGTGTTTGCAATAATAATACCTCCAAGTGATGAAGATAGTTGAGAAGCTCCAAGGGTGAGCAGCTCCAAACTCCAAAGGGTCCCTTCTCCAAGGTAGCTACAATGGCCAAAAACTCAAGGGAGATTTTGGCAGCATGAGGATAGGAAGATGGATGGATCTAAAGTGAGGAGCCCCTACCACCTTTTTATAGGTTTTGTTGGTGGGGAATACCATTATGGTTTTGTGGAAACCAATGGTATTGACCAACATGGTTTAGGTACCTTTTTCCTCCTTTTTCCTTTTTTGAATATTTTTAATATTTTTATTCCCTTTTTAATATTTTTTGGAATTTTGGACCCTTTTTTAGGGTTTTTTATGCTTTTTTAGGAAAAATAATCATTTTGAGTGGAAAAAGGGGTGTATTAAGGTCTTTTGGTGACCTTTTGTTAGCTTTAGAGGCTCAAATGGTGAAAAAGTGGACAAATGGGTCATGTGAATAGGGAAATGAGCTAGTGAGCACTTTTTGGGTGTTAACAGATTGCCCCCTAATGTGTGAGGGCAGGAGCTCATCGTATGGCCGATAGACATCATAGTTCTTTTGTCTTTTTTCTGGGGTTTGGGGAGGAGAAGAGACCGATTGGAGACTGGATCCACGGCCCTTGGAAGCTGCAAAAAACAAAAAATATTACATGGCCTCAATATGAATGAGGAATAATCTCTAATAATGGACGAGGCAGGCATACCCATGCTCGTATCAAGACATATACATAACAATTAGTCCCAAGAAGGGGGATCTAATACATAAAGAATCTACTGGTACATCATAATGGTCCAGAGGGGACATTATTTTGGGATATACTCATGATCATAACATGACTGATCTCAATAACTGATACACTGGAATAACTGTTGAACTTCTGAAACTGAAGGTGTCCAACATCTGTAGGGACTCAATGACTGAGAGTCATCTCTGAGAAGTATTTGTAACTGCATACTCGAGGGAGTATGAAACTGGGGTACATCTGAATACTGTCGCCATACGCAACCCGGATATCTATAGAAAAAATGTAACTGGTTGTTTCCATAAGTAGAATTTCAAATGTGGAAGAGTCAGGAGGTATCCGGGGTCTTCAACTAATAACTGGAAGGACCAATACCCTGTGCGAGTCTCAACCATGCGATCAAGGTGTTGAAGTCGAGCATGTGAGAAACAACCATTTGGAGAGGCACTGAGGACTCTTCTCGAAATGATTCGTAGGCACTCATCATAAATGGTGATGAGTCCAAGACACAGGGACCTCTAGGTCTATCCTCTAGAATAAATTTGGTTGTCGTCGACAGAGGGAGACCAGCAACTAACAAGGCAATGATGTTTCCTTGATTAGGAGCACGAGGTGTAGAACTGAAGTGTGGTAGTACTGATGGTAGGACTGACATACTTGTGGGGGTGGGAAGTAACTGGGGTCATAGAGTGGGTAGACTCAAACTTCCTTTGTTCAGAGCATGATGACATGGTTGACTTGGCAGCGTAGGGGACTGACTTTTAGGTGTGGCGATCATCGCTTTTATGGACTGAAGGGTATGTATTGACTCTGGGGGGTCAAGCTGATGGGTGTTGTCGAGGGGGTCTCAGGGTGACATACTGCAGAATACTCTGAACAAAAGCGACCAAAATGGGGAAGCTGCCATATGAGAAGACGTGATCTGTTGTGGTGCCAAGGAGCACCATTGGGTCCTTATTCATCGTTTTAATGAGCTTCAAGAAGGGATAAAAGTGTGCTCTGAAATGGTAATGTCCTGTGGATTTTGTGAGCCCAGGACTGTTCGCGCTCATTGGTGCTTTCATTTTTAAGGAGTTTGAAAATGATAAGAGGACTCTGCAGTGGTTGTGAGTATTGTTCTGTTGGTTTTACGAGCCCAGGATGGTGATTGCTTGTTGTCGCTTTCATGTTTAGAGAGTCTAAAAGCGGTAAGTGGACTCCATTGGTGTTCTTTTTCGTAAGTTTAGTCTCCAAGGCCCGAAAAAGCATAAAATGATGCAAATGGAGAACTCTTCTAGCCGATGTGACTAGAGTATTCCTTTTTCATAATTAGTCTACAAGGTCCGGAAAAGGGGTAAACTTATACCAGGTAGACGCCCTTTCAGATACGTTCAGCGAGCATGAAAGGAAGCAAGGTTGCTCGGCGATCTTTTCATTGTTTTAGGAGTCAGAAAAGAGCTTAACGGAAACTCCCTAAGTGCCTTTTTCGTCAAAAGGATTGCTCGGCCCGAAAAAGGGGTAAAACTATACCGAACAAAAAGGGATTGATGAGAGCGAGAAAGGGTCTCAAGCATCATCATGAGTGCGGAAAACTGGATCCGATGACATAAATATTGTCAAAAGGGGGCTGCGGCCAATGTGGCACGCAAACCGAGGCAATGAGAGGGCATTTTGAAAGAGTGGCCGAAAAGTATGGGCGTGAGAGCGAGAAATGATCTCAAGCATCGTCACAAGTGCGGAAAACTGAATCCGGGGATATAAGACTTGTCAAAAATGGACGACGGCTGATGTGGCACGCAAACCGAGGTGACGAGGGGGCATGTAAAAGATGCCTGAAAAATATGGAGGTGAGAGCGAGAAATGATCTCAAGCATCAGCACAAGTTCGAAAAACTGAATCCGATGGTACAAAAATCGTCAATAAACTGACAACAGCCGATGTGGCATGCAAATCGAGGTTGCGTGGGGCATGGAAAGAATGCCCGAAAGTTTTTGGTGAGAGCAAGAAATGATCTCAAGCATCATCACGGGCACGGAAATATGAATCCGGCGGTGCAAATGGTGCGAAAAACGGAGGTCATAAGGACTTCGGAATGGTCAAAGCAAATAATTAGGTTAAAAAATGGCTACAAATAAAGGTGAGCCCACCAAGCCGAGGTTGCAGTGTTGGGGAGAAATGATGACCCCCGAGGGGAGAATACTAGGTGTATCAAATCAAATCGAACATACAAGTGATATGTGACCTCAAAAATGGTTGAGATCACGCATGTGAAAAAGTGGCCAGGGTTAATGACCTGCCCCCATGCTATGTGCATGGGGTTTGTGATTATGGATCACATATGTGTTGGTTTGAACAATGGGGTCATTGACGTATGGATATAGATGTGATGGAGTAGGTTCAAAATGATTGAGCATGCCCCCTATCCCAGGGTCGAGGTAATCTATTATTCCCCCTAACTCAGAGGTGTCAATGTGGTGCAGATGTTGTCTCGGAGAGAGATCAATAGGGCATTGAGCAACTGCTGGCGGGGTGTTATACCATGAGGCTGTGGGCTGTGGTGGCATACTGAAGTGATGATATGATGATGGGGGATTCCCTTTGTGGGGTGGATGCCCCCAGTATCTCCGACAAGAATCACGATGATGATGAGTAGGCAACGTTTTGGGCCTGCCCCCATGTTGTGGACATGTTGTTTCCTCGTCGATTTGAAAGGGTTGAACATGTGTGTCAAAGGGATCAATGGAAGGGGCCGATTGGACGGAGGGGTATCCAGTGGAAACCGTGTAACTGGTGTTAATTTCTTCCAAGGAGGAAGATGGTGGGGGATGAATTTCTTCAATGAGAAGAGGGGATATCTCTAGGTCGGCATTATTCAACTCGTACAGTGCTGCTCTGTAATCTGGGAGATCAGGGCAGTGATGTGAGTAATGGCCGTAAATACTGCATATCGCACAAGGGTGGTTGGTACGCAATGATTTATCACGAGGCTTGGGGTTTGGATCGAGTTCGACAACCGACATGTTGGGGTCATCGTCAAGTGTTTGCATGTGTTCCTGTAATGCAGGTAATTGTGGACATTGATGAGTTGGATGGCCTAACTCATCACACAATGAGCATTTAGGAGGAGCACGAAACACGGGGGGAGGTTTAACTGCTTTGGGAGGGGGTACCGCAGTGTATGGTTGTGGGCCTCTGCCCCCAGTGGGCTTGATAAGAGGAGGGGGATTCATAGAAGATGAAGGGGTAGTGACACTAGGAGGTGGTTGAGTAGTAGTGACAATGGGTTGCACCGGTTGCAGGACGACATTTGGTGTCGACGGGGGAACGGGAGGCGAAATATACCACACGAGTAATCCCAAGGTTAACCCGGGGGGGACTAAGGGTAGCCATAACCGGAGTGCTTACTACGCCCGAGGGATGGAATAGAAAGGGGATTGTGTGGATGGGTGTAACACCAATGTGACTAGGGACCAACGGTGGTTTGGGTAACAAGGGTGGTTGATTGTTGGGTGGTTGATTCATGTTGGATGATGACATCATAAGGAGATGATGAGTATTTGAATCCATTGGTTGGTTTGTGTGTGCAGCATATGTGATTTGCTGTTGTGGTGTTGTGGTTCCTTGAGGAGGATCCAACAGACGAGTGTTCACCACTCCTTGTGTGGGCAAAGGATTCTGCAGCACCATGGGTTGTGGTTGTGGAGGTGGCGCTGGTTGTGCCGCATGCCCTTGGCGTTGGGCGTCATCATACCACAGTTGGCGTGCTCACCCCAAATGGGGGCAAGTGTGTGTACAATGGCCGTATACCCCGCATATGGAACATGGGTGGTTTGTTCGTAAATTGGGGTTCTTACCCTATTTCGGTGTTCGATTAGGGTTTTGGTTGGCAGGGGTAGCGTTGTTGTTGTTTGGAAGATAAGTCTGAGCGATTGGAGGTTGTGGTGCAGCAAGGACTACCTATGGTGGGAAATAAGCCGTTGGGGCTTGTGAGTGAACAGGAGCATGTGTGGCCTGCTGATGGTAATACGTTGGTTGTGGCGAGAACTGAATTGGGTTCTGGGTGGTTGGTTGGTTATAGTATGTGGGTGGTACATATGTCGATGACGTTTTCCCATAGCAATGTTGTGGACAAGAGGGTCCATGAGTGTGATGAGTCGCTCCACAATTAGATGTATCCCTAGAGAGGTCTAGGGCGTTTATGGTGCTCACCATGCTTAAGGGTTTAATTTGCGGTGTGACCTGGCCGATAATACCATCAGCAACATGTGATGCCCCCGGCGCATCACCGTGTGAAGAATCGCCTCGTGGGGCGTCTAGTATGATGGTGTAGAGATAGCCTGATTGGGCGTAAATTAGGTCGAATTCCTGAGTTTTTAGGATAGCTTTTTCCTCTGACTGGGGTCGTTCGGAAGCTACGTGTTTTGCTATGAGGGGTAGGAGTGATTTAAGAAACCAGTCCAAAAATATACGGTCATCTAGTTTAATCTTATAGAGGCTACGACACTTGCGCCACTCATGGATGTGGTCCGTGATGTGGGTAGCTGTGTTTTGTCTGCAAGACAACAGTATTTCAACTCCTGCATCGTAACGTACGGGTAGCTGAAAAAACTAAAGGAAAGTGGAGGCTAGGGACGTAAAAGTCTGGTGGGTCCCGTGTGGTTGTTCGATGTACCACTTGGCTGCTGAGCCAGTGAAGGTTCGTTGTAATAGTCTTAGACGAATGGAGTCATCCACTATGGAGTTACATGAACACCATAGGTGAAAAGACATGATGTGGTTCTGAGGGTCCTCCCCAGGTTTTCCTTCAAACTTAGGTATGTTCGAGGGGAGCTTTGTAGGCATGGGTGGCCATGTAAGGTTGTGCCTGATCAGATCGTTGGTTAGCCTGGCTAAGTCTGGTAAGTTCAGACTCGCCATGTAAGGTAAACTAGCAGATGGATGTGGCATAGTGACTGGGACATGACTATTCATGGTGGCATGATGTAGTGGTCCAGTAGCCGCTAAGGGTATGATAGGTATTGAAGGTATGTGTCCTCCAATAGTTGTGGTTTGGTATGGTCCAGCGTTTCCAAGTGCAACCTGGGTTACACCGGGGTTAGGAATAGTAGTAGGAATTCCTAGAATCTGGGTTGTGGTAATGAGAGGGGGTGTGACCCCTATGTTTGGCATACCCATAATAGGAGGTAGTCTTGTGTTGGGAATTCCTAAAGGTGGGGTGTCCCCTACATTAGGCATACCTAGAGGGGTGGTTGTTGCCATGGATGGCACCGCAATAGAAGGGTTTGTGGATGTATCTCCAATGGTGCTGGTAAAAAGTGGGTCGAATTGTGTTCCAGCCATGAGGTTGGTTGGTACTAACTCAGTAGGGTTTTCGGATTCTGCCTCAGAATTAGAAGTGAAGTGAGGCGTGTCAGAATCGGATGACTGTATGGTTGACCGATGATGTGTTGAGTCAAGGGATAAGGCTCTACGTCGGTGACGTGGAGAGCCAAGTAGACTGAACTCTGGGAGTTCGCCCTGAAGACGACGAGAGCGTCTAAAATTCTCAATGGTGAGAAATAAGTTTTTGTGTAAAAATATTCTGTGTAAGATGGTAATGTATAAAAAACTCAAAACCCTAATGCAACCAAGGGTGCAAAAAGGGGAGTGAAAATAAAGGCTCTCAGGCCAAAAAATCAACCTCAAAAAGGCACTTATTATAGCAGTTGTGCTATAATAAGTGGAGGGATGCAAAAAATGGTCAGAATACCAACAATCAAACAGCTTTTAGAAAAAAGAGGTGTAACTAGACCAAAGGTGGAATATATCATGCAAACACCTAACTAAAAGTATTGTGAATCAATCAAACGATATTCTCTGAAAGGTGATGAAATCCAAGTCAGACAATATTGAGTGTTGAATCAATGGCTAGATATCCCCCTACCAGGAGGGACACCGGATAATCAATCCTAAAGAATGGCAACTAGGATACTCCGTTCATGACACGTCCAGAAAAGGTAAATCTTCCGTTTGGTCCTTTTACCGCAATACCCCCATACAGGGATATCCTGAGAACTGCGAATGGTAGCCCTTTGGTTACTGAATGGATTTCGGTATTCTACTCAGGCTTCCGGAACCATCCTCGCGACTTCAACCCTCCTAGGGGAGAGGCCTTTCGATAAACTGGTTGTGACTATGCCAAAAAATACTAGGAGATTTTGGTTCCCTAATGGACAACAGCTATGTCTCAAATGTAATAACTGAGGGGTGTTATTGGAACACCTATCCCCTCAGTTCTACCTAGCTACAAAGTTCTTTTAAGTGCTCCCCAAGTGGGGTTAAAAGTTGGTTGAAGTTAGGGTAAATTTTAAGGCTCAGTTTAAGTTATATGTTTGAGTGGGTGCATGTGTGGTATTTAAACTGAAATTAAATGCTTTGCAAAAACTATTCAAAAAACAAAGGATCTTTTGAAATAGGAAAGCAAATAATATGACTTCTTCAAGAAATAAATGGAAATTAAATGCTTTGCAAAAACTATTCAAAAAACAAAGGATCTTTTGAAATAGGAAAGCAAATAATATGACTTCTTCAAGAAATAAATGGATTTCTTTTAAAATTTACTATGGGCAAAATATAAAAGAAGTAAACAGTAAAATTTTTATCTAGATAAAATGCATATAAATCCTTCTTTCAATTTCTGAAAATTTTTAAAAAGACTTTTTTCAAAGGTGCATTATAAATAGTAAAATATTTCTATGGCTGTAAAAAATGCAGGAATTTCAATACTGTAAAATAGCTAAGTGGGCAGAAAATACAGTAAAAAATTAATTTTTTAAACGGATTGGCCGAATGGAAAAAATTGCATCGCGGGTTTTGACAGAACAGCCACGATGGACCGCGCGGGTTTCTGTTACACAGTCGCGATGGGCAGCGTGGGTTTTGACCGCGAAGCCGCGATGTGCAGCGCGGGATTTCGTCACACAGTCGCGATGTGCAGTGCGGAAAATGTGCGCGAAGCCGTGATGTGCAGCGCGCAAATTGTCCGCGAAGCCGCGGTGAGCCGTGCGGAAAAGAGCTGCGCAGTCGCGATGAGCCGCGCGACTGTTGGGCAAAAAGCCGCGAGGCGAAAGCCGTACGCCGACGCCGAAAAACGAACCCGAAAATTGAAAATTTTGGGCTGTTAATGGCAATAAAAATGGGTAAAATCTAGAGCAACAATAGATCTGCTGTCTAGGATGGCAGATCTATGATTTAAACTGACTAAAATGAACAAAAATTAAGATCTAAAGCAAAAAATAAAATTTTGAGATCTAAAGATTCGAGCCAGCAGAGTCGCCAAAAACTGTTGGGCTTGGTTTCGCAACCAAGCTTAGTGCTATGGGCACCTGCTAACTAGTAGCAGCAGTTTCAATATTAAGCAAAAACAATAAACTAAATCTAAATCTAAACTAAACTAACATGTGCATATCATAATAAACTTTTGAATTAAAAACAAGAACAAGAAATAGAGAAAATAACTTTGTATTGAAAATGGGGGCAAGCAAGTGCTTGCAATAATAATACCTCCAAGTGATGAAGATAGTTGAGAAGCTCCAAGGGTGAGCAGCTCCAAACTCCAAAGGGTCCCTTCTCCAAGGTAGCTACAATGGCCAAAAACTCAAGGGAGATTTTGGCAGCATGAGGATATGAAGATGGATGGATCTAAAGTGAGGAGCCCCTACCACCTTTTTATAGGTTTTGGTGGTGGGGAATACCATTATGCTTTTGTGGAAACCAATGGTATTGACCAACATGGTTTAGGTACCTTTTCCCTCCTTTTTCCTTTTTTGAATATTTTGAATATTTTTATTCCCTTTTTAATATTTTTGGGAATTTTGGACCCTTTTTTAGGGTTTTTATGCTTTTTTAGGAAAAATACTCATTTTGAGTGGAAAAAGGGGTGTATTAAGGTCTTTTGGTGACCTTTTGTTGGCTTTAGAGGCTCAAATGGTGAAAAAGTGGACAAATGGGTCATGTGAATAGGGAAATGAGCTAGTGAGCACTTTTTGGGTGTTAACACCAACCAATAGAAAATTTCATTTTCGATGAATATTTAGAGCTTCGTGATATTGTTGATTAGTTTCATATCGTTGAGGAAAATGTCAAAGTTAACAAAATTTTGATAAGATATTTTTGTAATGTTTTGAATTTAAGATTTTATTTTGAGAATAATTGTTATGTTTTTTAATATGATATTTAGAAATATATGGTATATATATTTTTTAGTTTATGTGAATCATCGCTTTATGACTTCTTTAAGATAAAATTTTAATGAACAAACTTTGAAAATGCATATATTTTTCGTTTTAACTAGCTTCTAAATCTTACAAAAATTCAAAAATGTGTGTATTTGTTTACTATAACTAACTATTAAATGTAGTGTTTTTTGTAAAGTTTGGAAAAATGCCCTTATAAATAAAAGTTATAGTTTTCTTATGACCAAGAAGTTTCAAAATCACAAAAAAATGGCTCAAAATGAAAAATGGTGCTACGAGTATACACACTTTTTGAAACAAAGGTAAAAATGGCTATTAAAATTAACCCCCCAAAAAACGAGAACAATGTCGGGTTTTCGTCAAGTTGTATAACATGTTCATGGCTTCATTTTGTTGTAATGAATCATGATGCTCCTCATCAAGGTGCTCCAAAGTGAACAATCGTTGTTCTAGTGTCAATGTGTCCAATAATAGATCCACTACTTATTATAGTGCCCGGGATTTGGCACTCAATGGGTAAAATTGCTTCTAGTCCATGACTAAGGTGAAATGGAGTAAATCTTGTTGCAGTTTTAACAGAATTTTTCGTATTCTCATAGTTCCAACAATAACATGTGATGCCAATTGGTTTTGTTCTTGCTCACTGTATACTGGAGCATAGTTTTGACGACTTTATTGACTGCCTCAACCTACCCATTGGATTTCAAATAGTAAGAGGTCAAAAAATTCATATTTAAACCCCAATAAGAACAGTAGCTCTTCGAATGTCTCATTCTAGAAATGAACTCTGTTGTCAAAGACCAATTGTTTGGGTATGCCAAACCATGATATGACATGGTTAAAGAAAGATCTACCTATTGTGGTGCTAGTGCAATTTAAAGTGGGCATTGCTTCAACCCATTTGGTAGAGTAATATGTGGAAATGACGATATAGTTGTGTCCTTGAGCTAACATAGGAAGACATTCCATAAAATCGATTCACCATTTACAAAAAGGGTCAACGATGATGACTGAGTGCAAAGGCACATGTGGTACCCTAGTTTTGCTAGAAAATATTTGATAGTTTCTTCATCATTTGATGGAATAACTGTAGTCTTTGAAGAATGAAGGACAATAGTAGCTAGTGCAAAGGATTTTTTGGGAGATGGCCATCACATGCTCTAGTATGGCAATCATTGAGCACTTGCTCATCCTCGTCATGAGATAGACATCTCTACAAAATGGTGCCAATACCACGTCAATAGAGAATGTCTCCGAGGAGGAGATAATGAGGGGATTGGCGATGAATGCGGTGACAATCATCACATGAGAGGTGGGAGCAAAAGTTTTGCTTGCGGGGGTATGTGAGAACATATCCATACCATGGATATTCACTGGAAAAGATGAACAAGTGTTCGTATGTAAATTGATCATTTACTGGGGGCCCTAGTGTGATGATTGGGAGATCAATCATGAGCTCAACAAGGGATAATTTTTTTTTTTTTGTGGGTTTGACAAATTCTAGACCGAATTATTGGAGGATGAAAATCCAATGAGCAAACTTACCATTGATAAGTCATCGGCTTAGCATGAACTACATGGGGTTAGAGTCTACAATCACCGTTGTTTTGTGAAGCAAGATGTATTGTCACAATTTTTGCACTAAGAGGATTACAACCAATGCTAATTTCTCATCTTGGATGTAATTGAAATGCGGCCCTGACAGTGTCTTGTTGATGTAATAAATGATGTTCCCATTCTGATCCTTGCCATTTTGAACTAAGACGCCAATGAATGAACATGATGACATTGCCACATAAAGTATGAAATCCTTTTCGAAGTCTAACAGGGAGATAAGAGGAGATGATTCCAAAGCCTTTTTTATTGCCTCGATATACATGTTTCCTCCATGTTTCCGAATTAGCATGTTATTATACCAATGGTCCTTTTCCAAAACAATTAAAATCCAAGGATTTTTGAAAAAAAAATAGGCAACTCTGGTTTATTTTTAATCTAATTGGATTTGTTCATTAATGTAATAGAAATTGAGTATAATGGCTATGTAATAGAAAGCAATAGAGATAACTAAAGACTAATGAAGCAGTACTATGGAGCATACCTTCATGTGGATACTTTTTCTCTTCATATAGCCTTTCCTCAAAAAGAGGTAGTCTTTGAAAAGAATCGAGTATTCCATAACCGGCCTTGCTTGCCTTCTTAGTTTAGTGGCTCAACTAGCAATTGACCCCTCTTCCATAACCGTATGCTTTTGATGAATTTCTAGATGCTACTGGTCTCCATCTTGAAGCTTAAACCCATTAGCATTCTCAATTTATGCGATCTGGAACACCAGTAAAAATGTTCGGATTGTATAGAAATTGCAAGATTCACACTTTCTTCCTTTCTTTTAAATCAAAGAGGTAGCTATAAGGTTGGTGGCCTTTGCTTATAACACCTTTCTCCCTATTTGTAACGTTAGTGGCCTCTATTCTCATGACAACATTGTCCCTATTTATAAAATTATCTTGTTTGTTATTCATACGATGCAATAAACTCATAGAAGTTTGCTTTATATTTTATGAATTAAGTAGTTTTTTATTACAACGCATTTTATTTGTGTTGTAATAAATAGAGACATGTTACAGTCATTCTATAACATCTCATGAACCAATTAGCAAGTATCCTACCCTAGCTTTAGAGTCATAGAGCCGACAAGGAGAGTGCACCTACGAGCACTTGTGAGGAGATTTCTTCCTTGTTTATGAGCATTAGCAAGGAGACCTACCAGGGCCATGACAAACTTCACAACCATTTAGATCTTTATATATTATATATCTAAATTAAGCACAACACAAATAATCTATAATCTATAGCTAAGTTTTTTCACACACAATATTAAAGAAAGCAGGGTTGAATAAAACCCTCATAGTCAATCCATCTCTACCGACTACACAAAACTATCATCCATCAAACATAAACAACACAGTGTTTAAGACAAAGAAATTGTATTGATTGTGTGTCAATTAAATCAATGTTACGTGTCCATTACATGATTGAGAACCATATCCATTATTACTGCCATATCAAAATTTAAATACAACCTCTTTAGCATTACTTTATGTTTGTGAACTATGAGATGGCATGACAAATTTTCCCTTTTATGGAATGGCATGACAAATTTGGCCTTTTTTGAAATGAGGCCAAATAAGAACTTTAAAAATCTGATTGGTGGACATAAAGTTCCTACATAAAAACGATGGAAACTTTGCTTAAATTGTTATATACATGCTTTAATTTACATGCACAAATAATGAAAATGCAACAAAGTTATTTATAGAATCCTTGCTCCTCTTTACTAGGACTAATAAAGTATTTAGCATTGAATATGTAGGATCAACATTGTCCTCCTATGCAGGGTGGGCATTGATTAACTAAACTCCAAACATTTAACGCCAATGCAATCTATCCATCATGAACCATCGAATAGATTACCAATCTGGATCCTAAACCATTCAATTATATTGTATTAGTAGTAGTAAAACCACCTATCACCCATTTATGCACCTTGCCGGAAATGGACACTTGGTGATTGAAACCATCTAGCTCAATCAATACAAAGTATTGAAACCTTTTCCTAGCTATAACCTAGTGAAAATATTCGCCTTGTACAACTAGGATTAATATTACAAAGTAAAAACTAAATTTTATTCTTATTAATAATTTTCACAATGAGAAAAATAAAATCTCATAGAAAAATTGTTTCCACTCCGTGTGGTTTTGGTCAAACTTGACAACCTATCCATCTTCCACTTTCGCTTGATTTAATTATTCATTGTTTTTTTTCAATCGAAACTTTTGTCCATTGAAACATCTGTCAAGACGATTTGTCAGATATTTTTTTGTCCATTGAAACATCTGTCAAGACGATTTGTCAGATATTTTTTTGTCCATTGAAACATCTGTCAAGACGATTTGTCAGCTATTCACTTTCTTCTTCATGCATTCGTCGTATTCGAGTGGGTATCAGGGATCAAATTTGAAGGGTAGGGTCCCATTTCACTTTGAAGGGCTATGAGATATTGAATCCTTCAACGTTGACATGTAAAAATAAATAATTCTATTCATTTGAAAATGTAATTATATATCAAAATTTTATTATTTATTAAAAGTAATGTAATCAATTCCTTAATATAGTAAAATTTCATTATTTATTAAAAGTAATGTAATCAAATTCCTTAATATAGTAATAATATTTGCAATATTCTGTTTTAAGATTTTAATAAACAATGTTTATACTAGATTGTTTGTTTTGAAAAAAATTATTCAATCGTATTTTGAGTGTAAGATCTCCATCAATCTCATAAAAATCTAAGTATTTTTTGCTCTTTCAAATAATGTCAATAGAATAGATTTTTATTTTTATTTTTTTTAAACTTTGACAAAATCATTTTGAAATTGAAAAAAATTCCAATATCATAACAAACGAACATTTTGAAATTGAAAATAGCTTTCTGCCGAATAAGTTGCCCTACTTCAAACTTCACTTGTTTGTGCTCACTGGTCATAAAGATATGGCAATTGGTTGTGCTAACTGGTAAGGATAGGGTAATTTAGAAGTGAAGGAAAAACTCATGGAAATATGGAAAATAAACAAATTAATAATGAAAATAACTAATTAGATAAAATAAGGCATTATTTTAAATTTTAAATTTGTAAGAAAAGCAATTGAAAAGTAAAGCAAAAGTATTGAAAAGATTTCAATCTAAAGAGGAGTTTGTTAATGATGGTTGCCAGAAGGAAAACATGGGTTAGACAGTGATAGTTGAGTGTATTCATTTTTCTACCTCAACAATTGGAAGGAACTAGATTTTACAATTGCTCCTACAAGTTAAATTAAATTCGACTAAAACATGTAAGTTAAGTATTTTACTTCAAGTAGGAGATAATCTCCTTCAAGGATTTTACAAATAAATAAAAATTTAAGGCAAAGTTCCATTTCATTTGCACCTAAATTTTTTAGGTCAAGTTAAACCAAAAGAAAATCAAAATTAGGTCTCACACTGAAATTTAAACTAAAATTATTTTAATCACCATTGGAAAACATCCGAATTATTTTAAACGCCGAAAAGCTTCTTATAAGAGGTTCAATGTTAAATCTAGCATGTTTATTTTAAGCATAACATTCAAGAAAAGGGGAACTATGGTTACCTTGGTGTCCAAACATAGTGAAAATCTCCAACGAAGAATAAATGTTGGACTACGAACTTGCAACAACATCCAATTTGATCCACAACAAAGTAGACGAGAGTTTTAACTTTAATATTTAAATAGCTTTAATCCAGAAGAGAAAACTGCAAAAAATAATGTTAAGCAGCTCAAATTTTATAGCTAAGCAAATGTCAATCCGTCTGATCAAATAAATCTACAATCTAAAAACAGAGTAGAGCATTTCAACTTGAAGGGACAACTGACAGGAAGGTAATTTAGTTTATTTAAAACCTAATCCATCCGGACGTAGGAACTACAAAACGTAACATGTGCAATGGGATGGAGAAAATCGACATATCTCAACGAAAGCAAATAGAAAAAGGGTCAAATATTACCCTCTAAATTCTAGTGAGGAGTGGATTTTCCCTTTGAAACTCCATCCAACAGATGCAGTGAAGAGTTGAATGTATAAATGAAACCTTGTTGTTGAATGTGCATCCAACCACCACATTTCCACACTTGTAACATGTTATTCCAATCTTCGAAGAAATGTTGTAGTTTTTGTCTTCATCCTGCACATGTTGTCCAAGTTTCTACTCAGTCAGTGAACTGCCGACTCACATGGACTCGCCACTAGCCAGGCCCTTCCTTAAATACAATAATGTCACTGCTCACCAATGATCACAAAGAAATGCTCAAAGCCTAATGAGAGAACTTTCTCGTGACTTTCTCTGGTAAGGATCAAAAGCTGAAACCATAGAAATACTTACAATGCAGAACTTTCCCTGGTAAGGATTGAAAGTTACAATGCAATCTCACTAAAGATAAAACCCCAAAAAATTAGCATTAGTTTTTCCCAATGTCGATTGTGAGTTATCTTACAAGCTATGAGCAATGGTAGCAAAACCCACCTGAATATCAACAAAAATTAACCAAAAAAAACCATTGGGTATCAAAATCTAGCCCTAACTACAACACCCAAGACACCAAAACAAGCTAACATCTCTGCATTGAAGAATCCCAATAATATATACAACCCAAAATCTAGATATCTACTAGCAATTCTCAGTGAAATGGATGCAAAAAAACCTCCACAGTTCCACCTACTCTAGCACCTTTATCTTCTCCTATTTCTTCTCCCGTTGACGCAAAAATAGCTCAACTAGATCTACTACCTTGTTCTTCTCTGGGGTAGGAACTCTGGTAATCAATTCTCCCTAGTAAGCTATCAAATATATTCACAATCCTAGCATTTAATTTCACATCCTATACTCAAGTTTGATCACGTGAAGAAGAAGATGGAAAATCGAGTTGGTAGCCTCTCAGACCAAGGTTTAATGGAGTTTGGTGATGCCATTAAATGCTTTTAACACTTAATCAAACACATAACTTAGTAACTTGTAAGATAAGACAATAAGATATCATATTAGCAATAGCAGCGTCGACCGTCCAATCGAGTCACTTGACACATGTCTCCAACTCACCAAGCCCATTCTTCCCACTAGGATAGCGGTCAAAGGGAACTGGGTATTCTCCAACTCCCTAGACTCCGAGTTTCCCACTAAATCATTGATAACCCTTGGACAGGGAAAATTTGGAGCTGCCCTTCTGTTGCAAATTTACACAGGCATGCTGAATTTCATTATTGAAGGGCTTCACATAAAATTAACTTTTTTTTGCATGGTAAAATTCACCATGGCCTTCTATGACAGGTAAAATGGCCTTTGAAGGACACTAAAGGCTTCAAATTTGAAGCCTGGTGGGTATTCACCTCGCTAATCTCTAATACGGCCAGGAATACGGCAATACGGCCTCCCATAATAGAGTTAAGTTAAGCATCTTAATAATACCACAAGGTTCCGGATCTTTTAAGCCACCTTAGTATATTTTAATAGATAAGAAGTTAAAACTTAAAACGCAATTTAATACGCTGTAATCATTTTTATGCAGCTTAGATATTGAAAGATGTGATTTCGCACTTATCGATTTTATTATTGAGTTCGAAATTCCTTCCTGATTGTTGGTAGGATTCACATTATTGTGAAAGCCAAGTGCGATTATCGTCCTAAATGCAATATAGCTATCCTCCTTAATACCTTATTGCCAGGTATGTGATAGAGATGTATACTTTTAGTGGTGATTTATTATTTTTTGAAAAATAAGCATTCCAATTTTCACTCTGGTTATATGGTCAGCAATAAGCAGCCTGCAATGTCTTTTTTCTAAGGATTAGTCTTGTGGAGAACTTTTTGAGTATTTTCCATAATTTATGTATAGGTGTTTAGGCATAACAGATATTCAACGGTTATAAGTATTAATGTATATAATATTACATTTGATAAATTGCAGCAGTTGGTGGACCTCTAAGGCCAGATCCGTTTACAGTATGGAGTTTACGAGCGGTGAAAACTTTTGTAAGGAGTATCCATTATAAGACTCTTCAAAAGGTATTTCACTAGTTAGTTGGCATCTGAACTGAATTTTGGCAGGCCCAACATTTCAACATTGTAGCCAATAGCCATTAATATGATTTATGGTGTTGCGTACTTAGCAAAGTAATTTAGATTATACTGACCATCCATAGGAATTGAAGTGCGCTAACAATAAAAGAGATTATTTAAACCAATCTACCTTTCAAATATTTTTATCGTCTTAAATTTAGTTATACATTTTAATAGAAGTGCATTGTATATAATATTTTTTTAAACCAATCTGCCACATGATCGAATTTGGCGTTAAATTTTTAATTTATTCCTAGTTAATGGAGAACAAATTTAGTTTATTCTTAATTAATGGGTAACAATTTTTTTGGTGACTTTATTTGATTCCAATACCCAAGTAAAGTGTTGGAATGTGCTTTGCATTTCATTCATAACGTAATTAAAAAAAATAAAAAATGCTTTGGGCCTTAGTATTCCTCATGTGACATGTTTTTGTTTTTTAAAATGGTGTGGTGGTGAATAGTGATTTAGAAAATTGCAGAAGACGTTATGAGGCTCATTCTATTAAAACTGCAAGGAATGAATAAGCTTTTCTCTCATCCTTGGTGTTGGGATATGAAATGATTTCTAAACCGTGTGTTTAATAAAAATTCGATAAAATCGCTTATTTTGTAGAAGACCAATTTTCGATTCTCAAGTTCTTGAATAAAATAAAATAAATCTTGCAAATAAATGGTCAAACTTCAATGTTTCTAGTTATAGTATACGTGTTTCATTGGGACCATTTTCTCCCTATAAACACCAAATTCATATGTGCAAGATATCGAGACTTGATCTTAACACCCAAATTCAATGCGTTAACACAGCTTAAGGGTGCAATTCACATTGTATGCTTAAGATCAATCTAATGGATTGTTTGACTTGTAGAACCAACTCACCATTCTTGATTTGTTTCGAGATGTAATGAGCCTTTCTATAATTAAGGATAGTTCATCTAAACTATCATTGTGGTAAAAAGTGTAAATTGTGTTACAAAATGACACGCCAATATTTGCATCATGTAACTTTTATTAGGATCATCATCCCTATTAAGTTACATAGTATGTGTGGGATATAGGCATTTCACCACTCAATCTAAATCATGCATGGCATTTGAACTTGTCATTGAATTATCATGAGATATAAGATGCAATGCATTCAGATATTTTATTTTTATGTGTAACAATATACCTCAACCTCCAACTTATAAGTAAGGGTGAGATAATCACAATAGATCATGAAGAGTCTCAAGTGTAATTGGCTCATAAAGAGAAAACATGACGTCATTAGAAGGATTTGAACTTAGGTGGCAAGGATGACAATTCTTCCTCTCAACTACTTGAATTAGACCCAATTGTCACAACAATTATGTGCCCCTTCATGTCAAACTAAAACTAGGTGAAGATTTAAATTTTGTATTTTTTATTATGAAAACATATGATATCATGTTCATCATCATCACCATGTTCATGTCATTTTCCAATTAGATGAATTTTTAATTTTCTAAGGTTTTCAAAATAATCAAAATAAAGGATATCATTATAATCATGTTCTTATCGATGTCCAAAATGCGAGACTTGTAATAGGCAGAGGCAAAGCATGCTAAGGACTTTGTGGATGTGCTTCTCTAGATGACAGCTAAGAACGATCATATAAAGGGAGATACCAAATTGATACGGTAAACAATTAAGTCAATTATGTTTGTATGTCGCTAGGACTCCCAGTATTTTATTTCTAAGGTATCTGTTTATTTGAAGTCAATATTAGATTAGTTTTTAGACGTCAATTAACAAGATAAATTGTTATCCTATAGCAAATGTTCGCCACTAGAATGGATACGTCATCATGGACATGGGCACCTCTTCAACAGGATATCAAATCTCAATAAAAATACATGCCAGAAAGTAGGTGAAGTAACATATGACGTACATGAGATGGAGTCTTTATAGCAGCTTTATCAATGATTGGATCGAATGATAACTTCCTCATCTTTCCCAGGCCAGTGACTTGTTATCACCACACCAAACTATATAAGCACAATTGAATTAATATCTATGTATCAAAAAATTTGTGTCCCTCTCATGAGGATGGCCAATGACGCTTAATAAAAGGAATGTTGTGACATGTAACCTGGCCACTCATGAATGGGAACCACTTGCTACATTTTTAATCTTTTATTTGGTCTTTCGCGTAAATGGCTCCACCGCATGATCTTAATATGTCTTTCCTTCCATTGATATGCCAATTTGCTTTTAATTCAATGAACGTTGTCATGTGTGGGCAGTGGGCTGAAAGGAGGAGAACCAAATATCATGAGGAAGATGGATCATTTCAACTTTCAAGGTATCCACGGCTAGGGTCATTGGATTAGTTTCAAAACCTAACAGCTTTCGCCCTCCCCATGGGAACATTGTGTATATTTTCGTTCACATGCTTACCATGTGCACAGTTAAAGGCACTTCTACGAAGCTTCCCCATTTGGGCATGGTATATGTTGTCTTATGCCTTACAAGTGGAAACTCTAAACTTTAGTAACATGCTTTCTACAACGTAAGTACGTTATCTCCTTAATACTTGATATGGCCAAAGAACTCTCACATGGTCGATTCACATGGATCAAATTAGATCCTTAATACTTTCTATGGCAAAAGAACTCTCACATGGATCAAATTTGAAGGGTAGAGTCATATTTCAATTGAAAAAGGCTATTTGATTTACGATTGTGGGGACTTTGAGTCTTTGCACAATTCCATCGAATCAATGCGCCTTCTTTGGAAGCAAGGTGCTTCATCATAATAGTGAATACACACCCAAATTTTTCCATGCTTTTTTTCTCATTTATTTTTTTCTATTGTCATCGACATTGCAACTTGTTGCTCTTGTTAAATTTATAGTATTCATAGTATTCTATTACTATGAATTTGAATGCCGTATTCATAGTGTTCTATTACTATGAATGTGAATAATTTCTTCCATAAATTTGAGAGTGGTTTTGAAAATGTGATTGGTGTGAGAATTTGGTTCGTGAAGAATTTAAATTTTATTTAATTTGATGCATTTTAAAATACTTGGTTTCTCTAGGACTTTTCAAAAGAAGAATTATGATAGTTGGAAGCATAGTCCATTTGTCCACATGTTGAGTTGAATACATTATGTTTTCTTCCAATTACTTGATGGTTCAATTTCATGATACTTCTCTTTACATGCACCATATAATAAATAATAAAAAATGTGAATGTGTTACATTTAATGAGGTGCAATTATTTTCTATAATGGCATTATATGAATCAATTTAGTTAAATTGATATGAAAAATGATATATTACCAAATAAAAAATTTAATCAAAATACATAAAATGAACAATCTAAGATGGTTTATAGAGTGTTTCTAGAACTTGTGGTTAATAATTTTTTGTGAAATCAATTAAAAAAACTAAATCCGTGGGTGCCACTCACAAGTGAAAACTAAATATGTGGTCGGGTTTGACAATTAGTTCACTTGGTAGAGATACAATAAAGAAAACATTCAACTTCATACAAATTTAACATTATAAAAATTCAGAAGGTAAACGTGAATAGATTGTCCTTACTACTTGCGTTTGTGTTTAGTTGCAATTCCATTTTTTTAAATATTCATGTCGATGCTACTTTGATTATAATTGTTCATAGAAATCATACACTTTTTTATGTTTTGAAAACTGTATTCACTGTGAATTTTCTTTTGGCCTCACCATTGAAAATCCCTTGAAATTTTGACCCTGTTCAAATCCTCTATTCATTCATTTATATAGTATCATTTGTTAACAATATTTTAGATAAAATACCACATATTTTCATTACTGTAGCTATAATATATGAACAACCATTGTGCACCACCGCTAACTCCTTGAGATTTTGTTGATTCAATTACAGTCACATATCTGTAGTCAAGATTTTTGAGTTTATCTTCGAGCCCCGTGAACTATGTACATTAATTCCACTGATTCCCACATCCTTGACATGAGCTAGGAGAATATATTTAAAGGTCAACCTCTCCACCATTTCCTCCAATAATATTTTTTGTTAATGCTTCTTGTGACAGAATTTTGCTCGAGTATTGTTTGGTGCCTTTCCTCATGCATTGCATTATTTCATTTAATGATTATACTCTGCAAGTTTTAGCATTTAGCTACTTTTTTTCTTCTGGTTGCTATTGATTCTTGTATATTTTTCTCTATGGTTTTCCATAGTAGACTTGGTTCTCTTTCTTGATTTTTGAATCTCTGGTGGTTGCACTCATTCCATGTAGTATGCACTAAGAATCCTAGAAAGATATATACCAAGCTTTGTTCATAATCAGGCAAATGAAGAGTTGATTTCGCCATTGTTCTGGGCACATGTGATTCCGTCTGGGTCTCAAGTTCACCTTAATAATCCGTATTGAACCTATGTGCAACTTGTTAGTCCACTTCTCGACAGTTCCACATTTTCATTTCGGCCCCTATATCGTAGTTTCTTCCATCTTATTTCAGAGAGTATGTAAAAAAAATTAAAATAATAATCTCGTGAATACCACAAGTTTGAAATAATTTTTTGCTTATTTATTAAATTTTTTTCTTCTTCATATAATAAGTGTTTAAATTTTTAAGATTGAAAATATTTAGAAGGAAAATATTTAATTTATTGTATAAAGGATTTAATTCACACTTGTCAATAAAAGTA
This sequence comes from Larix kaempferi, assembly GCA_027924585.1. NCBI lineage: Eukaryota > Viridiplantae > Streptophyta > Pinopsida > Pinales > Pinaceae > Larix > Larix kaempferi. The sequence continues at coordinate 925,604 of BSBM01000697.1, read as the reverse complement.
CAACTATTTATATAATCCTTCATCGTTGAAGGGTTGGCTAAATATATGTCCTTAAAATGAAAATAATACCAACCCTTCAAATATGATCACTTAAATCGCTACAAGTAAGAAGAGAAAAGATGGGATCTAATGACATGTGCCAATGACATCCCATACAACAATGGAGTATGAGAAAGAGAGGCATATAGAAATGCAGAATATAGTGCATATGTGGCATGCATATGCCATCAAGAACGGCATGTATATGCATTTTTATTTATTTGAGCATTTGTTTTATCTTCCTGTGTGATAATAGAGATGACTATGATTTGAACCAATGTTCACCATTAAGTTATGAAATTGGTAATGGTATTTTTAATGGGAGACAATTGTATGGTCATTTTATATGGGTAGATGGACAAAATGTTTTAATGATTTTGGTGAAACATGGCCATAAGGAAGTTAGTGAAGTTGAAAGATCTTTTTAATGCATAAAGTGTGGAAAAATAATAATTAGAAAAGAGTGCAACTAGTGTTATACATGTTGGGAAATATAGTATATATCTCAACTTACAAAACACTAATTGCATCTTGTAAGGTGCTTATTGTTTGCAAGTGTTTTGATTGAATGTGATGTTAAAACATCTACATGTTTGATATATTATTGTATATCTTATTAAAGGCACACATGCCTCTCTTTTTTTTGTAAGTAAGTACCCACAAGGATTTGAACTTGTGACCTTCCATTTACAACTTCTCATCTAAATTACTCATTACCAATTGCTCCACCCCCCATGGGTTAAAGGAACACATACCTCATTGATTGTTCCAAGTTGTAAAGCCTTGCTATAGGTGGTTGTATTCCCCATGTTAGTGGTAATCCCTATTATTTAGGCATGTTGGTTGTAGTGAAATGGTGCATGTAATCATGCGATGTGATTCTCTCTCATAAGTAGAGAGATTTTGATATCAAGTTGTGGAATTAACCATTGGGTAGGTAAAAGGGTGGTAAGTACCCATATGCTAGGTCGATGTTGAATCATAGAATATTTTTATTCGGTTAAAGGGGAAAGAGAATGTTGATATTAGTGTTTAGATGTTGGGACCAAGTTATGATTAAGGAGTACTTTAACATGTTGATGAACCATGTAGGTGAAAAGGTTTCCGAGCACATTGATGGGTATAACAACTAACAACCCATGCATCCCAATAGATGGATTTATTCTTATATGAACATTGATAATATTTTTTTTTCAGGATTTCTTCTTATAATTATTATTTTTTTTAATTATTTTTTTCAGGTACAAAATAATATAGAAAAAAGGTTTGAGGATGAATCCCATGATGAAATAAGCCCAAATGATTGTGCAATGAAAAATGGTAATAAAATTATCACTACCTCATCTAAGGTTTGAGGATGAATCCCATGATGAAATAAGCCCAAATGATTGTGCAATGCAAAATGGTAATAAAATTATCACTACCTCATCTAATTGGTTAACGCTAGAATGTTTTAAGTTAGTCGGATAATTTTCATTCCACTTAACATGTGAGAACTATTGAAGTTAATGGAATTCATTCCAAAATTAGAGTGTTAACTATCCTACACTCAATGGGTGCAATTTTTTGTCTCATCCATCGAAATCCTACACTCAATGGGTAGGAATTTATCTCTCATCCATTACATAGCTATGATTCCACTCAATGGGTAGGAATTTATCTCTCATCCATTACATAGCTATGATTCCACTCAATGGGTAGGAATTTATCTCTCATCCATTACATAGCTATGATTCCACTCAATGGGTAGGAATTTATCTCTCATCCATTACATAGCTATGATTCCATGTTTGTTGCCACCATTTTTGTTCAAAATTTGTATCTCCATAATCATGGCTAATGGTAAGCCAAAACCATTTGATACATTGATTGGTTCGTGGTCATCCAAAACATGTAATGTACCTAGGGAGGATAATATGGGGTACTATGGAGGTACCCAAGGGGATAATGAATGTAACGTGAATAGGACCTGTTGCTAGTTGGTGGTAATAAATATGTCAATTAGGTGGTTAGAATAAATAATATAATAATAAGGGTTAGTTGGCATAAAAATACTCATGAGAAAGTATAAATACACATAAGTATGTACCTTATTAGATTTGAAGATGGAATATAAATATTAATGTGAGAAAAACATATAGATGCACACAATAAACCACAAGATAATGAACCAATAATGTAGAAGAAACTCTTGAGTTAGGGTAACATCATTAAATATTCCTTATGGAAGGAATCACTCCACAAGCTATGCTTGCTACAACTATTACAGACAACATCCGACTTATTCAATACAATGATACTTGTGAGCATTTATATTTTCTCATTGGTAATCCGATGCCAACTACCCCTTACTATTATATTATTTCTTCTAACCACCTAGTGGATTAATAATTATTACCCACTAACTACCAAGTGAGCTTATTCACATTACATTTGGTATCCCCTTGGGTACCTCCCTATGTACCCTATATTATCCTCCCTAGGTACATCACCTTAATAGATCCAAATATAATTATAAACATTAACTGGAAATAACACATAGATGAACACAATAAACCACAAGATAATGAACACAATAATGTAGAGAAAACCCTTAAGGTAGAGTAACACCATTATATGTTTATTATGGAATCAATCACTCAGCAAGCCACGTTTGCTACAACTATTACATCGAACATCCTATTTATTCAGTACAATGATACTCATGCGTATTTATACTTTCTCATGGGGATTCATATGCCAAATACCCCTTAATATTAGATTATTTCTTATAACCACCTACTTGACATATTTATTACCCATCAGCTACCAAGTGAGCCTATTACCATTACATTTATTATCCCCTTAGTTATCTCTCTAGGTATCCTATATTGTCCTCCCTAGGTACATTAAAAAATCACTCATCATGGTTAAGAATAATTCAAAACTCATTGTATGTTGTTAGGTTTCATGGTAAACTAAAACCCATGATGATATATGGTTTAAGGGTAAACCACAAAATACCTAGATGATTGATTGTGCATTAAGGGGGAGTGAAAAAATGGAACATCACTCAAAGAAAAGGATAACACTGAATATCATGACACAACACAACCAATGAAGATGCATCAAGACAAAGACAACAAAACCAAGCAATTAAAAGAACACTAAAAACACAAAAAAAGTACTCATTAAGGGGACGTGTTGGAGGATGCAACTCATGTTGGAGGATGCAACTCATATTTGTTGTAATGATTGAACATGAATGCAAACAACAAGTATTCGATAAGAGATATTGAAGGATCTAGCACATACTTTGTATAATGATTTAGCCCATGAATCCTTGAACATGCGATGAAGAAATGCATCTACTAAGAATAGGTAATAAGCACATGGAGTGTTTATAAGAAGATACAGTTGAGATGTTTTGTGCCCCAATGAGGTGTTTAGTTATTGTAGATGATAAAGTTCAAATTCCTTAGACTCCAATGAGGTGGTAGTTGTTGTATATAATTATGCAATATCCAATGTCCCTATAGGTATCCAGAACCTACAAATATATATTATGTATACACAATTCAAAATATAATAAATGTTTATTTTGTATCTGTCCATTTTAATTATTTTCTTTGGAAGAGTCTACCCATTTCCTTGTCCATAAGCTTCCACAAGCTTCTATATGTTATACAAGACAAACATCTTCCTCAAGGATCCAATGCATTTTTCAATTCAGCATATAGATAATGCCCCTAGAGTCTTTCAAAGCCTATAAATATATATAATGTGCAAGAGAAAGTTAAAATATAGTAGAAGTTTATTTTGTGTCTCTCTTTACGAGTTTTTATCTATGAGTTTATAGGTATGATATGAGACCAAGATAGTCCTCAATGTCTATGGCGATTTTTCAATTCAACATATGAACAACATGGAGTAGGTGTTTTCCTGATCCTTAGAATTAATTCTCTTTCTCTCTATGATATTCTCATTATGTAATGAAGGGATTATATATTTAGATATTTATCCTTAAAAACTTTATTCACGCATCAAATTTAACCTCAAAAACTTGCACTATCATGTTGTAGATCCGGTGGATGATTTTGATCCTCTTTTCCGGCGGTCACATCGAATAGTCAAATTGTTCCAACTCCGCATGGTTTTTGGTCAAACAAGACACTCTTTATCTATCCTTATTTGTCGCTTTTGATCCACTCAAATACAATCCTATTTTGTTCTTTGTTGATTTTGATCCACAATACACTCTTTATTTATCATTCTTTGTTGCTTTTGATCCACTCAAATCAAATCCACTCTTTATCTATCATTCTTCCACTTCTTCTACCTTTATTTAGTTCCACTCAAATCAAATCCAATCGAGACAATCCATCGTAGTTTGGTCAAGTAGAGACAATCCATCCTCTGTTCCACTTCCCTGTTCATTTTGTTATTCGTCTGCACATTGCACTTATATTCTCTTTATAACTCTTTTGTTTGGCTGCCAAATTCCACTCTTGTTTGTTTCCTAACATGCTTCTCCTCCTTACCTGTATTCTTTCTCTCCTCCCCTCCTCCATCATCCGAGTTAAAGCTAAATATTATCCATCTTATAAAGACTGCGCTCCTTATAGTTGTGGCGATTCCCTCATCCGATATCCCTTCGGAGCATGTGGCCTTCTAGATGCTTCCAGTGAAGGCAATCATACCATTCTATATTACTCTGCCCATGGAACCCTATTTTAGTATTATTTTGGAGTAATTGGACATATCACAAATTCCTCTTACTCTACCAGAATCCTTCAAATAACCCCAGGAAATCAGTTCATTCCTCTGTACCATTCTTCATATGATGACTCTACCAGTTACGATTGGTTGCTGAAAGGTGGATTCTTCAATCTTTCTGATGCAGACATGGTCGGAACAATTGTTAACTGTACACAACTACCGCCGGCCATACGATGCTCGATGCTCGATTGCAAAGAAAGCAAAAGTTATTGCTTATATTACCCATATGCGGGCATTCAAATTCCAAGCTGTGATAGCTATGGTGTAATCATTCCAAAAAATAAAAGCTACAACATTAGCACCGATAAGGGTTTTCAACAACTCCTCCAAAGAGGATTCCAAATTACATGGCCCATAAATGACCATTGTGGGTCTTGTCTTACCACTGGAGGAAGATGTTACTCTTATTTAATAAACAATGTTTAATAAGTATAAATGATCATCCAATCTGCCAGATATTTCCTTTCTCCAAGTTGCTAGGTTTGTTTTACATTTAGACTTAATTTTCTTATTTTTGTTTGCATTTATAAAACTTTCATGTGCAAATTGTTTTCATTAGCTTGTATAGGGTGGAATGGTTTGATTTCAATTATTTGTCACTACTTCATACTTTCAGTTACTTGGTTTTATATGGATACATCTTTAGATGAACAGTCACATGAAATTCAAATTGTAAATATGATTACGATTAACTCTGAATACCATGTTTTGAAAGCATGGAATTCATAATGACTCTTATAGCCATTTTCATGGAAATGTTATGTTTTTGGTCTTTAACATTTTGATTGAAGCTTTTAAGGAATATTCTCGGGACAACTAAGTTGATTGTTAATTTTACGATAATTTCATTCAATATTATCTAGGATCACTAAGAGAATAACAAGCACAACATAACAATCACAAGAGACAACGGACACAAAGCATTTCACCGAGGAAAACCAAGAAGGTGAAAAACCCCACAACTTCCTCAGAGATAGAATAAGCCCCAATACAAAGATCAATCCCCAAAAGATAGATGTCTCCAGCAGCTACTCCTCCTCCACTAGTGCACACTCCTCTCTCTCAACTATGCGAGTTGAATGAGTGAGTGAATGAATAGAATGAGAGACACACACTCTCTATTTATACAACTTAACCTGCCTATAACTGTAACTAGGATGACTTCCTAAGGAAGCCTAATAACCCATCCACATGACTCATACAGGGCCAACCCCACCAAGGTGGTCTAATAATCCATCAAATATAAGTTACGACACTTACAATGTAACTTGCGACACTTGCAAATACAAATGATGACACTTCCAATCAGAGGACTAATACATCTTCATTGGGGATACAATAAAGTACAAATGTAATGCATACAATATACAAGTGAATATCTTCCAAAGTTACAAATACATCAACACTCCCTCTTAACTAGGAAGGTATTCTCTTGACACAGATCATCAATACATATAGGCACAAGTCTTCAATTCTGGAATTGGATCATCGTCATTGGATCACAGAGCATCATCGTCATTGCTGCTGTACTCGTCATCTCGATCACTGAGCTATCTCTCAATTCTTCTCATCATAGGAAGTTCTACAGATCCATCCCTTTTTCATGTTGGATGTAGGCCTAGCCTCTTGTAGGTCTTCATCATCTCTGCGAGCGTGCCATCCTGTGGAATCCTTAGGGTTGATTACGTGCATCAACAAAACCTCGGAAGAGCATCCAAGGACTGATTACGAGCTTACTACTCAACCTATCAGATCTCCCAGGGAGATATTACATGTGACCTCCACAAAATCTTAAAAGAGTGTCTTGCAACTTGCAAGATCTCTAAAGAGCATCCCAAGATTGATTACGAGCTTACTGCTCAACCTATCGGATCTCCAGGACTGATTACATGTGGTCTGGAAAAACCTTGAAAGATCATCCCAGGACTGATTACGAGCTTACTGCTCAACCTATCGGATCTCCCAGTGAGAAATTATATGCCACAGGACAAAACCTCGAAAGAGCATTTTCCATATCTCCCAGGACGCTATTATATGCCATAGGCAAAACCTAGCAAGAGTATCTGCAAATATCCCAGGGCGCTATTATATGCTTATCGCACAACCTGTCCATGACCATGGAGTATTATCCTGATACTCATGATCAACCTGATCATCCTCGCACGGAGCATAATCCTGATGCTCATCATCATCACATGATCATCTTGATCATCATTGTCCTGATGCATATCATCTGGAGCATCGTCTTGATGCTCATCACACAGCACTTACATCCACAACCATGGGAAGGATCCTCCTACCACCATGCTTGTAATGGCTCCTGCAAATGTGTCCCATTACTTCCTCCTCGAAGTATCTTCTATCTGAAGAACACCAAGTCTATATCTGAAGTTCTCAAACTTCACTCTGGCTAGTGGTTTGGTAAACACATCTACAATCTGCTCGTCCGTCACAACATACAGGAGCTTCACTACTCCTCTCTACACCATATCCCTGATATAGTGATATTTGATCTCGATGTGCTTTGACTTGTCATGGAACACCGAGTTCTCAGACAACTTCACACAACTCTGGTTGTCACAATAGATACAAGTAGTATCCAACTGGAGATCAAATAAATCAGACAGTAGCTTCCTTATCCATACTGCCTCACAACTAGCCGAACAAGCTGCCACATACTCTGCTTCGGATGTACTCAGTGCTATGTAGGATTGCTTCTTGCTGAACCAAGAGATCACACCTGATCTCATACTGAAGAAGCACCCTGAAGTGCTCTTCCTATCTACATCATTTCCTGCCCAATCTGAATCAACATAATCCTCCAGGTTAAACTTTTGATTCACATCATACTTGAGCCCATAATCAACCGTACCCTTCAGGTACCTCAGAATATGCTTTACAGCAATTAAGTGAACATGTCTAGGATCTGTCAGGAACTGGCTCAAGGTGTTCACCGCAAAGAAAATAGCTGGTCTCATGTTCGTCAGGTACATCAAGGACCCAATCATTTGATGATACATCGTGGCATCAACCGACTCTGATGAAGCATCACTCAATAGATTCAAGTTTGATGCCATAGGTGTGGCCATGGCCTTGAAGTCCACCATCCCGAACCACTTCAAGATCTCTACTACATACTTCCCTTGTCCAAAGAAGATTCCATCTGCACTCTGCCACACCTCCATACCTAGAAATTAATGCATCATACCCAAGTCCTTCGTTTCGAACTTGGCAACAAGCTTCCTCTTTGTGTAGGAAATAAATCTATCCTCACGTGTCACAAACAGGTCATCCACATACAATAGGAGTATCACTGGATTGCCTTCCTCAACCTTGTAGTAAAGGTTGGAATCCGCTTTACTCTTGGTAAAGCCCAAACTGGATAAGAAGCTGTCTATCCTGTCGTACCATGTCTTGGGTGCTTGCTTCAAGCCATACAAGGCTTTCTTTAACTTGCACACATATGACTCCCTGTCATGTGTCTCAAAACTGAGTGGCTGCTCCACATACACTTCCTCTTCGACTACACCATTCAAGAAAGCTGTATTGACATCCATCTGGTGTATCTTCCATTTCATCACTGCATCTAGAGCAAGTACTATTCTAATGGAAGTGTATCTAGCTACAAGTGCAAAAGTTTCTTCATAATCTATTCCTTCTTTCTGGGAGAAGCCACGAGCTACAAACCTTGCCTTGTATTTCTCTATGCTGCCATCTGCAGCATGCTTGATCTTATAGATCCACTTAGAAGTCACAATAGACTTCCCTTCTGGTCTTGGGACCACATCCCAAACATCATTCTTCGTTATCGAATGGTATTCCTCGACCATGGCATCCTTCCATTCTTTCTTTTCTACTGCTTCTTCATAAATGGAAGGTTCTTTGTTCATTATGTCACAGAGTAAGGCAACATAGCTGGTGTGTGACCTTGTCCTTTTTCTTTCTCTGTGTTCCTTCTCTGGAATACCATACCTTTATGCATCTTGGATGAGCTCTCTAGCCCATGCCGGTTTCCTCTTATGAGAGTTCTTCTCACGGGGTGGATCTACAGGTTCTTGTGGATCTTCTATTTCACGATCCTCTTCTGGAATTGCTTCATTCATGGTGGTGTCTTGTGTTCTGGGTACTCTTGTTTCTTCATTGTCTTCAACAAGTGTCTTCCTTCATTTGATGTATGCTGAGTCTTCATCAAAAGTCACATCCCTACCGATATCAATCTTCTTGAACCCTGGAAAGTAGATTCTGTATGCCTTCGAGCTTTCACTGTAACCCACAAATATGCCCTTCTTTCCTGAAGGATCTAGCTTTGTCCTTTTTTCTTTTGGAATGTGTGTGTATACTGGACAGCCAAATATCTTGAGATGGCTAACTTCTGGTTTCTTACCAGAGAAATATGCTTCTAGTGTCTTGTTTTGAAGTATCTTGTGTGGTGTTCTATTTTGCACATATACAGCTGTCTTTGTTGCTTCTTCCCATAGATGCATAGGCAGATCTTGGTCATGAAGCATTGCTTGTGCTGCTTCCATGATAGTTCTATTCTTCCTTTCTGCAACCCCATTATGTTGTGGATTGTAAGGAGTGGTCAACTCCCTCTTAATCCTTGAATCAATGCATAACTTCTTGAAGTCTCCTGAAGTGAATTCTCCGCCATTGTCGGATCTAAAGGTCTTGATCTTTTTATCAGTTTGATTTTTTATCAAGGCTTTGAATTCCTTGACAAACACTTCATCTTTATTCTTCAAGAAATAAAACCAAGTCTTCCTAGAGAAATCATCAATGAAAGAAACATAATATACATACCCACTCAAAGAACTGGATGACATCGGACTGCATACATCAGAGTGGACAATATCCAAGATTCCTTTTTCCTTGATTTCACTGCTTGGAAATGTCTTCTTTGTGTTCTTTCCTTTTGCACATCCTTTGCAAACACCTTCATGCTTTGACTGGATTTTAGGAAGACCTTCTACTTCTTTGCTTGAAATTGGTAGTGCTCTATAGTACAAATGTGCAAGCCTTTTATGCCAAAGTTTACTTGGCTCCATGAATTCATGTACCATGGCATGTTCAGGTTGTCCCTTCAATTTGTACAATCCTCCCTCTTGCTCTCCAATCACTACTGCATCATCCATGGTCTTACCTTTTGGCCACATAAGTACTTGGCCATCTACAAATGCAACTCTCATTCCTTTTTCATCCAATGATGATATGGAGAGAAGGTTCTTCTTGAGTCCATGTACATATAGAACATCTTGCATCTTTAAAGACTTCCCAAAGTCTAGCTTGTAGGAGGCTTCACCACTTCCCTTTATAGGGTATTGATAGTCATCCCCAAGTTTCACCTTATGAGGTGCCTCATGTTCAGATAGGTCCATAAGAGATTCTTTAAATCCCGTCATATGCTTGGAAGCCCCACTATCAATAAGCCAATCATTACACCCATGTGTAACAGTACCTATGAGAGCAGAGATTAGAACATACTCTTCGTCACTTGAAGAGTCTTCACTTTCTACCTTATTCTTCTTCCTGGGAGGTTCATCATCTTAGCAGCATGAGCATGATATCTCTTCTTGTTTCTCTTCTTCTTGTTGTTGAAGCTCTTTCCATTCTTAGGACATTCTCAGGCAAAGTGTCCCTTCTCATTACATGTGAAGCATCTCAGATATTTCTTCTCTCATTGATGGTGGTGTGAAGATATCTTGTGATGAGGTTGCTCCCTCTTGAACTTACTTCTCTTGGTGTGTGCTGTGAGAGCTTGATCTTCATTTCCCATATTTTCTTCTCGGGCCACAAGCCTAGTTTCTTCTTATGAGCATTCCTCCCACACTCTACTGAAAGAGATCAATTTATTTCTTGCACAGATTCCTTGGATGAAGGAGTCCCATGACCTAGGTAGGCCTTTCAATGTGGTCATCACAATTTCTCTATTCTCCACTACTTCATCCGTAGCTTCAAGTTGTTCTTTGATTTGAGAGACCTTAGTAAAGTAGGATTGGATGGTCTCTCCATTCTGGATCTTTACCCCTTTCAATTGGTTCTGCAGTGTCATCTTCCAATTTATATTCTTTCCTTCAAACAACTTGGTCAAGGAGTCAAACATTTCCTTAGGTGTCTTTAGGGAAGACACATGGGGTATGAGATGGTATTTGATATAATCATCAATGATTTTCTTAGACTTGACCAGGTTCTTCTTATTTAGGGCCTTAGCTCCATCTCCCTCTGGAACTGGAACCTATTCACTTATGTAGGTGTCCAATTCATTCTCTTCTAGGATTAACCCAATCCTATACTTCCATGCTCGGAGGTTATCAGCTCCCTCAATCTTATCCTCAAGCTTGGTGTGGTGAGACATCTTAAAGAGTACTTAAAATGGAAATAGAAAGGTTTAGTTCTTACCACTTAAATGTTGAAAACTGGATGAGCAAGCTGGTGTGGAGATTCCAAAACTTGACCTTCCAGAAGTGACTATAATGTTTCTGGTGTAACTCAGAAATTTCGAATCCTCGAGGTCTGAAACTTTGGCCTATAGTAGCATGTCCTATTATCTTTCCAACCCCACATGTTTGAGCTCAAATGAATTCTCCAGGAGAGAGATATGCCAAGTGTTGCAACGTGACCTGTTTATGGGATGAAACATGATAGCGAACTTGTACATAGTGCCACGTGTCACTGGTTCAACTTCGGCCTCTGAAACTTGGACCTGTGAAACTACAGTCTAGGATCTTACTGGACCTTTTCACAGAATTTCATTTGGAGCTTCCCATCCCAGGTTGTGACCTTTTTCCGTAGGTCACCTGTTTGTGACTGAGATATGGAAGAGGCAGAAACCCTAATTTGTACAGATCATAAATCACGAAGTACAATTAATCCGAGGATGATATTTGGAAACAAGGTATAGAAATATGTAATCTTCAGCCTGTCCAAGTTTCATATCCCGAGCCTTCGCATAAATGGATTTATAGCGAAAGCGCCAAGATGACTAGGTTTTGCTATGCAAAGCCCTTCTCTAGCCTAGCCTCCTCTTGCCTTTGATGACCTGTGGAGAGAAACCCAAAAATCAAGAAGCCCTAGTTTCTGCAGCTACACAATGTATTCTTCTTAGGTCAGCTTTGATACCATGTTAATTTTATGATAATTTCATTCAATATTATCTAGGATCACTAAGAGAATAACAAGCACATCATAACAATCACAAGAGACAATGGACACAAAGCATTTCACCGGGGAAAACCAAGAAGGTGAAAAACCCCGCAACTTCCTCAGAGATAGAATAAGTCCCAATACAAATATCACAAAGATCAATCCCCAAAAGATAGATGTCTCTAGCAGCTACTCCTCCTCCACTAGTGCGCACTTCTCTCTCTCAACTATGCGAGTTGGATGAGCGAGTGAATGAATAGAATGAGAGACACAAACTCTCTATTTATACAACAACTAAACCTGCCTTTAACCCTAATTGGGACGACTTCCTAAGGAAGCCTAATAACCCATCCACATGACTCATACAAGGCCGACCCCACCAAGGTGGTCTAATAACCCATTAAATATAATTCCGACACTTACAATGTAACTTGCGACACTTGCAAATACACATGACGACACTTCCAATCGAGGAATAATACATCTCCGTTGGGGATACAATAAAGTACAAATGTAATGCATACAATATACAAGTGAATATCTTCCGAAGTTACAAATACATCAACATTGATTTAAATGACAGGATAAGTATGTTGAATCCTTCAACTTCATCAACTTGATAAGGGCCAAAATATGGTGAACTATATTATTTTCAGATCTTTTTATGGAAATGATTTGGTCATTTGTTCCATATCATGGGTTGGCTTAATGCTATAACTAATGAGATTTGCGACTGATTATTCTTGTATGCAATTACACCTCATGGAAATAGATTCAGCTTAATTCCATGATCAAATTCATTACTCATGTGCTGACATGCTGCAAATTTATACATTTTTGTCAAATTGGTCCAAAAAGATTTAATTATGAGTTATGCAAACATGATAGTCTTTTATGGATTGGGGTTATCAATATTGTTTAATTTGCACTAATGAGAAATTCTTATTATTCTTTAAAGTTTATTATTAACCCTTATTAGTCCCTTCCTACCTGCAAAGCAGCAGGGACTATAGGAATTGATTTCTTAGAATTGTATTAGTTTGGTACAATAAACAAAGCCTTTTAACCTAAGTTTTAGCTATGTTTTTTCCTTGCGACCAATCAGTGGTTTCAAAGCATTATTTGGCCTCATATTGAGGCCAAGGTAGTCTGTGGCAAGGTGGCAAGCTACATGATGTAGAGACGGTGCTTGGCAAGTGGAAAACTGCATGATGTAGGGAGGGTGGCAAGCAAGGATCGAGGGAAAGGAATGTGGAAAGAGCGTGGCAAGCACAGTTTACTTTGTTTCGTTATCCATTACTCCGTTCAGTTATTTATTCCTCCTTTTTGTTTTACCACTATGAATATATGTTGTACTCTGTCTTAACAATTCTAAGTTTGGCTCTGAAATTTTGTAGCCCTGCCTCGGCCGGTCCATGCAACATAAATGACATGAACCTGGTGAGACTGCAGTCTACATCGATGCCTTCCAGAGATTCCTGCTTTATGATATATATCATGGAGAATGGTTTTCTAAATAAATGGATATTTTTTGAGTCTAAATCAAGACCGTAGTAGCAGAGGCAAGGATGTTTAATGTGGGAAAAACCCTACAATGTGGTGTTGGGGCTGCTCAAGGCCTGGCCTATCTGCATGACCAATGCAGCGAACCCATTATGAGCATCAAATCTTCTTCTGGAGCAACTTTTGATTTAGACTTATGATCTTCTTCTGGAGCAACTTTTGTTATTCTGGTCAACTCCTACTAGTGGTATAACAGAGTTGGTTTGAACTTGGTAAACAACTTGACCTTGCATCATATATTGCATTTCATGTTTATATAGCCCTAGGAAAACCTTTTATAGAAAATTCGATGCAAACCTTTCATACATTATTTGTATCATCATGTGCATCTTGTGCACAACCTAAATGCTAGCTACTTTTACATTAGGTTTCCTTGAACTCAATGAATCTTTGCACAAAAAAAGAAGAAGAAGTGAGAATAGAAAAGACAATGTGCCAAAATTAAGAGGATATGTATCTCGCTCTGAATCCACACCCAAATATGGAACTACAGCTCGATCTTTATATGTATTTGACACTATATTTTGAGCTATGGCTTTCAAATTGGAAGGAATGCACCTGGAACCGGATAAACCACATATGGCACAATATCTAGAGGCTCCGGAGCTAGATATGAATATGCACCTAGAATAGGAATAGACCTTGTACTGCTTATGGATCAACCGATGGATAAACGGACTCTGTATTTCCCTTTGCTACGGGGTATGTAATTGAATGAGGCAATGGCTGGGATGCTGACTCAAATGGTGTTGTTTAAACTCTAACTGGGTCTTAAGCTACTGGTGTTGGTGTCGGTTTATGGTAAGCAACTGAAACTATTGTGTGGGGTGTTGGATAAACTGGTACCGGTGCTGGACTTATCGATTATTGCATGGATTGTTCCTGCTTATGGATTTGGATATGAAACATTCATGTTGTTGAATGACAGGAGGATATTGTTGTAAGACGCATATACAAAAATACTTTAAAAAAAACTAAAATGGTTTGAGTTATTCTCTTGATGTTTACTAGAAATTGTTCTATGGTAGATTACGAAACCTGCAAAGAATGTTGAAGAAGCAAACCGGTGTGTTTGTATTTGCAATTTATAATTTTTGAAATTGAACAATCTCTTATAATAGATTATGAAGCCTGCAAGGAATGTTGAAAAAGAAAACTTGTGTTAATGCTTACCATGTTCCAGAGCAGCTAACTGAGTACATGCAGAGAAATATTACTTGATTTCAATTTATTTGACAGGAGCAATATGACTAGCTCCATTAAACTTCGCCCACCACCCACATTGGTATATGTAGTCAGACCACGTCAATGTTCGGTGACTCCCACTTCATGTTTCCAACGCATGATCTCATGGTGTGTCGAATTGCATGCACTTGATTTAATGATAAGTTGACATCGCTTTTAATGAAATCTTAATGTGAACTGGTTGATAGTACCCTCATTCTCTCTGTAAATCGTATTGGTTACTCGTTGCATTCATTTTTTGATGCATTGATATGGTGAACCCTCCATAAGATTATTCACAATGTATTTGCTCGATTCTTTCACCTTGCTCTTAGTTGTCTTAGGGTTTGCATTGTCTGCGTGGTCTCGCCATATCCTTTGTCCTCTGTTTCGCTTTTGTCATCTCTTGCTTGAGCGTTTGAGAGTTGGATTTCTATTTTGACAATGGGAATGATCAATCGAGTTGAACCCATAAACCCTGTACTAGTTGGCTTGAAGTTAATGAAACATATGTACGTAAATTTGAGAAGTTTGGCTAGTTAAATTTCATTAGAAAATTTAAGCAACATAATCAAGCTGTCGCCTAGTTAAGCAACATAAGCAAGCTCGCTCTTTCGATGGAAAGAGGGTTACTGTTGGAGATGTTCAGTTCAATTTTGATGAGGGTTTTGTTGGGGTGGCTACAGAGTTATCTCCCTTCGGTGAGAAGTGGTTTTCTCAGCTTGCAAGCATCCCATGGAAGAAGTTGTTAGTCAAACCCACATCTACCATCAATAACAAGATATATATGTCTAGAAGATTGTTTAAAAAGGAATGGTAGCAATTATTTCGAATTATATGCATGTACATTACCTGTGAAGGCTACTTTAGTCCATAGTTTCGATATCATATATGATTACTTACGGTTCAATTTTAATCTCCTTTGTTTCTTACTCATAACTATGAACGTTATGTCAACCCATATTCAGAAATCTAGCGCCAATTCTCCACGCAGTATTTACCATTATAGGTTAATTCACATTTTGATAGAGCATATGCTTCTTCAGGTTGGGGATAATTGGCAAAATAAAATAATTTTTTTAAAGCTAGAAATGGTTTTCAAGAATCCCCTTTGTGTGTGGATAAACCTCAAGAATCATGTACCTCAAGAACCTCCTTGGGAGCATAGTGGTAACGATGATCATGACTCTACCCTTTTTGTGAAACCAACAGAAGTCTATAATAATTTAATGACTTAACAAAGAAGAATGTGAAGAAAAGAAAATGATACTAATGCCATTTGTCTTATAAGGAAAAAGTTAAGTGGATAATTTGAGTGTTTCATAAGGTAAGGTAAGTTAAGTGGATCATTCCAGCTACCTATGTTTGACCCACCACCATCGCCATGGAAACATGAGTAACTGAGTTAAAATTCTATGCTAATTTAAATTGCATTTGTCAATTTAACTTGCATTAATCCCTACTAAATCATTACTAAGCTTTACGCACGCATCAAATTTATTATTAAAATCTTTCAAGGTCAAAATCCATTAAAATGGAGGTGCCATATCATGTTGTAGTTTTGGTTTTGTTATTTGATGGTTTTGATCCTCTTTTTCAGCACCTCCATCGTGGTATTTGGTGAAGACGATCTATCTGCCTTATTTGGTGAAGTCAAATTGTTTCAAGTTCACGTGGTTTTTAGTCAAACAAGATCTAAACAATAAGTTTCTTGTAAGTTTCTCAAAACGTAACATAATAAAAGGAAGGACTCAAAACCATGAACTATTATTTAATAAAGTATCTTTCAACTAATTAAGATAAACAAAAGATAAAGTAAGGTCAAGAAGGAGAATTTGTGGTGGCGGTGGCAGCCAAAAACAATTAATTTTTTTCTTGCAAAACACTTTTACACTCTTGTTAGCAAGCAACTTGTAATTATGAATGGGATATTTACAAGAACCTTCACCTTGTCAAATTGCATAGTATATAAATAACGGAAGGGATTAATATTCGAGTTCGCAATGTGAAAGGCTCCTATCTCAATATATTTTAATCCTTTAATCATTATATTATATCTATCTATTAAGAAAATGTATTTTTATTATTCTTGGGTGTTCCTATGAAGATGGGTAACACTTTTTGGCAAGTGGAGGGCATGAGTATCATAAACAATGAGCTCGATCAAGCTATTGACAAGCTCTCAATCGAGCTTTAATAAGCTTGATAGAGGGCTTAAACAAACACTCGATCGAGCTATTTTAAAGCACTCCATCGAGAGTTAATAAAACCCTCGATCGAGCTTGATATCTTGATCAAGGGTTTTATTAACCCTTGATCGAGCGTTTGTGTCTGATAAAAATTTTAAAACAAAAGGTCGTGGGATATTTCCCACCTGTAGAATTTAGAAGCTCGATCAATCTTGAAAGCTCAGTTGAGCTCCTGCAACAGTTATAAAAATTAAATAGCAACGAATTGTGGCTTATTTCACCATGTCTGTTGCATAGAAGCTCGACGGCCACAACTTATTTCACCACATCTGTTGCATAGAAGCTCGACCAAGGACTAGTAGAGAGGGGTTATAGATGTAATAGCAGAGTAATTGGTATTTATAGATGTGACTGAAATCATGGAAAATATGGAGAAGGGTCATTTGGTTCTTAATCCTTGCTTGTTATTAAGAACCAAGAACCAAAGGACCCTTATCCCCATTTTTCATGATTTCAGTCACATCTATAACACCGATTACTCTACGACCCATATCTACACATATAAAATCTAGAGGAACTGGTAATCATGTTGCCTTTACCCAATTCCTCTTCAAGGTATTTACTAGTACCTAAACGTATCATTCTTCTTCTTAAAATTATGTTTACTTAATTTGATTATCGTATACTTTTATGTTTGATTTTAATTTAATGTAAATTGTATCTTCTTGTTTATATATGTTAACTATTTGATTATAAATTATTTTTGCTTCATTTTAATGCTAGAGAGAGAGACAGAGAGTATTAAAATTTATTTAATCTAATAAAAAAACAACACTTTGGATAATTTATGTAGTTTAGTTGGAAAAATATTGGACATATACATTCACCTTGTTTTAGAATTGGAAAATATCAAATTTAATTGATATAAATATAACAAATTTAGTAATTTACAAGGGAACTCAAATAGTTAACTTTAAGAAGACTAATGGGCACCCCAAATCCATTCTAATCAATGTTTTTGAAAGCTCAATCGAGCTAAGAGCTCAACCGAGCTATTAGCTCAATCGAGCTAAGAGCTCGACCAAGCTTCTTGCTTAACCACACATAAACTCTTGATCAAGAAATTTAAAAAATGTGCTTAAAACCTCGATCGAGGGTTGTTAAAACCTCCAGTGAGCTAATAGCTCGATCGAGGGATTTAAAAACAAGCGTTTAGGCCCCTTTTCTGCACATTTAATTTTATTGGCGTCTTTACAGGCCTAAACCTTGTCTTGGGATGCATCTTCGGTGGCGGACTTCATATCAATGGATTTGTTAATGAATCATCTATTCATTGGCATATCATTTATAGGTTTTCGAGTTCACATGATAATTCCTTTTTATTTTTTTCCAAATTTCACTTAAAAACCATGTCCGCAATTTTGAATCAGTGCAAAGAGAAAACAACAATCTAAAAAGTACAAATATATCTATATCTATATATATATATATATATATATATATATATATATATATAGATATATATGAACCCATACCAATGTGTCATCTTCAAAAGGGTGTTTTTTGTTTTTCGATTTTTGTAATTGACAAAAAAAAAAAATTACGAGCACACACATGTATAAAAAACATGTGCACCCCAATTCATTATATATATATATATATATTATGCATTTATTACTAAATTATTTTACGTACACACAAGCCACTTGTTAACTTTTCCTGAAATTTACAAGAACAAACAGATCATTAAATGCAATTTTGACATATCAAATAATAATTTTTTCTTTAAATATAGGTGGAAAGACAACATAATTTCCTATAATTTGTTTTTTTTATTGCATGTATAAATTCACAAGGAATATATCAGTTTTGAGAGCTTCGATTTAATAAATGAGTAAAAAATCAAATTTTCACCGTCACTTTTAACCCAAAAGTGTTACCCATCTTCATGGATTCACCCCCCTAAAAATACTGTTTTTCTTGGACCATAGTTAGCATCCTAATACCAAATCCTAGCATGCCAAACCTTATAATGGTGTCCATATTATACTTGTGGGCTAAGGATTCCATTTACAAGGCTTGTGTGGTGGTTTTGGACCCTATGCATGGCCCATGAACCATAAAATCATATTTTAGTCTCTTAGTAAGGAATTAGTTTTTATCCTTGCACCAAGGGTAGTGCCTCAAGAACCATATGGTTAAAATCATAATGAATCCCATATGACCATGTTTAAGTTGTTGAGACCCATCCCTAGTGAAAAAACTCTCTTAATGATGTATGTACCCCACTTGAGAGATAAAGTTCCCCTATAAATGGTGTGCATGATGGTTCAAGAGTTCCTTTTGTCTGATGAGTGAGATGAAATATTCATTGATTTTATCTAGCTCTTCTTTCCCTACTTGAAAATGGCAAAGAGCCCAATATCATTCTTTACTATAAAAAACTTCCTATAGGTGCCCATATCCTAATAAAAAATCGAAGATTATTTTTAGAGGGAATATGTGGTGCATTGAGGTCGTGTTCATGGATTGAATGCTTAAAATATTTATATAAGATTCATTCCCCTTTATTTTATCTCCTTACCATGGTGAAGATCCAAAGACCCAAACTTGGTGCACAAAATCTTCTAATGGCACCCATACCCCAATCAAAGGCCAAATATCCCAACTACAGGGCCTTTGTAGTGGTTTGAGGCTTCATTCATGGCTCATGAGCCTTAAAAGCTTCGTTTAAGTCCTAAATCCTTTCATTTTCTCCCATGACCATGGTCAAGGTCTCTAGACACATCCATTGTGTCTAAGACTTTCTAACGGTTCCCATATCTCATTCTTAATCTAAATCTTATGATACGTAA
This sequence comes from Larix kaempferi, assembly GCA_027924585.1. Classification (NCBI taxonomy): domain Eukaryota; kingdom Viridiplantae; phylum Streptophyta; class Pinopsida; order Pinales; family Pinaceae; genus Larix; species Larix kaempferi. The sequence continues at coordinate 905,836 of BSBM01000697.1, read as the reverse complement.
ATGACTAATTTTTATGATATAACCTTTTTGGTCCTTCATCCACCATGGTCAAGGCCCCAAGACCCATGTTATGTACATAAATATTTTAATGATGAGTGTATACCACCAAGACGCTAATAATACATGTTTATATGGCACATTTAGGCCTAATTTAGGGACCAATACCACGTAAGCTTCCTTTTGGGCTAAAATTACAAAATCCATATCTTGTCTGCAAAACCTCCTAATGGTATGCATATCCCACACAAGGACAAAGATACTTTCTATAGTGGTTTTGAGTAGGTTTGAAAAATATTTCATGTACCATAAGACCGATAAGATTAATTTTAGTGACGAAGGACCTTATTTTCCTCCCCCAATGATGGTCAGGGAACTAAGACCACTCCTTACTACACAAATAATCCTAATAAGACCCTTATCTAACTCTTATGCAAAAGATCTGTTTCAAAGGGCCCATGTTGTAGTTCAAGGCCTTTGTCATGTCCTATTAGCCCAAGAATCTTCATTTAGGATCTAACTCCCTATATTTGTCCCCCAATGATGGTTGAGTCCTTGTGACCCATACCTAATGCACAAAACATCATAAACGTACCCATATCTCACTCGAAGAACAATTATTCCCTATAGAGGATATGTTATGTGGTTTATGGAATTATTTATGGCCCTTGATCCTTAAAATATTTACTAAGGACCCAAGGGCTTGATTGTATGCCCTTGAACATGATCAATGTTTTAAGACATCCATCCCTAGTGCACAATACTTTATAAATATAGTACCCATATTCTAGTTAGACGGCAAAGATCACCTCTAAAGTTCCTATGTTGTGGTCACATGGGGTTCACTAGGTAGGAAATATTATAGCACATGAGTTTATATTGTGAGATTCAATAGTCTAAAAAATTGAAACAATATATTGCTTAGTATATAAGTGTCAAGGGGTATTTTTAATATATTAAAAACATGTAGATATCAAGCGGAGTTCATAATTATGTATCTAGGGTCTTGAATAGGGTATTGGGGGTTTGAATTGGTACTTTCTGTCTGAAATTGGTTTGAATATGACTGTGTGTGAAGTCATATTAGTGTTTGAATAAATATGTTCTATGTGTGAAGGTGTAATGAATCCCATTGTGTTTGGATTCAAAGTGGTGTTTGAATAGATACGATTTGTGAGTTAATGTGGTGTGAAGTTGATTGAGATGACTATGTATGAAGTCAACCTATGTTAAGAGGGTTATTCCCCATCTTGAAATAATTTTTCTCACTAAGATTTCATATTTTACCTTGCAAGTTTTCTAGAGGTTATAAGATATTTTTTTTAAATTGTAAAGGTGTATTCGGAGGGGGTTTCAACAAAAGAATTTTTGGAGGCATTCCTTAATGTCTAATGAAAATAGGGGTATTTTTTAATATCCCATTATCGAACATGCTATGTCGTAGGTTCATAGAGTGAAGCCCCCAAGGTTTTAGTTGGAGGTTATGCTCATAGCTAATGGGCCTTAGAGATCAATTTATGGTGGAAGGCCCTTATTTTCTTCTTGTGGATCTAGTAAAGGCCTTGAGATCCATCCTAATGTAAAAAAACTCTTGATCGTTCCCATATCATTACTGTATGCCAAAGATCCACTTTAAAGGGTGTATGTTATGTTTCATGGTCTTGACCATGGCCCATTAACTAAGAATATTATTTTAGGGCCTAATTTCCCTAATTTCTTCCCCAATCAGGGTCCAAGAGCTATCCCTAGTCCAAAAAAATTCATATTGGCACCAATATCCCACTATAAGAATCATCGATAATGATATTGTATACTACCTTTTCCATTTAACAACCCATAAATTTTAATTTTCTTATTTTGGTTCTACTTTCATGTTATATATCGCTAAACTTTTGTAATATTGCAATAATATGTGAATATCTATAAAATCAAGTTGACTTGGTCCAAGTCAAGTATGATGATGTACCCCCTTGCCTCTAGAATGGACCTATGTGCTCCTATTCAATCCAATCCACTTTGATATGAATGTAACCAAAAGAAACTCGATTCAATGCTTATTGGGGTGCCCATGGTGGTAGAGGTTGGGGAATGCATGACCTGGAATATAGGTTTCTCAATGCTTGCTTGTGAAGCTATTTCCATACCTATAAAGGAGAAGGAAAAATCAAAAGTATATTGAATAGATCAATTTGAAAACCAGAGTAAGGAAATTATGTAGGTATTTCACATTGAAATCCATGATGATCTACATGGTAGACTACCAAATAAACAATATTTTTAGTAAGTAAATAATTGAATGTTTCAATGATGGCATTTCCAGAACTAACACAAACATTGTATCAAATTCAATAGAGAGACAACATAAAATGGCAAAATGGAGCTCACAACAAAATTGGACCTTAATATTACAAAATAAAATTGGTTGATTATAAATGAACCTAAATTTTTAGTATAGGATTTTTCTAGTAACCTCATTGAATGTTTCAATGTTGGTGTTTCTAGAACTAGCACAATCATTGTATCACATTCAATAAAGAGACAATATAAAATAACAAAATGAAGCTTACAACAAACACCAAAATTAGACCTTAATATTACAAAATAAAATCAATTAACTATAAATTAACCTAAATGTTTAATGTATGATAAGATTATTTAGTAATCTCATTTATAATATAGAGACTATTAAAAAAAATGAAATGATAGTTACTAGATTGATTAATCCACTTCCCTTCAATCCCACTTGCAATTAAGTATAAAAACAAACAACAAATGAAATTTCCACTTTATCAAAATCTAGTATTTGTTGATGTATATGTAACTTTGGAATGTATTTCACATATATGTATATTGTATTCCTATAGAGATGTTATTATTCCTCTATACGGAAGTGGTTGTATTCCTATAGAGATGTTATTATTCCTCTATACGGAAGTGTCGTCATTTATATTGTAAGTGTCGTAACTTATACTTGATGGGTTATTAGACCACCTTGTTGGGGTCGGCCCTGTATAAGTCATGTGGGTCAAAGGGTTATTAGGCCACCCTATTGGGGGTCGGCCATGTGGGTCAAAGGGTTATTAGACCACCCTAGTGGGGTCCGGCCCAGTCAGCGTTATGTTAAGTGGTTAAGTTGAGGCCGACCTAGTTGAGTAAAGGTCAAGTCAAGTTAGTGTATAAATAGAGAGTGTGTCTCTCTCATTTTACACATTTTATTCTCTCACTCACACTTGGGAGAGTGGCGCACTTGTGGAGAAGGAGGCTCTGCTGCTAGGAGAAGACTATCTCTTGTATTCTGATTGTATCATTGCTCTATCTATCTCTGAGGAAGTTATTGGGGTTTTTCACCTTTATGGTTTTCCCCAAGTAAAATCTGTGTCTCTTGTGTGCTTGCATTATTGTGTCCATGATTGATATGCTGTAGATATGTTGTACATGTTGTTCTCTCAGTTAATATCCTAGATCAGATTGAAGTAAATTATAAAAATTTAACATGGTATCAGAGCTAGCCTGAAAGAAGGCATGATATGGCATGTATGACACTTGTTGCACTGACGATGCTAGGGCTTGATATAGCAAAAACCAGTCATCGTAGCACTTTCGCTATAAATTCATTTTGGCGAAGTTTTCGGGTCTGAAACTTTTACAGGTCGAAGATCTGATCCCCATGTACCTCATGTCCAAAGGAAAACCTCTAATTCGTTGCACTGTGTGATTTACGATCTGTACAATATAGGGTTTCTGCCTCTTCCAGATCTGAGTCAAAATCAGGTGACCTTGGGAAAAAGGTCATAACTTGGGCTAGGAAGCTCCAAATGAAATTTCATAAAAAGTGATAGGTAGTACACAGACTGTACTATCTCAAGAAACGTTTTCAGAGATCGAAGCTAAACCAGTGACATGTGGCACGTCGTACAAGTTTGCTCTCCTGTATTATCCCATAAACAGGTCACGTTGCGACACTTGGAATAAATCTCTCTCAGAGAATCCAATTGAGGTCAGACCTGTTGGGATGGAAAGAAAACATGTCATATTTTTCAGACCCCATGGATCAAAAATTTTGGAGTTACACCAGAAACAATCAGGTACATATTTCTGTCAAAACAAAATTATTTTTGAGCACCTTCATTCATGGCTTCGTAGAAAGTTGGAATTTTTGTAATCGGAGACCACGGCTGGATGCTACTCATCAAAATCAAAATTTAGAGACCAAGATCAGATTTTTTGGTTGGGTAGAAGGCCGGGGTTGATCAAACCCCAGTTCAGGACTTTGATCGGAAAGATGGAAAATTAGGGCTTCTGCAAAAATTGGAATTTTGGAAATCTGTGACCACGGCTGGAAGCTCCTCAGAAAAATCGAAGGTTAGAGCTTTGTATCAAACCTTTTGATTGGGAAGAAGAGTGGGCTTCATCAAACCCTAGTTCAGGGTCACATCCAGTGAATCCGAAAGTCTCAAAGAAAAAATTGAGGAGTGAAACTTTGCAGTTTTCAAATTCTGAACATACTAGCTTGATCAGCTCATCAAGGCGCATATTTCTATCCTTTCGGAAGTTTGAAATTCAAAGTTTGAATTTTTGGGGTTTCTCTGGCAAACCCTAATCCAACTCCAGATCCAGTTCTTGCAAATCAAGTGGATTGGGTTAATCCTAGAGGAAGATGGATTGGTCACCTGTAGAAGTGAAGAAGTTCCTGTTTCAGAGGGAGATGAGGCTAAGGCCTTACATAAGAAGATTACAAGCAATATCGACAGGTATGACTTATCCAGGTATGTTTCAAGATTTGTTCATGATTAAGTTTATGGTATATTTTTCTTCATATTATTACGGTTAGTACAATCTTGATTAATTATAGACTTGTCGTATCACCTTAACAAAATTATGAATGCACGATAGAAGATATTCATTGATCAGGGTGTTGACATTTATGATTGTACTAATGCATTGTGGTGTTGTATGAGGTTTATGTTGTCTGCTAACATGAAAGGTACACCAAGAAAGACAAATCATGTTCTGGTTCAAGAACATATGATCATGATGACATGAGGACAAAGATTCATCCATTATCATGGACCGCTTAGAAGATCTACATACGAGGTATGTATAACTTGGTCCTACAATGGATAACTTATGAGACATGCAGGTTACTAGCACAATTCATTGAAGAGAACTAGAAGACATTATGCGGGTATGTTAGACATAACTAGCTAGCATGATAATCCAGGTATGTTTTTCCTATGTCAAGCTAGAATCCTACCTTGTGTTAGGATCTTATAGTGTTGTGTTGTTGATAATGATTATTCATGAAGTCATAAGTTTGAATAGTCATGGATGTATGCTTATTATGTTTCTTACCATAATTGATGATATGACAAGCCAGAAGAATCATGAAGGTATAGGTTTGAGTAATCACAGGTTTATGCATTGATGATTTAACTAATTAGAAGACTCCTATGATCAAATAAGAATATGCATGAGTAAAAGAAGACTTCCCTGAAACCTTGAATACTAATGTTTATTATTTGTGAATGATCATGACTATACATGTTTAAGATTATTGTGTTTTGATAGTATTAAGATTATACTAATAAATGTGTGATTATGTATGAGACCTCAAGGATAACACAATGATGATACTAATAAGCATGCATAGTAATTAAGGATGGATGTAAGTTCAAGGACAGGTAATCTAGGAAGCAAAGATCAAGAGGGAGCACACTCCAGTTGTTCTTGCAAGAAAGCAAAGGAGCACACTTCAGTAGTTTCTGCAAGGATGCAAATATTCAGAGGGAGTTTACCACTTCTCACAATCCACATCAGAATGGAGTTGCAAAGATTCAGAGGGAGTCCACCCAGCAACCAAACAAAGATAAGTATTTGAATTGTCATTTCTTACATAATGTTATTCAATGATGTATATGCTTATGTTCCTAGAATTAGGTTGTGTATTATGCATATTAGAATAGTTGCATTGATGAACAGTATACTACTAATATACATGGGTAAGTGGCCTATGGCACTGTACAACATTCCATTGCTACTTATCTAGAATGAAACCTCTTTGCTGACATGTTAGGAGTTGTGCACACTCTTAACAATGTTCTGGTAGAGATTGGAAGGCATCTAGAAAGTTACGGAATATGGATAAAAGTTGTATTGAAGCATTGGCTAAGATAATTGCATGACTGTATGACATATTTCTTTATGTGTAAGAATTTGTTCTGAAAACTATGAGATGTCTTCTAATCATGCAATTTAACTTGTTGTGTAGGAAAGATCGTATACCATCACCTACAAAAGAAGGACTACAACATTTTTTCAGCAACAAAGTTATCTATTGAAAATATTGAAGATATTGAAGTTCCCAGGATCTGGGAAGAATGCCATGATCGAGGATTACCAGTCGATCATGAAGATGTTTGGGATGCAAGACCTGAAGGGGAGTCTGTAGTGACTTCCAAGAGGATCTACAAGATCAGGCATGCTGCAGGTGGTAGCATAGAGACTTTTGCTCCTGTAGCCAGATACACTTCCATTATATCAGTACTTTCTCTGGCTGTAGTGATGAAGTGGAAGATACACCAGATGGATTTCAAGACAGCTTTCTTGAATGGTGTAGTTGAAGAATAAGTGTATGTGGAGAAGCCATTTGGTTCAAAGACACATGACAGGGAGTCATATATGTGCAGAACTTGGTACGGTAGATAGATTTCTATCCAGTTTGTGCTTTACCAAGAGTAAAGCAGATTCCAACCTTGACTACAAGGTTGAGGAAGGAAATCTAGTGATACTACTATGTGGATGACCTGTTTGTAACACATGAGGATAGATTGATTGCCGACATGCAGCGGAAGCTTGCTACCGAGTTCGAGTTGAAGAACTTGGGGATGATGCACTATTTGTTTTTGGGATGGAGGTGTGGCAGAGTGTAGATCGAATCTTCCTTGGACAAGGGAAGTATGTAGTAGAGAACCTGAAGAGGTTCGGGATGATGGACTGCAAGGCTATGGCCACACCTATGGCATCAAACCTAAAGCTTCTGTGTGATGCTTCATCTGAGCCGGTTGATATCACTATGTATCGTCAGATGATTGGGTCCTTGATGTACCTGACGAACACAAGACCAGATATTTGCTTTGCGGTGAACACATTGAGCCAGTTCTTGACGGATCCGAGGAGTGTTCACCTCGTTGTTGTAAAGCATATTATGAGGTACCTAAAGGGTACAGTTGATTATGGGCTCAAGTATGATGCGAATCAAAAGTTTAACCTGCAGGGTTATGTTCATTCAGATTAGGCATGCAGTGCTACAGATAGGAAGAGCACTTCTGGGTGCTGCTTTAGTATGGGATCGGGTGTGATCTCTTGGTTTAGCAGGAAGCAATCCTGCGTAGCACTGAGTACAGCCGAAGCAGAGTATGTTGTGACGGATGAGCAGGTTGCAGATGTATTGACCAAGCCGTTGTCCAGAGTGCAGTTTGAGTACTTCAGAGAGAGGCTTGGTGCACTTCAGATCAAGGTTCCTTCCAAAGGGAAGTGATGAGTCCGGAAGATGCAGATCCACATGAGCTTTTCGGACATGGTTGATATGTTCTCCCTTGGTTGTGATGTAATTGTTGAGCCATTTTTCACATGGTGGTAGATGTTTTCTCCCATGGTGAAAAAGTAAGGGCTGGATCCTGTTAAATTTTCAGAATTTACTTCAATATGATCTAGGATCTTAACTGAGAGAACAACATGTACAACATATCTACAGCATATCAATCATGGAGACAATAATGCAAGCACACAAGAGACACAAAGATTTACTTGGGGAAAACCATAAAGGTGAAAAACCCCAATAACTTCCCCAGAGATAGATAGAGCAATGATACAACCAACCAAGAGAGATAGCCATAACCTAGCAGCAGATCCTCCTCCTCCATAAGTGCGCCACTCCTCCTTGAGTGCATGTGTGAGAAGTGAGTGAGTAAATAGAGTGCCTCCCGCACTCTATTTATACTTGACTTGACTTGCCTTTTTACCTAACTCATGTAGGCTCGAACTTAACCACATAACATAATGCTGACTGGGCCGACCCCCAATAGGGTGGTCTAATAACCCTTAGACCCACATGGCCAACCCCCAATAGGGTGGTCTAATAACCCTTCGACCCACATGACTTATACAGGGCCGACCCCAACAAGGTGGTCTAATAACCCATCAAGTATAAGTTACGACACTTACAATATAAATGACAACACTTCCTTATAGAGGAATAATACCATCTCTATAGGAATACAATATACATATATGTGAAATACATTCCGAAGTTACATATACATCAACAGATCCTTCCCCGAATGGTGGTAGATGTGTTCTCCCATGTCGGTGGTGTAAGTGCTGGATGATGTGCATCTGGGCTGTGCTTCGTGGACGATGAGATAATCTGAAGAGGACGATGCTATGATGATCAAGAGGATCATGGATGATGAGCATTAGGACGATGCTCCAGTTACTACTCTGTATATGTATATATGCATCATATTGGATGATTGCTATGATCAGTTGGATCATTTATATATATGCATCATGTTGGATGTTGGATATGATCAGTTGAATCATTTATGTATGCATCATGTTGGATGTTGGATATGATCAGTTGGATCATTTGTATGTATTTTGTATATGCATAATGTTGGATGCTTGGACCATGTATCTGTATATGTATCAAGTGGATACTGAGATCATGTATGTTGATATGTATTAGGTGGATACATTGTGTGGATCATGTATTTGTGTATGTATCAGGTGGATACATTGTATGATCAGGTAGATCATGTATGATGATATGTATCAGGTAGATACTTGGTATGCATCAGGTGGATGCATTGTATGATCAGGATGACCGTGGATGACGAGCTTCTCCAGATGACATGCAACAGGATGTTGCAGTGATGATGATCAGGATGATCATGTGTACATCAGGATGATGTATGGTGAGTATCAGGGTGATACTTTGTGGCCGTGGATCAGGTTGTGCAGATGAGCATGTCTGGGAGATAGTATAGGTCGGAGTTGTGTACCCGTAACAGCCTGGGATGCTCTTTTGAGACATTGCTCTTGGAGGACATATAATTTGTGCTCTAGGAGATCTTCAGGTCGGAGTTGTGTACCCGTAACATCCTGAGATGCTCTTGCGAGGTTTTTTCCTATAGCATGTAATTTGCTCCTGGGAGATCTGGACAGGATGAAAAAGGTCTCAGATGCTTCAGCCAGGTTTTGCCATGACCACATGTAATTTGCTCCTGCGATATCTGGACAGGATGAAAAAGGCCTCAGATGCTTCAGCCAGGTTTTTTGGTGGACCACATGCAATGTGCTCCTGGGAGGTCGGACAGGTAGAGCTGTGTGCTCGTAATAGCCTGGGATGCTTCAGCCAGGTTTTGTGGTGAGATCAAATGTAATGTGCTCCTGGGAGATCTGAAAGGTAGAGTTGTGTGCTCGTAACAGCCTGGGATGCTTCAGCCAGGTTTTGTGATGGGTCACATGTAATGTGCTCCTGGGAGATCCAACAGGTAGAGCTGTGTGCTCGTAATAGCCTGGGATGCTGCAGCCAGGTTTTGTGACGGACGTAATAAGTCCCGAGGATTCCACAGTATGGCCAGTGATGATGAAGACCTGCAGGTGGTGGGCCTACATCTATTATGAAAAAGGACTGGCTCTGTAGAACTTCCTATGACGAGTAGATTCAAAGATTGATTAAGATAGCAACAGCAATGACGATGATGATTATCCAGTGACGATGATCCAGAGAAGAAGACTTGTGTTAGAAGACCTGTGTCGAGAAATACCTTCCTAGTTAAGAGGGAGTGTTGATGTATATGTAACTTCGGAATGTATTTCACATATATGTATATTGTATTCCTATAGAGATGTTATTATTCCTCTATAAGGAAATGGTTGTATTCTTATAGAGATGTTATTATTCCTCTATACGGAAGTGTTGTCATTTATATTGTAAGTGTCGTAACTTATACTTGATGGGTTATTAGACCACCTTGTTGGGGTCGGCCCTATATAAGTCATGTGGGTCAAAGGGTTATTAGACCACCCTATTGGGGGTCGGCCATGTGGGTCAAAGGGTTATTAGACCACCCTAGTGGGGGTTGGCCCAGTCAGCATTATGTTAAGTGGTTAAGTTGAGGCCGACCTAGTTGAGTAAAGGTCAAGTCAAGTTAGTGTATAAATAGAGAGTGTGTCTCTCTCATTTTACACATTCTATTCTCTCACTCACACTTGGGAGAGTGGCGCACTTGTGGAGGAGGAGGCTCTGCTGCTAGGAGAAGACTATCTCTTGTATTCTGGTTATATCATTGCTCTATCTATCTCTGAGGAAGTTATTGGGTTTTTCACCTTTATGGTTTTCCCCAAGTAAAATCTGTGTCTCTTGTGTGCTTGCATTATTGTGTCCATGATTGATATGCTGTAGATATCTTGTACATGTTGTTCTCTTAGTTAATATCCTAGATCAGATTGAAGTAAATTCTAAAAATTTAACAATATTAAACTAAATAACAATAATTTGCCTACATTTATTAGCTTAGGTAGATAAAACACCAATAGGAGCAAAAAAATTCTATTGTGCTATAGTATTTGACTATAGGAGAGTAGAATAATTAATCTGAATATGAGCTATAGTATCTGACTATAGGAGAGTAGAATAATTAATCTGAATATGAGCTATAGTATTTGACTATAGGAGAGTAGAATAATAAGTTTGAATATGCTCTTGATGGAAATCACATTGAGATGTCTTGATCTCTACCTATTTGAAAATATTTTGATAAACAAACAAAACAAATTAGCTCAAGTAAATAAAATACCAATAGGAGCAAAGACATGGTATTTGACCATAGGACAATAGAATAGTTAATATAACTATGCTTTTGAATGTAGCTGCACTAAAATGTCTTGAACTCCACTTTTTTTAAATCTATTGCTAATTATTGCTTGAATGTTTTACTACGATTTTTGCAACCAAATGTTTGGCATTTGCAAATCACCAACCTTACTTTCCTTGCTCATCTCATTGCACTTAAAATAATGACTCTTAGAACATGTAAAGTAATGTTAGGAAGCAAGAATAGTTTTCCTTTGTACCATCATTCCCAAATTATTTACTACAAATATTACTCTAAATGTGATGTTTTCAAAGATATGGGGTGTTCATGTTTTAGCATACAATTGATTAGGTTCAACCCCATATACAACCATGATTCCTATTAGACTTGGTTGTTTTCCCAGGATAGTATCTGAGGTATCCCAGTAAGATGGGTTGATGGCCATAGGGATATCCATGGTATAGGTTGTCACATGAGGACATTGCGATATGTTTTGAGGATGAGTTTGTGACAGGTTTGAGGAGGTTGTGATAAACTTAGGAGGATGCACAAGAGTGTAAAGGTTGTGGAAAATTTTGAGGAGGATGTGACATAGTGAGCACCATAAGGATGAGGTAGAGGAAAGGTAAGATAGTTGGGTACTTGCATGCATATGTGATTCCATATGTTCTTGGTCATTGTCAGTTGACTTGAGTGTGAGTCAACGAATAATGTTGGCGGATTGTTGGATCTCAGTTTCAACCAAGAGGTTTTGGTTTAAACTATGGTCTTGACTAAATCAATTGGGTAATTGAATGAAATAATGGAAAATTATTGGGTTAAAATGTAAAAGGTGATTTTTTTATGTAAATGGAGGTAGTGGAGCATTTACTGCCCACCTCCATCGAGCATGAGATAAATAGATGGGTTTGAGGATTCATTGGGCATGTTTGGGGTTGATTAAAATTATATTGTAAACTCATCTCTAAGTTCCAAAGAGTTGCAGGCGGGTAAGGAAATCCAAGTGAGTGAGTACCATAGCTCCCTTTCCCACCATGGGCAAGGGAGGCTTATGTAAGTAGTATTTAATTTCGTGAATAAAGAAGATCTAAGTTAGATTTATCCCCACTATGTGTTATTTGTTGTTATGTAATAGTTTATAATTGTGGAATACCTTATTCAATTGCAGAAATGTTCCTTTTTGCATTTCATGGTTAATTAAGTCAGGGTTTTATCTAATAAAAGAAACGACCATGAGAAGATAACAAGGAACAACAAACAATCATGTGAAGGAACTTGTGCATAAAATCACAAATGTAGAGACTGACATGCAAATTTAGTAACTCCAATAGTCTAGACATTCATCTACTCATTTCAATGAGAAAAATATACTAAAGGCACTAATATGTCTACACTAGAATGCCTAAAGAAGGCCATTTTCTAATTTTTGGCCATAATGGAAATAAGGGAAAATCAACAAAAAGACTTCTATCAATCACCAGAGAAGGATCCCAACAAAGAATGAAAAACATTACCTAGAAGGTTCACTAGTGCAAAATGAGAGATAAATGACCAAAAAAGGACCAAAATCCGCATATAAATGACCACTTTTGAGTTAACGACCACTGGTGGCAAATTAACAGTCATTGATCACGCAACAAAAAAGTGGCCATATTAAACTTGGTCATTTATAGCTTAATTTGTGGTCATATATTTAGTCGTATATTTGGTCATTAATTTGGTCGTATACTGGGGAGCTCCTCCACCCCCAACCCCCTTTGGGCACCCACAGCGCCGTCCCGTCGGGCAGCGTGATTCTCAGAATCGCGTCGCCTGATGGGTGATCTTTGCCCCTAAGCCCCCTTTGGGAGCCCATAATAGTCTCCAGCTTGGGTAGGCCCTATGGGCGCCCGGGGGCGGAACTCCTCTCCCCTCCCCCCCGCCGAATCGCATCTCCCGCTTGGGCGGGTGATGTGGGAACCCAAAGGGGGACCGAGGAGGAGCTCTGCTCCCCCCACCCCCCCTTTAGGCGCCCACGGTTCCCGCTTGTTGGGTAGGCACTGTGGGCACCCAAAGGGGGCCCGAGGGTGGATCTCTTCTCCCCCCACCCCCCTTAAGGCACCCACAATGCCCTCCAGTCGGGAGGGCACTATGAGTGCCCAAAGGGGGTTGGTTCCTCTACCCCCGACCCCCTTTGGGTGCCCACATCATTGTGAAATTCCACAAAGGAGATCACTTTAGCTTGAACAAACCTCACAATTTTACTCAAAGAATTGCAGAGAAGAAGAGATAGAATATGATCAAAATTTACACATGAAAATCAAAGAATGTGGAAAAATGTTGTTGTTACATTCATCAGCTGTAAGCTGGAAAAAATATGACAATACAATAGAATGAATTCGATATCAATGAAGGTGATTCGAATTCTCCTTAAGGCATGGCTTGGACTGCATTGGAGACATCACCCAATCAGTGGTAGTGGTCAAGGATAGTCAAAGATCAGTCAATGTGAGTCTAATTGAGTCTAACTGATTCATGTGAGCACAAATATAGGGAAGGAGACTCCAAGGAGGGCGTAGTCTAGCTTTCAGTGGTCAAGTAGAGCTACTCTAGTCTCTGTAGTAGTCAATCTAAGAGCTACAGTCAGTTAACTGAGTTATCAGTCCTCAAATCAAGGAACTAACCCCCAAATCATGGAAATGACTAATAGATCTCCTAAATCAGTGGAAGAAGGTGTAGTTGTACTCTAGTGATCGAAGCAAGGGCGCATCAGTGGCTAGGATGGCTAATACTGAGCAGAAACAGGCTCCTAGGGGATCCAAAATAAGCACTAGGTGTTGGTAGACTACCATACTGATGACTAGATGCATATAGTACGCATGCATGCAAATACAAGTGATGATGGTGAGAATATTCCAACACCCCCCACAAGATGGACTATGAGGAAGTAGAACTAAAAAAATAGGGCCCTGGTAACTGAGACCAAAGGTCACCCCGTACAACAATCTAAATAAAAATGTGAGGAAAGAGGGAAAAACCAGTGGGAAGAAAGCCCCCCCTCAAGATAAACTGTAAAAATCTAGTCAATCATGTGCATCACTCACCCCAAGAGGAGGTAAGTGACCTTCTTTACCGAGAAAGCATCCGTCAGCAAGAAATGGATCTATGTGAGAATGTGCAAACAATCCATTCTGAAAATCAGATCTGGTTCTTCTTGGATCAAGTGGATCTCCAATAGGATCACCGACAGATCTAAGAGTTGTGGAAACCCATCTAGGAAGAGGATTTGGACTTCAATTTCTAGATATTTAGGTTCTTGTGGATTTGGATCTAGCATTCGCTCATATTCACTTTCAGTTGCTAGATCTTCAGGTTCTTGTGGATCTGGATCTAGCATTCTCTCTTCAACACTTTCAAACTCGAAATCTGAACTATCATAAGAGGATTCTTCGCTATCTTGCTCAATAAGCAGTGGACATTTGGTTGGAAAGCTGTTTTCATCAACATGATGAGAATCATGTAGTGGCCATTCCTAAAACTGTACACTTCTCTCAAGAAATGTATTCATAGTCGATAGATCTAGAAGTTTGTAGGATTTTGCACTGAGTGCATAACCAACAAGAATGCACTCTCTACTTTGTGGCTCCAAGGATCTCCTTTTCTATGTTGGAATCCTTTCCCAAGCTTTGGATCCAAATACTCTTAGATGAGATACATCAGGTTTGTAACCCATCTGATGAGCCCTGGATATAGGTACTCTATGACCCCTGTTATGCCACACACGACCAAGAAAGGATAATGAGAACATCTATTTTTGTAGGGGAGAATGCATTTGTTTGATTATTTGATAAAGTAGTTTAGCGATTGTCTTTTCTTATGCTTTAAGCATTTTATGTGCTAATTGTATGAATTCAGGCGTGTGTGAGCAAAGCACAAGTGACCTGAAAAAGTGACGAGTAACTAAGCTCAAGACTGAAGATCATGAGTAACTCAGCGATCCATTTTCTCCTGATTTATAGGAAGGACTCATGTTAAGTAGGATTGTTGTTTACAATGTAGAGCTAGGATAGAAATACGAATAAATATGGACCTCTTGAATAGCAGGAGGTCTAGAGACATTTTTGAGAAACAATCTTCAACATATTTTTGTATTTGAGATAGCTTTGTTTTACGTTTTCCTGAACATGGATTTATGAATTGATCATGAAAGATTAGCGTTATATTAATTCCTTGAGTTCATAAGTTTCTTTTCCTCTTGAATTACGTGTTGGGGAGGACCCCCTCTATACATAGATCAAGAGTTTTGTGTTTCATTACAGGTATTTCTCGTGCATTTTACTTATTGTTTCTATCATCATGATGCGTGAAATTACTTTGGTATTTGTTTAGACATCATATTTCGATTTCAGCACAAATGATTTTCCTCTGTAGTTTGATAACACTGCGTATGTAGTTCTGTAATCCACTATCCGTAGTCCTGTGTGTGTCATCCGCACATGCCTATTTTACATCTAAAATCCAGTATTTTTATACCATTTCCAGATAATGAATCAGATCTATGATTTCATGCATACTTTTTTTATTTAAGTTTGATAACATAGAGTTTAAATGTTTTAGTATTTGATTTGAATAGAATAGGGTTTAATCACTTTCAGTATTTGATTGGTAGATAGAATTTAGTTGTTTCCAGCATTGAAATTCGTAGAATAGATTTTCCATTTTTCAGCATTCCATTCCTAAAATAGATTTACCAGTTTTTCAACATTTAATTCATAGAATAAATTTACCAGTTTCAACATTCAATTAATAGAAAAGATTTATCAGTTTTCAACATTTTCAATTAATGGGTTTACATACTTTCATATTTCCTTCTTCTTAGTTTTTCTAGAACAATACTTCATATTCCCTTAGAGCATTCTTTAGGATACATTGAATATGCAGAACGACAAGATCACCCTATAGTGCACATATAGTGCCTAGCATCTCTTAAGTTTGTACGCTCCCTGGATTGATAATTAAAGGATACTTTCAGTATAGCTACCCTAAATAGGTACCCATTCCTGGAGTCCACCACTTTTTGGCGTCGTTGTCGGGGAGGTGCTTAATCTATAGGAGACATCTTAAAAAAAATAAAAATAAAATCATAAATTTTTTACCATGAATGCCTCAATGAAGGGGGGATAGATTTGGATGCTTTCAGCCTAACCACCCTATGATTAACAGCAGTTCTGAACATTCTCATTTTGAATTCCTTAACTCTGAAGACGAAGCTGATTCCAGCTACAATCTAGACCGAGATAACTTATTTTCTATCTCTAGCTCAAACAATACCATGGCAGAGGAAGAGGATGAACCTAGAGAACTATTTACTTTTCCCATTAGTGTACCTCTTGGGGATGCCCGAATGAAGAATATCAACCCTAATAATCTGCCAAACTTCCATGGCTTAACCTCAGAAGACCCTGACACATTTTTATTTGAATTTGAGGTAGTTTGTAGATCTTTTGGTTACACTACTGATGCAAAAAAACTGAGACTCTTTCCTTCTACATTGAAAGATCTACCACTCAGATGGTTCATGAGCCTAGAAGGAAACAGTATCTTCACCTGGGACCAAATGAAACAATCCTTCCTAGAAAAATATAGGGATTATTGAAAGGAAAAAGATACAATAGATTAAATCCTTAGGATGCAGCAGGGATAAAGATAATCACTAGAAGACTATGCACAATGCTTTCAACTCAGTTACAAATGAGCTAGTCACTGTACCCCAGACCAAGAATCACTAAAACCTGTCCTTCTTAGAGGAATCAAAGAAGAAAATCTAGAAGTATTCAACCTTTTAGGAGATGGGGATATATTCCAGAAAACCTATGAACAAATTCTACAAATATTCAAGAACTATTCTAGATCCAGAAAAGGTAAAAGTGGGACACGGGATACACATCCATTTACAGGAGGATCATCCTCTTCAGGACCAAACCTCACAAAGTATGATCTAGGAAATCTTCTTGATGATATGAAAACTAATATCCTTCAGTCCCTAGCAATTCAATTAGATGCACTTCAAATAAAAAATAAACAGGATGAGATAAACCAAGCATTGGAAGTGTTTTGCCCACGTTGTAGAAAGAAACATGAAAAGGGACAATGCACATTAAATACAATAGAAATATGCAGCCTC
Source organism: Larix kaempferi (assembly GCA_027924585.1). Classification (NCBI taxonomy): domain Eukaryota; kingdom Viridiplantae; phylum Streptophyta; class Pinopsida; order Pinales; family Pinaceae; genus Larix; species Larix kaempferi. The sequence continues at coordinate 888,796 of BSBM01000697.1, read as the reverse complement.
TGTACTGATGATCACACTAATGACAATTTCCCTCTGATGCCATCACGCAAAGCTTCCATACATGATCCCACATCTGAAGGTGCTATGGAGCAACTCTGTTTTGTTAATCAGAGAAGAGGCAATTTTGTTAGGCCCTTCCATCCCAACAACCAAACATATTTTAACCAAGGAAGTAATCAACAAAATTGGAACCCCTCAGCACAAACCACATGGCCATCTCAGCCAAACCAATGGAAGCAAAGCGAAACACTATATCAACAACCATACTACACACAACCTTATTCTCCATACCCCCCGCCTTTTTCTCAGCCACTAATGAATTATGGAAATCCATATCCATATTCAGCAAACTAGAGGGCTCCATTGCAGCAGCCACTCATCATGCCGCCCCCACAGAACCAACCACCCCAAAATATCCATGCCAAATCGGTTCCAAAACCAAACAACAACAGAGTAGGGCAACAACAAACTTATAACAATGAAGTGTTGCAATTTCCTACTTATGTCGTGGATACACTTTAAATAAATGAAATCAATCTCAGGTCTAGGAAAACATTTCAGAACACCCATCGACAGAATAATCAAGAACATATCAATCATGAACAAATAACACATTCTGAACCACAACAGCCAGCTGGGACACACCCTCAGGAAGAAGAATTTCGGCCCCAAATACCAAACAGAAACCCCCCATTCCATGAAAAACTCATACGAAACACCAAAGATGAGGAGGAGAACGCTATCCTTAATGAATTAAAGCATTTGAACATCCAAATCCCCATTTTATAGGCAATAAGAGACGTACCAATCTGTAATAAATTTATTAAAGAAAATTGCTTAAAAAGACCTGGCCGAAGAAAATGTGACCCACCAACTATAAACGTTGTAGGCCAATTAGTAGACTTAATGTTGGGTGTCATTGTCAACCCTAAATATCTTGACCCAGGCAGTCCAATCATCAACGTGACCATTAATAAAAGACCTATTGCAAGCAACCTCATTTATCTAGGGGCTGCAATCAACGTGATGACAAAGGACACAATGATAGCCTTAGGACTCCAATCAATTATCAGACCAACCAGTACTGTGCTGCAGCTTGCTGACACATCAACTGTCAAACCTAAAGGAATGCTTGAGGATATCATTATCAACATAGAATCCTGGGAGTATCCAGCTGACTTCATAGTCATAGAGGTCAAGAGCAAACTCAGTGGGTACCCACTCATCTTAGGGATGCCATGGCTAGCAACAACAGACGCCTACATAGGCTGTAGGTCAAGAAACATGACAATCACAAGTGGGCAAGCTAGAAAGAAGATCACAATTTATCCTCCAGCAAGAAAATCTACAGACATAGAATATCAGAATTGGACAGATGACTATAATGATCTAAATGACCAAAATATGCAACCTGTTCTCACAATCGAAGATGCCCTATTTCTAAAGGTTATTGATGAAGACAGACATTTAGATAGATTTATTCAGAATGCATCTTCTAATCATGATATTATTGTAGATTTTTTTGAAACAGATCAGCAACAGGAAGTTAAATATTCACCCAAAAACTTTGAAAGAATGTGGGAAGAAGTGCTCTCACTTGAACAACAGTCACCATAGGTCAAAACAATTGAGAGTATGCCTGGAAAAACAGTAAATATTAACTCAAATTTGGAGCCAGAACAGGAGCAACAACTAATGAAAGTGATCTTAGAAAACAAGACGGATTTTGCATGGACATACACCGATATGAAGGGCATCCACCCATACATTTGCAAGCATTACATATATATCAAAGAAGGTGTTGTTCCCATCAAACAACCACAAAGAAGGATGAACCCAACATTGAAGGACATAGTTAAGTTGGAATCATAGAAGTAATTAGATGCAGGGTTCATATACCCAATCTCAGATGGTGAATGGGTCTCACCATTAGTTATAGTCCCTAAGAAAGGAGGGAAGTGGAGAATTTGTGTAGACTATAGAGAAATCAACAAGGAAACTAAAAGAGACCACTTCCCCCTGCCCTTCATTGACCAAGTATTGGACACACTTGATGGAAATAAATTCTTCTCATTTTTGGATGGATTCAGTGGATACAACCAAATCCTCATCCACCCTTCTGATCAAGATAAAACCACATTTACATGCCCATGGGGCACTTATGCATACAGAGTGCTACCCTTTGGACTCTGTAATGCGCCAGCAACATTTCAAAGGGCCATTTTGGGCATATTCTCCAACTTTATCAATGGTCAAATGGAAGTCTACATGGATGACTTCACACCTTATCGGAAAAATTTTAACCAAGCATTATAGCATCTAGAATTAGTCTTAAAAAAGTGCATCGAAATGAGCTTATGTCTAAGCAATGATAAATGTAGGATGCTGATGAAAGAAGGGATAGTGTTGGGACACCATATCTCACAAAGAGGCATTGAGATTGTTCAAGCAAAAGTCACGGTAATTAGGACACTTCCACCACCTATCAAACAAAGATATGTGCGAAGTTTCCTTGGGAAAACAGGCTACTATAGAAGGTTTATAGAAAGTTATAGAAAAATTGCTGCACCTATGTTTTCCCTACTAACAAAAGATATAGAATTCTTCTGGACCAATCATTGTATGTCAGCATTTGACAACCTCAAAGAGAAGAAAATCACAGCCCCAGTACTCCAGGGACCAAATTGGACACTACCATTCCACATACATTATTATGCTTCAGATAAAGCCATTGGATCAGTCCAAGGACAAGAAGAAGAAAAGAGACCGTATGCCATATATTACATTAGCAAAAACTTGGCAAGAGTAGAACTCAATTATACAGTCACATAAAAGGAGCTTTTGTCTGTCATCCATGCCATAAACAAATTCAGGCACTATATCACTGGATACCAAGTATTTGTCCACACCGACCATTCAACAATCATGTATCTTATGAATAAACCTAATACAAGTGCTAGAATTATTAGGTGGCTACTCCTCTTGCAATAATTTGACATAACAATCCTGGATAAGCCAGGAAAACATAATGTGGTAGCTGATTTTCTGTCTAGACTGACCCATGGACAGGACATTGAGTTGGTAAATGATAATTTCCTTGATGAGCACATCTTTTCAATCTCAACAAAAATCCCATGGTTTTCTGACATTGCAAACTACTTAGTATTTGCAAAATTCCCACAACATTATAGCTACCACGAGAAATGTAGAATCATAAGACAAAGTGCAACTTATACATGGATAGAAGGAATGCTTTTTAAAAAAGGACAAGACCAAATATTAAGAAGATGCATCAGAGAAGATGAAGTCCATGATATACTACATGCTACTCACAATGAGCCATGTGGAGGCCATTATGCTACAAAAAGAACAACCTATAAAGTACTACAAACTAGATATTATTGGCCAACACTGCACAAGGACTCCTATGATTATTTCACATTGTGATGAATGTCAACGAATGGGGAAGCCTACACTAAGAAAATAAATGCCTCTACATCCCCAAATATCTTTGGAAGCAATTGAGAAATGGGGATTTGATTTTGTTGGTCCATTCAACCCCCTATCAAATCATAAAAGCTATATTCTAGTATGCACTGACTACCTTACAAAGTGGGCAGAAGTGGTAGCACTTGCAGTAGCAAATGAAACAAATGTAGCAAAATTTTTTACAGAATAAATCTTCCACAGATTTGGAGTCCCAAGAGAGTTAGTTTTTGACCAAGGAACGGAGTTTACATCCAACCTCATCGAGGACCTACTTCAAAGAAACAATGTCAAACATCGAAGGTCCTCCTCCTACCACCATCAAGCTAATGGTCAAGCTGAGGTGACAAACAGAGAACTTGAAATAATTTTGACAAAGACAGTACAACTACACAAGAGAGATTGGGCAGACAAGTTGAGTGAAGCCGTTTGGGCTTATAACACAACATGGAAAACAACAACAGGATTTACCCCCTATGAGTTGGTATATGGAAAGAAAATAATGCCCCCCATTGAATTTGAAATCAAGACATTGAGAATTGCAACCAATTTGAACATGGAACTTTCAGAAATTCAAGAGGAACGCATGCTACAACTAAATCAACTGGATGAGCACCGCCCACAAGCCCTTAACTGCACTAAAATCATCCAACAACAGAGGAAGAAATGGCATGACAAAAACATCAAGCAGAAGAAATTCAAAGAAGGTGACTGGGCACTACTATATGACTCCATATTTCAATATTTTCAAGGCAAACTGACCACTAGATGGCTAGGACCCTACATCATTGACAAAATCTATGACAATGGAGCACTCAGAATTACAACAATTGATGAAACAAAATTCCCCATGTTGGTGAATGGACATAGACTCAAGCTATATAAGAAACCACAGTCCAGAGAGGAGTTCACACAAACACTCTATCAGAAAAACCTAATGCTGATAGAGAACATAGATAATCACTGATTACTGTTAGAAAATAATAATAATAATAATAAAAGAAAAAAAGAAGAAAAAAGAGAAAAAAAAATTTAAAAAAAAGAAGAAAAAGAAATAAACAAAAAAAAGAAATATGAAAATTAAGAAAAATGAAAAAAGAGAAAAAAAAAATAATAAACCAACAGCTATGCAACTGAAACTCAAAATTAAAGCAAGCATGACAAATCCAGCAAGACAATGGAGAGACAAAAACAAACAAAAGCAAATCAAGCAAGTCAGACCAAGCATCAATGAGTAGAATTCAACAAAATATCCAATCAAGCGAGCCAACAAAGAAATCAGCCATGCAAAAGAGAAAAAGAATTCAGAAAAATTACAAAGGAGCTATTGCAAGGATTACAAAAGCAATACACAGAAAATCAACAAGGAAAAATATACAAATACAAAATCCAACGACGAAGGAATCTAATCAAGCGAGCTAGAAGAAGAACCAACAAGCAAAAAGAATACAAATACAAATTCAGCAACGCAGAAATCAAGTCAAGCAAGTTGGAAGAGGCATTACAAAGCAACATTCAACAAAATCAAAGGTCAAATCAAGCAAGCTAGCACAAAATCTAAAGCAAGCAAATGACAAAACTCAAGCGAGCCGACAGAAAGAAATCATAAAAAGTGTAACTATTGACATGACAAAAATAACTACAGACATAGATGAAATTTACTATGGAATCCAACGCCCATACAAACAAGCCCACATCATCCGCCAAGGTACGCTAGCATAATAGGTAATCACTGAACTCTTTGTTTTATTTTCAAATCAAATCATTCTCCCCACAAAAAATGGTTATTTTTCAAGCCGAGGACAAATTTTCAGTTAGTTCGGTGGCACGGTTCAAGGTAACCGTGCTAAGTCATGATGACCTACCTTAGCCATGTTAGGGAATGATGGCCTCCATATCTCACTACTATATCCCCTGATGATCAAAGCACCAATGCAATATGCAATGATGTAAAGGAATGCATAAAATGGCAAATACGATGCACAATCATGAGGATGAGTGCATAAAAATAACAAAATAAGACAGCGGGATATGCAAGAAGACCCAATTAATCAATACAAGTTCTCAGAAAGAAAGAATACTGAAGGTGGGCTCATCACGCAGCCACCAAGCTTCCCACAAGCCGGTGATCGATCCCAAGCAGACGGGTAAGTCATCCACCCTCAAGCTTTGTGGTTTGATGATAATTTAGCAAATTCAGAAATGACAAAAGGATTCAAGCAGAGTGAGCCCGAAGACCATACACCTATATATGAAAATCCGCAGGTGTTGGCCATCCTCTGCACAATGGGATGGATGTCATTTATTATGGGCCTAAGAGGATCCGACACAGCAGTAGCCCTAGAATTTACCCAGAACTTGAAGCACATAAAGGAAGAACAATATGTCACTCAGGTGAGGGGACTACACATTAGGCTAGATGAAGAAGCAATTGCAAAGTATACAGAATTTCCCATGGGCCTACATTGGGGAAGGGATGATAGAGAATCTAACCAGAGGGCGAAAGCAGCTTTCTTTGGACAAGGGGAAAGCTATGAGGGAGACAAGAACGAGATTAAAAGAGACATTATTCCTGCACCATGGAATGAGGTGACTGCCATTATTGTGAAGTTTATAACATGCACTGGGAGGCTCAGTTACATCCCAACCTTCCATTTTAGAATTCTGAATCTCTTAAAGGATAGGGGCCATATCAGATCAAACAATAATATTAGTATTCCCTTCTACCTTCTGCAGTCTCTCTGGGAAATGAGCAGGAAGGTAGTGCAAGGGAAGGAGGACGCACTGGCTCACCATGGACTGATTAAGTTAATTATTTGTGAATAATTGAAGGTGAAAATCCTAGAGCTCTCGTGGGAGGAATTTGTTTTAGTTGCAACTAAAGATGTACAAAGGATGAGAGGCACGCCAAATCTAGTCATACCTCTAGCCTCTGGATCAAAAGAAAAATCCACCTCTGCATCAGGAGCCAAATGCAAAATTGACCTGGACAGTGATAACGAGGTCATGTCTAACACTCTTATCAGAATAAAGCACTCCAAGGATGCCTCTTGCCCGAAAACCTAAGTGGTTTCTGCTAGCAAGCAAGGGTCAAAACGATAGAGTGGAAGGTTGGCACAGCAGAACAAATCCAAGCATACAAAAAAGGGAGAAAAAGAGGCCAGCCCTGTAATACAGAACCTGTCTGACTCTGAATATTTTGGGGTAGAACATGATGACCCTTCTACACCTATAGAAGAGGATACCTTCCAGTGGAACTCTGCGAGTGAAAATAAAAACACTGGGAAGAGTGATCAACTGACTGAGGCATTGGTCGAGCTAGCAAAAGTTAGAGAAGAGCTAGTTGCCTTAAAAATTGAAGTAAGGCTCCACATAAGCCATCCAGTTTCACCACCATCCCCACCATTTATACATGAAAAGACCCAAATATTAAAGATGTAGCATGCGGTTCAACTGAAACAGATGGAGCAGCATAATTCAACACTAAAAGAAAAATTGGCCCAAGCCCATGAGGAGTTGACTCAGAGAGATCACAAAATCCTATAGTTGGAAGATACTTTAACCACCGCTACCAAACTTTATGAAGATATATTGGGGTTCAGACCACCATCCAGGGTCTACATAGTTTACCTAAAAGAGAAATGCGGCAGGTTCCAATTACAGAGGCTGAAGCAAGGTCTACCCTTGGAAATAACCACTCCTAAGGATTTTGTAGACACCTCCCTTGTTTGCACAGAATTAGAAAAACACCAATTATGCGAATTTTTCCTGCATAATTTTGTGGTACCAAACTCACTCAATTGGTCATTGAATCCCTACATGGGTGACTTCCAATTAGGAGCACTATGCTCTTGGATGAACCATGAAATAAAAAGAGCCCAAGATGCTCATATCTACCTCGCAAAATAATGACAGAACCCACTGTGGATCAGAGCTAAAGCAGCTCATCCCGAGAAGGTAATTTAGGATCACCTTGCCATCACCTCAGATGAAGATCTAATTCACATACTTCTCGAAAAACAGTAGGAACCAGTCTCACATTTTGACATCACCACTCAATGCACCTACAAGGAAGTTCAGGAAGCCATCGGTGAGAGGTGGACAGGAATCTCACAGGATTTGAAAAAGAAGGAGCCTCACTCCCCCCCTAAGGCTGGAAATTGCACTCACTAGAGAAAATTTTTATAGAGAGTCTTTAATAAGGAACCAACTCAGGTGGATATGTATGAAATTAAGCCCACCTTTCTTCCTCCCTCCGGCTATTAAGGGGTATATTGATGTACAAGAGGAAAGGATAGCATGGGCTAAAGAAGATCAGACTCAAGGTTATTACAGACAGGAAGGAACTCCTCGAGTTGTCACCTGGGATATCAGGGAGGCTGTAATGGAGCAGGATGTGTCACCCAAGAATGGTAACATCTTCAAGTCCGGGGGAGATGATGAGCCCAGGATATAGGTACTCTATGACCCTTGTTATGCCACACACAAGCAAGAAAGGATAAGAAAAACACCTCTTTTTGTAGGGAAGAATGCATTTGTTTGATTATTTTATAAAGTAGTTTAGCGATTATCTTTTCTTATGATTTAAGCGTTTTATGTGCTAATCGTATGAATTCATGTGTTTGTGATCAAGGCGCAAGTGACCTGAAAAGGTAACGAGTAATCAAGCTCAAGACTGAATATCATGAGTGACTTAGTGATCCATTTTCTCTTGATTTATAGGAAGGACTCCTGTTAAGCAGGATCGTTGTTTACAATGTAGAGCTAGGTTAGAAATAAGAATAAATAGGGACCTCTTGAATAGCAGGGGGTCTGGAGACATTTTTGAGAAACAATCTTCAGCATATTTTTGTATTTGAGACAGCTCTGTTTTACGTTTTCCTGAACATGGATTTATGAATTTATAATGAAAGATAAGCATTATATTAATTCCTTGAGTTCATAAGTTTCTCTTCCTCCTGAAATATGTGTTGGGGAGTGCCCCCTCAATACGTAGATCAAGAGTTTTGTGTTTCATTACAGGTATTTCTCATGCATTTTACTTATTGTTTTTGTCATCATGATGCGTGAAATTACTTTGGTATTTGTTTAGACATCATATTTCGATTTAAGCACAAACGATTTTCCTCTGTAGTTTGATAACACTGCATCCATAGTTCCATAATGCGCTATCTGTAGTCCTGTGTGTGTCATCCGCATAGGCCTATTTTACATCTGAAATCCAGTATTTTTATACCATTTCTAGATAACGAATCAGATCTATGATTTCATGCGTACTTTTTTTTATTTAAGTTTGATCACATAGAGTTTAAATGTTTCAGCATTTGATTTGAATAGAACAGGGTTTAATCGCTTTCAGTATTTGATTTGGTAGATAGAATTTAGTTGTTTCCAGCATTGAAATTCGTAGAATAGATTTTCCAGTTTTCAGCATTCCATTCCTAAAACAGATTTACCATTTTTTCAACATTTAATTCATAGAATAAATTTACCAGTTTTAGCATTCAATTAATAGAATAGATTTATCAGTTTTCAACAATTAATGGATTTAAATACTTTCATATTTCCTGTTGCTTAGTTTTTCTAGAACAATACTTCCTATTCCCTTAGAGCATTCTTTAGGATACATTGAATATGCAGAACGACAAGATCACCCTATAGTGCACATATAGTGCCTAGCATCTCTTACGTTTGTACGCTCCCTGGATTCATAATTAAAGTATACTTTTGGTATAGCTACCCTAAATAGGTACCCATTCCTGGAGTCCACCACTATCCATGCTTCGAAAGGATTTTTACCTTGTATTCCTTTGTGAGGAACTCTATTGTGAAGGTAAGTAGCACAGTTAATAGCTTCTTCCCAAAGACTAGGATGCAATCCTTTAGACTCTAGCATGCAGGTTGCCATCTCTTTCAAGTTTATGTTCTTTCGCTCTACAACACCATTTTGTTGTGGTGTGTAGGGAACAGTGTGCTGCATCTCTATACCTTTATCTACACAAAAGGATTGGAACTCACCATTCGCATACTCTCCTCCATTATCAATGTGGAGGACATTGATCTTCCTGTCAGAGAACCTTTCTACAGAAGCTTTGAAGAACTTGAAGTATCCAAAAACTTCTGATTTCAATTCAAGAAAATACACCCAACTAAATCTAGAATAGTCATCAATGAAATTTAAGATATACCTTGCTTTGTTCAAAGACAGATGAGGAAGTGGTCCAGAAATATCACTGTGAATCAGTTCAAGAGGTTGAGAGGCTCTCGTTTCCTTCCCTTTCTCAAACTTATGCTCTGGACGCTTTCCCATCAAGCAACCTTTACAGGTGCCTTTGGAAAACTTGATCTTGGGTAGTCCTTCAACCATTTCCTGATTGTGCATGTCTTGCAAGTACTTGTAGTTGAGGTTCCCAAATCCCTCATGCCAAAGTATACTCTCTTCATTTGCATGTGTGAGCAGTGCATTCTATTGTGAGTGAGGTAGGAAGTGAGAAAACTCTTAGAGTTTCAAATGATGATCAGCAATACCTTTTTCAATGATGTTTCCAGTTGAGATCTCTTGGATATCGACCTCATTAGGAGTGAAGATGACCTTCTTGGGTACTCCTGTATGAGTCATTTGGTATACAGAAAGAAGATTTGCTGTAAGAGTTGGAACATAGAGTACATCACCGAAATACCCATGCTCAATATTGATCCTTCCAATCCCCTCAGAGGATACCTCATAATCATTTCTCATCAAGATTGAAGGGCCAACTGTGGATTCGAAATCAGAGAAGAGATTCTTACAAGAAGACATGTGTCTTGATGCTCTAGAATCAATGATGAAGGAGAAGTCATTCAAAGTTCCTTCCATGAGTGCATGACACCTCTCCTTGTCCTCATCTTTTGGATCAACTTTTCTTCTAGCATTCGCTGGTACTGGAATATTTTCTTCTGCAGTAGCTATGCCATTAGATCTATTGTCTTCTTCATACAAGCACTCTCAGGATGGAATCCCCTATTGCAATAGGGGCATTTGATCTTTTCCCTTTGAGTTTGCTTGCCTCTCTTAGAATCTGAAGCCCCTTCTGATTGATAGGGAGCCTCTCTTGGATTATGATCATTCGACTTCTTTTCTTTGCCTTTTTGCTTCCCTCTTCCATTTGCATTCTTTCCTTCTACATCTGCAAGTGCTGAATCCAACATTGGTTTGATCACTCCCATGTGCACCAACTTGTCCTACGCTTGAGATAGAGACTGGATGAAGGTTTCAAGAGTAGGCATTTTCCAATTTGGAATGGATAGCTTCACTGAATGGAAGGTGGAGACAAAAACTGAGTAATCAGGACCCAATTTTGATAGAATGAAAAGGATAAGCTGCTTGTCTTCTTTCTCTATTCCATATGAATTCAACTGTGAAATTAGATTTTTGAACTTGGTAAAGAACTCATTGATTGAGTCGAAAATGCTGGGGCTCATAGAGATAATATTATTTTCCAATTGGTGACCTTTCAAATCATCTTTCTTCCCAAACAAAGATTTGAGCTTGGTCCACACCTCTTTGGGAGTTTTGATACCAATGACATGAAAGTGTAGATCATCGGAAATACTGAGGAGTAGCAGTCCAACTACTTCATCAAGTCTATCAAGATACTTTGATTTCTTAGTAGCACCAGTGGGTTCAACTGCTATACCATTAAACACTATGGAAATACTTTTTCTCTTCATGAAGATGTCCATTTTGGCTTTCCATTCGAAATAGTTGAAGGAGGTGAGTTTGAGATCCATACTAGCTATTGAATTCGAATTTGTTGAAGATGGAATAACCTGCGATAAAACAAGGAAATTTGGCTAGAGGTTTGTTGCAGAATCTAAATAACACTGTTTTACGATAGTGAGCACTTTTATCCGGATACTTCACACTTGGATAGACCCCACTGGATTGCTCCAGTGGATTCAATGCAATGGCACCAAGATTTGCTGTGGAAATCTAGAGGCTTATGGTGCTCTACTGAAAAACAGTTGTTCAATAAACTGATGCAACTGCTACAATTCAAATGGTTGTAACAAGATATGATACTATGTGAAATTCCACAGGGGAGATCACTTTAGCTTGAACAAACCTCACAATTTCACTCAAATAATTATAGAGAAGAAGAGACATAATATGATCAAAATTCACACATGAAACTCAAATAATGTGGAAAACTGTTGTTGTTACATTCATAAGATTTAAGCTGGAAAAAGTATGACAATACAATAGAATGAATTCGATATCAGTGAAGGTGATTCGAATTCTCCTCAAGGCATGGCTTGGACTGCATACATCACCCAATCAATGGTAGTGGTCACAGATAATCAAAGATCAGTCAATGTGAGTCTAATTGAGTCTAACTGAGTCATGTGAGCACAAATATAGGGAAGCAGACTCCAAGGAGGGCGCAGTCCAGTTGTCAGTGGTCAAGTAGAGCTACTCTAGTCTCTGTAGCAGTCAATCTAAGAGCTACAGTCAGTTAAATGAGCAATCAATCCTAAAATCAAGGAACTAACCCCCAAATCATGGAACTGACTGATAGATCTCCTAAATAAGTGGAAGAAGGCGCAATTGTACTCCAGTGATGGAAACAAGGGCGCATCAACGGCTAGGAGGGCTAATACTAAGTAGAAACATGATCCTAGGGGCTAAAAAATAAGCACTAGGTGCTGGGATACTACGATACTGATGACTGGATGCATGCAGAATTCATGCAATGCATGCAAGCACAAGTGATGATGGTGAGAATATTTCGACAAGTGCCCTCTCGATAGGAGGGCACTGGATCTCGCCCGACAGGCGCCTGTAGCATATCCCAAGGGATATACTGGGCGCGGGGAACCAATGCATAGCCCTTGGTCTATGCTACGGTCGCCCTCATAGCATATCCAAAGGGATATGCATTGGGCGCGACTCGCAAATGCAAAGCCCTTAGGCTATGCTATATGTGGGCCCATAGCATAGCCCTTGGGATATGCTAAGTCTGCAAATACATAGCCCTTGGGCTATGGTACGGGATCCCATAGAATATCCCAAGGGCTATTCATTTAAAAAAAAATTCTCAAACCCCATCTACATTTAGAAAATAATAATTTTATAACTATATGTTAACATTTTTTTGAAGTGCAACTATTTTTTTTAAACATATACTAATTTTTTTTTGTTTTGTTTCTAACTATAGGGAGAGTGGCATCAATAAAGCTATCTATAAACATCTCTGGAGTGAGATCGTCTATGAAGTCATCGAAAAAAATAGTTGAGCCATCTGAGAATGTTGCACGTGATGAAGTTGTATCCATTGATGATTTAAAATCCATGAAGGCTAGAGAATGGAAACACGCACCAGATGAAGAAAAAATGAACTATTCTTGTGTTACATTTGCATATCTTAAAAATGATTATCACTCATTGGGATTGTTGTGAGATATTTGTTTGGTGTCGGGTAAAGACATTGTTTATGCACTAGTGAAACAAGCTAAAACCTTTGTCAAAATCTGATATTCTTTGAAGGTTTCAAACTATAAGATCGACGAAATTTTCACATAATTTTGTGTAGGAGTCATGCACGATATTGAGCACAAGAGTGTAAGTTTCTATATTTTTATATCTTTCTGAATTTCTTATAGTTTGAATTATATGACCATGTAATATATTTAATACAATAATGTTTTTGTTTCGTAGGATTTTGCTTTGCCACTTTCCCATATTCTGAATGGAATTTATTCTACAGAAGAAAATATGATGGATGTCATTAATGCCCATATTCATAAGGGAGAGGCACCAAAGAAGGGAGAAATTTCAAATCATAAACGAGTGCAAAATGTTCCTGAAGAAGTACAAGCATAGAAAGGAAAAGGCATCTAAAAATCAAATTAAGTACCTAGGAAGGTTACGTTCAAAAGTATATCTCTCCCAACTGAACATGATCGACGAATTGTTGGTGATGAGGATGTTACTTCTATTGGTAAGAGTAAGAGACACTTTTCTAAAATACCTATGGATGAGGATGCTTCCATTCTTGATCAACAAGTTTTTCTTTTAGATACAGCTGCTTCAAGGCATAAAAGGAGGAGAGAAGATGTTCAATCCAATATTGAAAATCATATTGAAAACTCGGGGGATAGTTTGGAAATCATCACTCCAGGTGGTGATCTAGATGATGGTGTTGAGACAACACAAAATCCTATTCGAGATCGATTGCGGATGGATTATTTGTTTCAAAATGGGCATACATTTGATTGAAAACACCAATTTCATTAAATTTGGAGTTATTAGGCAAAATTTGGACTAACAAAGTGTGAATTTAGACTTTGGAAGTGTCAATATCAACATTTCTAAAGTGCAAAATTAGGTTCTCAAAGTGGCAATATTGGCTTTGAAAAGTGTGTTTTTCTATTCGAATAGTGTGTTTTTTTACTACTTATGAACCCTAAAATTGCAGTTTTTTATTATGATACTATGAATTTCGATTCAAAAAGTGTGAATTTGAAATAAAAAAATGCAAATTTTGATTTGAAAAGTGTGAATTTCAAATAAAAAAAATGTAAATTTTTATTTGAAAAGTGCAATTTTAATTTGGAAATGTGCAATCTTTTAAGGTGAAAAGTGCAATTTCTATAATATTTCGTCCTTGTTTGAATGGCAATTTGATCAATTCTTGTTTCTTTTTTGACATAGTATCAAGCATATCTAGATTTTTACATATATAATTTTAGTAGTTTCCAAATGAGGCAGGAATTCTTTGCGTAATATGTATAGGCACAGCTTACTTACACAATAGTAACTATCAGATGGTGTATTCTACATCACAGTAGTAATTTTTCTCAAATGCCTAGAGGCTCGTGGATGTTCCAGACTCTCGATGTTTTCTCACCCAACCAGGTTGATAAACAGACTGGAAGGATTGTAAAAAAATATAAATTTGTTGGGATAAGATCCCATCAAACAATATCCATAGGAACATCCATCCCACTCTCAACACTATGCCCCATCTATTCTCGTCTTACCTTAACTGCTGCAAGGCCCTTCTTGTTTATTTTATTTTTTTCTCGTGTCCATCCTATCTTTGGTGACCATGCCCATATGATGCTATTTACATCGATCATCACATTTTCTTCTACACTGGTTAACAACCCATTGTTGCTTTCTATTTAAGCAGTTTTTGTACAATACCTTCAGATCCTTCGATGCTCCTATTGGCTTCCACCATTGCACCTCTACTTTGTAAGACCCAAGAGTACTAGCATCTGAATCCTGATAAATATTACTAATCTCCCTACCCAACCATATTGCACAATTTGTCTCTGGTGATTACACAATGACCATTTGTCCCTTTACAACATCCACTCTTGGAATGAATTCATCTCTAGGCTTATTGCATACTGGTCCAACATATCAATCCTGCAAAGCAGGAACATTTTCCTTCAAATAGGAATCCATAATTTCATGTTCATATCTTGTAGGTTTACTAATATGAATATCATGGCTTTTCGATGGACAAAAGTTAGTTGCTGACTGATCAACACTCTCGAAGGGACTGTCCAAATCTTTATACACAACCTCCCAATCATTTAACTTGGGACGCCAAAATTGGTCACCTCCCTTCTCAATCCTTTGATTCCAGAATGAAATATATGTTTCTATTCCTTTTTTTTATTTCGTCAAGTTCTGAAGGTCTTTTTGATTGCATATTTAATAACCTAGGCTGCCCTACTGACAAGTCTGCGCTACCATCTGGAAATGAACACCACAGATGAATAGGAGACAATCAAGCTTCATCCCAAAGTGATTCCCTCCATTGCATGAGTGGAATGTTATCTATGAGCTGAAATTTAAAAAAATGGCATTTTTTGATACCGATGATTTTGACATTTCCATCCAAAAGGTGGGGTTTCACAAAACTCTTAAAATCATAAATTTCATCAATAGATAAGGGACATAGAAATTTTTATCTTCACGTGTCCTATACGTATCCATAATTTTCGAGAGTGAAAGTATATCCGGGTGAATCCACGAAGCTGGTTCACGATTTTTTGCAAGCGAAGTACCAAAAATTTGTGCCGCGGACCTTTGATCGAGGTCTTTTAAAGCCCTCGATCGAGGTATTAAAACCTCGATCAAGGGTTTTAAAAGACCTTGATTGAGGACTTTACAAGACCTCTTTCGAGGTTTGAAACAAGACCTCGATCGAGCTATCAAAACCTTGATCGAGGGTTTAAACAAGACCTTGATCTCGATTTTAAAAGCTAGATCGAGATTTTGAAAGCTCGATCTAGCTTTTAAAAGCTAGAGCTATCTTTTGAAAAAATAAAAAAAGGCCCGCAACCTGTTTTTTAGGCCCTCAATCGAGCAATTTGCTCGATCAATGGTTTTAAAATACCTTGATCAAGGTCTATTTAAAAACCTTGATCGAGGTCATATTTAGCCCTCGATCGAGGTATTTTAAATACCTCGATCAAGAAAATACCTCGATTGAGGGCCTAAAAACAAGCTGAAAGCCCTTTTCACTGCAGAAAGAAAGTGTTGTCTTCTTTTCAAAGGCGTAAACTATGTCATTAAATGCATATTAATGGTCAAAATTGATACCATTGGATTTGTCAATGAATCCTCTATCCATATACATAAAATTTATGAATATTTATCTTCGTATGTTTTTTGTTTTTAAATTTCTACTAAAACTTTCCCTAAAAAACCCCGCCGTCAACTTCGATTGAGCTCAAAGATAAATCAACAACATTCAAAATACACATCCAAAAAATTTGAATAAATACATAAGCACTAGATAAGTGCGTCCTCTTCAAAAGGGTATTTTTAGTTTTGCAAATTATGTAAACAATCAAAAGATTTGGTGCACACACACATGTGCGTGCAAAATGCGACTGAAATATTCATTGGTCAGTTTTGGTGTGAAGAACCTGCAACAATAATTAATGAGAATGCACGAAATAGCAGAAATAACAAAACTCAGAATCACTTTTATATTGATCGCAGGCCACTTCGAGGAGGCAAACTCCTTTGAGAAATTTCAATACAAAATAACTTCACGGTACCTTCATTGGTCTCAACACAAACTTATATACTAAGTCTAGGCGCCAATACCATGTGTCAATACAAACCATGGGCCAATACAAACTATGGATCAACAATTACTACGGGACGACTTACAAAGCATAGGCGTCCAACAACAATAAGACAAACTATGGATCAACAAATAATACGGGACGACTTACAAAGCATATGCGTTCAATAACAATATACTAACAAAGTAAATACAAGGGTTGACATGGGTTCCTAACATTCCCTCTCCCTTAGAAAAAGCTTTGTACTCAAAGCTTTAGATGTGGAAATTGATGCAGAATCTGAAGGAGTGGTTCCCTTGTAGCATCCTCGGGTCGCATTCCGGGCCACTGATGCCTTTTGATTTTCAGGGAGGGTTGCTTGGAAGGATGTAGATGAAGAAGAACCATATCAGCTGCATGAAAAATGCACTCAGAACGATGTTGATCAGCTTGTTCTCTGAGTCAAATTATTTCCATGTGAAGATTGTCCTGCAAAATGAGAAGAATCTGATCGCGGTTTCGAAGAATCGAGTCAATTTCCTGAACTGGGGAGCTGCTGAGGGTGTATGGAAGAAGAACTAGCGGTGCCTGTCCATAGACTGCTTCATATGGTGTCCTTTTAGATGTGGTATTGTACCACTGGAGCGGTTTTAGGAAATCCATAGAAATAGTTGTCCAAATCTGTGGAGGGATGGGCAAGGGTTCGAGCAGTCCTGAAAGGAGTGTAGTTTCACCCTTGTTGACCTGGCAAGTATCACAGTCAGCCACCATATGTTGAATTGTCATTTTTAGTCCCTGCCAAAAGAAGTTACATTGTTCCTGGTCATACATTTTGAGGAACCTAGAGTGCCCTGCTGATGAAGAAGCATGGAGTTCATAGAAGAGATAGCCCTGTTGAACAGATTGCAACCAATTTAGAACAAGTAGAGAAATAGCTGTAACAGAAACTGGCTCATCAAATGTGCGAGAAGGAGCATCTTCCACCATATTGTCCTTACCCTTCTTGTAAGTGATCTCATAGGCATAACCCATGAGTTGGATAACCCATTTCAGGTGTGCTGCGGAGGAGACCCATTGTGCCAGGAAATTTTCCAGACTCTAGAGATCAATTTTGATGCAGAAATAATTCCCTAATAGGTATGGCGGCCACATCTGTACTACATGAAAAATAGCCATCATTTCCTGTTGAGATGTATATGCGGCTAAATTCTTATCGGAAAGGTCTCTTGAAGGCGACAAGCCCACTGGTTCAGCAAGGACACCTGCATATCTATCCAAGGAAGTAGCGGAGACCGTTGATGGGTGCATCTGAATGGAATGGAGTTAAACGATGACACCATGTGAATTCTTCGTAAGGATCTTTTCCAGGCGATGTGAACTGATGAGGTAGAGAGACCCTTGTTGTAAGCCCTTAAATTTGTGTTGTTTCCCATTGACTGAAAACTGCATCCAAAGTTCAGCAAAGTCCCATAAGATGGGGCCAAGTGTGCGTAACCATTGAACACCCAAAACCACATCACATCCGCCTAGGGACAAGGAAAACATGTCAAAGCATAGGTTATAATCTTCCAGAGAGATATGCACATTGTGGCATTTCCCCTTGCAAGGTAAGCTGCCCCCATTGGCAACCATGACTTCAAAGTTGGAGCAAGGATGGACAAAACAATCAACATGTTTGGCGATCTGAGGGTCAATGAAGTTATGAGTTCTACTAGAATCAATGAGTATTGTAAGAGGAAGCTTCTTGAAGTAACCCCTAACCCACATTGTTTGGAGGGTGGTGACGTCGGATAAAGCATGGAGAGATATCTCTGGTTGTTCATCCTGAGATGGGGGGTCAATAGATGGCTCCTGAATGTCGACCTGATCATCCATTGAATCTGGAGCTTCTTCACCAATTTTAGAGCCAGGTGGAGAATCCATATCCAAGAGTTAGAGCTTTTGTTGAACACATCTATGTCCCCGAGTGAATTTCTCATCACAATTATAACAAAGCCCTTTTTCTCGATGTTCCTGCATCTCTATTTCAGATAAATGCTTGATAGGAGTTGGTCGAGGAGCTGGTGGGATGGGAAGTCGTTGAGAACCCATATTTCGGAAGGGAACAAAAGTGGGTTTAGAGTGTTGTTGGGCGGCAATCTTTTCTTCTGCCAACTTAGCCAACCCTAGGACTTCCATCATTGTGTTGGGACAGAACATTTTAACCTCTGACCGGATTTCATCCTTAAGACCACTGATAAAACAACTCCTGTAAAATTCATCAGAAAATCCTCCTGTGTGATTGGCTAGTTTCTCAAATTCTGTCTGATACTCTCTCACAGTGCCACTTTGACAAAGTTTAGTGAGTGCTTCGGTGAAGTCATTAAAAGCACTAGGACCAAATCGTTGCAAAATGAGTTGGAAAAAATATGTCCATTTTGGCTCATCATGAGCCTTGATGTACCAACGGTACCATTGAAGGGCTTCCTGTTCCAAATGAAAGGATGCAAGTGGAACTTTTTGGACATCAAAAGTATTATGTAGACTGAAATACTGATCTGCACGATAGATGCATCCATTCAGATCAGTGTTGTTGAAGCGAGTAAATTCAAGCTTTGGACCACGAAAATTGCTGGAAGAAGAGAACCCATTGGCTGCAGAATATTCTTGCTGTCGGTTATTGTTCATGGCTGAATGCTGAAGATGGAGGCTGAGAAATTTTTCATCTAGATCTTGGAGTTTGGTTTGGATGGCTGCAAGTGCTTCCTCCATGGTTTTTGCTCTTGCATGGGTGACAAACCATAACCAGGAGTTTTTTTTTGCGGGGGGGAATGGATAGAAAAACACAAAAGAAAACTTCTTTAGTAAAGGGAAATTTGGATTTGGGAAAAACTCGAATGGGTAATTGGGGTTTGACTAGGTTTTGGACACTTTCTAATGGATAGGGAAGCAAAAAATGGGGATTTTAGAAGCGGGGTGAAAGAATGAGAACATTTGTCAAAGAGGGACAAAGAAGCAGAAACAGGGAATGAACACAGTGGCGAGTGGGTGAAAATTAAAGAAGTTGTGGCAAACCCTAAAAATAGACAAATGTGAGATTTCTGGATTTGGGAAGTAGAATTTGGGATAGGGTCCTTAGGAATGAAATATGTAGAATGGGATTGCAGATGTGTCTGGGAAGTTTCAAGGAAAATGGAGTTAAAACAAGGGAGATATGGTGAAATGGATCTACAACGGCGCGGAAGGGATTAGCAACAGATGGATCTGAAACGACGCCGAATGGATCGAAAACAGATGGATCTGAAATAGCTTTCAGAATAGATTTGAAACGGCTAGATATGGAATGGCTTGGAATGGATCTGAAACGACGCAGAAGTGATCGGAAACAGTTCAGCTGAAAATAGATATGGACCCCAGGTATGTTCGACTTCCTAACAGTTCAGGGGTTTCACTCGGCCACCAATGTTGTCTGACGACTTGCGTATTGGGGCAGTACCCCTCACTCCACGGCTCAGGTAAAACTGATAACCGCTTTTCCATAAACGACAGCTCTTGGTTTACCTCACGGGTGGGAACTAGTCAATCAAGTAGGGGTCATTTCCCTTTTCACTGGTAGGTCCTCTCAATGGGCCAGCTACTTTGGGGTTCCTGTGGTACTCCTCACAATGAGTTTTAGGTCTTATTCCCAAGTACTTCCCACAGTTAAGCGGATAAGGATTATTCCCAGATCTGAACTTGCAGCAGATGTGAAAAACAAATTTGGTAGAAATTCCACCCAACGAGCCCAAGAAAGTGCTCTGATACCAGATGGGAATAACCTGCAACAATAATTAATGAGAATGCATGAAATAGCAAAAATAACAAAACTCAGAATCACTTTTATATTGATCGCAGGCCACTTCGAGGGGGAAACCTCCTTTGAGAAAGCTCAATACAAAATAACTTCACGGTACCTTCATTGGTCTCAACACAAACTTATATACTAAGTCTAGGCGCCAATACCATGTGTCAATACAAACCATGGGCCAATACAAACTATGGATCAACAATTACTACGGGACAACTTACAAAGCATATGCATCCAACAACAATAAGACAAACTATGGATCAACAATTACTACGGGACAACTTACAAAGCATATGCATCCAACAACAATAAGACAAACTATGGATCAACAATTACTACGGGACAACTTACAAAGCATATGCATCCAACAACAATAAGAAAAACTATGGATCAACAAATACTACGGGACAACTTACAAAGCATATGCGTCCAACAACAATATACTAACAAAGTAAATAGAAGGTTTGACATGGGTTCCTAACATTCGGAAAAAAATAATAAATATAAATTTTCGAGAAAAATTAAAAGAAAAATATGTAAGCACTAGTGCATTCTATCTAAATCATGTTCACATATTTCATTTTTTAAAATTATTACTTTAACATTAAATATTGTACACACACACAACCACTTTTTAATTGCTCTTCAAATTTTTAAGTACACACGTTTCATTAAATGAAAAATTGACATGATAACTGACATTGGTATATTTCGAAAAAAATATCATTGGAAATCCAACATAATTCTCTACATTTCATTTTTTAACCGCATGTTGAAATTCATGTGGCAAAATATGAGTTTTGAGGGCTTCAATTTAATACATGGGTAAAATTTCCGTTTTTCATCGCCATATTTGGCCAAAAATAGTTACCCATGTTCATGGAATCACCCCTTGCGCATTAGATTTACTGATAAACTTCCACAAGCTCCATCTATGTCTTCATGGATGTGTCCAACCAGGAGGAATCCAACTTCAACTATCTTGAACACTCTCCTTGTTGTTTTTGTTATCTCCTGAACAATTATCCATTTGCAACAACAATATGGGTGGTAGTTTTCTATCTGGCATGCATTGATTCGTACCATGAACACACAATATATCATGTTCCATTACATATTGTCTGTATATCATACACTTTTCATATGAATTTGATTACAATAGAGCATCATGCAATTGGTGCTTAGATGTTCCACCTTTGTAGAGCAAATCACCATATATATCAACCACTAGTTCTTCAAGACTCTTCAAGCATTTAGCCAGGGATGTCACAGTGAAATTCTATCCCATCTCTAAAAATGAGAGGCTGAAATGGCCAAAACCTCCAGTCTTGTGCCCATTATTCAACATTCCAGTCAATGATATGGGAATATTGATAACATTACTAAAATATTTTTCCTTCTTACCCGTCCTTGGAATGGAAGCCTTTGCATTATCCATTTTTTCATGAACAATACGCATAAAAGTCTTTGTATTTTTTTGTGAATTAAATCTATGAGAATAATATACTTCGCAACAACTTGCGATATATTTATTATGAACTGCCTGATGTCCTTGCAACCTTTCCACCTCAGTTGGATCAGTGGTCCCCTTAAGTATGTCATGTATTGTAATGCACTCATTACACCTTGCAAAGGAGTTTGATTTAGAAATTTTAACATCTCGAAAAATCTTCTCTCATCACCTTGCTAAAGGAGGATTGTGATACTGGAGGCAAACCAATACTTTTGATTTCTTCATTTTCCATTTTTTGTAGCAAACCATGCGACATATTAGATGGCAATAATTTCAATGTTGTACTTGTTCCATCTTCACTTATTAATCGTGTAAGATGTGGAGATTTGTCTTAATTCTCTTCTACAATTTTATTAATCGTATCTACTAGTGCAACAATGTTCACCCTAGATTTTTCCAAGCCACTGTTACCATTGTCATGTCCCAAAAATTTTCATTAGTTCACAATGGCCTAAGCCCCTTGGCCATATTCATGATAGTTTTCAAATTGATGTTGAGGGTCGAATAAACAAAAGATAATTAAGTCGGTCTTGCAGAGCATCCCGCTCTGCTGAAAGTCCTTGGCGATGGTGCCTAGGAAGGTGCTGGAATGCATCTGGAAGAGAATGTTTCAATTCTTATGGGCAAGTAGCTTATCGCATACTAAATTCCATCTTTATGCTTGGCATTATATAGCACTCTCGAAGCATTCCGGCTGTTGGGGGTTGAAGAATTCGAGGAGGACTTGGGAGCAAAGACTCTGTGGCGAGCGCTCTTTGGTGATAGCCTATGGAGTATTATCATCCATAAGAAATATTTAAAGTCTACTTTTCCTTTTATTTGGATTTGGGATAGTCCTAAAATTTCCTCAAACTCGTCGGCGATCTGGAGAGGTTTTTTCAAGAAGCCTCCTATATTGAAGGAACGACTGAGTTGGAAAATTGGATGGGGTATTTGGGCTTATATTGGTATCGACCCGATTGTGGGTTTGTAGGAGGACTTCCGTCTTTCATCACATTTGGTTAGGGCTCTTTATTCCATGAATATAGATGTCCTAGCACAAGTTTATCTCTTTGGGCCGATGGGATCGCTCGATACCGGTTGGTTGCAATCTGAGGATTTGGGTCTTACTGGTATTGATGCCTGTGAATGGAAAGGGTACATTCAAAAGATTTGTGCAACTGATATTCGATTGAAAGATGATCCTGATTGTCTTGTTTGGGACTGGGCAGACTCGAATGGAAAAATATCTGCAAAGTCTGCTTATGACTTGTTAGTTTATGATCACGCGGTTAGGCAGCCTGCTTGGTGGTCGTCTCTGATCTGGAAATGGAAAATCCCTACGAAGATCATCTGCTTTTTATGGTTATGTATGGAAAATAAAGTTCTTACACGGGATAATATTCTGAGACGTGGCTTGGTTGGTCCAGGTATTTGTTGTCTTTGCTCTCGTAACTCCGAATCTATTTCTCATCTATTCATATCATGCTCCTTTTTTTCGAATGCTTGGAATATTTGTCAAGAGTTATTACACTTCAAGTTTTGTTGGGGCCAAGGTAATTTTTAGGATTTTGTTCGGTATTGGTGGCTTATAAGCCTCGGTATTTGGAGCTTCCATTTCTCATTTTCTGGGAATTTTGGAAACAAAGGAACTGCCTTGTGTTCGAGAATAAGAGACCAAATTGTTTTTAAGTGGCCTGTAGAGCGATTTCTCGGTACAAGGAACTCAGTAAAAAGAAGGTAAAGATGAAACAGAGAACTCTTATTCCTCCTCTTTTTGACACTTCAATCCTCGTGGGATATTTTGATGGGTCTCAGAAACAAGGTCTGTGTGGAGTAGGTATGGTGTTACATATCAAGATGGAGCATACCATTAACCTTTGGTTGTGTGCTGGTTTTGGTACTAACACAAAGGCGGAATTGTTGGCCTTGTGGGGCATCTTGTGGATTTCCAAGCAACGGGGTATTCAAAGGTTTCAGCTAGCCAAGGATTCTTTGGTTGTTATCAATTGGATTGCAGGAAAATATTCTTTAAATGTTCTTCATCTTAGTCATTGGATGGCTAGAATCTTGGAATTGAAGAAGTCTTTTACTCAACTCTCCTTTTGCCATGTCTACCGAGAGTTTAACATGGAAGCTGATCACTTATCCAAGGTGGTGGTGGGACAGATTGATGGTTCACAACATTTTGAAGAGTTTGTGCATGGTGTTTCTATTGATGTTGGAATTCACCTTGTGTTCTAGTCGGTTTCTCCTTTTTTGTTTGTTGCTTTAAGTTTGATCGATCTTATTTTTTGACTATGTATATTGTATTTTGTTCCCTTTCATGGGAGTCCTATGCCTAGGCGACCCTTCATGGTATTCTGTATGACTGTAATCGGATGTATTATGATTTCCTAGTATGGGATATTTTCTGTTGTTTTCTGGTATGTGATCAAGATGACACTTGATAGAGGTTAAGTATATGATGTAACTTTGATTCCCAAAGAATAACAAGTTATGTTTTTTTCGGCTTGAAAAAAAAAAGATAAAGTAAGGTTAAGAAGTAGAATTTGTGGTGGCGGTGGCGGTGGCAGCAAAAAAAAATCGTTTTTTCTTGCAAAACACTTTTACACTCTTGTTAGCAAGCAACTCATAATTATGAATGGGATATTTACAAGAACCTTCACCTTGTCAAATTGCATAGTATATAAATAAATGAAGGGATTAAGATTCTAGTTTCTCAATGTGAAAGGCTCTTATCTCAACATATTTTAATCCTTTAATCATTATATTATATTAAGAAAATGTTATGTTATTATCCTTGGTTGTTCCCATGAAGATGGGTAACACTTTTTGGCAAGCAGAGGGCTTGAGTATCATAAAAAATGAGCTCGATCGAGCTATTGACAATCTCTCGACCGAGCTTTAAAAATATTGATAGAGGGATTAACCAAACGCTCCATCAAGAGTTAATAAAACTCTCGATCGAGCCCGGTATCTTGATCAAGGGTTTTATTAACCCTTGATCGAGCGTTTGTGTCCGATAAAAATTTTAAAACAAAAGGATGTGGGATATTTCCCACCTGTGGAATTTAGAAGCTCGATCAATATTGAAAGCTCATTCGAGCTCCTGCAACAATTATAAAAATTAAACAGCAACGAACCATTGGTTATTTCACCATGTCTGTTGCATAGAAGATAGACGACCACAACTTATTTCACCACATCTGTTGCATAGAAGCTCGACCAAGGACTAGTAGAGAGGGGTTATGGATGTAATAGCAGAGTAATTGGCGTTTATAGATGTGACTGAAATCAGGAAAATATGGAGAATGATCCCTTGGCTCTTAATCCTTGCGTGTTATTAACAACCAAGAACCAAAGGACCCTTATCCCCATTTTTCATGATTTCAATCACATCTATAACACCAATTACTCTATGACCCATATCTACACATATAAAATCTAGAGGAAGTGGTAATCATGTTGCCTTTACCTGATTCCTATTCAAGGTATTTACTAGTACCTAAACGTATCATTCTTCTTCTTAAAATTATGTTTACTTAATTTTTTTATCTTATAGTTCTATGTTTGATTTTAATTTAATGTAAATTGTATCTTCTTGCTTATATATGTTAACTATTTGATTATAAATTATTTTTGCTTCATTTTAATGTGTTATATATATATATATATATATATAGAGAGAGAGAGAGAGAGAGAGAGAGAGAGAGAGAGAGTATATTAAAATTTATTTAATCTAATAAAAAAACAACACTTTGGATAATTTATCTAGTTTAGTTGGAAAAATATTGGACATATGCATTCACCTTGTTTTAGAATAGAATTGGAAAATATCAAATTTAATTGATATAAATATAAAAAATTTATTAATTGGAAGAGATACATCCCATGAATGCTATAAATATAATAAATATAAACAAATTTATTACTTTACAAGGGAAATCAAATAGTTAACTTTAAGAAGAAGAATGGGCACCCCAAATCCCTTCTAATCAAAGGTTTTGAAAGCTCGATCGAGCTAAGATCTCGAACAAGCTATTAGCTCGATCGGGGGATTTACAAACAGGCATTTAGGCCCCTTTTCTGAACATTTAATTTTATTGGTGTCTTTACCAGGCCTAAAACTTGTCTTGGGAAGCATCTTAGGTGGCGGCCTTCATATCGATGGATTTATTAGTGAATCATCTATCCACTGGATATAATTTATAGTTTTTTGAGTTCACATGATAATTCCTTTTTATTTTCTTTTCAAATTTCACTTAAAAACCATTACCACAATTTTGAATCAGTGCAAAGAGAAAACAACAATGTAAAAAGTACAAAACAAAAAAATATCAAAAAATATATGAACCCATACCAACGTGTCATCTTCAAAAGGGTGTTTTTTGTTTTTCAATTTTTGTAATCAACAAAACAAAGTTTATGTGCACACACATGTGTATAAAAAAATGTGCACCCCAATGCATTATATATATATATTAAAAAATTATGAATTTATTACTAAATTTTTTTGCGTACACACAAGCCACTTGTTAACTTTTCCTGAAATTTACAAGAACAAACATATCATTAAATGCAATTTTGACATATCAAATAATAATATATATCTTTTAAATATAGGTGGAAAGACAACATAATTTCCTACAATTTGATTTTTTTATTGCATGTCGGAATTCACAAGGAATATATTAGTTTTGAGAGCTTCGATTTAATAAATGAGTAAAAAATCAAATTTTCACTATCACTTTTAACCAAAAAGTGTTACCCATCTTCATGGATTCACCCCCTAAAAATAGTTTTTTTCTTGGACCATGGTTAGTGCCCTAATACCAAATCCTAGCATGCCAAACCTTATAATGGTGTCCATATTATACTTGTGGTAAGGATTCCATTTACAAGGCTTGTGTGGTGGTTTTGGACCCTATGCATGGACCATGAACCATAAAATCATATTTTAGTCTCTAAGGAATTAGTTTTTATCCTTGGATAAAGGGTAGTGCCTCAAGAACCATATAGGGTGAAAATCATAACGAATCCCATAAGACCATGTTTAAGTCGTTGAGACCCATCCCTAGTGAAAAAACTCTCTTAATGATGTATGTATCCCACTTGGGTTTGCCCCAAGAGTTAGCTCGATCGGTTGAGTTCTCGGCAGTTAGGCCTCCCATCATGCGAGGTCACGGGATCCATCCTCATAGACCCTCTTGGGGTTAGGCACGCAGCGGCCGCAGGGCGGAAACCCCTTCGGGGCGGGTCCGTCGGAAATTATTTCGTGGATGTAGCAGTCGGCTAAGTCGATTAAAGTGAACCACATGGAAAAAAAATGTATCCCACTTGGGAGATAAAGTTCCCCTATAAAGGGTGTGTGTGATGGTTCAAGAGTTCCTTTTGTCTGATGAGTGAGATGAAATCTTCATTGATTTTATCTAGCTCTTCTTTCCCTACTTGACAATGGTCAAGAACCCAAGATCATTCTCTACTATAAAAAACATCATATAGGTGCCCATATCCTAATAAAAAATCAAATATTATTTTTAGAGGGAATATGTGGTGCATTGAGGTCATGTTCATGAATTGAATGCTTAAAATATTTATATAAGACTCATGCCCCTTTATTTTATCTCCTTACCATGGTGAAGATCCAGAGACCCAAACTTGGTGCACAAAATCTTCTAATAGCACCCATACCCCAATCAAAGGCCAAATATCCCAATTACAGGGCCTTTGTAGTGGTTAGAGGCTTCATTCATGGATCATGAGCCTTAAAAGATTCATTTAAGTCCTAAAGCTCTTTATTTTCTCCCATGACCATGGTCAAGGTCTCTAGACACATCCATTGTGTCTAAGACTTTCTAACAGTTCCCATATCTCATTCTTAATCTAAATATTATGATAGATAAATGACTAATTTTTATGATATAACCTTTTTGGTCCTTCATCCACCATGGTCAAGGACCCGAGACCCATGTTATGTACATAAAATATTTTAGTGATGAACGTATACCACCAAGACGCTAATAATACATTTTTATATGGCATATTTAGGCCTAATTTAGGGACCAATACCACAGAAGCTTCCTTTTGGGCCAAAGTTACAAAATCCAAATCTTGTCTGCAAAACCTCCTAATGGTATCCATATCCCGCTCAAGGACAAAGGTACTTTCTAGAGTGGTTTTGAGTAGGTTTGAAATTCATGTACCATAAGGCCTATAAGATTAATTTTAGTGACGAAGGACCTTATTTTCCTCCCCCAATGATGGTTATGGCACTAAGACTATTTTTTACTACACAAATAATCCTAATAACACCCTTATCTCACCTTTATGAAAAAGATCTGTTTCAAAGGTACCATGTTGTAGTTCAAGGCCTTTTCTCATGGCCTATTAGCCCAAGAATCTTCGTTTAGGATCTAATTCCCTAGATTCCTCCCCCAATGATGGTTGAGTCCTTGTGAGCCATACCTAATGCACAAAACATTATAACGGTACCCATATCTCACTCGAAAAACAATTATTCCCTATAGAGGACATGTTATGTGGCTTATGGAATTATTTATGGCCCTTGATCCTTAAAATATTTACTAAGGACCCAAGGGATTGATTGTCTGCCCTTGACCATGATCAATGTTTTAAGACATCCATCCCTAGTGAACAATACTTTATAAATATGGTACCCATATTCTAGTTAGAGGCCAAAGATCACCTCCAAAGTTCCTATGTTGTGGTCACAGTGGGTTCACTATTTTACCTCTAAAGTTCCTATGTTATTCCCCATCTTGAAATATTTTTTCTCACTAAGATTTCATATTTTACCTTGCAAGGTTTCTAGAGGTTATAAGTTTTTTTTTTTTTAAATTGGAAAGGTGGTCATAGGGGGTTCACTATTTTACCTCTAAAGTTCCTATGTTATTCCCCATCTTGAAATATTTTTTCTCACTAAGATTTCATATTTTACCTTGCAGGGTTTCTAGAGGTTATAAGATTTAAAAAAAAAAATTGGAATGGTGTATTTGGAGGGGGTTTCAACAAAAGAATTTTTGGAGGCGTTCCTTAATGTCTAATGAAATTAGTGATATTTTTTAATATCCCGTTATCGCACATTCTATGTCATAGGTTTAGAGTGAACCCCCCAAGGTTGTATTTGGAGGTTATGCTAATGGCTAATGGGCCTTAGAGATCCATTTATGGTGGAAGGCCCTTATTTTCTTCTTGTGGCTCTAGTAAGGCCTTGAGATCCATCCTACTGTAAAAAAACTCTTGATTGTTCCCATATCATTATTGTATGCCAAAGATCCACTTTAAAGGGTGTATGTTATGTTTCATTGTCTTGACCATGGCCCATTAACTAAGAATATTATGTTAGGGCCTAATTTCCTCAATTTATTCCCCAATCATGGTCCAAGAGCTATCCCTAGTCCAAAAAAATTCATATTGACACCAATATCCCACTATAAGAACAATGGATAATGATATTGTATACTACCTTTTCCATTTAACAACCCATAAATTGTACTTTTCTTATTCGGGTTCTACTTTCATGTTATATATCTCTATACTTTTGTAATATTGCAATACTATGTGAATATCTATAAAATCAAGTTGACTTGGTCCAAGTCAAGTATGATGATGTCCTCCCTTTCCTCTAGAATGGACCTATGTGCTCCTCTCAATCCAATCTACTTTGATATAAATGTAACCAAAAGAAACTCGATTCAATGCTTATTGGGGTGCCCATGGCATTATAGGTTGGGGAATGCATGACCTAGAATATAGGGTTCTCAATGCTTGCTTGCGAAGCTATTTTCATACCTATAAAGGAGAAGGAAAAATCAGAAGTATATTGAATAGAACAATTTGAAAACCAGACTAAGGAAATTATGTACGTATTTCACATTGAAATACATGATGATTTACATGGTAGACTACCAAATAAACAATATTTTTAGGAAGTAAATAATTGAATGTTTCAATGATGGCATTTCCAGAACTAGCACAAGCATTGTATCACATTCAATAGAGAGACAACATAAAATGGAAAAATGGAACTCACAACCAAATTGGATCTTAATATTACAAAATAAAATCGATTGACTATAAATGGACCTAAAGTTTTATTATAGGATTTTTTTAAGTAATCTAATTGAATGTTTCAATGTTGGTGTTTCTATGACTAGCACAAGCATTGTATCACATTCAATAAAGAGACAATATAAAATAACAAAATGAAGCTCACACCAAACACCAAAATTAGACCTTAATATTACAAAATAAAATCAATTAAGTATAAATGAACCTAAATGTTTAATGTATGATAATTTTTTTAGTAATCTCATTTATAATATAGAGACTATTAAAAAAATGAAATGATAGTCACTATATTGATTAATCCACTTCCCTTCAATACCACTTGCAATTAAGTATAAAAACAAACAACAAATGAAATTTCCACTTTATCAAAATCTAGTATTAAACTAAATAACAACAATTTGCCTACATTTATTAGCTTAGGTAGATATAACACCAATTTGCCTACATGCATAACTTGATAAGTTACATTATTATCTTCACCTCCCAACCATGGAGTTCATAATAGTTTGATGTGATCCATGTATTCGTTGAAATAATGGAGGTCGTGCACTTTAATTGCAAGGCAAGTTTCTTCACGTAGTAAAGAATATTAGGTGGAACCGGGTTCGGCATATTAGGTGGAACCTGGTTCGGCATATCTGCCACGATGTAGTATGGGTATGAGAAACATGTCAAATAGAAAAGATAGCTCGGTGATATTCTTCTCTTAAAGGTTACAATAGTATTTGACTATAGGAGAGTAGAATAATTAGTCTGAATATGCTCTTGAAGGTAATCGCATTGAAATATATTGATCTCTACCTATTTGAAAATATTTTGCTAAACAAACAAAACAAATTAGCTCAAGTAAATAAAATACCGATAGCAGCAAATAAATAGTATTTGACCACAGGACAATAGAATAATTAATCTAACTATGCTTTTAAATGTAGGTGCACTAAAATGTCTTGAACTCCACCTTTTTTAAAATCTATTGCTAATTATTGCTTGAATGTTTTACTACAATTTTTGCAATTAAATGTTTGGCATTTGCAAATCAACAACCTTACTTTCCTTGCTCATGTCATTGCACTTAAAATAATGATTCTTAGAACATGTAAAGAAATGTTAGGAAACAAGAGTAGTTTTGCTTTATACCATCATTCCCAAATTATTTACTACAAATATTACTCTAAATGTGATGTTTTCAAACCATCAAGGAATTAAAGAACTATTGGAAACATAAGTTTCCAAAACCCTAAGCATATTAGATACACTATTATTGTGCTAGACATCTAGTTGTCACTATAGGTCATTAAACATATCCATGTCTATAGGAATACTAGCAACAAACTAACTAACGGTAGAAGAACTAAATATTTTCAATAATGCTAGACATCTAGTTGTCACTATAAGTCATTAAACATATCCATGTCTAAAGGAATACTAGCAACAAACTAAAGGTAGAAGAACTATGTATTTTCAATAATTATAAATCGAGTTGTTTTTAGCATTAGCAAATTCACATTTCCTAATTTACGAAAACACAACATAACGATAAAAATGAGAAAAAAACATTTAAAACTATCTAATATCTATATTCAAATAATATAAATCCACAAAAAATGACTACTTTGTTAATGCAAAGTATCTATTAATGCAATATAAAAAGAAGACAATGCATCCACATTCTAAAGAAGATCATTGTTAAAAGGCTTACAAGAATTAAACACAAATATTTTGAGAATAATTTATTTTGAAAGCATCAAAGAACTATTATGGATAAATGTTTCAAAAAGCCTAAAGATTGCAACAAAATATATTATTGTAGGAAGCATCTAATATCTATAAGATATTAAGACTACCTATATCTCTGAAAATCCCAATGGAAAAATTATTTAACAATGACTAAATGTTACTTACCATAAAAATAATTACAAAGTAGCAATATAAACACAAGAAGAATGTTGGGTCTCGGTCTTAACCCATAGGTTTTGGTTCAAACTATGGTCTTCACTAAATCAATAGGGTAACTAAATCTAATAATGGAAAAATATTGAGTTAAAACGTAAAAAGTGATTTTTGTTTTTTTATGTAATGGAGGTAATGAAGCATTTATTTCCCACCTCCATTGGACATGGGATAAATAGAGGGTTATGGGGAGCCATTTGACATGTTTAGTATTGAGTTTATCTTGTAAACCTTTGTTTGATTTCTTGAGGTTTACAATTACATAAGGAAATCCAAGGGAGTGAGTTCTGCATCTCCCTTTTGGGTATTTCCTCACATTTTGGGTATTTCCTCCCTATTTATCCACTCAAAGTTGTGAACGTCAGAGGATGATCATCCTATTCTTTTGGTGCGATGGGCATGTTTTTTAATGAAAACGTTTAGCATATCACAATGATATTAGAATTGCAATAAGAGGTATTGTTGTGACTCTCTCGAGCGATCTATTTTCAAGGCAAAGTAATGCTTGGATGTGAAGTGAGATCTTTGTAGAATGATCCAACTATCTAGAAAACCAATAATAATCACTCTACAGGTTATACATCAACTAGTCCATGATTTCTCTTTGATGTGTGGCTCCTTGGAAATCACTGAAGTTGTATTCTAGTGATGACACAATATACCTATTCTACTAAGGGTATTTACAAGAAAATGACACTCATTTTCAATGGACGAGTTAGCTTCTGGTGCTTAGAATAAAGCATTGCTATTTTTAGTTGTGGATTGTGTTGAATGGAGATATGGAGTTGTTGAAGCATGGATTTTCCTTATACCTTATTCCTAAGTTTGTGATTCTTACCTCTACGTGTATGTGCCAAATTTTGATGTGGATAGTTGCAGAAGGGTTGTTGTGTGTATAGAAAGAGTTATAGAATCAATGCATAAAGGGTTATGCCTTGGTAATTCAGTGGACTTGAAGACATAAAATGATGTGGGATTGATGATGAGAGATTTTGCTTGCTTCTGTATGCTCTAGTTACTTGGGAACACTAGTTTATATCTATCAACATAGATTCATCTTAAACCCAGATACCTCTCACAACTTGACAGATCCAAGTTTAAGATGGATTTATATTGGTTTTAATTTTTCATGAGGAATTTTATAATTTTTATTTTATTTTTGGTAACTTATTAGATAACATGATTGTTTTAATTATCACTTTTTTTATTTTTTGTAAATTATGATCTGACCTGAAGTTTCTTAGTTACTTTTTATTTTTGGGAACATTATGTTACATAATGTAACATGGCAACATCTCCCCCATACTGGTTTGTAGAGCAACTTGCATACTCTTGGTGCAATAATGTCTTAATGATCACTGATATTTGTTTTCAGAGTGTTGCATATGGACAAATTGATGAGAGTTGCTATCTAAGAACCATTTGATTTTGGGTTTTTTGAATATTGTAGTAGTTGGTGTTGTGAAGGTATTGATTGGACAAGTAGCGACGTGGCTAGGACATGCTAAGAAAATAGTTACAGAGGATTCATAGACCTTTTTCTTTGTCCATTTGCAAATGTATATTATTGCGAAATGGTTAGTTGTAGACCATGGGGAGTTGCAGAAAGTGGTTTGGAATCTTTGTAATGTTTACTCATCAACGAATCTTGTTCCCTTACAATTGTAGAAATTCATTTCATTTTCCTTGTATTTTATGTATGATGCACCTTAATCTTTCATGAAAAGATACCATCATGAAATTTAACATGCTTGGAGGGGATGTCGATCAACCTTGCATGGTAAGATTGTGGTAAGATCCCTGTTGTATTTTTCCATTAAGTGGATATTTTTTGTGGTTCCATCATGAAATTGGTGTAGTCCACAGTTATATTTTTAGAACACCAAGACTTTATGGCGAGATGGATTTAGCGGGATGATGTAATTAGTTGTGACGGGTGTGGTAGACTAGGTTCATATTGTTTGAAGATTGCAAATATTGATAGATTTATTTTGGTTGGTATGACTATTCACTAGTACAAAATGAGAGATAAGTGACTAGGTGACTAAAAAAGTTAGTCACCACTATTTTTTCAAGGGATAAACGACTAAAATTGAGCAATTTTAAATAATAAAACTAAAAACGACTAATTTAGTCACGGGTCAAAATATATGACTAGATAACAAGTGACTAAAATAAAAATGACTAACATAAATGACTAATTTAGTCACGGGAATATAAATATGGCTAGCTAACAACAATTAATGTGACTTAATCATTTATGTTAGTCATATTTAGTTGTGTCACATTGACATTAATGGAAAATTACAATTTTGATAATGAATTTGTACAATATTGTACTAAATTTTAACAATGCAGATGGATCTAGAGATCTTACTATGGGGGTCATGGTCCATGTGTGTGATCCCAAACCACCATATTGGCCCTCCATAGGGGATATTTGGCCTAGAAGTGGGATGTGGTACTGCTCATTTTGAATTTTGGAACACTAGATATGCAGGTTTCTAACATGACCACAGGAAAATGATCTAAAATTCTATTATGCTGAACCCAGGTCTTGTAATTGACATTGTCCAAGAATTCTAGCACTTGACTTGGCACTTTCATATTTATGAGGGGGATTTACCCAAACCTGCGTGGCCTTAATGAATTCACTTATATGAGCATGGCCTTGAAGTATTCACAAATATAAGAACCTTCTCAATAAACTATGTTAATAGCCACATGAAGAATATGAATGCATTAACCCTTTCCTCGCTTGTCGTTGGAGGGAAGCAAGGAGGGCTTGTTGGGTTTTGAGAAGCAAGTAGTTGTGAATTGGATCTGGAGGCATTTTTGGAAATTTATTAGGTTACCATTGATACCCGTTGAGAAAATGGTGTTTTCTATTAACAAGGTTTAGAATTTGGGTATTCAATTTCCAGTGCTGCCATGCGATAAAGAGCATTAGAGAGAACTTGGAGGCTCTTGAAGAGGCGGGCTACGAACTCTGCAGCTCTATAGTCAAAATCTCATTCTTCTCTTACAAATTCGCAGGTTAGTTTCTTTCTTGCTTGCTTTCTTCCCTTACAAATTCGTAGGGTAGTTTCTTGCTTTCTTGAAAAGGATTTTTCTTCGAAGATGGTAGAGATACAATGATTGTCTCCATTAATTTGATAGATAAAAACCTGCAGGTCTCCTATGAAGATATCATTGCTAAGTTTCATATAATATGTTGTGGGTAGCTACACACTCGATTTCATGTAAATCTGTATTTTGAGTTTTTAGGTGTCTGTGCAACATGTATAGTGAAATTTAAGTATATTTGGATAAAATACGAGAATAAAAAGCTGGAACTTAAGAATCTTGTTTCAAAATTCAGCAATATGCAAAATTTTCCCTTTTTTCACCCCATTCATGGATTTCGTCTTTAGAATGCTCCTTTGCTTGGTATTTAGCTTAGTCTGCTTTGATCAAAATGGAATTCTTATAAATGTCTACATTGGTACACCCATCTTCACACAAGTCCCAAATGCACCTGAACATGCACTATCCAATGCTGCTCCCAAGCGTCTAGACTCTTAATCCAAACCTGGCTTTGTAATTTATACTGGTCAGGTTTGCAAACCCTGTTATACTATTGTGACTTGGTTAGTGTATATCCAGACCTTCACACTTTCATTCAATAAAACAAAAATATTGGTTATAACGTACAGTTATATGGAAATAAATCAGGTTGATATTATAATCAATATGATGGGTTGCAGGCATAAAAATGCTTTCAAAATGAATATCTTGTAAGATTGGAGAGTTGGAATAGGTATTCCCTATACATTTTCAAGGTGGTATAGCAATTTCATCGTTCTTATCCTGTTGGAGTAGTAGTTTCTACATGATCCATTTGTTGTCTATATTGGATTCAAAGGTCTTTAGATCTACTTGAACCATTCTAGCTAGTGTCGACTCTCAACATTGATATGATTATATTCAGTGTCGAAACATAATGTCTTAGAAGCACCTATCAAATTTTGTCATCCAATCATTTTGATCTCACCTTCTATCTAGTTTGAAGTACTTGTCATGTGCATATCTCATTTCATCATTTTCGCTTCCATTTGACCCCTTCGACAGACTTACCAATTTGCATCTCATGTGCGATCATGTTGTGGTTAGGTCAAGTTTGGTATTTGGTCATTTCTTGTCAATCACATTTTCATGCTGCGAAGTCAGTGTCATTTTCTTCAACTCGTCACACTGGTCATGTCCATTTTTTGTTTAACAAAAACCGTCACCATTTGATCCTCTCAATGCTTAGTTGAAATTTTGGTAAGTCAAAGTTTCGTGTCATGACAATTAAATTTTGTCATTTTCATGTCCTCCATTAATTCACATGATGCGTTAATCCATCAATATTCTCAAGTTAAAAAATATCCCCCCTCCTAATTCTTATAGAAAAAAAAAACAATATCCCCTATTTTATAAAATAAAATATGGGTGCTTCCCCTTTTTAATTATTTCCCCTATCATAGCTTTTAAATCCTTTTCTCTCTTAAGTCCTCACCCCTTCCCATTTTCATTTACATAAAAAAACACCCTTATATACCAAGCCCCTTTACCTTACCCTTCCAAAAGACTCCTCCCTCGGGCTCCTTTTGTCTTATCCTAAGTTCCCTATTCCCCATTTTAAATGAAAAAAGTGGCATTTCTCTTGTCCCTAATCCCCTTTACAATTAAAATTAACAAGCTAAAATAGAAATGAGATATTATTTCCCCTAATCCCCATTACAATTATATGATCTAACTTTGGTTTTCTATAGGTTATACAATAATTTCTTGTAACATAAGGTTTTTAGTCTTTTCCTAGGTGATAGATTATATGTTCCACCCTTCTCAATTAATTTGTACAATCACATTAAATATATTTGAAATTTATAATGTTGAATGAAATAATTTATTTAAATGTAATTATTTAATAAAATATGTTAATACATGTTGAATTTTTATTAGACCAAAGTCTTTAATTATACTAATATTATGATTGACAAGAATTTAAAAAATTAAAAATAAAATAAATTACAACCTACTGGAAAAGCAATGCAAATCTGGGTGCAAGCAAATGATCGCTATAGAAAGTTACAAAAAATTCTGCAGCGTCATACATATGAAAGATATGCCAGTTCGTTGCAAAATTTATTGTAGGTGACTTTTTTACAGGTTACATTCTAGTGTGTTTTCTAACCAAGCAAAACTGAATCTCAAAAAACTAAAACATGGGTTTTTTCAAGAACGGGCCCAATTAGGTGTCTCATGTGGTGGTTTCCTAAAATCACAAACTTTTTGGGAGCTGCAAGCAGAGCTTTGAGGCATCTTTTTCATAAATTTTTATATTTCGTTTTGCTTAAAACCCCTAGTCAATCAGCCACCTCATCAGTTCGACCTGGAGATGAGATCATTATTTTGTGCTATAGGTTAGTATTAGATCCCTTAGATTAGGATCTCAATTTGAATTGATTTCTTTCAATTATGAAATTTGTATTTAAGCAAGGATTATGAATCAAGAAGGGGTTCTTCTCCCTTTTGGGAAGAGAAGGGGGTTCAACTACGAGATCATAGACAATCAAAGTGTACTCTGTATTTTCAAACAAGCCATATAACCGTAATTTTCTCATTCTCATAGATCTATTGTTCAGTGAATTAGGTCGTGCTCCTTTTCTCTCTATTAACTTCTTCTAATATTGAATTCAAGGACTGCTTATGTATGACATTGATAGTTTTACAGTTTACAGATCTAATAGAAGTAAGATTTACTATGATTTGCTTGAAACTCATGTTTGTGTTTAGCAATTGTGTCGTAAGGCATAACACTATTTTGATCTTGGATTTTCCTTCATGAATGTGTGGGTCAATCATCCTGATTACTTATGTGTTGATCTTTTACTTGATTCCTCTTTATTACTATTGATTCTATGTTTAATTTCACTGAATGCATGCCTGTGAATCGATTGAAAATTGCTTATTGAATTAATACAATATTTATACTTGATCTCAAACACTTAACCTTTATGATCTACCTGACCACTTTCCTTAAACCAAACTATAGAAAAAACTAAGGTGCCCTAGCTTTTGTAATGTCCTCATCTTAACCCTATTGCATTAAGATTTTAAATGATGTAAATATTGTTATTTAATCATGGCGAGGAGCTCAAGGCCAAGGCCCCGCCATTGATTTAGCATTTTTATGTATCGGCAATTAAAATCGGTGCATATGGTTCTTGTGGTAGATAGGCACAATGTAAATGGAGACATCATGTAAATATGAACTTTAATGAAATACCCACAACTAGCTATGCAATGCAACAAAGAGATGGGGCATGATTCTACAAGGAATGGGGAGGGAAATTATTCAAACCCATGAGCCAATGGTGTTAATCCATTTCATTGAGAAAACCCATAAATCCCAACTACCCATTTTGGGTTATGCACCCAATCATTTAATTCTTCCAAGAGTTGGTTGAGGTAGTTAATTCCTTGGGAAGGGAGAGGCATGGCAGTCAATTTTCGAGTATGGGAAAGCCATCAATCTGGAAAATCGTATTTTTGCTTCTTGGGCAAGGAAACACCCATGAAATGGTGCCCAAAGCCATTATGAACCCATATCCTTTGCCCTCTCACATAGTCTGAGCTAGCCGGGCTTTCCCCATCATGTTTTTCACCATTTTTCCTGCATTTTCCATGCCTGGGAGCTCGTTTTTGCATTGTACAACAGCTGGGGGAGGAGGGCCACGATTTGGAACTATGATGGAGGTCGTTTTTTCCCAAAATGCCCATAGGCGTTTTTCTGAAAACGGTTTTGCTCTCCAGGGTTAAATCCCGAATTGCCATTTTCATTTTTGGGCTTTCCCACATTTTTATAAACTGGTAGAAGCCCCATTTTGGACATCCCACTGAGGAAACATTTTTCTTCATGACCAGCAATTGTGGTTTTGTCGTTATGTGCATTCCTTGTTTTGGTTTGAACCTATGAGCAAGAGATTTGGAGTGGCAGTGGACAG
This sequence comes from Larix kaempferi, assembly GCA_027924585.1. Classification (NCBI taxonomy): domain Eukaryota; kingdom Viridiplantae; phylum Streptophyta; class Pinopsida; order Pinales; family Pinaceae; genus Larix; species Larix kaempferi. The sequence continues at coordinate 849,843 of BSBM01000697.1, read as the reverse complement.
AATTGGATTGATAAACCTAGTGGGGGAAAATAACCTCTCAAGAAGATCAAGAGGGCTGGCTACTCTTCTATGCACACCTGGGACACTCTAGAATTGGAAGGTATGGCCTGAGGGACTGTGAATTGGTGAAGGGAATACTTCCTTGAGTGGGGTGTGTAGGCATTGTGGGTGCCAAGCTGGATGGATCTTGTAGAGGAACTCATGGCTCTGTGCTTGAGCTCACTAGCTTAGCAATTCTTTCTTTCCATTTCCTAGCAGCCTGATAAACCCAATTATAGATTGGCTTGGCTCATTTTGGTGTATGTTTGGCTATGTGTGAGTCTGCTATTCCCTGGTTCCTTGTAGAAATCATGCCCAGCTCGGGGGTGGCAGTTGCATCAAGAGATTGATAAGCACAACTAGCCTATGGTTGGGTGGAACGTTGCAGATGCATAGCTGGTTGCTCAGGGACTACTTGGTTTCACGATAAGTACTCTCATGTGCTAATTATGTATTGTTTCAATGGATGAATGACATGAATATCTTGAATGTATGATGGACGTGTAATAGAACTTAATTCTGCTGTGTTTTCAAATATTTATGCATTCTCATATGTCCATCTTCGTTTACATGAATGCTTTTTTACTAAGTATGGGGCTAGATGTCCAGTATTATCATTAGTGTCCTCTCCATAGCCTTCGTAGGATGGGAGGGACATTACAGCTTTGTGCCATAGCAGTCTGGTGCAGACTTTAGGGATAACAAGTCCTAACATGATCAAAGAAATTTCTTTTTTCTTTCTAGATCGTAGATATTAGTATAATCTAGTGTAACGTATATATTTATTTTAAATGGGAAAGGAAATAAATAAGTTATAGTAGGAACCAAAATATATTTGTATTTTAAGTGTACGATATATGTCATGACAAAAATAAATCATAAATAGTAAACCATATTTTTTATTTATATATACATTTGGAATCTACATTGATGGATCTATATGTATGTGTAATTTAACCAGTGATGATTTGTGTAGCCTATTTAAAAATAATTTGAAAAACAAAAGAGAACTAAACCTAAATCCGAAGCAACCATGTCAACAAATACATGGGTGAGTGGATACTCTCCCATAAAAAAAAGAATTTCAAATAATGTGCATGCGTCATAGAACAACCGTGCACTTTAAAAATGTGCATGTGTTGTGAAACACATGTGCAATATATATATATATATATATATTGTTGCCATAACTTTCTACCTTGGCATTGGTCTTGAACAGATCTACATGGTTATTTTATGACAATTTTATGTTTCTAGATAGATAATTTCTTATTTTCAAGAGAATATCAAATGGATGTTTGGGCCATGATTGATACCTCAAACCACCACATAGTCCCTCTAACAGGGGTATTCAACCCCTAATGGTAATATGGGTGCTCCTAAGAGGTTTTTCACATGAGGGATGGATTTCAGGGACTTGACTATTGTAAGACAAATAAATCATGGGAATCAGGGTCCAAATGAATCTTTTAAGGCTCATGGGCCATGAACATGGTTTCAAACAACCACACAAGTCCTATAAAGTAGATATTAAACCTCCAAGCGAAATATGGTTTTTCCTATAATGGATTGGATAGTAGTGATGGATATCGAAGCCTTTCCAATAGGCATGGGAGGACAATAAGGCCCTTATGCCCTATATGAAGCTTCTAGGTACCAAGGCCCATGAATGTACAACCACTAACCATAAAGCATGCCCTGTATATAACATATTTTCCCATAGAGTGGGAAATGGGTGCTAGTATGAGATGTTTTGCACTAAGGATGAGTCTGAGACAATGGTTGAGGGATAAATTGATGCAATTATTCCCTTAATTAAGACTTTTCGGCTAATAGGCCATGATTAAGGCCTCGAACCACAAAATAAAGCAAATAAAGTGGATCTTTGTTATACAAATGGGATATGGATGCGATTAGGAGGTTTTGTGCAGTAGAAATGGGTCTTGTGGCCTTGACCATAGTCAAGGAAGGAAAATAAGGGCCTTACACCATAAATCAATCTATAGGGTTCATTGTACATCGACGTGACCCCAAACCACAATGCCATATCTCTACAGGTGATCTTTGGCCTCCATGTGGAATATGGGTACCATTATGAACTCCTGTGTGGTAGAGATGGGTTTTATGTCATTGACCATGGTCAAGGGAGGAAAATAAGTTCTTATGGATCTAGATGAAGCCTTTAGGAATAAAGGTCCATAAATAATACTATAATCCACATAACATGTCCTCTATAGGCGATCATTGTCCTTCAAGCAAGATATGGGTACCGTTATGATGCTTTATGCATCATGGATGGGTCTCAAGGCCTTAACCATGGTTGGGGAAGAAATATTGTTAATTATAAACTAAATGAATATTCTTGTGCTAATGGGAAATAATCAAGGCCTTCAATTGCAACAAATACCCTCTAAAAGGGATATTTTCTATATGAGTGGGATAAATATTTTCTATATGAGTGGGATAAGGGAACCATTAGGAGATTTCATATAGTAGGGATGGGTCTGGAAAGGCCTCGACCATGACTAGGGGGTGAAACTAAGATCCTTAATTCCTAAATTAATCTTATAGCTCTCATGGGACATAAAATATTCCTTAAACCACTATAAAACCCTCTAGACACTACAACAAAAAACTGGAATGTGCATCGCATTTAGCATTGGATTTTAGTGTAATTGTTTTCCAATTGTGGTGAATAATCTGGTGTTTTTGTACAATTTCGTAAAGCAACAAATTTTGCATCTGTTTTTATGTCTTTTTTTGCATCCAATTTTGCACCGAATTTTTTGCATCTCTTTTTGTGCCTAATTTTGCATCAAGTATTGCCTCCTTCATTATGTCCTTGTTTGCGTCCTGTTTTGGACCCAGTTTTGCATCCATGTTGCATCTGATTTTGCACCTAGTTTTACGTTGAGTTTCGGGACTAATTTTGCACCTTGTTTTGCGTCCAATTATGTGGCCAATTTTACATCTAGTGTTTCGTCTAGATTTGCATCCAATTTTGGGCCCAATATTGTGTCTAGTATTGCACCTAAATTTCCGTCCATCTTTACGTCTAGTTTTGGATCCCATCTTGCATCTAATTTTGTGTCTAGTTTTACATCTTTTTTGCATCCAGGTTTGTGCCCACTAATGCATCATGTTTTACGTCTTTTTTGTCCAGGTGTGTGCCTAGTGTTGCACCTAGTGTTATGCCTAGTTTTATGTCCAGTTTTGCATCTAATGTTTTGTCCATTTTTACGTCTAGTGTTGCATCCCATCTTGAATCCAATTTTGCATCCGATTTTACATTTTTTTTTGCATCTAAGTTTGTGCCCAGTGTTGCGTCTAGTTTTGCAACTAGTGTTACGTCTAGTTTTTCACCCAATGTTGCATCCAATTTTGTTTCCAATTGTGTAACCAAATTAGCACCCAATTTTATGTCCAGTTAGGAATCCAATTTTGTGTCTACTATTGTGTCCTATGTTGCATCCATTTTTTGGCCTAGTATTGCATCTAGTCTGGCGCCCAGTTTTGGGCCTAGATTTGTGTCTAGTGTTGAGTCCCTTTTTGAATCCAATTTTGTGTCAACTTTTACGTGTGATGTGACATCCACTTTTGCATCATGTTTTGCATGCAGTTTTGCACTTGGTGTTGCATCTAATCTTGCATCCACTTTTGTGTCCCTTTTGTCGTTCAATTTGGCATCCATTTTTCGTTTTGTTTTTCGTCCACTGCTAATTAAGAATATTAATTTCAATTATTAATAGTGTAATATATCAATATTTATTGATTTTGCGTCTATTTTGTTAATTTCAATTAAATATTGAAATATATCAAAATTTTCAAATATTATGAAGAAATCAAATTTATAGCATAACATTTGCAAAGAATTTTAAGGGGAATTCACAACATCCATCCAAAAGTAGTAAGTAAGATCATCATACATAGTAATTATCCATAAAAAAACATTGGAAATTTCAATATATATAAAGTAACAAGACAATATTGATAATATCACCATCTTTAATCAAATCAACTGAAATTCAAATGTATGATCAACATATCAAAACCTTCAATGGATATCATTATAGTAAAGTAAAAAAAAAGTCAAATATGTATATGATTTAAATACCAATCTAACAAGAAATAACTTGTATGTTCTCCATATATAAATATAAATGTCAAAATTGATAAAGATATCATAGTTATATATCAACAAAAATACATGTAAATATAATCCAAAACATAGCATGCTCATGCATAGCATCAGTAGCTATCTAGCACCACCAACATCATTGTCAAGATCATGATCATGATCATCAAACTCGCCATCTTGATTACCTTCATCACCATCGTCACCATCATCATATTCATCATCATCATCATCTTCTTCTTCTTCTATATTTAATGCAGGTTCAACATAGTTTGGATCATCATTTATGGCTTCATCAATTGCTGTAATCTGAGGAAAGAAAAAAATAAATATTATATGTTAATATTAATTTCATACCATAATGCATATTTCTAATATTAACTCATACCAAAGTAAAACAAAGTATAATACAATTGCAGTTAATATGTGCATGTGCACTAATATGACTACAAATAAGTGCAAAAAATAGAACTAAATGACAATTTTATTAAAAGATATAAACAAATTAACTAGTTTAAGAAGTATGAAATGCCAATAAAAATATCGATCTTCACCTTACTTTTATGATTTTAAGATGAATATTACTCAAGTGATAGATTTTTCCTAGCTATTAAATATGACTTGCCACTTCAACCATCAAGCTTTCCTCCACCCGATAGTCACCACAAATCTTACCAATAAACACCACATCTTGCTCTTGCTTTCTGATTTGTGCTATTCCTAAATGAATGCTCATAAATTCACCACCATCAAGGCCACTTGAATGGGATCTCTTATGAAATTGACTAGTTTCAAGGGACTGTTCAGTGGGAAAGATCAAATGCAGGAGGTGTTATCCAAAGAAGTTAAGTGGTGGCAACAAGGGGAGAAATGTATAACTTGATCATCAACCCACTATCAAAGTATGCCAGATCTATATCTTCTTGAACTGTCGCTGTGGAAAAGGTAAACTAACATAGATCCATCTTAAAATGGGACCTACCAAGCACCGAGAGGGATCAAATCTCTCGAGGTGCAAACCCCTTTTTATAGTGCAAATATTGAGGAAGGGTTTTAATTTATCTAATTTGTGTAGTTTTATATTATGTAGTTGTAAATGTTTTAAATCTAATTTGAGTCGACATGTTATTTTTTATAATATTTTAATATTTTTTAAAAAGGACATGTGTCAAATCTAGGATGAGCAGAGAAGGAGTTACACATCCCCCCTACTTAGCTATAGAATGCGCCTCTTTAGCGCAACTAGGTCACTGAATATTGTAAATCCTTCCACTAATCATGAGGAATGTCAATGACCTCATCTCCAAAAGAGAAAAGTGGTACATTCAGAATAGGGAGATCAGTGGGTATGAGAAAAGGCAAGGGGACGTTAGTTGAAAAAGTTATGGAAGCAGTTGCAATAGGGGAAAAATCAGCCACCAGAGACATGGGTGTGAGTGTCACTGCCTCACATTGTAGATAATATGATATAATTTTATTAATGTCCAACAATTGATCACAAGAGTAGGTCAATGGGATTGTGTGGTACCATGATAACAATACAAAGTGGGAACCTAAAAATAGCTCCTATAAAAGCTAAAAGTAGAGTGTTATCTCATATATTGTAGAGTGGATGATGAGGTAATGTAAATATCATGATATTTAGGGGAAAATGTCAATGTTGACAAAAAAATTATAAGATATTTTTGTATTGTTTTGAATTTAAGATTTTATTTTGAGAATTACTGTTATGTTTTTAATATGCTATTTAGAAATATGTGGTATACGTTTTGTTGAGTTTATGTGAATCATCACTTTATGGAAAATAATGTTAAAGAGTATCATTTTTATACATCAAATAGCATAAAATACGTTGAAAAATGGTTTGAAATGTTTTTTTTTTCTCATTTTGTTTAGAAATTTGTCCAAAAAATGACTTCTTTAAGATAAAAGTTTAATGAAAAAACTTTGAAAATGCATATATTTTTCATTCTAACTTTCTAAATCTTACAAAAATTCAAAAATGTCCGTATTTTTTTATTATAACTAGTTATTAAATGTAGATTGTTTTGTAAAGTTTGGAAAAAGGCCCTTGTAAATAAAATTTATAGTTTTCTTATGACCAAGAAGCTTCAAAATCACAAAAAAATGGCTCAAAATGAAAAATGGTGCTATGAGTATACACACTTTTTGAAACAGAGGTAAAAACAACTACTAAAATTGACCCCCCCAAAAATGAGAACAATGTTGGGTCCTCATCAAGTTGTATAACTTGTTCATAATGGGATTTGGTGCGTAGCTTCATGGCTTCATTTTGTTGTAATGAATCATGATGCTCCTCATCAAGGTGCTCCAAAGTGAACAATCGTTGTTCTAGTGTCGATGTGTGCAATAGTAGATCCACTACTTATTGTAGTGTAGGGATTTGGCACTCAATGGGTAAAATTGCTTATAGTCCATGAACAAGGTGAAATGGAGTAAATATCGTTGCAGTTTTAACAGACTTGTTGTATGCCTCTAGTGCCAGCAATAACATGTGATTTCAATTGGTTTTGTTCTTGATCACTATCGATTGGAGCATGGTTTTGAGGACATTATTGACTGCCTCAACTTACCCATTGGCTTGTGGATAGTAAGAGGTAAAAAATTCATATTTAAACCCCGATAAGAACAATAGCTCTTCGGATGTCTCATTCTAGAAATGAGTTCTGTTGTCAAAGACCAATTGTTTAGGTATGCCAAATTGTTATATGACGTGGTTAAATAAATATCTACCTATTGTGGTTCTAGTGAAATTGAAAGTGGGCATTGCTTCAACCCATTTGGTAGAGTAACATGTGGCAATGATGATATAGTTGTGTCCTTGAGCTAACATAGGAAGACATTCCATAAAATCGATTCACCATTTACAAAAAGGGTCAACTATGATGACTGAGTGCAAAGGCACATGTGGTACCCTAGTTTTGCTAGAAAATATTTGATAGTTTTCTCATCATTTGATGGCATAACTGTAGTCTTTGAAGAGTGAAGGCCAAAAGTAGCCGGTGTGAAGGATTTTTTGGGCAGTGTCCAATCTTGATAAGTGGCCATTGCATGCTCCTCTATGGAAATCATTGAGCACTTTCTCATCCTCGTCATGAGATAGACAACTCCACAAGATGGTGCCAAGATGATTGTAGATATTTTTTGTCCATTGAAACATCTGTCGGTCGCTGGTCAAGATGATTTGTCGGTCGCTGGTCGGTGGGGTAACAAAGAACACAGACATGTGTAATAAGCAATTTAATCATGACTTGCTACCGCGGGTGACTACGATACAAAAGAAGAGTCGTTTCTACTGGGAGAAGCATCAATTGCTGAGGGTTCAATCTGACATCAATGATCTATTCAATGGGTTGGGTTTGTGGGGTAACAAAGAACACGGACATGTGCATTTGCTTTGTCTTCCTCAGCGATAATAGATATGACTATGACTGAACCAGCGTTCACCATTCAGTGTAATGGTGTTTTTAATGGGAGACAATTGTAAATCTTACCCTAATTTTACCTTACCAACTAAGAACGAAAGAGTATATGTAAATCTTTTAAAAGAAGGGTAATATCTATTCGTTGAATACATTAGTTGGGAAATGATGCATTCCTTGGATAAGTATTCTATTATTATGAATTTGAATAATTTCTACCATATTATTAAATTTTCTTTAAAATTTGAGAGTGGTTTTGAAAATGTTATTGGTGTGAGAATGTGAAGAATTGAAGTTTTATTTGATTTGATGCATTTTAAAATACTTGGTTTCTCTAGGACTTTTCAAAAGAAGAATTATGATAGTTGGAAGCATAGTCCATTTGTCCACATGTTGAGTTGAATACAGTTATGTTTTCTTCCAATTACTTGATGGTTCAATTTCATGATACCTTTACATGCACCATATAATAAATAATAAAAAATGTGAATGTGTTACATTTAATGAGTGGCAATTATTTTCTATAATGGCATTATATGAAGCAATTTAGTTAATTTGGTATGAAAATTGATATATTATCGAATCACAAACTTAATCAAAATACATAAAATGAACAATCAAAGATGGTTTATAGAGTGTTTCTAGAACTTGTGGTTCGTAATTTCTTGTGAAATCAATTAAAAAAACTAAACCCGTGGGTGCCACTCACAAGTGAAAACTAAATATGTGGTCGAGTTTGACAATTAGTTCACTCGGTAGAGATACAATAAAGAAAACATTCAACTTCATACAAATTAAACAATATAAAAATTCATAGGGTAAATGTGAATAGATAGTGTCCTTGCTACTTGCATCTGTGTTTAGTTGCAATTCCATTTTTTTAAATATTCATGTCCATGCTACTTTGATTGTAGTTGTTCTTAGAAAGAAAAATTTGGTGGAAATTTTTCATACACTTTTTTGTGTCTTGAAAATGGTATTCAATGTGAATTTTCTTTTGGTGTCAGCATTGAAAATCCCTTAGAATTTTGACCCTGTGTAATCCTCCATTCATTCATTTATATAGTATCATTTGTTCAGAATATTTTATATAAAATACAACATATTTTAATTAGTCTAGCTATGATCTATGAACAACCATTGTGCACCACCGCTAACTCCTTGAGATTGTGTTGACTCAATTATAGCCACATATCTGCACTCAAGATTTTTGAATTTATCTTTGAGCCCCCTAAACTATGTACATTAATTCCATTGATTCCCACATCCTTGATATGAGATAGGAGAATATATTTAAATCCCAACCTCTCCACCATTTCCTCTTGGAAATTTTTTTGTTAATCCTTCTTGTGATAGACATTTGCTCAAGTATTTTTTGGTGCCTTTCCTCATGCAATGCATGCTTTCATTTAATGATTATACTATGCAAGTTTCATCATTTAACTACTTTGGTTTCTTGTGGTTGCTATTGATTCTTGTATATTTTTCTCTATGGTTTACTATAGTAGACCAAGTTCTCTTTCTTGATCTTTGAATCTCTAGCGGTTGCACTCATTCCATGAAGTATGCACTAAGAATCCTAGAAAGATATATACCAAGCTTTGTTTAGAATCAGGCAAGTGAAGGGTTGAATTCATCATTGTTCCAATCACCCAAGTGTGAGCCCATGTGATTTCGTCTGCATCTCAAATTCACATTAATAAGCCGTATTGAACCTATATGCAAGTTGTTAGGCCACTTCTTGACAGTTTCACATTTTAATTTCGGCCCATATATCCTGGTTTCTTCCATCTCATTTTGGGGAGTATGTAAACAAATTTAAAATAATAATTTGGTGAATACCACAATTTTGAAATAATTTTTTGTTTATTTATTAAAATTTTTTGTTTTTTTTCATATAGTGAGTGTTTAACTTTTTAAGATTGAAAATATTTAGAAGGAAAATATTTTATTTTCATTTATTTTTTATTTATTTTATAAAGAGTTTACTTAATTCAAACTTGTCAATAAAAGTACAACCATTTATATAATATTTCATCGTTGAAGGGTTGGCTAAATATATGCCCTTCAAATGAAAATAATACCAATCCTTCAAATTTGATCACTGACCACTACAATTAAGAAGATAAAGGATGGGAGCTAATGACACGTTCCATTGGCATTCCCATACAAGAATGGATTATGAGAAAGAGAGGCATATAGACATGCAAAATAGAGTGTGTATGTGGCATGCCTATGGCATCAAGAAGGGAAGGCATATGCATTTTTATTTATTAAAGCATTTGCTTTATCTTCCTTTGTGATAATAGAGATGACTATGATTTGAACCAATGTTCACTATTAAGTTATGATATTGGTAATGGTGTTTTTAATGGGAGATAATTGTATGGTAATTTTATATGGGTAGATTGACAAAATGTTTTAGTGTTTTTTGTGAAACATGGCCATAAGGGGAAGTTAGTGAAGTTGAAATATCTTGTTATTCATTACTCCACAGTTTTGTAAATAGTGAAATGAGAGGAAATCTGTGGTAGATTTTTAAAATCAACCGCAGATTTCCTCTCATTTCACTATTTGAAATATCTTTTTAATTCGTAAAGTGTGGAAAATAATAATTAGAAAATAGTGCAATTAATGCTATACATGTTGGGAAATATGGTATATATCTTAACTTACACAACATTAATTGCATCTTGTAAGGTGCTTATTGTTTGCAAGTGTTTTGATTTAACGTGATGTTAAAAAATCTGCATGTTTGACATATTATTGTATGACTTATTAAAGGCACACATACCTATTTTTTTTGTAAGTAAGTACCCACGGGGATTTAAATGTGTGACATTCCATTTACAACTTCTCATCTCAATTAAGCATTACCAATTTCTCTACCTGGAAAGCATACCTCATTGATTCTTCCAAGTTATAAAGCCTAGTTATAGGTGGGTTGTATTCCCCATGTCAATGGTAAACCCTATTATTTAGGCATGTTAGTTGTAGTGAAATGGTGCATGTAATCATGTGATGTGATTCTCTCTCATAAGCAGAGAGATTGTGATATCAAGTTGTGGAATTAACCATTGGGTAGGTACAAGGGTGGTAAGTACCCATATCCTAGGTCGATGTTGAATCATACAAGATAATTATTCGGTTAAAGGGGAAAGAGTATGTTAATATTAGTGTTTAAATGTTGGAACCAAGTTATGATTAAGGAGGACTTTATCATGTTGATGAATCATGTAGGTGAAAATTTTTACGAGCACACTAGTGGGTATAACAAATAGCAACCTGATCCATATCGCAGTTGGCATTGTTGTTGAATGCTAACATCCACTACGACAAGTCATCGATGTCGACACAACTTCGACAAGTTCTGACTTCGATAACCTTCGCAAATCCGACAAGTTCAGCGACCTCAATAGTATCGTAACGTCGACATATAGCCTCGACTTGCGACTTGCGACTGTCGAACTTCGACAGACTGTCTCTCTGTCTTCCAGTCGATTGTAAGGGTTGAACTTCCGGAACCATTCTAAATTCTCTTGTAACTGAACGTAACGGGAAGGCACCCTAGCGTATAAGTACAATCTATATAATAATGTAAAACTATTGTAATATTATCAAGTCATTATATTTACATCCAATAATAGAGAAACCAGTTCGCATTCCTGCATTTTGTCTATGTGTTTATATAAGTTTTTGTCGTAGTGTATTCCTTCTTTGCTTCTCATTCTTATGCTTCCACCATAACAGATCCGACTCATTCAGTCAAACTGTTGCCCCCTCGTGCTTCCTGGCCATCAGTGGATCATTGGTAGGAGAGCAGATTCAGAGAACTATTCATTCAGAGCTTCGTCAGAGCGCATCAACTTTGTTCATGCTTAAGTTCTGCATAGACACTTCCATCGAAGTTACCTGACTTATGCCAGTTCAAACACGCTCACAGACTCAACAATCCAAGCAGACACTACCTCCAAAAATGGAAAAAGAAATAGGTGAAATACATGCAATCGACGAGACACAACAACTCATAGAGAAAGCGTTGACTCGACAACGAACTGAGATGTTCACCGAGTTCAATGAAATTCTCACGCGATTTTCTTCGACATCAGGAGGATTTTCGATGAGAATTAACTATGACAAAATCATCCCCTTCAAAGTGCAAATGAATTTGGACATACCGAATCTAGAAGGAAAGATTAACGCACAATCTATCGACATTTGGGTACAATTTGAATGTCGACAATTGGGTACAACAATTGCAATCCTTTTATTATGTGAATCAACTCTCGGAAGCCAACAAGATTACCATTGCATCCTTAAAGATTTCAACATCTGTGCACTACTGGTGGGAGAATATTTCGACAAAGATGGAGAAAAGTGGAGACCCCATCGACACATGGGATAAATTTTTTGAATACGTCCGAAAGGATTTTTACTCGCCCAAGTACCTTGATTAGCAGTATAAGAAATGGCAGCAGCTAGGGAAATGGAAAGACCAGTCCGTACAGAGTTACACCGACGAGTTTTATCGACTCATGGCTAGACTTGGCGTTCAAGAAGAAGAAAAATTGCTTGTTCTGAAGTACATCAACAGATTATCCCAGTACATTTAGCAGGAGATGGAGTTTCTGACTGTCACTGTGCTCACAGATGCATTCCATTATTCCATCAAACTCGAAACCAAGCAGAAGGAAAAAGCGCACTTCGCGACTAAACAAACATCAGGATGACTACCTGACAAGAAGGCACCAGCCGACTTCGACAAGTCGAAACCTTCTCAGCCATCTCCACCAAATCCAGAGCACAAAAAAAGCCTTTTCACAAAAGGGAATGTAGCAAGCAACCCCCTATTGGTAAATGGTGCGACTACCATCACTCATCTTGGCATGATACGTCTCAATGCAAATCTCAGAAGACCTTTTTGGAAAAAGTGTCAACCTTCGACGCGTTCGACAAGACTGTGGTAGAATCTGACCTAGAAGAAACGACTCTTTTGACATCGACAACTCCAACAGCCTCAACTATCATCGATGAGGAGGAACGAGAGCGCCTGTTCCATACATAGATATGGGTTCAAAAAAATCCATTGCATCTGATTGTGGACAATGAAATCCAGAAGAACTTTGTTTCTGAAGAACTTGAGAAGAAACTAGGTATTTTTACCACTCTGCATCCTTAGCCTTACAACTTTGGTTGGATGAAGGAAGGACAAGAGCTAAGGATCACTCAACAATGCAATCTCGCCTACTTCATAAATCCTTTCGAATATGAAGTACTTTGCGATGTGGCACCTCTGTCCGTAGCCGACGCCCTATTTGGGAAGCCATACCTATGGGTTCGCCATGAAAGTTACCAGTCACGACCACAGAAGGTGATTGTCAGAATTCGCAATCAATGGTACAACATACCAGAACGACGACCTACACCAATGGTTGAAACGATATTTTCTAAACATACAAAGAAGCTCATCAATCATACTCTGAATTTCGCATTGATAATTTTATTATGATAAAGCCATAACATTCTAGGAATACTGCAGCAACCAGTCACGTCATCGACCAGTGTAGCTCCCAACAGAAGCAGCAGATCGACAATATTCTTGATGAGTATCAGAACCTATTCCAAGTTCCAAACAGAGTACCTCCACATTTATAGGTAAAACACTCTATCGAACTTGCTCATGGTTCTTCTTTTCCTAACGCATATGTTTACATAAGATCCATTCTAAAAAATGAAGAGATTTGCAAACAAATCCAAGATTTGATTGACAAAGGTCATATCCGACCTAGCTCCTCCCCTTGTGGAAGTCCAGTCGTCCTCATTCCAAAGAAATATGGAACTTGGTGCATGTGCATCAACTACAGGGCACTCAACAAAATTTTGGTAAATAATCACTACCCTCTGCCATGGATAGACAAGCTCATCAACTATCTGAAAGGTGCTAAATTCTTTACTAAGATCAACCTCAAGTCGGGATATCACTAGATTCCAATCGAGCCCTCGGATGTATGGAAAACTACTTTCAATACCAAGGAAGGATTGTTTGAATGGTTAGTCATGCCTTTCGGCTTAACCAATGCACCTGCGACCTTCATGCGATACATGGACAACATTATTCGACCTTTCATTGGAAAATGGGTCATTGTCTATCTCGATGATGTATTGATTTTCAGTCGATCATGGGAATAACATGTCAGACAGCTTCAACAAGTCCTCGACACTCTCCAGCAACATAGACAAGTGCTCCTTTGCGATGAACAACATCAACTATTTTGGGTTTGTAATTGACTCTGCAGGCATTCATGTCGACCAGTACAAAGTACAAATTATCAAATATTGGATCATTCCTCAAAGCATTCAAGAACTAAGAAGTTTTCTTAGTTTGGCGAGTTTCTATCGACAATTCATACTGGACTTCAGTCACATATCTTGGCCCTTGAATCAATTGACAAAAGGAAGTGGGAAAACTATCTTCAAATGGACATAGACACAACAAGAAGCTTTCGACAAGCTCAAACACAAACTCTGTACTGCACCGGTACTTGTGTTACCTGATTTGCATCAGCCATTCGATATTGAGATGGATGCATTAGACTATGCCTTGGGCGCAGTGATCACTCAGTCTGGTCACCCAGTCGCTTTTCATTCTGAAAATTTTAATGACACTATTAGAATATATTCGACATATGAAAAATAACTATACACCATTGTGCAAGCTCTTAAGCAATGGAGGAATTACATCCTTGGCAAGGAAATGGTCATCCTCACTGACCACAAGCCTCTACAGTTTGCTCCGACCCAGTCTAAATTGTAGACAACTCAACAACTCAAGTGGATTAATTACCTGCAACAATTCCATTTGGTAATTAAGTATCAAAAAGGTAAATCTAATTTCGCTTCTGATTATCTAATTCAACCACCCATTAGTCTCCTTTTTACAATGATGAATATACAAGGATATGACACCACTACTTGGCCTCAGTTGTATTAGGAAGACATCACATTTTCACCAGTCTATCGACAACTACAGACTGACAAGTCGTCGACCACTAGCTATTTCCTGAAAGGCACCTTGCTATACAAGCTTGGACAACTTTGAGTACCAACTGGTGAGCATCAACAACAGCTCATTTGGGACGTGCACTACAGCAAGACCGCATGACACTTTTGAGTAGAAAAGACCCTTGCTATTCTCCATAAGTATTTCTTTTGGCCTACACTTAAAACCGACATCAACAATTCCATTCAATCATGCGTGGTTTGTGCCATTGCTAAACTACATAATCGACGAAAGGGATTGTACACACCTTTGTTAGTTCCTAGTAGACCATAGGAATCTATTTCTATGGACTACTTGACGGGATATCCTACTACGAAACATCAGCATGACGCGATCTTACTAGTAGTCGACATATTTTCCAAGATTTCCATTCTCGTTCCATTGAAGAAGACGACAACATCACAGCAAACTGCTCAACTCTTCTTTGAACATGTTTGGAAACACTTTGGTTTACAGACAACCATTATTTCCGATAGAGATGCCAGTTTTGTCAGCATCTTTTGGAAGACTCTTTGGTAGTAGCTAGACACAAGACTCTCATTGTCGACAACTTTCCATCCTCAAACAGACGGACAGATAGAAGTTGTGAATCACTTGGTCATACAACTACTTCGCATGTACAACCACAAGCATCGACGAACATGGGATGACAGTCTTCCATACATACAACACAGTTACAATCATGCTTAGCACAACTCTACGGGAAAGAGTCCATTTGAGATCTGTTATGGATTTCAACCCTCAGCTCATTTCGACTTGATCATCTCTTCGACACAGCCGAATGACATTGACCAAAACTGATGTGAAGTGGACAAAGCATTGGTGTTTCGATATCAAATCTACGACATCCAGCGACAAGCACAAGAAATGTTGCATCGAGCAAACGCAAAAGCTAAGGCTCTACATGACAAGCATCATATCCCTCATTCATTCCAAATTGGGGATAAGTTCTGGTTACATCTCAATAAGGAACGCTTCACTAGCTGATACAAGAAGTTAAAACCTTTGCGATATGGTCCATACAGTATTCTTCAGTAGATTGGAGAAAACACTTTCTATCTCAACATTCCTTCATGCCTTGTAATACATCTGGTATTCAACGTGGATCTACTTTGACCATACCATGCACCACTATTCGAACAGAATGACCTACAAACAGCAAAACCCGACGACATCCATCCAGATGTTTAGGATCCTCTTCCTTGCGACACCATTGTGGGACGATGAGTACGTCGTACAAGGACAAACACAATTCCCTTGTTTTAGGTTACCAAATATGGATAGATCCCAGCACAAGGAAACTGGTACTCTGCTACTGAATTGACCGACAAGTTTCCTCACCTTCTCGAACAAACAATGGGTACCATTTTTTCTTAAGGAAGGAGGTCTGATCCATATCGTAGTTGGCATTGTTGTCGAATTCTAACATCCATTGCGACAAGTCATCGATGTCGACACAACTTCGACAAGTTTCGACTTCAACAAGAATTCGAAAACCTTCACAACTCTGACAAGTTCAACGACCTCAACAGTATCGCGGTGTCCACATACATCCTCGACTTACAACTTGCGATTGTCGAACTTCAACAGACTGTCTCTCTGTCTTCCACTCGACTATAACGGTTCAACTTCCGAAACTGTTCTAACTTCTCTTGTAACTGAACATAACGGGAAGGAACTCAAGCGTCTCAGCACATTCTATATAAGCATGTAAAACTATTGTAATATTATCAATTCATGATCTTTACATTATATCGAGTAACAGAGAAACTAGTTCGCATTCCTACATTTTGTTTGTGTGTTCATATAAGTTTCTGTCGTAGTGTATTCTTGCTTCGCTTCTCATTCTAATGCTTGGACTCCATAACAGAGATGACTCATTCAGTCGCACTGTTGTCACCCTTGTGCTTCCTGGCTGCGAGTGGATCACAACCCATGCATCAAAGTAGATGGATTTCTTCTTATATAAACATTGATAATAAGTTTTCTTCAGGTACAAAATAATATCAGCAAAACTTTTGAGGATGAATCCCATGATGAAATAAGCCCAAATGATTGTTCAATGCAAACAAAAATTAAAATTTGTATCTCCATAATCATGACTAATGGTAATCCAAAACCATTTGATATATTGATTGGTTCACGGTCATCCAAAACTTGTAATGTTCCCAGGGAGGATAATATAAGGTATTGGGGAGGTACCCAAGGGGATAATGAATGTAACGTGAATAGGACCTCTTGCTAGTTGGTGGTAATAAATATGTTGATTAGGTGGTTAGAATAAATAATATAATAATAAGGGTTATTTGACATAGAAATACTCATGAGGAAGTATACATACACACAAGTATGTACCTTATTAGATTTGAAGATAGAATATAAATATTAACATGAGAAAAACATCTAGATGCACACAATAAACCACAATATAATGAACCAATAATGTAGAAAAAACCCTTGAGGTAGGGTAACACCATTAAATATTCCTTATGGAAGGAATCACTCCACAACCCATGCTTGCTACAACTATTACATACAACATCTGACTTATTCAATACCATGATACTCGTGAGTATTTATATTTTCTCATGGGTAATCTGATGCAAAATACCCCTTACTATTATATTATTTCTTTTAACCTCCTAGTGGATTTAATTATTACCCACTAACTACCAAGTGAGCTTATTCACATTACATTTGGTATCCCCTTGGGTACCTCCCTATGTACCCTATATCATCCTCCTTAGGTATGTCACCTTAATAGATCCAAAGATCATTATAAACATCAACTTGGAAATAACACATAGATGCACACAATAAACCACAAGATAATGAACACAATAATATAGAGAAAACCCTTAACATAGAGTAACACCATTACATATGTATTATGGAATGAATCACTATGCAAGCAATGTTTGCTACAACTATTACACCGAACATCCAATTTATTCAATACAAATGATACTCATGCGTATTTATACTTTCTCATGGGGATTCATATGCCAACTACCCCTTAATATTAGATTATTTTTTATAACCACCTACTTCACATATTTATTACCCACCAACTACCAAGTGAGCCTATTACCATTACATTTATTACCCCCTTAGGTACCTCTCTAGGTACCCCATATTAACCTCCCTAGGTAAATAAAAAATTACTCATCATGGTTAAGAATAATTCAAAACTCATTGTATGTTGTTACGTTTTAGGGAAACGAAAACCCATGATGATGTATTGGTTAAGGGTAAACCACAAAATCCCTAGATGATTGATTATGCATTAAGGGGGAGCAAAAAAATGGAGCATCACACTCAAAGAAAAGGATAACAATGAGGATCATGATACAACATAACCAATGAAGATGCATGAAGACAAAGACAACAAAACCAAGCAATTAAAAGAACACTAAAAACACAAACAACAAGTAATCATTAAGGAGATGTGTTGGAGGATGCAACTCATACTTCTTGTAATGATTGAACATGAATACAAACAACAAGTATTCGATCAGGGGTATTGAAGGATATAGCACATAATTTTTATAATGATTGAGCCCATGACTCCTTGAACATGTGACCAAGAAATGTGATTTCTAAGAATAGGTAATAAGCACGTGGAGTGTTTATAAGAAGATACAGTTGAGATGTCTTGTGCCCCAATGAGGTGTTTAGTTGTTGTAGATGATAAGGTTCAAATTCCTTAGGCTCCAATGAGGTGGTCAGTTGTTGTATATGATTATGCAATCTTCAATGTCCCTATAATTATCCAGAACCTATAAATATGTATTGTGTATGCACAATTCAAAATATAATAAATTTTTATTTTGTATCTATCCTTTTTAATTATTTTCTTTGGAAGAGTCTACCAGTTTCCTTGTCCATGAGATTCCACAAGCTTCTCTATGTTATACAAGACAAAGATCTTCCTCAAGGATCCAATGCCTTTTTCAATTCAACATATAGATTAAAGCCCCTAGAGACATTCAAAGCCTATAAATATATACAATGTGTAAAAAAATTAAAATATAATAGAAGTTTATTTTATGTCTCTCTCTATGAATTTCTTTATCTATGAGTTTATATGTATTATATGAGACCAAGATAGTCCTCAATGTCCAGGGGCAATTTTCAATTCAACAATGAACAACATGGAGTAGGTGTTTTCCCATGTCTTAGAATTAATTCTCTTTCTCTCTATGATATTCTTATTATGTAATGAAGGGATTAGATATTTTTTTCAAGAGTCAACATATGAACAACATAAGTATTCTACTAATCTTTAGCATTAATTCTCTTTCTCTCTATGATATTCTTATTATGTAAATGAGGGTTTGGATATTCTTTATGTAAATTCTCAGTTATATATTTGTAGATAGAGGAAAAATAACATAACTCATAAATACAAAAACCCAATTTCAAGGTTTATAGTGGATGCATATGCCATGCTTGTATTTAAAGTGGTAAGTGTGTTCATGTTCTATGCATATTTAAGTAAGTGATTTTCTTGGATAGATTATCTAGAATAACTTGGAAGAAAAAATCTTCCAAGGAATTACCCAATGTTAAAAAGGTTTATGAACAATCCTTTGGTAGTCTCAAATGAAAAAAGAAATCCACCACATTCTATGATTGTGATCCTTGCACATTTGTCAAATGAATGTAATTTTAGAGCTCAAGAAGGCCAAGGAGATGGGTGAATCTCATAGTGAGGAGACAAAGAAGGAATGATCACGTGGATTTGGATTATAAGGAAGACTACAAAGACAAAATGGTTTATGGGGCACATGGTGATTCCATGTCGATGTGAATCGAAACAAGTCCTGTAACCAAATTGGCAAGGTTCATTAAATGCAAGTAGAATTGATTGGAAACATAATTGGTTATCCAAAAGTATATTTTACATAATTTTACACTAAACCTTAAACCATAAGTATATTTAGTATTTAATTGTATTCGTTTAAGTAATATATAAAAGAAGCTTATCGGGGTGTAGACACAATCAACCCCATGTCATGCGAATACCAAACCGACAACTAACTCCATGTCATGCGAATACCAAACCGCCCCAATTGTCGATTCCCAAGTGGTTTTCATTTTCATTTAAAAAATTTCATCCAAATTTTTTAAAGATAATAAAGTTGTTTCACAATAATGATTGAAATTTGACTTAAAAATTTTCATAAAAATAATAAAGTTGTTTTTAACTCATAACAATGTTGAAATTTCATAATTGAAAAGAAAAGTAAAGTAATCAATATTATTTTCATGCAAATTTTCCAATGGTGATAAGGTATAATGATTAAACGACATAGTAAAGAAGACATGTCAATGAAATCAGTAACATTGTTTCACCATTAAAAAAAATGAAAAAAAATGATCATTATTAAAATCCAATCCAATACAATCCTATTTTCTACCTACCGATTTTGATCTTTTGGTCAAGTCGAGACAATCCATCCTCTGTTCCACTTCCCTGTTCATTTTGTTATTCGCCTGCACATTGCACTTATATTTCCTTTATAACTCTTTTGTTTGCCTGCCAAATTCCATTGTTTTGTTTATCTTCCTCTCCGAGATCTCTTGCCTTGCTCCTCGGAAAGTGGGCTACTCGCTTGTCATAATGTTTCCTAACATGCTTCTCCTCCTTACCTGTATTCTTTCTCCCATCTCCTCCTCCATCATCCCAGTTAAAGCTCAATCTGACTATCCATCTTATGATGACTGCGCTCCTTACAGTTGTGGCGATTCCCTCATCCGATATCCCTTCGGAGCATGTGGCCTTCTACATGCTTCCTGTGAAGACAATCAGACCATTCTATATGACTCAGCCGGGGAAACCTATTTTCAGTGGAGAGTAATTGGAGATATCACAAATTCCTCTTACTCTACCAGAATCCTTCAAATAACCCCAGACTTTCTTCCTTCAGATGGTGACTCTACCAGTTACGATTGGTTGCTGAAAAGTGGATTCTTCGATCTTTCCGATTCAGACATGGCCGGGACAATTGTTAACTGTACACACCAACCGTCGGACATACATGTCAATAACGTCTCGATGCTCGATTGCACAGAAAGCAAAAACTATTGCTTCTATTACCCAGAGCCGGGCTTCCAAATTCCAAGTTGCGATAGCTATCCTGTAATCGTTCCAAAAATTAAAAGCTACAACATTACCGCCGATAAGGGTTTTCAACAACTCCTCCAAAGAGGATTCCAAATTTCATGGTCCATACCGGACCAATGTGAGTCGTGTCATAACACTGGAGGAAGATGTTACTCTTCTTTCAACTTTCTTTATGACTTCGGGGAGACTGGTTATGACACATACTGCATTTGTCCCAATGATGATGTCCACTACAATGACTGCAATGATGGTGAGACTCTCCATTTTGTGTTTCGCTACATCTATCTATGTTACCTGTCTCTGTTATCTCAACTTACTCAACAGTTTCTTTTTGTTTCCGTGAAGGATATGTGCAACGATATGGAAAATATGGAAAATATGGAAAGAGAATAATATCTGCAAAAGATATGGCAGGTTAATTGCTGCTCTTTATAACCGATCCATTCTTTAAGCTTGCTTATTTTTTATAATCTAATTACCATTTTCAACTTTATTTCCAGGGATATTTTTTGCAATATGTGCTATGTTTAGCATAGTAGTGGTTTCTTGCATAATGGTTCGTCGTCAAAGTTGTTGTTGGAATAGGAGTTCCAGTGCGGAGCAGCAGAGCATTAGAGCTTTTATGGACCCTGTTGATTCTAGACCTCCCTCCGTTGAAAATTTCTTGAATTATTATTGCTCACAAGCACCGGTTAGATATTCTTATAATCAGATTATAAATTACACAAACAATTTGTCACACAAGGTTGGCAAAGGAGGTTTTGGAACAGTTTATAAAGGAAAACTTCCCAATGGATGTCTAATAGCTGCCAAGATTTTGGATGAATCGAAACAGAGTGAGCAACAATTCATTGCAGAAGTGGCTACAGTGGGGACGACCTGTCACATTAACCTGGTGCGCCTTTTGGGTTATTGTTCCCAGGGGTCCAAAAGGGCTTTGATTTATGAATACATGGCTAATGGTTCTTTGGAGAAGTATATCCATGGAGACCATAAGGACGAGTTGGATTGGAAACAACTGTATTCAATTGCAGTTTGTACAGCTCGGGGAATTGCATACCTGCATGAAGAGTGCAGAAATCGCATTTTACATTGTGATATAAAGCCCCACAATGTTCTCCTTGATGATAATTTTTTGCCCAAAGTTGCAGATTTTGGTCTGGCTAAAATATCGGGTAGAGAAGAAAGCCATATCTCTGTCGCTAATAGAGGAACACTGGGTTACGCTGCTCCAGAGATGTGGTCAAGGATGTATGGGCCTGTCACTGATAGATCTGATGTCTATGGCTATGGTATGCTAGTTATGGAGATGGTGGGAGGAAGGAAGAACATTGATCTTGACAATCTAGAAAGTTCAAGCAAATTCTTTTATGCAGAATGGGCCTTTAAGCAAGTGGAAAATGGTCAGTTTGGAAATCTAAGAGCAGGAAACATGTCAGAGGAAGACGAAGGCATAGCCAAAAAGTTAAGTTTAGTTGGACTCTGGTGCATTCAGTTCAATGCCTCTCGTCGTCCCTCGATGAGCAAAGTCGTGAAGATGTTAGAAGGAGAAGTTAATATTACCACTCCTCCATTCCCATTTCCTGTGGACACACCTCTGCAGCCATCTTCTTCTAACCAATCTTCTTCAACTTATGCTTTGGAGATTCAAATGACAAATCCCACCAATAGTCAGACTGAATAACAGTCAAATCCCACCAGTAGCGTGGCTGCTAAAACCTCCAGGTAATGTAATATACAACAATGCATAGCATAAAAAATATACCTGCAGACAAAGTCGAGAAGTTAGCAATTGATTCCATTTAGCAGGTGCTATATTTACAAGGTATTAATTTATTAGCTTCAAACAATTTCAAAATTTTCTGTACAAGAAATAGATGTATTGTTTTATTGTGTCCCGATATTTTAGAGAGCCGAATGCTTCATCACTAACTTTTATAAGACCTTAATCAAAACTATTTACTGCACCTGTTCGGCATATTTTATAAATTCCTCTCAACACTTCAATCAAAACTATCTACTGCACTTGCTGGCATATTTTATAATCTCTAACCCATTCTAGTAAGCTTATTTGACCGTATTTGTGTCAAGATTTTTTTTTATCAACGATATCAATTTAAATTTAACTTTGTGCATGTGTTGCTGTCTTTGTGTTTTAACATTATAAATCCTCTTTACTTTCTATTTGCATGTATTCCGGAAATAAACAGTGTTTAGTAAATATAAATGATCATCCAATCTGCCAGATATTTCCTTTCTCCAAGTTGCCAAGGTTTGTTTTACATTTAGACTTAATTTTTTTTATTTTTGTTTGCATTTATAAAATTTTCATTTGCAAATTGTTTTCATAAGCTTGTATAAGGTGTGAATGGTTTGATTTCAATTATTTGTCACTGCTTCAGACTTTCAGTTATCTGGTTTTATACGGATACATCTTTAGATGAACAGTCACGTGAAATTATGATTACGATTAACTCTGAATGCCATGTTTTGAAAGCATGGAAATGTTGTGTTTTTGGTCTTTAACATTTTGATTGAAGCTTTTAAGGAATATTCTTAGGACAAGTAAGTTGATTTAAATGGCAAAATAAGTATGTTGAATCTTCTATTTTTATCTTATTCTTCCTTATATTTTAGTAGCAAAGTCTGATTACTTTGGATCTGTCATCAACTTGATAAGGGCCAAAATATGGTGAGCTATATTATTTTTAGATCTTTTTATGGAAATGCTTTGGTCATCTGTTCCATATCATGGGTTGGCTTAATGATGTAACTAATGAGATTTGTGACTGATTATTCTTGTAGGCAATTACACCTTGTGGAAACAGATTCAGCTTAATTCCGTGATCAAATTCATTACTCATGCGCTAACATGCTGCAAATTTAATTTTAAGTTATAAAAACATGATAGTCTTTTATGGATTGGGGTTATCAATATTGCTTAATTTGCACTAATGAGCAATTCTTATTATTCTTTAAAGTTTATTATTAACCCTTATTAATAATGTATCATGGTAATATTATTGTCGGATCAAAGTGGTCAAAGTTGCATATAGTGGTATTCTACACTCTGTATTTTTATGTTTCGTGTTGTTACATTAACCTAAATTCGTTTCTCCCGCAGATCTATCCAAAATCTCGACTTAATGATTATATTGATTTTATTCTATTCAAGGCATGTCATTAAATCAATTAGTGGTTCGAATTTAGATTACTTGATTTCAATTTATTTGACGGGAGCAATATTTTCTTTTATGCTAATCGTTGATACATGCAAAACCTGGTTTAGCATGGTTCAAACCCTGAACTACGAATTATGCCTGTGAAGGATACTTTACTCTATTGTTTCGGTATCATATATGATTACTCGTGGTATTTTTAGGGTTCAGTTTCAATCTCCTTTATTTCTTACTCATAACTATGAAGTCTATGTCAACCCATATTCAGAAATCTGGCACCAATTCTCCACGCAGTATTTACCATTATGGGTTAATTTGCATTTTGATAGAGCATAGGCTTATTGTTAAAAAAAAAACCAAAAAAAGCCATAAATGGTTTTCAAGAAGCCACCTTTGTGTTCGGATAAACCTTTGAAAAACGTACCTCAAGAATCTCCTCGAGTGGTAACGATGATCATGAGTCTACCCTCTTTGCCGAGACCAACAGAAGTCTATAATAATTGAATGACTTAACAAAGAAGAATGTGAAGAAAAGAGACTGATACCAATGCCATTTGTCTTATAAGGAAAAATTTAAGTGGATAATTTGAGTGTTTCATAAGGTGAGGTAAGTTAAGTCGATCATTCCAGCTACCTAAGTTTGACCCACCACCATCGCCATGGAAACATGAGTAACTGAGTTGAAATTCTATGCTAATTTAAATTGCATTTGCCAATTTAACTTGCATTAATCCCTACTAAATCATTAGTAAGCTTTATGCACGCATCAAATTTATTATTAAAATCTTTTAAGGTCAAAACCCATTAAAATGGAGGTGCCATATCATGTTGTAGTTTTGGTTTTTGTATTTGATGGTTTTGATCCTCTTCTTCAGCACCTCCATCGTGGCATCGTGGTATTTCGTCCCTATAGCTCTGTTTGGACTTGGATGTAGTTCAGAAGCCATGAATTAGTTTGAGCTAGTGCTGGTCGTTGAGGCCAAGCCACTGCCTCTACCCAAAAACTTTCCCTCGCACCTTTTGCTTGAAGCATGATCATTTTCTGCTTTTCTTCATACCTTTTGCATGATGCAGATTATAAAATATGTTCCTCTTCTGCATAAAAACAAATTTATATGAACTGTTTTTCTTCTGCAATTCTACAATTTATAGGATATGCACACAAACAAATTTAGCACTTAATTTAACTATATGAAAGACTCTTGCTATCATTATAGGGGTTAAGATTTGACAAGCTAGCTTCTTTCAATTTCTATCTATTATATGTAGTATGCGGTTTCTAAGTTTAAAAAACTGGTTTTCCGTCATAGTCTTTTGGTTTATTTTTGTCAAAATATAAATTGTCTTAGTTTGAAAGGGCGATTATGTTCTACAAGCCCTGGTTTACTCTTTGCAATCTTCATTTAAAAATAGGATTGAGAGAGTAACACATTTTAAAAATCACAAACATAAGCCCCTCCCAATCACAAGAATATAATTCATGACTATAGGACAAACTAATATAAATCTCGAGTAACTAACAACAATTCCGAATATCTTACTCATTTTGTTTTTTGCCTTAGTTGCGATGGTCGCAGCCTTGGTTTCCATGGCCATTTCCTTGGCATTTCATTTTCAGTTTGCAACTTGGTGAGGATAGAATTTCATTTCCAGTCTTCGAAGTCTAGGAACCATGTCATTGTTGCATGGTCTCAGAGCCCTGAACCTTCGGGAGGCTTACCTGTTCCATTCTTTAAGTAGCACCTAGTATTTCCCTTTAAACTGTTCATTTGGAATAAAATTATACATTGATGCCTACGACAACCTAAAATTTAAAAACCAATTACCATTAAACCAAACATGAGGCAATTCCTTGACAGAAAAGAGCAATTTATTGAACCAATAGAGTAGATGTAGATAAACATTGTGTATCTTACCTTCCATAGTGAAGCATATGGTGAATTTATAAATTTCAGGTGCAGTGAAAGCACCTCCATGGTCATCTTCATTGTGTTGTTACAACCACAACGATTTTGTCATTGACATCTTTTTATCGAGAGGAAGGGACGACAATTCCTTTCCTAGCTATAGAAAAGATGTATTTGAGAAGACATATGGATGAAATACTTTATATACTATTGAATTCATGTTCGAACTTCGATGTCAATGGAAATTCTATTAGATTAGTAAAGACAACTGCATTCTACATTTTTATATTTCAATTCATAAAACCATCAATGGTATCTAATACCGTTTTAATCGAATAATGCTACTAAATTGCCTGTTTGCAGGCTATACAGAGAGACTGTTCCACCATGAATAGATGCAGAGCAACAAGGAGAAAATAAAACCTGTAATAATAACAATGGAGCCCAGATTGACCATTTAGTTAAAGACCCTCCTCTATGTAAAGCAGCTGCTAGGACTGAATTTTTCCCAGGTGAAAATGCTATCAAATATATAGCTACACAAGCAGACCAATGGATATATCTTGGGTTTATATATTGAGATATTCATGGATGGATTGTTCATTAAACTTTCTATCTCCTCCGCCTGAGCCTCCCTCCTCAGATTCAACCTCCACCTGAGAATCCCACCACCGTTGCTGCTCCCTCCGGCATGAGCCTCCCATCAATGTCTTAACCCTTAGAGCTTGAGGTTTTAATTCTTGAACTAAAGGTGAAACAAGCATGCTAGATACAGTTTTGGCCCGACCAATTTATTGGGTGAATTAGCTCAGAACATATATTGTCGATACATGAACCAAAGGTGAAACAAACAAGCTAAAATTAGATGTTGAAGCAAGCTCTGGAAATCGAATGGGAAAGCAGGAACGTGGAATCCCTCGCTGGTCATTATCCGAGGAGCAGGTAGAAAAGACGGTGAAGGCAAGCAAGCTTAACTGGAGTGCACAGATGCTCTATAGAGAGCCACAAGGACGTAGGCATGCAGATAGTGGGAGAAGTAGACATTGGCAACTGTTTCATGCAAACACTAAGCAGGCAGGCAGATAGCGGGACAACTTTATCGGAATTTACGTTCATACAATAAAATAGCAGGACAACTTTCTCAGAATTTACGTTCATACAATAAAATATTTCTCAATACATGTAGACAAGATTCCAATATTTTAGTGGAGGACCATCATTATCTGGTTTCGATAATGTAAAATTCATCCATGACATCTCATGCCTTTGTACAGGAAAGGTAGGTTCACACAGTCACGCGACCAATGTTGCATATGTTGGGTGGCACTTAAAGATGAGGTTGCACCAAAGAAAATACATATTGCTCTGCCTTCGTGTAAACAAATGTCCGATTGAACAAAATGCAGGTTAAAACAATCCCGACTCTAAAGAATCTCTTGTAATTGCCTTTGGTGTTGCCGTAGATATGGAGCTAGGTCAAGTCCAATTACAAACATAGTCAGAGCTGAATCCTCCAGTTGCGACTATTAACAAAGAGACCAGACGTGCTCTAAGATGATGTGTTTTAAAACTTGAACTACAACTTAGCGAATGTTAGCTTTATTGAATATTATTTTAATGTTTCATTTTTTAATGGCAAATTTATACTTACACAATTAGAATATTGCATTCAAAGAAAAAAAACGTGACCATGACACTCATGACTTGAAAGCTCTTATAATTTATATGTCAAATAAAGCGGATTAATGTTTTCTTTAATATAAACAACTATATACTTACAAAACTCCAATGCATGAAAAAAAAAACGTGTCCATGGAAAATATGACTCAAAAGATTTAAAATTTATTTTTCTAAACGTGTCCATGGAAAATATGACTCAAAAGATTTAAAATTTATTTTTCTAACACAATCATGTTGCACAACGCTGAAAAGTAGATGCAATATTATTTCGAAGATTTATCTTTACTATTCTTATATTCACAATTGTATTCTTGTTGAGTTACTGTTCTTATATTCAAAAAAGCTTCTTCACGCTCATTTTACAACTCATTTTCAATAAAAATAGCAAGCTAAATAATTAAGGACATATACTACTACTCCAGTGATATATAAACTAGAAAACATAAGTATATATGAACTAAAAAACATGTTCTTTTTATTAGTTAGAGATGGATCTTTTTTATATTTCAAATTCAAACCATATATTTCAATGCAGAAAAATCCAAACTTACTCGACAAAAACAACCAAATAACCAAATAGCCAACATTCAAACCTACTCGATAACAACAACCAAATCGCCAACGTCCAAACCTATGAGTATCAACTCGCCCAACTAATCCAGTACCAAGTCATGCAATTCAGCAGGGACATCGCCATCCCATGGAACTTGTTTAATAAAGTATCTTTCAACTAATTGAGATAAACAAAAGATAAAATAAGGTTAAAAAGGAGAATTTGTGGTGGAGGTGGCAACAAAAAAAAATCATTTTTTCTTGCAAAACACTCTTGTTAGCAAGCAACTCATAATTATGAATGGGCTATTTACAAGAACCTTCACCTTGTCAAAATGCATAGGATATAGATAGATGAAGGGATTAAGATTCTAGTTTCTCAATGTGAAAGGCCACTAACTCAACATATTTTAATCCTTTAATCATTATATTATATCTATCTATTAAGAAAATGTTATGTTATTATCCTTGGGTGTTCCTATGAAGATGGGTAACACTTTCACCCTAGCTTCATTATATTATATCTATCTATTAAGAAAATGTTATGTTATTATCCTTGGGTGTTCCTATGAAGATGGGTAACACTTTCACCCTAGCTTGTGAAAATGAGCACCTACTAAGGAGAATGGACACCTTAGTAGCAGTTCAAAAACAATAAAATAAACCTAAAGTAAATGACAGAAATAAGAAACTAAATCTAAGCATGTGCATGGACATTTATCAAATAAATTTGCAGTAAAAGACAGTAAACAGTAAGCATTCATAGATTTTTCATGCAACATAAATATAAAAGAGAGTTATATCTTTTCATTAAATGAAAATGGATTTTTTAGATGAAGTTTTACCTCAATGATGAGGTTGATGGAGCTTTTGCAGCCGTAGGGACGAGATGCTCCAATGCTCCAAGGTCTCCTTCTCTTCTCCAAATGCTAAGATGGTTGGCCAAAGGGGCACTCAAGTGGTGAAAGCTAGCTCAAAATGGATGGCTAGGGTATTGGGAGTGATTTTGGCAGCATAAGGGTAAATTGGATTGTGGATGAATAATAGGAGGCCTCCATCACCTATTTATAGGTTTTTGAGTGGTGGAGTATTGACCCATGGTATTGGGTATCACATGGTTTAGGTTATTGGTTTAGGGTTTCTTTCCTTCGTTTTCCCTCTTTTTTCCTTTTTTGAATTAATTTTTGAATTTTATTCCCTTTTATTTGATTTTTTGGGAATTTTGGGCCTTTTTGGAGGGTTTTTGGTATTTTTGGAGGAAATTTAATTATTTTGAGGAGAAAAAGATTGATTTTGGCCTTTTTGGTGACCATTTGAAGGTTTTTTGAGGCTTTGGAGGCTAAATGGTGGAAAAAGTGGACAAATGGGTCATGTGGCTAGGGAGATGAGCTAGTGAGCATTTTTTTGGTGTTAACAGATTTCCTCTTGATGTGTGAGGGAAGGAGCTCATCGTATGGCTGATAGACATCATAGTTTCTTTGTCTTTTTCCTGGGGTGTGAAGGAGAGAAGAGACTGATTGGAGACCGGAACAACGACCCCATACAAACTACAAAAACTGAACATACATGGCCTCAAAATGAATGAGGAATAATCTCTGATATATGGACGAGGCAGGCATACCCATGCTCATATCAATATATACAAAATAATAATAATGAGGTCCAATGGGATCTGAATAATACATGGAGAACTGTTGTGTACATCATAATGGTCCAGAGGGGACACAAAACTGGGATATACTCATGGTCCTTCCATGACTGATCTGAAGCATTGATATACTGGAATGACAACAGTCGCTCTGAATGTGGCACCAGAAGAACTGATGAGTTGTTGGATCTAAAGGGGTCCAATAACTGGGTGGACTCAATGACTAAGAGTCAGAATATCATTGGTACACTGGAATGTATCTGAATGGGGTACTCGAGGAAGCAAATAACTAGGGTACTTCTGAATATTGTCACCAAGCACAGCGCGGATATCCGTGACAACATACAACTGAGGGGTTCTGAAGTAGACTCACCAATGTGCTAGAGTCAAGGGACATTTGCGGTCTTCGACTAATAACTTAAGGGATCAATACCTTGCACAAATCGCAACGGTGCGATCAAGGTGTTGAATTCAAGCATGTGAGAAACAACCATTCAAAGAGGCACTAAGGACTCCTCTCAAAATGGTCCGTAGGCACTCACCACTGATGGTGATGAGTCCAAGGCACAGGGACCTCTGGGTCTATCCTCTAGAATAGATTAGCTGGCATCGACAGAGGGAGACCTGCAACTACCAAGGCAATGATGTTTCCTTGATAGGAGCACGAGGTGTACAACCAAAAAGTGATAGTACTGAAGGGCGGACTGACATACTTTGGGGGTGGGGAACAACTGAGGTGGTAGAGTGGGGGGGGACTCAAACTTCCTCTGTTCAAAGTAATATGGTATGGCTAACCTGGCAGCATAGGAAACTGACTTCGGGTACGGGGATCATAGCTTAAGGGACCAAGGACTATGACTGCAACGGGAGAGACTCAGGGGGACAAACTAACGAATGATATGTCATGTCCCCATATTTTTCTATGGTCCATGGGGTAATTTTGGCCTAGGTCACCTAGGCAATCATTATTTAATTAATGAGTAAGTATGGAAACTACCTCATGAAAGATGCCTAAGGTTGTATTTGGGAATTAAATGGACAAGGTGGCCCCCCCATGTAGTTATTAACCCCATGACTAAGTCTAAGTGATTAATTAAATGAGAATTTAATTAATGGGGAAGTTTTGAGGCAATTACTATAGTGGTTAATTAATTCTGAATTAATTAATTAAATTTTGAAGTCTGAATTAATTCTGAGAATTATAATATTTTAATAATAAATATTAGCAAGTGGTGATGATATTCCTAGGAAATTCGAATTGGTAAGTGAGGCAAACTTTCCTAAGTGGTAAAGTCTCAGAAAAGCTAAGGAATGTAGTGGAGACAAGTTGGCAAGATGAACCCAAAAAGTAAACTGACAAAAGCTGGCAAAATCAGACAAAAGCAGGAAAGAGGAAAGTAAAGAAAGTGGAAAGATTCAGAAAGAAAATAGCAACAACCGGAAAAGCTACCTAAAGTGCACTTGCCCAAATTTAGTGAAGGAGGTGAAGGAAAGAAAGTTTTGAAAGCTCAGAAGTTGCTATTCTCCTCAAGAAAGACGCTCTCATGGCTTTGGAGTAGAATGGGCAAGTGGGTAACCTACTCTTAGAGGTCACCAAGCCAAGAAATTGTTCAGCAGGTCATCATGAAGTTTATAAAAGAATCCAACAAACTCCATTTGAGAACTTTTGATCATTTATGTTTTTCTCATGAGAGCTCTGATGCTTCTCTAGTTGAGTGATGTGCCTCAGCTGTGCTTCTTGGGTGATGTGCCCCAAGGCCCTTAGTTTCTAGAGAGTGTTGTGCAGGTCCATGTCAAGATATTGTAGCCAGTAACATATGCTTCCAGCCTCCATTGAAGATCTATAGTCATTCGGGAGAACAAGTTCCTCCAACAGTGATTCTTCAGCTAGTTTTGGTGAAGATCCATCCATTGAAGAAGATAGAACTTGGGAGTTCTCCCAGGGTCTGAAGGAGAGTTGGTGCAGCCATTGTTGCAGACATCAAAGGTGTTCAATATTAGTAACCAGCTTCAGATCAGATCCATACTTCTCTTCTCACTCGTTCTCCATTCACAGCTAAATCTAGAGGAGTTTTCCCTGAAGGAGAGGGTTGACCTAGTGAATGCGCTCCAGAAAATTTCAGAAGCTCAGTAAGAAGCCATTTATAGTCATATGACCTGTAGATGACCTGATCATATCACCATAACATATCCACAGTAATATTCTATTTCTTCTCTTCATTCTCCATCAAATGTAATGAATATTTATCCTGTGAGGCACTGTTGTGTTGGGAGATAGTTAAATCAATAAAAGAAGGATTCTGATATATTATTTTCGACCTGCATATGTTCAATATGTTATATCAGATCATTATTTAATGTAATAGCATATTTTATCATTTATTGGAGAAGTTTAAAGGATTAAAATGCAAGACTAGCTAGTTTGGTGCTTAATCTAGACTAGTTTCACCATATTTGATGTTGAATCTTTTCTGAGGATCCATTTTGCATTCTGTCAGTTGGAGGAGGTTGTTAGTTCAATATAATATCCATATCAGTCCCTTTAATAAGAATTTGAATGATTTTAACTTCATTTTGAAAATCCTGTATTGTGACTAGCTCAGTTGTCCACCATCTGCAAATAATACCCAAATTGTTCCAAACCTTTCCAAGTCAATCCAGTCTTTATTCCAGCATTCCTTATGAGTTGTATGACTAATATATCTCTATCCTCAACACCTTTAACCCTTACCCAATCTTGTTGGCATATGCTAGAAGCCCAGGAAGCCTCGAAGTAGGAAATAGATTCATTCTATTGGTGAAAAGTGAATGGCTCTAGTACTTTGTGCCAAGGAATCCTGCTAAAAACATATTTTGCTGCTGCTGCACCTAATCCCATATAAATTCCAGAATCAAACTTTCATCCCACCATCCTCATTTTGCACATCAATACCCCTCACTTACCTCCCGTCCGGTTCGAAGGATTTGCCACAAAATTTCACTAGTAAAAGTTGTAAAAGTTTTAAAGTGGAGTTAATATCTGGGTCAGATCTTGCCTAGGATATTACATGATATCAGGAGACTCTAAGGGTGACCCATCACAGAATACTCTGAACAAAGGTGACCATACTGGGGAAGCTTCCATAATAGTGTAACTAGATATGATCTGTTGTGGCGGCGAGAGGCACCGTTGGGGCCTTCTTCATGGTTTAAGGAGCTCAAAGAAGGGATAGAAGTGCGTTCAAAGTGGTACTGTCATGTGGATTGGTACGAGCCCAGGATATTTCATGCTCGTAAGTGCTTTCAATTTTAAGGAGTCTGAAAGCGATAAGAAGACTCTGAAATGGTGGAGAGGTACCGTCATGTGGATTTATACGAGCCCAGGACGGTGAGTGCTCATGGTTGCTTTCAATTTTAGAGAGTCTGAAAGCAGTAAGAAGACTCCAAGGGGGTTCTTTTTCGTGTGTTATTCTCCAAGTCCTAAAAAAGCATAAAAGCACAGCACAGCCCGGATATCCAGGACAACATACAACTGGGGGGTTCTGAAGTAGACTCACCAATGTGCTAGAGTCAGGGGACATCTGTGGTCTTTGACTAATAACTGAAGGGATCAATACCTTGCACGAATCTCAATGGTGCGATCAAGGTGTTGAAGTCGAGCATGTGAGAAACAAAAATTCAAAGAGGCACCAAGGACTCCTCTCAAAATGGTCCATAGGCACTCTCCAACAGTGATTCTCCGGCTAGTTTTGGTGAAGATCCATCCATTGAAGAAGATAGAACTTGGGAGTGTGCCCAGGGGCTGAAGGAGAGTTGGTGCAGCCATTTTTGCAGACATCAATGGTGTTCAAGATCAGTAACCAGCTTCAGATCAGATCCATACTTCTCTTCTCACTCGTTCTCCATTCATAGCTAAATCTAGAGGAGTTTTCGCTGAAGGAGAGGGTTGACCCAGTGAATGCGCTCCAGACAAGTTCAGAAGCTCAGTAAGCAGCCATTTACAGTCATATGACTTGTAGATGACCTGATCCTATCACAATAGCATATCCACAGTAATATTCTATTTCTTCTCTTCATTCTCCATCAAATGTAATGAATATTTAGCCTGTGAGGCACTGTTGTGTTGGGAGACAGTTAAATCAATAAAAGAAGGATTCTGATATATTATTTTTGACCTGCATATGTTCATTATGTTATATCAGATCATTATTTAATGTCATAGCAGAGTTTATCATTTATTGGAGCGGTTTAAAGGATTAAAATGCAAGACTAGCTAGTTTGGTGCTTAATCTAGACTAGTTTCACCATATTTACTGTTGAATATTTTCTGAGGATCCATTTTGCATTCTGTCAATTGGAGGAGGTTGTTAGTTCAATATAATATCCATATCATTCCTTGTAATAAGAATTTGAATGCTTTTAACTTTGTTTTGGAAAGCCTGTATTGTGACTAGCTCAGTTGTCCACCATCTGCAAATAATACCCAAATTGTTCCAAACCTTTCCACGTCAATCCAGTCTTTATTCCAGCATTCCTTATGAGTTGTATGACTGATATATCTCTGTCCTAAACACCTTTAAACCTTACCTAGTCTTGTTGGCATATGATAGAATCCCAGGAAGCCTTGAAGTAGGAAATAGATTCATTTTATTGCTGAAAAGTGAATGGCTCTAGTACCTTGTGCCAATAAATCCTGCTAAAAACATATTTTTCTGCTGCTGCACCTTATCCCATATAAATTCCATAATTAAACTTTCAACCCACCATCCTCAGTTTGCACACCAGTACCCCTCACTTACCTCCCGTCCGATTCGAAGGATTTGCCACAAAATTTCACTAGTAAAAGTTGTAAAAGTTTTAAAGTGGAGTTAATATATGGGTCAGATCATGCCCAGGATATTACAGTGGTATCAGAGCTCTTTCCTCTACTCCTGTGGAAAGAAGAATCTTAATTTAATGAATTGGCAGTCATGTCAATATTTAGTGAAGAAGATTCTTACTCCGATGAGGATTTTTATGAGCAATATGATGACGAATTTGTTGAGCGATATGAAGAGTATTGTAGACAGTATGAGGAAGAAGAACTCTGAGAAGTACCCTCTGCAAGTATGACCCATGAAATCATGATTGGCAGAATAAGTTATGGTTATTCTGATAGCTATATGCAGGAAAAGGTTGTATGTTCTACAGCCAAATATCAACCTACTTCTGAAGAGTACCTAAAAGAAGCAAGAGCCTCAGTGGATGGATGTTATTTACACCTCACAAGAATGTTTGGATCCTCTTCCAAAAGAGCCTCCAAGAATCCTGACCCTAAAACAACCAAGGCAGAAGCTTCACTATTTTGTTTGGGGAAGCAAGAACCAAAGACTAATCATGAGGTTGTTGATAGATTGGGAGCAGAATCTACTGCAAGATTCTATGTAGAGGATTCCAAGATCTCCTCAGAGGAGCTTGGTAAGCTTAAGGATGGTAAGGCATACTTTGGATCAGATCCAAAAGAAGAACCTAAATCAGATCCAAAGACACCACATGAGCTTCACAAGGAAGTAGAAATTGACCACACATCAGTTAGATGTGAACTAGTAGAATCAGTGGTAGAACAAGGCACCATAACTCCACCCATTGAAGAGAGAAACATGATGCAAAAGTATGGACCACTTTCATATTTTTGTACTAATTTGTGTCATGATGATGTTGCAGCCACATCAGAAGATAATTACTGCATAAGGGATTCCCTGGATGTTGAGTTTCATATCCTTGGTGATAGGGGTGAATGTAGTGACCAAACTGAATCACTAGAAGGGTGTTTGCAAGATGCCTACATGGATAGAAGAAAATCTATTGAGGAATGTTTTAAGTGTGAGGAAGAATCTAAAGATATGTACTCTCACATATTTGTGGGGGACATGTAGATTCCCATTGATGAAGGTGTGGTGGGTGCAATATCCATGGGGAAAGAAGAAGTTCTGGCAACAACAGAAACTGAAAATGAGAAATTGATGGAAGGCCAAACTACCAACACTCCACCTCATAAGGAGGATAACATGACACCTGGTGAGTTATTAAATTCTAATTTTTATGTGTCATTATTTCAGCCTGATATGGCAGCCATTTCCATTGAAAAATTTAGAATGGTTGACCCCCAT
The DNA here is from genome assembly GCA_027924585.1 of Larix kaempferi. NCBI lineage: Eukaryota > Viridiplantae > Streptophyta > Pinopsida > Pinales > Pinaceae > Larix > Larix kaempferi. The sequence continues at coordinate 813,942 of BSBM01000697.1, read as the reverse complement.
AGTGATGAGGTTCATAATTCTGGTGTTAAAAAGGAAAGTAGTATGAAGGCTGAAAATTTAAGAGAAGATCTTTCTGTTGCATCAAGGATGAATGAGCACTTATGTTGCAGCCCAAATTATGTTTTTGAGGACCTGGAAGATGAAAATATTGCAGTAGAAACATATAGATCAGATTTCAAAACTTCAAGTGCACCACATGAAATTGTTCTGGCGATGGGAAATGAAGAGGAGAAACATCTGCAAGGACCTCATCTTCTTGCAGGATCTTTAAAGATGGATGAACATAAGATCCAAGAAGCCCTTCAAACCCTCAATTACACACATTCCTTAATAAATAACCTTTGTTGGAATTTGGGGGAGCAGTCTTCCATGAGATACATGGAAGAATTTTAGGAAGCCATGGCAAGCATAAAAGGTAAATTCTTGAACCTGATTTTTGATAGAGATAGTTTGTTGGAGATTGTAAAGTTGTTTCATGGTGCATCCATGAAGGATGATGAAGAGATCAGAAATCTCAATGAGGAATTAATGGCCACCCAATATTCTTTGAGAAGCACTCAAGTGCCCTCCAAGAATGCCAGACAGAAATATTGCAGCTTCATGAAAAGTTGCAAAGATCCCCCCTACCCTCCTACACACCATTCAGTAAACTTCATTTGGCTGAAAGCATTCTTGAACATAGGGAGGAACTTCATGAAATGGTGGAACATGAGTATCATTCATTTTTATATGTGCTTGAAGAGTGTGCAGAACAGTTTGATGAGAACCAAGCACTTGACTTTTTTCCAAGGGAACTTGAGTTGTTCCTTGAAGACAGTCACTCTCCCATGGAAGAGTGGGATGAGAGCACCCAATTTGGGCCAGCCAATGATGGAGAATTTGCAGCCATAAGTCTGGTTACTGAAGGTTGCAAACATGCAAAGAAGGTCCATAGTTCTTTCCCACATGTCCTAGATTCAGCGACACCACTGGGGAATGAACAATGGGTGAAGAAATTTTTCTGGTTTGTGTCACATGTACAGCAGAAGGATCATGAACTGTCCCCATGGGAGATAGATCCTATTACAGAAGAGATGGTTGATTATAGCTCATATAAATAAACAAGCAATATCTTGGATTCATCCACAGGATGGATGAATAGAGGCATCACTGAAATAGAAAATATGAAAGATAAAAGTCTTATGTTTTGTTGCAAGAAAATTGTTTTTAATATTGTTGATTTTTCTATGATTTGCAAGCAGCAAAAAAAGCATAATTTGCAGCCATTGGAGGTCATTCATCCACATATGGATTGGGTGAAATATTACCTGGCAAACATGAAATCTCCTTGCAAAAATGTTTCTTCTTATGGTCAAGGGAAGGCAGCTAAGCAGGAAAGTTACCAAGATAAATTAATGGAACATTTTACTCGCAGAGATTGGCCTATGTGGAGGGAATCCACATGCTTGGAGGTATGTTTGCATTTTTTCTCCAATGGCAGAGAGATGAGCCATTGGATGTTTTCACTTGAAGAAGCATTTTTCTCTCTACTTGGTTTGGTTGGCAGTAATGTCCTTTCAGTTATTCCCCGGATGAAAGGGCACATGTTTGATGATAGATTCTTTAAACTGATTCTGAAGATTGAGAAAATGCAGTTGATACTTTGGGATCCGGGCATTCACGGGAGTGACAGATTGCCAAAGGTGACAAAAAATTTTGGTCCTTGCAGGAGAATCAGTGGGATCCAGGAATTCTACTCAAGTTATCCTAGCTGGGTTGAAAATTTTGTTCATTGCTGGTTAATTGCAGTTATAGATTACAGTGCAGTTGTTCTTCATTTTTTTTGAAGGCCCAAGTTTAATTTTCAGACTACACAGTGAATGGGGACAATTATAATTAGAGTGGTGCAGCAGAAGCTAGGTGGAATCCTTACAATGCTTAAGGACAAGCAATCTTAGGAAGGGAGGACTGTCATGTCCCCATATTTTTCTATGGTCCATGGGGTAATTTTGGCCTAGGTAACCTAGGCAATCATTATTTAATTAATGAGCAAGTATGGAAACTACCTCATGAAAGATGCCTAAGGTTTTATTTGGGAATTAAATGGACAAGGTGGGCCCCCCATGTAGTTATTAACCCATGACTAATTTTAAGTGATTAATTAAATGAGAATTTAATTAATGGGGAAGTTTTGAGGCAATTACTATAGTGGTTAATTAATTCTGAATTAATTAATTAAATTCTGAAGTCTAAATTAATTCTGAGAATTATAATATTTTAATAATAAATATTGCTAATAAATATTAGCAAGTGGTGATGATATTCCTAGGAAATTCGAATTGGTAAGTGAGGCAAACTTTCCTAAGTGGTAAAGTCTCAGAAAAGCTAAGAAATGTAGTGGAGACAAGTTGGCAAGATGAACCCAAAAAGAAAACTGACAAATGCTGGCAAAATCAGACAAAAGCAGGAAAGAGGAAAGTAAGGAAAGTGAAAAGATTCAAAAAAGCTTTCAGAAAGAAAATAGCAACAACCAGAAAAGCTACCTAAAGTGCACTTTCCCAAATTTAGTGAAGGAGGTGAAGGAAAGAAAGTTTTGAAAGCTCAGAAGTTGCTATTCTCCTCAAGAAAGGCGCCCTCATGGCTTTCGAGTAGAATGGGCAAGTGGGTAACCTACTCTCACAGGTCACCAAGCCGAGAACATGTTCAGCAAGTCATCATGAAGTTTATAAAAGAATCCAACCAACTCCGTTTGAGAACTTTTGATCATTTATGTTTTTCTCATGAGAGCTCTGATGCTTCTCTAGTTGAGTGATGTGCCTCAACTATGCTTCTTGGGTGATGTGCCCCAAGGACCTTAGTTTCCAGAGAGTGTTGTGCAGGTCTATGTCAAGATATTGCAGCCATTAACATATGCTTCCAACCTCCATTGAAGATCTACAGTCATTCGGGAGAACAGGTTCCTCCAACAGTGATTCTCCAGCTAGTTTTGGTGAAGATCCATCCATTGAAGAAGATAGAACTTGGGAGTGCGCCCAGGGGATGAAGGAGAGTTGGTGTACCCATTGTTGCAAACATCAAATGTGTTCAAGATCAGTAACCAGCTTCATATCAGATCCATACTTCTCTTCTCACTCGTTCTCCATTCACAACTAAATCTAGAGGAGTTTTCCCTGAAGGAGAGGGTTGACCTAGTGAATGCGCTCCAGACAAGTTCAAAAGCTCAGTAAGAAGCCATTTACAGTCATATGACATGTATATGACCTGATCCTATCACCATAGCAGATCCACAGTAATATTCTATTTCTTCTCTTCATTCTCCATCAAATGTAATGAATATTTAGCCTGTGAGGCACTGTTGTGTTGGGAGACAGTTAAATCAATAAAAGAAGGATTCTGATATATTATTTTAGACCTGCATATGTTTAGTATGTTATATCATATCATTATTTAATGTCATAGCATATTTTATCATTTATTGGAGCAGTTTAAAGGATTAAAATGCAAGACTAGCTAGTTTGGTGCTTAATCTAGACTAGTTTCACCATATTTGCTGCTGAATCTTTCCTGAGGATCCATTTTGCATTCTGTCAGTTGGAGGAGGTTGTTAGTTCAATATAATATCCATATCAGTCCCTTTAATAATAATTTGAATTCTTTTAACTTCGTTTTGTAAATCCTGTATTGTGACTAGCTCAGCTGTCCACCATCTGCAAATAATACCCAAATTGTTCCAAACCTTTCCAAGTCAATCCAGTCTTTATTCCAACATTCCTTATGAGTTGTATGACTGATATATCTCTGTCCTAAACACCTTTAAACCTTACCCAGTCTTGTTGGCATATGCTAGAATCCCGGGAAGCCTCGAAGTAGGAAATAGATTCATTCTATTGTTGAAAAGTGAATGGCTTTAGTACCTTGTGCCAAGGATTCCTGCTAAAAACATATTTTGCTGCTGCTGCACCTAATCCCATATAAATTCCAAAATCAAAATTTCATCCCACCATCCTCATTTTGCACACCAATACCCCTCACTTACCTCCCGTTCGGTTCGAAGGATTTGCCACAAAATTTCACTAGGAAAAGTTGTAAAAGTTTTGAAGTGGAGTTAATATCTGGGTCAGATCTTGCCTAGGATATTACATGATATCAGGAGACTCTAAGGGTGACACATCGCAGAATACTCTGAACAAAGGCGACCATACTAGGGAAGCTTCCATAATAGTGTAACTAGATATGATTTGTTGTGGCGGCGAGAGGCACCGTTGGGGCCTTCTTCATGGTTTAAGGAGCTCAAAGAAGGGATAGAAGAGCATTCAAAGTGGTACTGTCATGTGGATTGGTACGAGCCCAGGATAGTTCGTGCTCATAAGTGCTTTCAATTTTAAGGAGTCTGAAAGCGATAAGAAGACTATGAAATGGTGGAGAGGTACCGTCATGTGGATTTATATGAGCCCAGGACGGTGAGTGATCATGGTTGCTTTCAATTTTAGAGAGTCTGAAAGCAGTAAGAAGACTCCAAGGGGGTTCTTTTTCGTTTGTTAGTATCCAAGGCCTGAAAAAGCATAAAAGGATGCAATGAAGAACACTTCTAGTTGATGTGACTAGAGTATTCCTTTTTTGTAATTAGTCTACAAGGTCCGGAAAAGGGATAAACTTATACCAGGTAGATGCCCTTTCAGATACTTTTAGTGAGCATGAAAGGAAGCAAGATTGCTCGGCGATCTTTTAATTTTTTTAGGATTCAGAAAAGAGCTTAACAAAAACTCCCTAAGTGCCTTTTTTGTAAAGGAATTGCTCGGCACGAAAAATGGGTAAAAGGATACCGAACAAAAGTAATGGCCAAGCAAGGAGGAAGTGTTCAATCAAGGGATAAGTATGGGAACCAAGAACATCAATGGGGGGGGAACACTGATGGGGCCTCCTTGTGGGTTGATGAATGGTGGAAAAATAATGCAATAACTACAGTATGGATGGAGTGAAGGGCTCATGGATAGGTCGTGATGCAAAAATCAGTAAGACATGAAGGCAACTGATGTGGCACGCAAATTGAGGTGGCTAGGTGTATGGACAAAATGTCAAAAACAAATTTTGGTGAGAGAGAGAAATGATCTCAAGCATCATCACGGGTTCGGAAGGTTGAATCCGATGGTATAAAAATCATCAAAAACTGAAAAACGGTCGATGTGGCACGCAAATCGAGGTGACGAGGGGTGTGTGAAAAACACTCAGAAAATATGGTGGCGAGAGAGAGAAATGATCTCAGGCATCATCAAAAGTGCGGAAAAATGAATACAGCGATACAAAAAATGTCAAAAACTAAAAACGGCCTGTGTGGCATAGAAATCGAGGCGATGAGGAGCGCTAAAAAATGTCTGAAAAAGGGTCTGGTGATTTCGAGAAATGGTCTCAACCACCGTGAAGGTCTCATCGTGTTGAATCCAGTGGTATCAACAGTTTGGGAAACGGACCTTGTATGACTCCGGAATGGCTAAAAGAAGAATTGGTCAAATGTCTATAAATAGTAAGTGGACCCAAAGTGACATGTGTCATTTGCACGGTTGAGTTTGACAGGAGAATTGAGTGAACTAGAGGTGATTTGGCATTTGCGGAAGAAGTGACCGGCGAATTTTTCATTTCGCGAGTTGCAGGTAACCCTCTTATCACTTCTCTTTGATATTATTTTTTTTTTCGAGGGGGGGGCAATTTGGTCCTCAGGGGAGGTCTACCGGTCACACTGGGTGACCAATATGGTAAAACGCGGGTTCCGAGGTGAGTTGTGCACTCCGGAGCACGGCGTTGGGTGTGGTAGCTACGCTTTCAGAGCGTGGCTGCGGCACCCACATCCGCGCTTTTTGAGCGCGGCTGTGGCTCCCATAGCCGTGCTACTTTCCGAGCGCGGTTGTGGCTCCCACAACTGCGCTTTCCGAGCTCGGATGTGGCTCCCACAGGCATGCTCTGGAGCGTGATTGCGGGCTCCACAGTTGCACTTGGGAAGTGCACTTTTCAAGGAGAAAAGCACGCTCCAAAGGGCACATGTGGGGTTTAGGTGCCTCAGAAATCGTTTCGTAGTGCCATTTTGTCGGTGCACCAATCCGGAGGAGATCGATGGAGTATTTTATGTGGTTCTGATGATATTTCATTGTGTGGTTTGCAGGATGCCGAAGGTGACATGGAGAGAGCGCAAGATGCTGTAGGACCTTTTGAGAGTCATCCAGTGGGATCATCATGTGTAGGGGACTATCACTCTGCGGACTGCTGAAGTTTTCGCAGGGGTGTTAAAGAAAAAAGAAGTTTGGACTGCCTTCAAACCTATGGAAACCATTAGACAGAAAATGAGGTCGGTGAAAGACAAGGTTGATTGGCACCAGTATAAGGGGGTGTATAAGGTAAACTGTTCATGTGGAAAGAGCTATATAGGAGAGACAGGTCGATCTTTTCAAACTAGATTGAAAGAGCATGGGGCGGACATAAGAAGAGAGAGGGCATACACTTCCGCACTCGCAGAGCATTCCCTCAAAACAAAACACCAGGTCTGCTTGGAAAACGCGGAGGTACTCGCGGTGGAGGACCACTACTACAAACGAAGGGTGAGAGAGGCCTTGGAAATCATAAAGCACCCGAACAACCTAAATAGAGACAGGGGACTTGAAATAAGCGAGAGATGGCTACCTCTGGTAAACAAGAAAGGTAATGGATAAAACCAGGTATGTTTCTATAACTAGCACTTTCTGTGATGAGTATCACTAGCCTCCGACTCGTCTTATCCATTTCATCGGTGAGTTTTTATTGGTATGAGGACTATCATGAATTTTTCATTCAATTATTAATTGGTTATATATGGACCATTAATAATTATTAATAATTGATTATTAGTATGACTGGTTGACTGTGAGACCTTTAGAGTAATAAATACTATATAGTTTTATTTTATTATTGTGAAGGTCATTTAATTATACTTTTAATGATTTTATTTTGAGAATCAATTATTAATTAGTTAGCTAATCTATTATTAAGAATCAATTATTAATTAGTTAGCTAATCTTTAATTGGACCTTTATTGTTTTATAATTGTATTATTTCATTAGTAAAGGTTTTTAATAATCATTTGGACCATTAATAATTATTATTAATATTTGATTATTAATATGAATGGTTGATTTTCAGAAATAAAAACTATATAGTTTTATTGTGAAGGTCATTTAATGATTTTATTATTAATAATCAATTATCAATTATTAATTAGCTAGACCTTTATTATTATATAGTGGCATTATTTCATTAATAAAGGTTTTAATAATCATTATTTCAATAATGATTTTAATTTGTTTGATTATCCTTCTATTAAGTTGAACTTGTATGAATGGATAATTTTTGAATGATTTCTAGAATTCGAAGAGGAAATTGGAGAAATTGGAGAATTTATAGAACATCATGGTTGAAGTTGAATGTGAAAAGATGAAGGTGTAGAAGATGAAAAGACGAGAAGATGAGAAGGCATCTCTAATTATTTATATGCAGATGAGCAACTTCCTACAACATATTCTGTCCTGATGATGAATCCAGCTTGGGATTCGAAACGTCGACTACGAAAATGACCACCGTGGATCATCCGAATACCTTTTCAAGCATCTCTGTTGCTGAACAGGCTGGTTGGGTTTTGGGACCCGGACATTGAGGCGTTCATTATCTAGGGTGAGAGATTGGATCTCACCCTATCAGATGTGTAGTTTTTTTACTGGATTTCCCTATTTGGTAGGATGGCGGATACTCGGCCTAAGAGGTCGAGGGACATGGATATGGAGGAGATGTTGGAGAGGCATTGTTATCCGGGGTCACGTGTGCATAAGAATGCACTATTGGTGTGTGATTTCCAGGAGCCAGAGACCAGAGTGATCACGGCATGCATGGTGCGTGTGTTGGGATCACAGTCACCCCACCGAGTGTTGGGAGGGAAGATGATGTTGATTGAGTGGGTGTTAGCAGGGACCTACTACGCATGGGGTCAGATTTACCTCGCCATTGTTCAGCGGAAGTTGAGCAAGGTGAGGCAACTCGGAGGGGATTTCTTCTATGGTTCTTTTTTGTGATGTTTTTTTTTTGAGTGGTTTCCTACACTACGGCCTCTCATGTCAATCCGAGATGGAGGATTGACGGAGCCGCAGATGGTGTGGTGGGGGGACATGATTGTACGCGGTGGTGGTGGGGTCGTTGGCTGATATTTTACTGCAAAGTTGTTTAGACAGTGGATGTAGATGCCTGTCCTAATTGATGACTACCCGTACCGAGCTATGGACTACCAGGGGAATCCTAAGCTGCTGCGGCCTCCTGGACAGGTCTGGGGGCCAGACGGTACGTATGCATTTTGGTTTATTCTTAGCATATCATGTTGTATTTGTACTTGCTATTTTATGATGAAAGCTAGATATGTTTTATGATGCTGACTTTTCTGGTGTTGGTTCTTGCAGATTTGGGACTACAACCACCACAGGGGCATCAGGACCATAGGGGTCGCGTAGTGAGGGAAACCCCACCTGATTGAGAGGAGGTACAACGACGTGATGACAATGTGACATTAGAGTCCTTACGGGTCAGCTTTGATCGGTTGCTATTCGGGATAGCAGACGAGGGTTGGCGGGATTTAGACCAAGAGCTCTTGGATTTTTGCTACGATGCTTCACGGGAGTGGAGAGCTATCTTGAGGTGGTTTGTTGTATTGGCAGAGGAGAGGAGGGCTCGGGACCGGTTGGACGCTCCCGATTTTGATGACGGGGATCCAGAGGAGCCAGAGGAGGAGCGAGGAGAGGATGAGTCAGCAGTAGAGGTAGAGGCTACAGGTGATGACGAGGACACAAATCGAGTGGAGGACTCAGATTAGACAGTTCGTGGGATGTCCCCAATGTTGAGGAGCATGTGGGGATGTTTTTTGTATATACAACTAATATCTTATGTAGAGGATGTTGTTCGGTCTCCTCGATGTATTTTTTGTATATTTGGGTGCTTGGGGCACTCATGACTTTTTATGGTGATATGGTATATATACATGCACATGGATGCATTTTTTGATGATAGAGTCTCGTATGCACGTGGATGCACATTTGGCATTGTTTTGTTTTTGTTGCACCTAGATGCAATTGTTATGTTGTTTATATGCATGTGGATGCATATAAACATGATGACTCTACGATTCTGCATATGATGATGACTCTACCAGTTACGATTGGTTGCTGAAAGGTGGATTCTTAAATCTTTCTGATGGAGATATGGTCGGAACAATTGTTAACTGCACACACCAACCGGCGGACATAGTTCTCAATAACGTCACGATGCTCGATTACACAGAAATCAAAAACTATTGTTGAACTATTACCTGGAGGCGGGCTTCCAAATTCCAAGTTGCGATAACTATCCTGTAATCGTTCCAAAAAAATAAAAGCTACAACATTAGCGTCGATAAGGGTTTTCAACAACTCCATAGAAGAGGATTCCAAATTTCATGGTCCACACACGAATGTGAGTCATTTCATAACACTGGAGGAAGATGTTACTCTTCTTTCGCCTCTCTTTTTGAACGCATCCGCGAGAATGGTTATGACACATACTGCATTTGTCCCAATGATGATGTCCACTACAATGATTGCAATGATGGTGAGACTCTCCAGTTTGTGTTTCACTATGTCTATCTATGTTACCTATCTCTGTTATCTTATCTTACTCAACAGTTTCTGTTTGTTTCCATGAAGGATATGTGGTACAAAATGGAAAGATAATAATACATGCAAAAGAGATGGCAGGTAAATTGCTACTCTTTATAACTGATCTATCTTTAATCTTGCTTATTTTTTATAATCTAATTACCATTTTCAACTTTATTTCCAGGGATATTTTTTGCAATATGTGTTGTGTTTACCATAGTAGTGGTTTCTTGCATAATAGTTCGTCGTCAAAGTGGTTGTCTTCAGATGAGGTCCAGTGAGGAACATCATAGCATTAGATATTTTATGGACCCTATTGATTCTAGACCTCCCTCCGTTGAAAATTTCTGGAATTATTGTTGCTCACAAGCACCGGTTAGATATTCTTATAATCAGATTATAAATTACACAAACAATTTGTCACACAAGGTTGGCAAAGGAGGTTTTGGAACAATTTATAAAGGAAAACTTCCCAATGGATGTCTAATAGCTATCGAGATTTTGGATGAATCGAAATAGAGCGAGCAACAATTCATTGTAGAAGTGGACACAGTGGGGACGACCTGTCACATTAACCTGGTGCGCCTATTGGGTTATTGTTCCCAGGGGTCCAAAAGGGAATTGATTTATGAATACATGGCTAATGGTTCTTTGGAGAAGTATATCCATGGAGACCATAAGGACAAGTTGGATTGGAAACAAATGTATTCAATTGCAGCTTGTACAGCTCGGGGAATTGCATACCTGCATGAAGAGTGCAGAAATTGCATTTTACATTGTGATATAAAGCCCCACAATGTTCTCCTTGATGATAATTTTTTTCCCAAAGTTGCAGATTTTGGTCTGGCTAAAATATCAGGTAGAGAAGAAAGCCATATCTCTGTCGCTAATAGAGGAACACTCGGTTATGCTGCTCCAGAGATGTGTTCAAGGATGTATGGACCTGTCACTGATAGATCTGATGTCTATGGCTATGGTATGCTAGTTATGGAGATGGTGGGAGGAAGGAAGTGTTGATGTATTTGTAACTTTGGAAGATATTCTTCTATGTATTACACTTGTACTTTATTATATTCATGATGGAGATGTATTATTCCTCTAATTAGAAGTGTCGTCATTTGTATTTGTAAGTATCGCAAGTGTTGCAAGTGTCACAACTTATATTTGATGGGTTATTAGACCACCAGTGTAGGGTCAACCCTGTTTGTGTCATGTGAGTGGGTTATTAGACTTCCTTAGGAAGTCGGCCCAGCTAGAATTAAAGGTAGGTCAATTTGTGAATAAATAGAGAGTGAGTGTGTCTCATTCTATTCATTCACTCACTCATCCAACTCGCATTAGTTGAGAGAGGAGTGCGCACAAGTGGAGGAGGAGTAGTTGCATGAATTATCTATCTTTGGCTTTGATCATTGTGATCTTGTATTGTGGCTTATTCTATCTCTGAGCAAGTTGCGGGGTTTTTCACCTTCTTGGTTTTCCACGAGGAAACTTTGTGTCTCTTTTGTTTATGATTGTTATGGTGTGCTTGTTATTCTCTTAGTAGGATCCTAGATAATGTTTGAATGCATTTATTGAAAAATTAACATGGTATCAGAGTCGTGCTAAGAAGAAGACACTGTGCAGCTGCGGAAGCTAGGGCTTCTTAATTTTTGGGTTTCTCTCCTCAGATCATCAAAGGCAGGAAGCTAGGCTAAATCTCCTTGGAAGGGTGCATCTTTCTGTAGAGAAAGAATTCAATTTTGAGCACTTTCAGTTTTTGGCCCATCACTGCTGCGGGAAATTAGGGTTTCAAAGAAAGTTGGAATTTTTGGAATCCGAGACCACGGATGGATGCCCCTCAAGAAAATCAAAGTTTAGAGACCAAGATTGAACTTTTTGGTTGGGCTGAAGGTCGAGCTTCATCAAACCCTAATTCAGGATTTTGATCGGAAAGGTGGAAAATTAGGGTTTCTACAAAAGTGAAATTTTTTGGAATCTGTGACCATGGATGGATGCTACTCAGAAAAATTGAAGTTTAGAGCACAAGATCAAACTTTTCGGCTGGGTAGAACCCTGGGCATTATCAAACCCTAGTACGAGATTTTGTCTAGAAGATCCAGAAGTTTCAAAGGAAATTTTGAGGGGTCAAATTTTATAGATTTCAAAATTGGAGTTTACCAGCTTGATCAGCTTAGCAAGGTGCATCTTTCCATCCATTCAAAAGTTTGGAATTTAAAGTTTGAATTTTTAGGGTTTCTCTGACAAACCCTAATCCAACTCCAGATCCAGTTTTCAGCAAGTCAAGTGGAAAGACCTAAATCTTTTATTTGCATTTGAGTTTCTCATTAAGATGTCTCACCACACCAAGCTTGAGGATAAGCTTGAAGGAGATGACAACTTCCGAGCATGGAAGTATAGGATTGGGTTAATCTTAGAAGAGAATGAATTGGACACCTACATAAGTGAAGAGGTTCCAGTTCTAGAGGGAGATGAGGCTAAGGCCTTACACAAGAAGAACCTGGTCAAGGCTAAGAGAATCATTGCTGATCCTATTAAAGACCATCTCATACCTCATGTGTCTTCCCTAAAGACACCTAAGGAGGTGTTTGACTCCTTGACCAAGTTGTTTGAAGTAAATAATATAAATCGGAAGATGACTTTGCGGAATCAATTGAAAGAGATAAATTTCCAGAATGGAGAGACCATCCAATCATACTTCACTAAGGTCTCTCAAATCAAAGAACAACTTGAAGCTATGGATGAAGTAGTGGAGAATGGAGAAATTGTCATGACCACTTTGAATGGCCTACCTAGGTCATGGGACTCCTCCATCCAAGGAATTTGTGCAACAAAGAAGTTGATCTCTTTCAGTAGACTATGGGAGGAATGTTCACAAGAAAAAGCTAGGCTTGTGGCCCAAGAAGAAAAGATGGGAAATGAAGATCAAGCTCTCACAGCACACACTAGGGAAAGTAATCCCAAGAGGGAGCAATATTTTCGCAAGGGAACTTCACATCACCATCATCAAAGAGATAAGAAATGTTCGGATATCCACATCATCTATTTCGGGATACATCATCTATTTCAGGATCTTGCATGATCTATTTCAGGATATGATCTATTTCAGGAGTTTGCATGCACAGGCATGCATCCCAGTCACCAGTTTGATGCCTCCAGCACCTTATCCACCTTCTTCTAGCACCTGGGAGCCACCTACCACAGAGTTTTAGCCCTCCTAAGCTGAAAGGCGCCCATTTCTCACCTACTGCCAGAGAAGGGCGCACTTGTTCACCTACCACTGCAGTTCCACTTCAGTTACATTCAGTTAGCTCCGATTCTCCCTGATTTGAGGCTAGTTTCACTCCCGACTGACTGTATCACTTCCGTTTGACCTCCAGTTTGATTAGGTGACTTGTTCTGACTTCAGTTAGCCTCCCATGCGCCCCCACTGAGCCTCCATATCCTAAATCAGTGCTACACACTTCAGTTACACTTATTACACTCAGTTAGACTCAGATTGACACCTGGATGACTGGTTGTTGTGATTGATGAGCACCACCGATGATTGATGAGGACTCCTAGATAGAGTCAAGATACTCCATTCAGTGATTCGAATGGCCTACTTAGTCAATTCGAATTGCTCAGTCATTGTGATAGTTTGTATTGTAATTCATTCACCCTTTCTGGGACAGAGAGCACTGCTGCATGTTTTGCACAGTTTTGCACCATATTTTCTATGTTCATCTGTTGTGATTGATTTACTTGTTCATTAGATCTGCTGTGACTAATTTTACATGGTATCAGAGCCATGGCAGGGACAAGATTTCTTTTCTACAGGTGTTCTACATGAAGAGAGAGCAATCTTTACCCACCAATATATTTCAGCAGCGGCATGCAAAATCTCATGTGCATTCGCTCATGTGCATGCAAGGCTGAAAACATAGTGTTTGTTTGTGTGTGATTTGCAGGTTTCTTACTTCCTCCATGTGCATTCGCTAATGCAAAGATGGAGACTTCTTCTTCACAAAATATTCTTACTCCATTCAACTATGATGAATGGAAACCAAAGATGATTGCATTCTTGAAGATACAATGTCTTTTTGATATGTGCATTGGTAATACAAGAGATTTTGATTCCGATGAAGAGGAGAATGATTGGCTCAATGATTGTGATAGAGATTTTGGAGCAATATGTCTTTCTATGTCTCCTTGTATGCGCTACCTCAGTAAGACTGCTGAAAATCCAAGTGATCTATGGGTCCAACTTGACAGAGAATTTGGAAAGCAGGAAGAAGAGGATCATGCTAGCCTTTTGGAGAACAAGCCCAGTGAGATCTCCTTATGTGTTCTTTCTGATCATGTGTTGGCCTAAACAATTGTTCAAGATGAGGAAGAAACTGTAGATTCAACACTCATTCTCTCAAAGTCTTCTATTTCGAATTCTGAGCAAGATAAACAAGCTCATACTCTAAATTCCGAAGAGGTTCTTGAATCCTCTCCTTCACATGAGTTTGTCGGCATGCAGAATAATGATCTACTTGAAGTTTTGGAGGTAAAATCTGATTTTGGAGGTGAAGCATTTGCCCTCCTTGATTGCATGACTTCTATAAACTTATGTTCTATCATTTGCAAAGTTTCTCAGATTTTTAATGAAGATGAAGAGCACTACCATTCGCTTGAGTTCAATTCTCATGCACTTTTTGCTGATTTTGGTTTTGATCTCACCCTTGTTGGTTCAAAGGAGATCTCGAGAAACCATTCATCTATTTTTGGAGCTGATTTAACTTCTATTGATAAGAAGTTCAAGTTTCAAGATCTATTTTATCCGATTGGAGCTATTCCTACCTCACTTGGTTCGAATCACAGGTTCCAGGATCATCCTTATATTTTCAGATTTGTTCTCACCATTTTCGGTATGAAGAGCAAGTTCTTAAAGTCTCCACATTCGCTTGCATCCATTGATGGAGAATTCAAGCACATGTTTTTGGAGCATGATCCATTTACTCCCAAGAGTAAGATACCTCCAGACATATCTACTTGATTTTGGAGCAGTTAAATATTTTGGTGTACTACAGTCTATTTTGAGGGGGGGTATTTTTCCCATGAGGTTTTCCCCATTTCCTCGGTTTATTGACTGTTATTAGTTTTTGGATTATTGTATTGGGGTGACCTTTGGTCTTAGTTACCAGGGCCCCACATTATTTTAGTTGGCACATCATAGTCTAGCTTGAGGGGGGGTGTTCGGATATCCACATCATCTATTTCGGGATACATCATCTATTTCAGGATCTTGCATGATCTATTTCAGGATATGATCTATTTCAGGAGTTTGCATGCACAGGCATGCATCCCAGTCACCAGTTTGATGCCTCCAGCACCTTATCCACCTTCTTCTAGCACCCGGGAGCCACCTACCATAGAGTTTTAGCCCTCCTAAGCTGAAAGGCGCCCACTTCTCACCTACTGCCAGAGAAGGGCGCACTTGTTCACCTACCACTGCAGTTCCACTTCAGTTACATTCAGTTAGCTCCGATTCTCCCTGATTTGAGGCTAGTTTCACTCCCGACTGACTGTATCACTTCCGTTTGACCTCCAGTTTGATTAGGTGACTTGTTCTGACTTCAGTTAGCCTCCCATGCGCCCCCACTGAGCCTCCAGATCCTAAATCAGTGCTACACACTTCAGTTACACTTATTACACTCAGTTAGACTCAGATTGACACCTGGATGACTGGTTGTTGTGATTGATGAGCACCACCGATGATTGATGAGGACTCCTAGATAGAGTCAAGCTACTCCATTCAGTGATTCGAATGGCCTACTTAGTCAATTCGAATTGCTCATTCATTGTGACAGTTTGTATTGTAATTCATTCACCCTTTCTGGGATAGAGAGCACTGCTGCATGTTTTGCACAGTTTTGCACCATATTTTCTATGTTCATCTGTTGTGATTGATTTACTTGTTCATTAGATCTGCTGTGACTAATTTTACAAGAAAGATATCAGATTATTCATGTGTAATGAGAAGGGACACTTTGCCTCAGAATGTCCCAAGAACAAAAGGAACTTCAAGAAGAAGAAGAAGAAGAAGAGCAACAAGAAGAGATATCATGCTCATGTTGCTGAGGATGATGAACCTCCCAGGAAGAAGACTAAGGTAGAAAGTGAAGACTCTTCAAGTGATGATTAATACATTCTAATCTCTGCTCTCACAGGTACTGTTACACATGGGTGTAATGATTGGCTTATTGATAGTGGGGTTTCTAAACACATGATGGGATTCAAAGAATCTCTTATGGACTTATCTGAACATGAGTCACCTCATAAGGTGAAACTTGGGAATGACTATCAATACTCCATAAAAGGAAGTGGTGAAGCCTCCTACAAGTTAGACTTTGGGAAGTCTATAAAGATGCAAGATGTTCTATATGTACCTGGACTCAAGAAGAATCTTCTCTCCATATCATCTTTGGATGCAAAAGGAATGAGAGTTGCATTTTTGGATGGCCAAGTACTCATGTGGCCAAAAGGTAAGACCATAGATGATGCAGTGGTGATTGGAGAGCAAGAGGGAGGATTGTACAAATTAAAGGGACACCCTGAACATGCCATGGTACATGAATCCATGGATCCAAGTGAACTTTGGCATAGAAGGCTTGCTCATGTGCACTATAGGGCACTACCAATTGCAAGCAAAGCAGTAGAAGGTCTTCCTGAAATCTAGTCAAAGCATGAAGGTGTTTGCAAAGGATGTGCAAAAGGAAAGAACACAAAGAAGGCATTTCCAAGCAGTGAAAGCAAAGCAAAAGGAATCTTGGAGATTATCCACTCTAATGTATGTGGACCAATGTCATCCAGTTCTATGAGTGGGTATGTATATTATGTTTCTTTCATTGATGATTTCTCTAGGAAGACTTGGGTTTATTTCTTGAAGAAAAAAGATGAAGTGTTTGATAAGTTCAAGGAGTTCAAAGCCTTGATAGAAAATCAAACTGATAAGAATATCAAGACATTTAGATTCGACAATGGCGGAGAATTCAATTAAGGAGACTTCAAGAAGTTATGCAGTGATTCAGGGATTAAGAGGGAGTTAACCACTCCCTACAATCCACAATATAATGGGGTTGCAGAAAGGAAGAATAGAACAATCACGAAAGCAACACGGGCAATGCTTCATAACCAAGATCTACCCATGCACCTATGGGAAGAAGCAACAAGAACAACGGTATATGTACAAAATAGAACACCACACAAGATACTAGAGGAAGTTTTCTCTGGTAAGATACCAGAAGTTAGCCATCTCAGAATATTTGTCTGTCCAGTATATACACATGTTCCAAAAGAAAAGAGGACAAAATTAGATCCTTCAGGAAAGAAATGTATATTTGTGGGGTACAGTGAGAGCTCGAAGGCATATAAAATCTACTTTCCAGGGTTCAAGAAGATTGACATCAACAGGGATGTGAATTTTGATGAAAACTCAACATACATCAAATCAAGGAAGACACCTGTTGAAGACTATGAAGAACCAAGGATACCCAAAACACAAGACACTACCATGAATGAAGCAATACCAGAAGTGGATCATGAAATAGAAGATCCACAAGAACTTATAGATCCACCCAGTGAGAAGAACTCTCACAAGAGGAAACCTACATGGGCTAGAGAGATCATCCAAGATGCAGAAAGGTATGGTATACCAGAGGAGGAACACAGAGAAAGGAAAAGGACAAGATCACACACCAGCTATGTTTCCTTGCTCTGTGACATTATGAACAAAGAACCTTCCAGTTATGAAGAAGCAGCGGAAAAGAAAGAATGGAAGGATGCCATGGTCGAGGAATACCAACCGATCATGAAGAATGATGTTTGGGATGTGGTCCCAAGACCAAATGGGAAGTCTGTTGTCAATTCCAAGTGGATCTACAAGATCAAGCATGTTGCATATGGCAGCATAGAGAAATACAAGGAAAGATTTGTAGCTCATGGCTTCTCCCAGAAAGAGGGGATAGATTATGAAGAGACTTTTTCACCTATAGCTAGATACACTTCCATCAGAACAGTACTTGCTCTGGTTGTAGTGATGAAATGGAAGATACACCAGATGGATGTCAATACAGCTTTCTTGAATGGTGTAGTCGAAGAGGAAGTGTATGTGGAGAAGTCACTTGGTTTTGAGACACATGAGAGTGAGTCATGTGTACAAATTGAAGAAAGCATTGTATGGCTTGAAGCAATCACCTAGAACATGGTATGGCAGGATAGACAACTTCCTATCCAGTTTGGGCTTTACCAAGAGTAAAGAAGATTCCAACCTTTACTACAAGGTTGAGGAAGACAATCCAGTGATACTTCTCTTGTATGTAGATGACTTGTTTTTGAAAGGACAGGATAAATTGATTGCCGACACGAAGAGGAAACTTGTTGCCGAGTTCAAGATGAACGACTTGGTCATGATGCATTACTGTCTAGGTATGGAGGTGTGGCAGAGTGCAGATTGAATCTTCCTTGGACAAGGGAAGTATGCAGTAGAGATCCTGAAGCGGTTCGGGATGATAGACTGCAAAGCCATGGCCACACCTATGGCATCGAACCTGAAGCTATTGAGTGATGCTTCATAATAGTCGGTTGATGCCACGATGTATTGTCATATGATTGGGTCTTTGATGTACTTGGCGAACACAAGACCAGATATTTTCTTTGCGGTGAACACTTTGAGCTAGTTTCTGACAGAGCCTAGACATGTTCACCTGATTGTTGTAAAGCATATTCTGAGGTACTTGAAGGGTCCAATTGATTATGGGCTCAAGTATGATGTGAATCAAAATTTTAACCTGGAGGATTATGTTGATTTAGATTGGGCAAGTAGTGCTGCAGATAGGAAGAGCACTTCGGGGTGCTGCTAAAGTATGGGATCATGTGTGATCACTTGGTTTAGCAGGAAGCAATCCTACGTAGCACTGAGTACAGTCGAAGCAGAGTATGTTGCAGCTTGTTCTACTAGTTGTGAGGCAGTATGGCTAAGGAAGCTACTATCTAATTTATTCGATCTCCAATTAGATGCTACCTATATCTATTGTGACAACCAGAGTTGTATGAAGTTGTCATAGAACCCGGTGTTCCATGATAGGTTGAAGCACATCGAGATCAAATATCACTATATCAAGGATATGGTGCAGAGAGGAGTAGTGAAGCTCCAGTATGTTGCGATAGATGAGCAGATTGCATATGTGTTGACCAAACCACTAGCCAGAGTGAAGTTTGAGTACTTCAGAGAGAGGCTTGGTGTTCTTCAGATAAAAGATACTTTGAGGAAGAATTGATGGGGCACATTTGCAGGATCCATTCCAAGCATGGTGGTAGGAGGATCCTTCCCATGGCTGTGGATGTAAGCCCTGTGTGATGAGAATCAAAACGATGCTCCGGTTACTGCTATGTATAATGATTAGGATGTTCATATGTGATGAGCATCAAGAAGATGCTCCAGATAATATGCATCAGGACGATGCTGTGACGATGATCAGGATGATCATGCGATGATGATATGCATCAAGATGATGCTATGACAATGATTAGGATGATCATGCGATGATGATGTGCATCGGGATGATGTACTGTATGATGATGATCAGTATGATCATGAGCATCAAGAGGATGATTTGTGCTAGGATGATCAGGTGGATCATGATTATCAGGATGATACTCCGTGGCCGTAGACAGGTTGTGCGATAAGCATGTAATCTTGCCCTGGGATATTTGCAGATACTCTTGCGAGGTTTTTCCTATGGCATATAATATCTCCCTGGGAGATCTGGCAAATGCTCTTTTGAGGTTTTTCTTGGGAGGCCATATAATATTTCCCTGGGAGATCTTGTCAGTCGTGCTTAGGCACATAAAGGATCCTAGGATACTCTTTCGAGTTTTTGTCCTGTGGCATATAATGTTTCCCTGGGATATCTGATAGGTTGAGCAGTACGCTCGTAATCAGTCCTGGGATTCTCTTTCGAGGTTTTGCCACACCACATGTAATCAGTCCTAGAGATCTTGTTGGTCATGCTTAAGGCACATAAATGATCCTGGGATTCTCTTTAGAGTTCTTGTCGGTTGTACTATGCACATAAACGTTCCTGGGACACTCTTTTAAGGTTTTGTGGTGGTAACATGTAATAGCTCCCTGGGAGATCTTGCCTGTCGTGCTTAGGCACATAAAGGATCCTGGGATACTCTTTCGATGTTTTGTTGACGCACGTAATTAGTGCTGAGGATTCCAAAGGATGGTATGCTCACAGAGATGATGAAGACCTATAGGAGGCTAGGCCTACATCCAGTATGAAAAAGGGCTAGCTCTGTAGAACTTCCTATGACGAGAAGAATTGAGAGATAGCCCAGTGAGCGAGATGACAAGTACAGCAGCAGTGACGATGGTGCTCCGTGATCCAGTGACGATGATCCAACTCCAGAATTGAAGACTTGTGGCAATATGTATTGATGACATGTGTCTAGAGAATACCTTCCTAGTTAAGAAGGAGTGTTGATGTATTTGTAACTTTGGAAGATATTCTTCTATGTATTACACGTGTACTTTATTATATTCATGATGGAGATGTATTATTACTCCAATCAGAAGTGTCGTCATTTGTATTTGTAAGTGTCGCAACTTATATTTGATGGGTTATTAGACGACCAGTGTGGGGTCGGCCCTGCTTGTGTCATGTGAGTGGGTTATTAGACTTCCTTAGGAAGTCGGCCCAACTAGAATTAAAGGCAGTTCAAGTTGTGTATAAATAGAGAATGAGTGTGTCTCATTCTATTCATTCACTCACTCATCCAACTAGCATTAGTTGAGAGAGGAGTGCGCACAAGTGGAGGAGGAGGAGCTGCTAGAATTATCTATCTTTGGGTTTGATCATTGTGATCTTGTAGTGTGGCTTATTCTATCTTTGAGCAAGTTGCGGGGTTTTTCACCTTCTTGGTTTTCCTCGAGGAAACTCTGTGTCTCTTGTGTTTATGATTGTTATGGTGTGCTTGTTATTCTCTTAGTAGGATCCTACATAATGTTTGAATGCATTTATCAAAAAATTAACAGGAAGAACATTGATCTTGACAATCTAGAAAGTTCATCAAGCAAATTATTCTATGCAGAATGGGCCTTTAAGCAAGTGGAAAATGGTCAGTTTGGAAATCTAAGCAAAGGAAACATGTCAGAGGAAGACCAAGGCATAGTCAAAAAGTTAAGTTTAGTTGGACTCTGGTGCATTCAGTTCAATGCCTCTCGTCGTCCCTCGATGAGCAAAGTCGTGAAGATGTTAGAAGGAAAAGTTGACATTACCACTCCTCCATTCCCATTTCCTGTGGGCACACCTCTACAGCCATCTTCTTCTAACCAATCTTCTTCAGCTTATGCTTTGGAGATTCAAGTGACAAATCCCACCAATAGTCAGACTGAATGACAGTCAAATCCCACCAGTAGTGTGGCTGCTAAAACCTCTAGGTAATGTAATATACAACAATGCATAGCATAAAAAATATGCCTATAAACAAAGTCGAGAAGTTAGCAATTGATTCCATTCAGCAGGTGCTATATTTACAAGGTGTTAATTTATTACCTTCAAACAATTTAAAAAATGTGTGTACAAGAAATAGATGTATTGTTTTATTGTGTCCGGATATTTTAGAGAGCCGAATGCTCCATCACTAACTTTTATAAGACCTTAATCAAAACTATTTACTGCACCTTTTCGGCATATGTTATAAATTCCTCTCAACACTTCAATCAAAACTATCTACTACACTTGCTGGCATATTTTATAATCTATAACACATTCTAGTAAGATTATTTGACCGTATTTGTGTCAAGATTTTTTATGAACGATATCAATTTTTTTTTAAGATAATGATACATTTACTGACGAAGTTTCATATTTGGGATTTATATATTTGAAAATTGAGTTCCAACGATTCGAAAATAGTGGAAAAATGTCAATTTAAGCATGTCTTTGTCATTTTATCTAAACCTGCTCAAGTAGGTTTGCATAAAGTTTGTTTTTCCCGCATATTTGTTTGCACGTTATATCAAGATCCAAACAACATTTTTCGTTTAACTTCCTGTAAGGTTAGATTTTTATTTTGTTGGTTCTTTCTATTTTTCAATATGTTGGTATTCCATCGTGTGGTTTGCTTATAACATCAAATAATACAAAATATCTGTGTGTTTAGGTGGAAGTATGAAGGGATTTTTTTTAGAAATGTCACTTTGGTGGGAAAAGACCATATCATGAATGAAAATCCTCTCACTCTTTGAGATGTTGATCCTACACGATTATATAAATTAATTTAACTTCATGCATGGTTTCTTGTTATTTTTTAGATGTTGATATTTCATCATGTGATTTGTTTGCAACATCAAATAACGAAAACCCCATTATATTTAGGTGGGTATGAAGGTACTTTTTTATTTTATTTTTTGATATGCGATTTTGGAGATATAGACCACATCAAGTATGGAATCCCCTCCCTCTTTGAGATGTCTATCCTACTATGTGAATCAATTTAACTTTGTGCATGTGTTGTTGTCTTTGTGTTTTAACATTATAAATCGCCTTTACTTTCTATTTGCCTATACTCCCCGTATAAACAGTGTTTAATAAGTATAAATGATCATCCAATTTGCCAGATATTTCCTTTCTCCAAGTTGCCAAGTTTGTTTTACATTTAGACTTAATTTTCTTATTTTTGTTTGCATTTATAAAATTTTCATTTACAAATAGTTTTCATTAGCTTGTATAGGGTGGAATGGTTTGATTTCAATTATTTGTCACTACTTTAGACTGTCAGTTACTTGGTTTTATACGAATACATCTTTAGATGAACAATCATGTGAAATTCAAATTGTAAATATGATTACGCTTTTGAATGCCATGTTTTGAAAGCATGGAATTCAGAATGACTCTTATAGCCATTTTCCATGGAAATGTTGTGTTTTTTGTCTTTAACATTTTGATTGAAGCTTTTAAAGAATATTCTCAGGACAACTAAGTTGATTTAAATGGCAGGATAAGTATGTTTAATCGTACAACTTAATCAACCTAATAAGGGCCAAAATATGGTGAAATATATTATTTTCAGATTTTTTTATGGAAATGCTTTGGTCATTTGTTCCATATCATGGGTTGGTTTAATGTTGTAACTAATGAGATTTGCGACTGATTATTCTTGTATACAATTACACCTTGTGGAAACATATTCAGCTTAATTCCATGATCAAATTCATTACTCATGTGCTGGCATGCTGCAAATTTATACATTTTCGTCAAATTGGTCCAAAAAGGTTTGAATTCTGAGTTATGAAAACATGATAGTCTTTTATGGATTGGGGTTATGAATATTGCTTAATTTGCACTAATGAGCAATTCTTATTATTCTTTAAAGTTTATTATTAACCCTTATTAGTCCCGGCCTCCCTACAGAGTAGCAGGGACTATAGGAATCGATTTCTTAGAATTGTATTAGTTTGGCACAATAAACAAAGCCTTTTAACCTAAGTTTTAGCTGTGTTTTTTCCTTGCGACCAAGCAGTGGTTTCGAAGCCTTATTTGGCCTCATATCGAGGCCAAGGCAGTCTGTGGCAAGGTGGCAAGCTGCATGATGTAGAGAGGGTGCTTGGCAAGTGGCAAGCTGCATGATGTAGGGAGGGTGGAAAGCAGGGAGCGAGGGAAAGGAGCATGGAAAGAGCGTGGCAAGTTGCATGGAGTGTGGCAAGAGCAGTTTACTCTGTTTCGTTATCCATTCCTCCATTCAGTTATTTATTCCTCCTTTTTGTTTTACCACTATGCATATCTGTCGTACTCTGTCTTCACGATTCTAAGTTTGGCTCTAAAATTTTGTAGCCCTGCCTCGGCTGGTCCAGGAAACATAAACGACATGAACCTAGTAAGACTGTAGTCTACGCCAATGCCTGCCAGAGATTCTTGCTTTATGATATATATCATGGAGAACAGTTCTCTAAATAAATGGATTTTTTTGAGTCGGAATCAAGACCGTAGTAGCATAGGCAAGGATGTTTAATGTCAGAACAACCCTACAATGTGGCGTTGGGGCTGCTTAGGGCCTGGCCTATCTGCACGACCAATGCAGCAAACCCATTATGAGCAGCAACATCTTCTTCTTGAGCAGCTTTTGATTTAGACTTATGATCTTCTTTTGAATAAAATTTTATTATTCTGGTCAGCTCCTACTAGTGGTATAACAGAGTCGGTTTGAACTTGGTAAATAACTTGACCCTTCATCATA
Organism: Larix kaempferi; assembly: GCA_027924585.1. NCBI lineage: Eukaryota > Viridiplantae > Streptophyta > Pinopsida > Pinales > Pinaceae > Larix > Larix kaempferi. The sequence goes on along the minus strand of BSBM01000697.1, from coordinate 790,003 downwards.
TATTGCATTTCATGTTTATATAGCCTTAGGAAAACCTTCTACAGAAAATTCGATGCAAACCTTTCATACATCATTTGTATCATTATGTGCATCTTGTGAACAACCTAAATGTTGGCTACTTTTACATTAGGTTTATTTGAACTCAATGAATCTTTGCACAAAAAAGAAGAAGAAGTGAGAATAGAAAAGACAATGTGCCATAATTAAGAGGATCTGTATCTCGCTCTGGATCCACACCCAAATATGAAACTGCAGCTCGATCTTTATATGTATTTGACACTATATTTTGAGCTATGGCTTTCAAACAAGAAGGAATGTACCTGGAACCGGATAAACCACATATGGCACAATATCTAGAGGCTCTGGAGCTAGATATGAATATGCACCAGGAACAATAATAGACCTTGTAATTGCTTATGGATCAACCGACGGATAAACGGACTCCGTCTTTCCCTTTGCTACGAGGTATGTAATTGAACGAGAAGATGGTTGGGATGCTGACTCAAATGGTGTTGTTTAAACTCCAACTGGGTCTTAATCTATTGGTGTTGGTGCTGGTTTATGGTAAGCAACTGAAACTATTGCGTGGGGTGCTGGATAAACTGGTATTGGTGTTGGACTTATCAATTATTGCATGGATTATTCCTGCTTATGGATTTGGCTATGAAACATTTATGTTGTTGAATGACATGAGGATATTGTTGTAAGATGTATATACAAAAATACTTAAAAAAAAAACTAAAATGGTTGGATTTATTCTCTTGATGTTTTCCATAAATTGTTCTATGGTAGATTACGAAACCTACAAAGAATTTTGAAGAAGCAAACTGGTGTGTTTGTATTTGCAATAGAATTTTTGAAATTGAACAATCTCTTATGATAGATTATGAAGCCTGCAAAGAATGTTGAAAAAGAAAACTTGTGTATATGCTTACTATTTTCCAGATCAGCTAACTGAATACATGCATAGCAATATTACTTGATTTCAATTGATTTGATGGGAGCAATATGACTAGCTCCATTAAACTTCACCCTACATCCACTTCAGTATATGTAGTCAAACCACGTCAATGTTCGGTGACTTCCACTTCATGTTTCCAACCCACGATCTGATCGTGTGTCGAATTGCATGCACCTGATTTAATGATAAATTGACATCGCTTTTAATGAAAGCTTGATGTGAATTGGTTGATAGTACTCTCATTCTCTCTGTAAATCGTATTGGTTACTCATTGCATTCATTTTTTGATGCATTGATACGGTGAACCCTCCAGAATATTATTCACAATGTATTTTCTCGGTTCTTTCACCTTGGTCTTAGCTCTCTTAGGGTTTGCATTGTCTGTGTGGTCTCGCCATATCCTTTGTCCTATGTTTCTCTTTTGTCATCTCTTTCCTGAGTGTTTGAGTGTTGGATTTCTATTTTGACAATGGGCATGATCAATCGAGCTGAACCCATAAACCCTGTACTAGTTGTCTTGAAGTCAATGAAACATTTGTAAGTAAATTTGAGAAGTTTGGCTAGTTAAATTTCATTAGAAAATTTAAGCAACATAACCAAGTTGTCGCTTGGTTAAGTTGCATAACCAAGCTCACTCTTTCAATGGAAAGAGGGTTACTGTTGGAGATGTTCAGTTCAATTTTGATGAGGGTTTTGTTGGGGCAGCTACAGAGTTATCTCCCTTTAGTGAGAAGTGGTTCAAACACTCTTTCCTTGCAAGCATCCCATGGAAGAAGTTGTTAGTCAAACCCAAATCCGCCATGAATAACAAGAAAGGTATGTCCATACGATTGTTTAAAAAAGAATGACAACAATTATTTTGAATTATATGCCTATACATTACCTGTGAAGGCCTCTTTAGTCTGTTGTTTCAGTATCATATACGATTACTCATGGTATTTTTAGGGTTCAGTTTCAATCTCCCTTATTTCTTACTCATGACTTTGAAGACTATGTCAACCCATATTTAGAAATCTAGCACCAATTCTCCATGCAGTATTTACCATTATAAGTTAATTCACATTTTGATGGAGCATAGGCTTCTTCAGGTTGGGGATAATTGGCAAAAACAAATTTAGCCATAAATTGTTTTCAAGATTCCCCTTTGTGTGTGGATAAACCTATGAATCATGTACCTCAAGAATCACCTCGAGAGCATAGTGGTAACGATGATCATGACTCTACCCTTTTTGTGAAACCAACAGAAGCATATAATAATTTAATGACTTAACAAAAAAGAATGTGAAGAAAGAGAATGATACCAATGCCATTTTCCTTATAAGGAAAAAGTTAAGTGGATAGCTTGAGTGTTTCATAAGGTAAGGTAAGTTAAGTAGAGGGTACCCGCATGAAGCTGGTACCCAAAAAGGGTGCAATAGGAGCGCGTGAGCGGGAAAAAAAAGAAGGGATGCGCACGCGTGTCCAAACACGCACACGCATCACTCCTTCAACAATGTCGAACGTCTACATCGTTGAGTCGACGTGAACAAAAGGTGCACACACACGTTATTAACGCGTACGTACAAATGTGTGCGCACATGTTAATGATGCGTGCACACCCCTGTTTTTTTATAAAAATAAAACAGAGCACGGGTTTGTCATTTTCAACAAACCCGCGAGAACACAAAGGCCAAACAAGCACCCGTGAGCGCATCGTGGAGCACCCAAAGACCTCCTCAATGCCACCAATTCGAACCTCCATCACCTTGCCGACGTTGCGTCCAAGTAGGTCCTCAACAAACCATGTATTTCTTGTTTTTTTTTTCATTTCAATTTTAATTTAAAAAAAAATTTACAGTCCATTAAAAAACCAAAAAAAATTCATTGCAGATTAACTACACCTAACAAGATGACAAACACACTTGAACCATCATATGAAACCAATGAAACCGGATCATCAGAAGACAACATTGGAACAAACAATGAACCAAATGAAAACCATGAAGATCAATTACACCAAGATTTAAATGAATTAAGGGTATTAAGCGATGAATTGAAGAGCACCAAGGAACCCTCTCGGATTTCCTTGGCTTCATCATTTGAAAACATCTTTGAATCCATTAACATTTCCCACAGTGAGATCACAAATTTGAGCCAATACAGGGCTCGAATGAGGGAACACTACTCCACTGGGATGTCCAAAGAACAGATTAAAGACCTCAACATCACCAAATCCCAGTTGTACAACAAATTCATAGTTCCCTCGATAGGATATCCTCCATATGTGAGGAAGAGATAGGTTTGCATGGACTGGTGTATTTACCAACCATGGAGAGATAACTGGAGAAAGAGATGGTTTATGGTATTTGACAAGCCCCCATGCAATAATTTGGAGGTCCCACAGTATTTCCTTCGGAAATTGTGGGCTGAGTTTGAGCTAGGATACCATGTGAGCTATTTTGACATCACTGAGTTTCAGGGTGTCAGTCTTGGCTCTTCCCAAGATTGACCTCAGGCCCCACTGCAACCTATTTAGAGGACCTCCTGCACCCAGGAGAGATCCAAACTCCTTTCCTCGGCCACCCAGGTTTGGTAGCAGCCTAGATGAGATTGATGACTGAGTTAGACGTGCCACACGTCATTTTCTTAGACATACCACATTTGTGGCTATGTCTTCATAGATCCGGGAGGATATCAATGAGACACACATAGTTGCACGGTCTATGGGTGTTCGCCGGGACATGACAGGTACAAGTGGAACCCAAGCGGGGACATCTAGTTCTACTGGAACAACGGCACATCGTTGTTCTCACTATGGTCATTCTTGCCATGGTCCAAAGCAGCAACATGCCACAGAGAGCTACATGGAGAAAGTTAGATATTGTTTTATTTAATGTTCAAGTATTAGTTGTATTTGATTTGATATCGTATTGTTTAATATATTTAACTTTGAATCACACATTGTTGACTTTATTTGTTTTAATGTACATTTATTCAGGGTCGAGTCTCCATCCTCCAGGTGGGAGGACATCAATTCCTTTGACCTAGATCAAGCCATGGCAACAACAAAGGAGATTGCGGCACCATACACACAGGTAACTTCTTTACTTTGAATAATTAGATCCAGTTACGATTAATTTGTGTTTATTAATTACATATTAATTAGCACTGAGTAATTACCATGTTATCATCGAATTTTACAGTTGTGTTTATCATATTGTCTAAATTATTTGAGAGCTATAAATTCATATAATCCAACCAAACAAAAATGAAACCTTATAAAACATGAAAACCTAATAAAACTAGAAACATGTGCTTTGGAATGCCCGCAAGGGGCCTTCCAAATGCCCGCACATCTTCCTTGTCCACCTCATCATCTTGTCTTTATCCTCTAATATTATGTTTTCCAATTCATCGTCCTCCATGTCACCAAGTTATCAATCCTTCTTGTCATCAAGAATGTCCTCCTTGTCATGTTCCGTGTCATCCAGCACCATGCTTGACAAGTCATCAAGCGTGTTTGCTTGTCACTTGTCTTTGTCTTGTCCTTAGCTTGCCATGTCCTTCTTCCATGCTTGTCATAAACACTTTTCATGCTTGCCATGTTTGATGCTTTCCATGTTTGTCATACTTTTCACCTTTGCCATTCCTCAAGCCATGTCACCATCTCCATTGTGCTTGCCATAATGTGTATGCTCCATGTTCTTAACCCTTCCATGTATTTGTCATTAATGTATTGTCATCAATGTCATTATCAAGTCCTTGTCATCAATCCTTTGTCATGTCTCCACTTTGTCAAGTCTTCTACACTTGTCATGCTTGCTTGCCACTTGTCAAGTCATCAAAGATTGTCATGTTTACCATTTGTCCAGTCAATTCTTTTCCATGTCATCACTTTGACCTTTGTCATTAACATGTTGTCATGAATGACAACTTTGGCCATCAAACACTTCAAGCATAAATTGTCAACCTTCTTTGCCACATTATCTTCAATGAATGACCACAGAATGCGGAATTTGTTCCTATAATGGGCCCAATCCATTGTGGGTCAAAGTACATGATCCCCACAACCATGTTCTTTACCAAGTCTTGAACAAATGGGCTGCACCAATACAATAAAAACTTTATATAATATCCAAATCCCATCAAACCAATATCATCTAACTTGAATCTAAACTAACTGCAGTCATGTTTTTTAAGTACTATCATTGTCATTCTCATTGGAATTGTGTTTAATATTGTTAATATTGATTTTATAAATTCAATCTAAAAATTGTAGTGTTCGCATAGGTGTTTGCGGGCTCAAGCAACTAGCCATCGCCCCCAGGGATCAACAGATCTCCACGTGTTCAGGTATCGTGTGTATTAAGGCATAAATTTAATTTCAAATATGATGACTTGTCTGTGCATATTTATATTTTTCTATATTAAACTATGAGGTTATAAATGTGTATGCAGGTGCGAGCACCTCGGCCTGACAGTGTCATTTTTCCTCCCTCCCCGGCCTTTCAGCCACCGTATATGCCTATTGTATCCCTTGGCATACATGCCCCATTCCATGCATCCCTCCCCACCCCCTTTCATCCAGCACCACAGTTCCATCTAGCTCCCCCTTCCATTTCATATTTTGCGTCCCATCACCCCATCCCAACCTTCCCACCACCTTCGTATCAGTTTCCGATGTTCCCACCCTCCCCCATCCGACCACGACACACTACCCATCCATATTCACCCATCCCTCCACCGTAACACAGACCTCTTCCCCCCAGATTCCCCCACCACACTCGCTTCCCATTCCACGGTGCCCCCATCCATACTATAGTTAGTTGGGGTTTATCGCCCTAGACATGCATCTCCACTTCGCCCACCCCAGTCCATGCCTCCTTCTTCCACTGTGCCCCCAGTGGTGTAGCCACCGTACTTGATGTGGCTACATCCTCCCCTATACCATCCACCCTAGCATTGGAGTAGGTTGTCCAACCGACTGCTCCATCCGCCAACCCTAAAGACCAGCCGGTTGTGTTCACGGTGAGATTGACTAGTTTATGAAATCTCTTTCAATTTTAACAAAAATTACTATATGCATCTAATTTCATCATTTATCTAATTGTTCTAAATGTTGCAGGGTGGAATTGCTGAGAGACTAGGAGCACGGAGGAGGGAGACCCCCTCATGACTTACAGTATCGCATGCGGTGAGTTATCCAAGATTTGGAAACTATTTTTATTTTTAAATTATGTTTTATACTTGTATAATTGCTAGGGAAAGTTGACATAGTATTGTTGTCGTTTCAGGGCTCAGGGGGATGTGGCCCAAGTCACTCGAAGGACCCAGCTTCCTCTAGCACAAAGAAGAGGAAGTTCAATTTTGGAGATGCACCTAGGAGCTCCGAGGGTGGGCAGGAGGATTGAGAGACCCTCCTATGTACACTAGCCATGATGTGGCATTTTGGGCACGAGTTGCCATATTTTGTATAGGGCATCATGGGCCATATTTTGTATAGGGAACGAGTTGCCATATTTTGTATAGGGCACGAGTTTCCATTATATAGACGTTGGGAACGATGTTCCATTTTTCCAAAAAGTGTACATGATTGGATCATTTTTTCATATTAATAGATGGATCTGCACTTGTCTATGTGACTTTGTCTTTGATTACATTTTTGCATACATGATTTTGTCTTCAATAACAATGTTGTGGAAAAATTTTCACATACATATAGATGTTATTTCTAGACACTAAGTGACCTCAATATGAGTCCCTTGTATTTAAATGGGTCTTGCATCTTTTCCTTTCAGCAACAACATACCTAACCAAGCAAACTAAGTGATATTTACATTACAAAGTGTTGTGACTTTAGGGCTATAAAAAAATAAATAGGAGATGATGACTTTTTCGTATTTGTTTATCTGAAGTAATGCAGTTTCTTAGTGTCTTCATCTACATCTTCAACATGTGTGTTCAATCTTTATCTTGGATATTCCATACTTAACCTTGTAATGGTTATAATAGTCAATTCTAACAAGCATTGCATCACATATTATATCAAATTAACCTAGATATATGAGAAGTTCATATGTTTGCTTGGATGGAATGGTTAACCATATCACTTGAGTTAGTTCAAACATGAGGGGTGTGCATAGGTGCAATTGGATTGAGCAATAAAAGAGAATTGTTAATGTAGTTACATATGGATCGTTCTTTCTGTGTTAGTATGTGCCTTTAATGAAAGCATGGTTAATGTGTTGAACTACTACTTGCACAAGTTGGCCTAGACCCTTAGTGTTGATAATGTCTTCAATATTTTGGTAATATTGATAATCACTCTTTGTAATTTAAGTATCTTGGATTTTTTGATGTTAAGACACATATTGAGCATAGTCAACTCAATGGTTCAAGACATCATTTTATCCCATGATCCATGGAAGATTCATTGAATTCATATGAACCTCATTGTCATCACCTCAACCATGGTCAATATGCCAAGATCCATCCTTAGTAGACAAAAACTCATGTTGGCACCCATATCACACTCAGAGATAAAAAAAAATCTTTGAAAGGGAATGTTTGTGGGTTGAGGGAATCTTGATGGATAATATCCTCAAAACATTTATATTCGATTTGAGGCCTCATATGTCTTCACCTTATCATTGTCAATACCTAAAGACCCATCCTTAGTGCACAAAATCTCCAAATGGAATCCATATCCAAAACAAAGGCCATGTATCCCGTCTAGAGAGCTTGTGTAGTAATTGAAGGACTTGTTCATGTCTCATGAGCATGCAAATATTCATTTAGGTCCTAATAACCTTTATATTTTTTAATCACCATGCTCAAGGTCTAGAGACCCATCCCTTGTGTTGAAACTCCTCTATTGGCATTGTTGTAGGAGCTTTATTCAACTAGTCAACTAGGATAAAGAGTTGACTGGAGGTATACATGTAAGATTCAACTAAGTAGTCATGTTGGTTTCCTGACTGATAAAGATAGTTACAATAGCTATAGTTACCTCCCCTCTATGCAAAGAGCATAAAGATGCATCATCCTATCATTGTAAAAATAAATATTTGTTAGGGATTAATAAAAGGCTAATTATTGATGGCTCTAAAGTTACATTCTCCCCTCTCTCACTTTCCATTTATGTGTATGAATATGTAGATATATCTTGGATACTGACACATAATGACACATATCGATAATACTAATTATGACACATATTGTATAACGGATGCGTACATGCATATATGTTGTGTGAGAAGGAGACTATTTAGTGGTGGGAAAGTAAATTGGAAAATTACATGAGAAATTATGCAAGAAGGAATCAAATAACTATTGCACACGCTAGGGCATGATTTTTCATAATCACTCATGAGAGGTTCTTAGAGTCAAACACATTGGATATAAATAAATCGAGATAAATAATACATGACCATAGAAGAAGATTGAAATTTGAGGTCAAAACTCATTAATGAAGGTAGAATGAACTTGGATAGATAGATTGGGAAAATTTTAGATGAATGCCTAGAGCTCTACACACAAGTTAAAGAAAGAAAAAAAAACTCCTACCATTGGGAACAAATAGCCAAAACCAACAATGCAACTAGAACACAATGACCAAGGGAACTTCAAAATGCAACACCACTCCACAAAAGAAGTTGCTTTAGACCTGCCTCATTTGGTACGAGAGAAGCTGCTTTAGAGATCTAGAGACCTACCTACCACTTCTCTCATTTGGTATGAGAGAATTTGCTTTAGAACTACCTCACTCATGTCAATGCTTGAGTTTTTGGAGGCTGACCTCCCACCCCACATGTCCTCTTCAACATTTTTTGTTCTCTTGGTTTTGTGCCCACCCAAACTTTTTTCATGCTTTGGGTACCTTAAGGTATATCCCCAAACCAAAAAAATCTTATATTATGTTGATTATGTTGCTTATTGTCTTCACCCAACAAAATTATATTTAAAAATACACATATTCATAGATTTGGTTCCCCATTCTCAATGCTCACTATATTTAACAATACACTTATCTTAAATTTAATTCATGTCTTGTTAAATATTTCATAATGAAATAGGTATTTGAGAACACCACCTTAGACCAAGCCATACCATTAAAATAAAATGTACATTAGAGAAATGACCTAATTCAATTTCCTTCTATAACTCTAACCCTAGCCCTCACCCACACCCTAGCACTAAACCCTCTGTACCCTTTAGATACTTCCTCCAATATGTCCTAATCTCCCTACAAGTAACACTTCCTCTTCACCCTCTCCACAATGGTGCCACTATCATGAAACTCAAAATCTTGATAAATTTATTGAGAAAAACCCTTCATCATCATTGTCATCTCTAGGTTCATCATCAACATCTCCATCATCATCATATTCTTCATCATCATCATCATCATCATATTCATCACCATCACCATCATCATCAACATCTTCATCATCATCACCATCATCATCATCATCAACATCTTCATCATCATTGTCATCTCTAGGTTCCTCATCAACATCTCCATCATCATCATCTTCTTCATCATCGTCATCTTCATCACCATCACCATCACCATCACCATCACCATCACCATCACCATCACCATCATCATCAACGTCTTCATCATCATCACCATCATCATCATCATCAACATCTTCATCATCATTGTCATCTCTAGTTTCCTCATTAACATCTCCATCATCATCATCTTCTTCATCATCATCAACAACATCTTCATCACCATCACCATCATCGTCAATGTCTTCATCATCATCACCATCATCATCATCATCAACATCTTCATCATCATTGTCATCTTTAGGTCCCTCATCAACATCTCCATCATCATCATCTTCATCATCTTCATCACCATCACCATCATCATCAACGTCTTCATCATCAGCACCATCTTCCTCATCATCACCATCTCCATCATCATTGTTATCTCTAGGTTCCTCATCAACATCTCCACCATCATCATCTTCATCATCATCACCATCACCATCACCATCACCATCACCATCACCATCACCATCACCATCACCATCTTCATCATCATCACCATCATCATCATCATCAACATCTTCATCATCATTGTCATCTTTAGGTTCCTCATCAACATCTTCATCATCATTGTCATCTCTAGGTTCCTCATCAACATCTCCATCATCATCGCCATCTTCATCACCATCACCACCACCATCACCATCACCATCACCATCAACATCTTCATCATCATCACCATCATCATCATCATCATCAACATCTTCATCATCATTGTCATCTCTAGGTTCCTCATCAACATCTCCATCATCATCATCATCTTCTTCTTCATCATCATCATCATCTTAATCACCATCACCATCACCATCACCATCACCATCACCATCAACATCTTCATCATCATCACCATCTTTATCATCATTGTCATCTCTAGGTTCCCCATCAACATCTCCATCATCATCATCTTCTTCATCATTATGATCATCATCATCTTCATCACCATCACCATCATCATCAACGTCTTCATCATCATCACCATCTTCATCATCATCACCATAAGTGCCTCGTCGACGATTTTGCAAATTTTACCCCAATGTGCAAAAATTGCACACTCCCTTACTGAGCAAAACCCTAGTTTCCAAAATGGACCTACAAGGTGACACCTAGGCTATGGGACCATAGGAGAGGGGCACCCGTATCACTATCTCGACGTCCTGAATCCAATGGAGTTGACGGTTTGTCAATCCGAGCCATGCTCGTCATTTTATGGCTCATTCTGTCTCGCATCCAAAAGGCCTTCAAGGACACCTGCTGGATACCTACCAGAGGCATATTTATGTTAATTATTTAAACATAAATATCTTTCAAAAGTAAGGATTCCTTTGAAACAACCAAACAAATCTTGTTTCAATGCAACATATCTTGTCTTATTTTTAACAGGGACAATTAATTTTTATATAATAAAAGACTGTTGGTAAACGCATCAGTGGAGCACATATATGTTTAGTTCTATTGATTTCTATGATGTCGAGACTTCTCTTAAGTTCTTAATCATAGAAGGAAATGACTTAACTTTCATAAATGATCCCCAATATGACCTACTGGTAGACTCTGTAGAATATTCCTAAGATTAACACTATCTTACAGTACATTCAATCATAAAATTTGAAAAATTTGCTACATGGATGCTCTAGGCATCCTCTTTTCCAATGGATTCAAGTTGTGAGCTCTCCAATGTTTATGACTGTTAGAGTCTCCTACTTTGATTTTATTCGATCTCCTTCTATCATTTTAAATTTCCCTCTTGTCATGAACCCATTTGCATTGCCAACTTCCTTATCCTTAATTTCCAGATCCAAGTGACAAGTCTGTTTCGGATGTCGATATTTTGAATTTGAGCAATGATTCATCCTTTTATATCGGGATGCCACTCTAAAAACTGAATCAGTCCTAAATTTTAATCTGCTGTTGCATTTTTTTTTCTAGGAACTGATATCTGAGATGAATTTTGCCTCTGAAATCTGTCTGATGTAAGTAATCCCATTGTCATGTTGTAATTCTTCAATCCTTCCCATCGCCATTTCCTGTTCCTGCACTGCAATTGATCAAACAAGTTTGCCCCTAGCCATATTCTTTTATCTGCTAGAATTTCCCTGTTCTTCATGCTAATGCGAGTAATAAATTTCATGAATCAAGGGATTGGATGGCAGGACATGTTCCCATTCTGTCTTAGATACCCCGTGCTTAAAATTTATTGATGTGTTTGGTTTTGTCTGCTCGAGCATTGACTACAATCAAGACTGCAACATGAATAACATACATCATTCCAGAAAGATAGAAATATACTAGAAATGGATTGGTTCAAGGACTCTTAACTAACTAAAATAAAACCATATCATTAGACCTACTGCTGAGTACACGATTCTTAATAGAAAACTTGCCAGAGACTCCTAGAGTAGCATCTTGAAACATTGTCTTTACTTCTTGATGAAATCATCTCAGGAAGCCATGATATGAAAACACTATGTGGGGAACAGGTAAGAAGAATATGTAAAAAAACAAAAAAAACAAAAAAAACTTTGATTAGACCAGGCTAAAACCTGCATTAATAGATATTCAAACCTGCATCATGGCATTTCCAAACTTTAAATCCTAAATTACACAAACCTGTATTTACATGTCAAATTGGTCTGGACTTTGATGAATTTTAAAATAATTCATTAATTCAATCAATATATTAGACTAATCCAAAATGTATAACATATCAATATTCAATTTGAAGTTGAGGTTAATCGGGGAGTTACCCCTGCATGCCTTATGGATGAATGCAATAGGGGAGATCCAATATAAAGAGATGAAATCTCTAATAGACCAAGATGCCATTAACCCAACACCTTAGTGACTGAACCAATAGAAACCCCTCAAACTAGACCCATTTATGTGTTATGTGTGTAAGCATGAGGAAGATGAATAAGATCAGATGAGCAACATACATGCATTAGTTGATACTGGTAGCATGGATGACATAATATTCACAAATCAACAGAATGATGGGAAACTGACTGACATTAATGTCATAAGTCAATTAGATGATGGCAATGATGCCTAGGCATTTCTCTCACTAGGGAACGATGTGGAGGGAAGAGATTGAGACAACCACCCCCAACATTTTTAAGACATGATATTGTGGTGCGAGAGGCATCGAGAGATCTAGAGGCCATGGTTATCCAAGATAGGCAATTATTTGAAGTCATTGTCGGATGCTATTGCAAGATAATTATAATGCTTCATCTTGATATTAAGGGAAAAATAAGGTTATGCCAAAGAAACTGGAGGGGAGCAAATCTCAAAGAGACAAATATCACTAATTGGCAAGTTGAGAATGAACCTAAATTTGGACTTTGTGGAAAACTGGGGCAGAGTAGAGGAGATTTTGAATTCATAGAAACTATTTCAAGATGATAATGGAGTAATTTAATGCTTGTTATCATGTTCATTATTCCAGTGTATATACTCACACATGCACCTACACAACATGTCTCCACAACTGCAATATCTGAGTAATACAATAACAACTGCATTATCTGAGTAATACAGTAACAAAAATAATGTTAAAGGTATATTTTTCCTATAAAAGATGGTAATATTAAAATTTATACAGAAAATATTTAAGTACAAATAATTGGAAACAAAAAAAAACCTTTGAGTTTACCATGGGAGAAATGCATGCCTCTGATTTACAACAAAGCTAAGGGAGCATAATGTAGATGATTCACAACAGTGACCAAGACATGGTTAGGCAAGAGTACCAGGCATGCAAACGCGACCATGGTTTGGCATCCGGATACCTCTGCCATTGTCCATGGTCTTCGATGCATGTTCGCAGAAAGCTCTCTCTTGAAGCAAATGAAGGAATGAGTCCAAACAAAAGTGTTTATGGTGAAATGACATCGACAAATCATGGATTTATGAGTCTGTACCCTAGGGTGACCCTCGGTGGCAATGGAATTTATGGGAAGTTCAGCGATCACACTTATTAGCCATAATACAAGCATAACATGTTGACCTTGAAAATATTGGCAATGGATCGAGATCTCTGCTATCTCAAGTACTTCTCCAATTGCAGTTGGACATGCCCTGTCACATAAAAATTAAAAGGAAAAAAAGTAGTCTTTACCTTCTTTGCTGCTATAACAATGCAATTCAATAACTAAACCTGTAAATGCATCTAAAGTTCCAGCTTCTTAAACATAACGCAATTCTCTATATATCCCAAAAAAACAAGTTTTAAGCTACTTTGTTGCAAATTCCTCCCCATAATCAGAGAACAAAATGGAAATTATTTCCAAAATATTCTATTAGCACAAATATTCACATACCAAATCCCCCTTTCCCTCCTCGATGCACTGCAACTTCCACTATTTAAATCTTAAAAACCTAGAATACAGATCAATTCCTACAACCTTCAAAATTAATCTACAATTAACTAAATATAAAAACTTTTTTTTCACCCCCTTCCCCACATCGAAGGACAAATATGTTCAGGATTCCAAGCTCAGAAGCCTCAAACAAGTGTTAAACCCAGTACATTTCTACATAATTAGGTACAAAAACAAAACCCTTTTGTTTTCACATCCAAATCCTATTGTTCACTATGTTTGTAGAGAAAACCCAAGAAAGGGTTGATTCCTTTCCCACTAAAAAACCTGCAATTAACAATAATAAAAGAGCCTCAATGCTCTGTAACATTGAAATACTGAAGATATTCAAACTGTTGTGGGATGGGATAAATCACCTTCATATCTTCAACAAACGAAGGAAAGCCTCCAATGGACATAAAGGTAACGAAACCAAAAATGAAAGAAGCACAAGCTCCTCTTGCCTGTCAGAATTCAAATGTATGTTTCATGAGCGATGAGAAAAACCATAGTAAGCAAAATAGTATTTCATGATCCAACAATTTGATGACTAACATGAATATACATCTCTCCCTTACCAGTATTGAATCGTAGCTTGTACCAACTCTAAAGTAGATAGTTCCAATGCAAAAGGTGAGCAGAATATAGATTACAAGCCTCAGCCAGTAATAATCGACGTCCCTTGTCATGTTGGTGAAGGATCTCTTGGTTAAAGTGAATGCATGCATCAAGAAAATAGCTTGACTACCCCCTGAATCCAAAATTGTACCTCTCTGCAAACAAGCTTGAAATTATCAGACTTCTATAGCAAGCGCTAGACACAGAGAGAAATCAATATGGCAAATTGTTGATAATTCAAAATCTAAATCACATTAATCTGCATGCCAAATTCCTGACATAGTTTGTGGCCTTAATATGAGTTTACAAATTGGGTTATTGAAAAATACTCTGTGCTCCAAAACCCCTAGATATATCAATCTTCAGTCTCAATAAGCCACAATAATAGGTCATTTTTTACAAAAGGAGTTCAGATTCTTGTAGGAGCTTACAAATTGAGATATTTCCTGCACTCTTGCTTGCGATGCCTGGTAATACTCAAATGATCGATAATAGTCCAGAAGAATTTGAGTAGCTTTAGTTGTAGTGATGTTTTCCAATGGATCGTTTGATTTAACCACCTATTCACAAACACATAAAATTTAACTTCACGACGGATATAACTAAGATTCACATTGCTATATAAAATGCAACAGTAGTGGTTCTATTCAGGGCGTGGTAATTACCCGCAATTTCATGGATCCCTTCAGAGTCACTTTTACTTTGTCAAAATCTGAGTTGATGCACCGGAGGAAGTGATCAGAAGAATTTCGAAAGGGCGGACAAGGGAAGCCCACTTGCTGGGAAAACTGGAAAACAGACACCAAGTAAATATCAGATTAATAGGTTGTGCACATAGTTCCAATTAGGACTCTTAACTATCAAATTGTAAATTAGAGATGTTCTAACAAGCAAAAATTGAATCTGAGACCCTAGAACCAAACTCAAATGGATTCTGAGTATTCCCAACAGCCTCTAAACTGAAATAGCCATCTGTCACTCCTATAATAACATCAATTTTGCTGACATGTGCATACTAAAATCTAGCTAATCCCCATGATTTATACAAACTACTAATGGATTACATCAATTTCATATTTAGTTAACATTGGCATCACAACAACGCTTCTGGTTTTTGCTTTCATGTAATTTAGTGCTCAAAATATAAAATCTACCTACCAGGCATCAGATGCCTTTCCAAAGTAAACAGTTACTTGAATTCAATCAAACGAATCCCTTTACAGGTATTTGGAATCCAAACCCCAAATACAAGTTCCATTGCCATAAACGTTATCCAACTTCAGAGAACGCAAAAAACTGAAAATTGCAGCTTTTACAGCATCCTTGAACTTAATAAGTGGACAGAACTGAAGCTATC
The DNA here is from genome assembly GCA_027924585.1 of Larix kaempferi. NCBI lineage: Eukaryota > Viridiplantae > Streptophyta > Pinopsida > Pinales > Pinaceae > Larix > Larix kaempferi. The sequence continues at coordinate 774,168 of BSBM01000697.1, read as the reverse complement.
GCAAGAAGTAAAAATCTGCAGAGGAATACAAATTAATTGAAAAGAGTGGAACATATAGTCTCTGCCTACGGCAGGAACTAATCTTAAACCTAGCACACACATAATGACAAAGAAGGTTTATCGAAAAAACTTTAAATAGGCTTCTTCAAAAGAAATACGGACATTTATCATTGGCCACCAAATACCATGGGCCCTAAAAACCATGACGGAGTAAGTTTACCTAACAAGGGGAGACAACTAGACCATGACAAAAATCAAAATTTCCATATTAGAAATAAAAATATAAAGAAAAAATATTATATGCATTTAATTACTAATAACTAATTATATATATGGGCTTGGGATATAGATATTAATGACATGTAAAAATAAAAATGTACTTCAAAATGACGAGTGAAATTAAAATTCACACTTCATTAATGACGATTAATTTTATGAAGTGGCTGGATTTTTGGGTGTCTCCTCTCAATATTATTAACTAAATAACAATATAATTAATAATATTATTAACTAAATAACAATGTTACTAATTAAATTATTTTATAATTATTTTGTTTAATTAATTATTATAAAATAATATTATTGTTTAATTAATAGTTCAACAATATTATTAAGCAAACAATTAAAATATGTATTTCATTAAAATCATTAAACAATAATATTAATTATTTAAATTTAATTAAATAATTAATAAATAATAAATATTATTATTGACTAAATAACAATAATAACAATTTCCTCTGAAAAAAAAATAATAATAACAATTGAACTATTTTATAATTATTTTGTTTAAATAATTTTTATAGAATGATAATATTGTTTAATTAAACAATATTATTACTTAAAAATTTAAAATATCTATTCCATTAAAATCATTAAACAATATTATCATTAAATAATATTATTATATTAATATTTTGGAGATAGGTGTAAACAACCACATTAATAATATTAATGCTTTAGGGTAAATTGGGCACATACTTTTTCTTACAATATTAAGTATACATTAAATTAATCGCATTCATATTATTAATGTAGTTGGTGCTATTTACCATAATTTCTTACAATTTCTTACACTATTAAGTATACATCAAATTAATACTAACATACTTATTTAAATTTAAAGTATGGACCTTTATTTAAATATAAATTGATTGGATGTTGAGTTGGATTGCACTTTTATCTACCCCATAAAAAATGTTGGGCTCATGGTATTTACTGGCCCATGGTATTTGGTGGCTCATTGTATTGCTTGTGAAGAAGCCTAGTTAAAGATTTGGAGAATAAAACTTCTTTGTCATTATGTGTGTGTTTGATTTAATAGTTACGTTTATTATGCTTTTTTGTTTATTATATTTTTATGAACTTTTTATTTTTGTATTATACGAGACAAGATATGAAAATTCAATGTTTCATATAGTTATTATAAATTTTATTTCAAAAATAAAAATCACGAATCAAATTAAGATTTCTTATAAAAATTTCTTGACATGGAGGCCATCAACTCATTAGAAAAACCATTTGTTTCTTTCATTGACTGTTCCATAGTCATTTAAAACTTATATAATATACTTTTGAAAATTTTCATCCAAAATTTTCAAAGATAATAAAAAATGATAAAATGATATATTAAAAATATAAAAATCAATAAAATAATTATCATTTTCATCCCTATTTTCCAAAGTGCCACAATGACATGACAACTCAATAAAATCAATTATTGACCTAATGCAAAAGACAAGTCAATAAAATTGTTTAACAAATAATAAAATAAAATAAATTATTATTAAAATGGTTTTCCCTCAATAACAACAAAATGATTGTTTTGTAACCAAAGAAAAAATATATTATTATTAAAGTGGTTGTCCTTATCGTTTGAAAAAATTCATCTAAATTTCCCAAACATGATGACTAAAATCCCATAGATAATAATTTAATCATTTAACAGAGTAAATGGATTAATTTAATGACTTAAACAAGTTTATCATTGAAGTTGCCTTAAGTTTGACTCACGGGGCCACCACCATGGAAACACGAGTAAGTGAGTTAAAATGCTATGCCAATTAAACTTGCCTTCAAATTTATCATTAAAAACTTTCAACGTCATATCGTGTTATTCGTAGACTTTGATCCATTCGTCTTTTCGACCCTTCTTCCCCTTCCACGTGACCGTTGGTGAAAGACGATCTATCTTTTCCACTTTTCTTTGTAGTTTGGTCAAGTCAAAACAATCTCCCCTGGGATAAAGGGTTTTGGGATGTTTTGGCTCCTGCTGAGTCATAAGTTTCTGGTATATCTGGTTTGCGGGCTGTTGGATATACCCTTGGGAGGTTGTTGTTCCCATGGTTAAAAAAAAAGTCAAAACAATCCATCCTATTTCCCACTTCCGCATTCATTTTGTTATTCTATCTACTGCTCCTCGTCTGCACATTGCTCTTAAATTCTCTTTGCTATTATTTTGTTTCGCTGCCAAATTCACCTGTTTCTTCATCTTCGTCTTTACGATCTCTCGGCTTGTGCGTGGGAAAATGATCTACTGCCTCCTCACGGTGCTTCTCCTCCTTTCCTATATATATTCATTGGTTTGATATTTGTTTGTTGTCATTTGAATAATTTTTGTCATCTAATTGGTCATTGTCAATTCTTACATAAGTATCTCTAGCTCCACTTATGCTAGAGATACCTATGCAATTCCAAAGTGACTTGACTCAAACTCATATCATTGAAAATAAGCATTAGTTTTAGTAAACAAAAGTATTAGCTTTAGCTTTTTAGTTTTCTACCAATTAGAAACTCTAGTAGTGAATCATACCTTGAGCATTAACATACAATAGAAAGTGTTAGGAGTATTGCATCAAAATTCACAAATTTATTGTACATTTACTATTACTTAATTATATTTTTTTTCATCTTATATCATGGGTTGTGAATTTTTTGTACACCTATTAACTCACAATACATGAGGGAAATTGTTCATCTATATATTTAAAATTAGATTTTGTTTGCAAAATTGATATTATGCTTCAATGTATCATTTTGTGAAGTGTCAATTTAGAGTGTTTTATGATTTGTAGTTCTAAGTAATTTTGGATGTACAAGATACTTTTCTATGTTTTTGAATGTATAAGATTGACTTCTTGGGAACTGCATTAACTTTAGGTGGAGGACTCAACATTTGTTGTAGTTAAGAAATGTGATAAAAGTGAAAAACTAAATCATATCATATTTTTTTGATGGTCCAAGTTAAGTTTCCTTAAGAAGGCCCATTCTTATGCATGGACTTCCAAAACGAGATGTAGGCAAGTTTCATATCTGGAAAGAAAACATGTATATTGTTATTCCCTTGTTTCAACCATGTTAGGGTACAAAGGTATTTAAAGTGCATAAAGAAGATTATATGTGGATTTAGCATTTTAATGCAATCATGTTTAAATCTAAAATTAATAATAATAAATGTTAACTTCATTAAGTTTGGTCATATAACCAAGAATCTAGACTAAGAAACTTTGGATCGATCTAGACTAAGAAACTTTGGATTTTTGTCATGTCCCAAATTTGGAATTGGGTCACAATGGCCTAATCACATTATCCATATTCATTAGAGTTTGTAAAATTGATGTTAAGGGTCAAATAATTGCCAAGGAGGAAAATTACTAGTTTCCTAGGTTTGGGGTGGAAGCTTTGGGATTTGGAATAAGGGGGATAATAAATGATGTTTAGACATTAGAAGGGATCAAGTATTTAATAAATAGAGTGAATAAAGAAATTCAAGAGAAATCCTAAGTGACAAATGGTTTTGGAGACATATGGAGGATGTGGGACCCACACTAGCTTGATTTTTCATAATACATGGTATCTCTCTTTTGCAAATTCGAATTAATGGGAATGTGAACACTCTTGGGTGAGTTGGTAAGTCATAAAATATGTCATTGAGCATATTAGGTCGAATTGGGAAGGATTGGTAACCTCCATGGAAGATAAAGAGTCAAAGTGGAAGTTTGTGGACACTTGGGCTAGATTCCCTAGCCCCTATGACACCAATGATGGAGCATCTATGACAACTATGACAAATTGCAGACCTGACCTCTGACATCTGACCACTATGACATGTCAGCCCCAAAAATAGGCTCAAATAAGGCGAATTTGGGAGTTGGAGAAGCCAAAGAGACTCAAAATCGAATTTGGGAGAAGATGGAAGGTTGGAACTAGGAGACAAGTGGCAAATGTGGAATATTTCCTAAATGGAAATCTATTGAATCTATTGAGAGGATTTCGACCCTTAGAAGGCTAATGTTGGTTATAAAATGTAGAAATGAAGTATGAGAATAGCTTTTGATCATTTGTAGAATTTGTAATTGCATTTGTGAAGAGGGAGAGCTAGTGGATGACTAGTTTCTTGCCTTAGCCAATTTCGAGGGTGAAAGATTCCCATCCAAGTTGGTAATTGGAAAGGCCATTCAGACCTTTCATTTGGAGCTTTAATGGAGTCTTTATTTGCAGGTGTAAGCTACAGGGCAGCTCATGGTTTCTTCTATTGCAGCTCACTCCTTCAACCATTTCCGGTTTTGATGGCATATTCTTGATCCTTGAGGGAGGGCGTTTTTGGTGAGCTATTGTACTCTTTGGGGAAGCTTTTAATGCCCCATTTATTTTGTAATATGAATTAAATACTCTGTTCTTCATCTCCAAAAAGTTTCAGGTCGAAATTCCAAGTAGAAATGTATAAATCTCATTTTTAATGGAAGAACAATGCCATTTCCCCACTACCTTGTTGTGAGCCAATGTATTGATGATGATTTCGAATGGATGGATGATTCTATGATATATTTGTGGTCAATATAATTCCATGGATGTCTTCTACAAGTTTCATGTACTGTACTTGAACATTTGAAGTATTTTTACTTAGTTTAATTGCACGGGGAGAAGAAATAGTGCCATTTCCCCAAGGGTCGAATTGGTGATTTTTGCAGTTGAATGGGAGAGGGTTGGAACAGATATAATAATCAATTAATGGTGCACATGAGACCTTAATAACATCCTTAATACATTCCCTACCTCTTTTCAGAAATTTGAGTGGCTTTGGAGGCATTTGGGAAGCCATTTTCAATACTTACCCCAGGGGGATTTGAACCCCAAATTACTAGTAAAATTGCATACTTGGTCCAGAATCTTAAGAGAGTTTGCAGAGGTATTTTGGTGGCCATATATCATCCATGAACATCATATTCAAGTCTTAATATCATTCATACACATTCCTTGAAGATTTGAAGGCATTTGGAGTCAATTCGAGACATAGAGACCAATACTAGTCAAAGGCAAATTACTAGTAAAGTTCCCTACATTGGCCAGAATTGAAAGAGTATTTACAGAAGTATTTTAAAGGTCCAAAGGCATCCCTGAAACACATATTTATGTTCTAATATCATTCATATACCTTCTCAGAAGATTTGGGATCATTTGGGGCAAATTTGGGACCTAGAGATCCAAACTAGTCAAAGGTCGAACTAGGGAAAAAAGTGGAAAATTGCAATTTTAATAAAATTCTTAATAAGGGACATTACAATTTTGATCTTGAAAGTGAGAATATGAGTCTCTTTAAAGTGCAAAATTAGATTTTGATTCAAAAGGTGTGATTTTTGAAAAATTTAGATTCAACCAGTGTGGGTTTTGATTTCAAATCTTTGAATTTCTAATAATTTAGATTCCAAAAGTGTGAATTTCAAAGTCCAAAAGTGTAATTCAATTTTTAAAATGTACATTTCAATTCCAAAAGTGTCAATATTAAGTTGCTAGAATGTATATTTGGATTTCAACATTTTGATTTAATTTTTTTTAATGTATATATTATATCTAAGCCCATGATTAATGTATGAACATTTTATTTTTGTAGATTAATGCATAATATGACTATGTTAACCATTGTTAAATATATCAATATTGAAGAGATGCAACCAAATCATTTAAAACAACTAGTAATAATTATCACTACGTTGTAGAGTTATATTTTTTCAAAGCAATTTAAAGCAAAACATAATAAGGTTCTGTATAAAAAAGGTGACTATCAACTAGTGACTTTTAACAAGTTCCTCACCTTAACTACAAATTCTATAACTCTTTATGAAAATGTTATTCACAAAACCCACATTCCAAGACTAGAGAAAACACCTTCAATAGTTATTATATACCCTAGTGTATAAAAATCAAATCAAGATATGCACTAAATCGAATATTTGAAAGATGCATCCCATATGGATTTGATATCATATTAGGAAATATAAAAAATATGCAAGTACGACTTTATGAATAAAGAACAAATGTGTATGGTGAACCTCAAGGCTACTTCTACTCCACATATTAAACACATGTATTCAAAACTAAGGTGACTTAAATGATCCATTGGACTATGAACCTTTCAACTCCAAACGATATCTACAAATACAAGGGAATTAAAAATATTATTTGTTTGTTTGTTTAATTATATTTACAAATAAAACAAAATTGAAATTATGAGCTACTTGGTTGTACAATGATATTTACAAATGATATTATGCGCTGCGAGGATAACAATGTGTTTGATCAACGAAAGATCCAGCTAAACAGAGTGTTGGATGGAAAACAACACATATTCTGGTTAGGTCGTGGAGATTTATTTTTGGCAAAGATGCTCGATAACTACCAAGTAGTGGGTAGGTGCAGATCGGGAGAAAGGTGACTGGTCACACACAGAGAGAACTACTACTTGAACCAGTCATCTAAAAGCCGTGAAAGAAGGAACAGCTCGACAAGAGCAACCTATTAGCGAACAAAGGAGGAACCAGTCATCTAAATTTCCCAAACATTATGACTAAAATCCCATAGATAATAATTTAATCATTTAACGGAGTAAAATGGATTAATTTAATGACTTAACAAATAATAAGAAAAGGAAAAATGGATTAACGAACTGCAAAATTCCATAGGTGAACAAAGAAAAACAATTGACAACCTCGTAGCTTGACAACCTCGTAGCTTGACAATTGACGACTTTATCATAGAAGTTTTACGCACGGGGCCACCACCATGGAGACACGAGTAAGTGAGTTAAAATGCTATGCCAATTAAACTTGCATTCAAATTTATCATTAAAAACTTTCAACGTCATATCGCGTTATTCGTAGAGTTTGATCCATTCGTCTTTTGGACCATTCTTCCCCTTCCGCGTGATCGTTGGTGAAAGACGATCTGTATTTTCCACCCTTCTTCACCTGCCGCGTAGTTTGGTCAAGTCAAAACAATCCATCCTCTTTCCCTTTTCTATATATCTTCATTGGATTGATATTTGTTTGTTGTCATTTGTATAATTTTTGTCATCTAATTCCATCCTCTTTCCCTTTCCTATATATTCGTTGGATTGATATTTGTTTGTGTTGGATTGATATTTGTTTGTTGTCATTTGAATAATTTTTGTTGTCTAATTGGCTATTGTCAATTCTTGCATAGGTATTTCTAGCTCCACTTATGCCAATGGATTGTTTTCTTATGCCATTCCAAAGAGACTTGACTCAAACTCATATGGTTGAAAATAAGCATTAGCTTTAGTAAACATAAATATTAGCTTTAGTTTTTTAGTTTTTTAGTTTTTTTATGGTCAGTGAGAAACTTTAGTAGTGAAGTATACCTTGAGCATTAGCATGCAATAGAAAATGTTAAGAGTATTGCATCAAAATTCACAAATTTATTACAAATTTATTATTACTTAATTATATTTTTTCATTCATCTTATATCATGAGTTGTGAATTTTTTGTACACATATTAACTCATTATATATGAGGGAAATTGTTCATCTACATATTTAAAATTAGAGTTTGTTTGCAAAATTGATACTATGCTTCAATGTATCATTTTGTGAAGTGTCAATTTAGAGTGTTTTATGATTTGAATTAGAGTTTGTTTGCAAAATTGATACTATGCTTTAATGTATCATTTTGTGAAGTGTCAATTTAGAGTGTTTAATGATTTGTAGTTCTAAGTAATTTTGGGTGTACAAGATACTTTTCTATGTTTTTGAATGTATAAGATTGACTTCTTGGGAACTACATTAACTTTAGGTGGAGGACTCAACATTTGTTGTGGTTAAGAAAGGTGATAAAAGTTAAAAACTAAATCATATCATATTTTTTATGGTGCAAGTTAAGTTTCTTTAAGAAGGCCCATTCTTATGCATGGACTTCCAAAACGAGATGTAGGCAAGTTTCATATCTGGAAAGAAAACATGTATATTGTTATTCCCTTGTTTCAACCATGTTATGGTACAAAAAGGTATTTAAAGTGCATAAAGAAGATTATATGTGGATTTAGCATTTTAATGCAATCATTTTGGTATTGCATAAAGAAGATTATATGTGGATTTAGCTTTTTAATGCAATCATTTTGGTATTGCATAAAGAAGATTATATGTGGATTTAGCATTTTAATGCAATTATTCTGGTATTGTTTAAATCTAAAATTATTAATAATAAATGTTAACTTCATTAACTTTAGTCATATAACCAAGAATCTAGACTACAAAACTTTGGATTTTGATTTTGAAAGTGAGAATATGACTCTTTTTAAAGTGAAAAATTAGATTTTGATTCAAAAGGTGTGATTTTTGAAAAATTTAGATTCAGCAAGTGTGGGTTTTGATTTCAAATCTCTGAATTTCTAATAATTTGGATTCCAAAAGTGTAAATAACCATTTCTAAAGGCAAATTTCAATTTCAAAAGTGCATATATCATATTGAAAGTGTGAATTTCGAAGTTCAAAAGTGTAATTCAATTTTGAAAATGTACATTTCAATTCCAAAAGTGTCAATATTAAGTTGCTAAAATGTATATTTGGATTTCAACATTTTGATTTTTTTTTTTTTAATGTATATATTATATCTAAGCCCATGATTAATGTATGAACATTTTATTTTTGTATATCAATGCATAGTATGACTATGATAACCATGGTTAAATATATCAATATTGAAGAGATGGAACCAAATCATTTAAAACAATTAGTAATAATTATCATTACGTTGCAGAGTTGTATTTTTTCAAAGCAATTTAAGGCAACACATAATAAGGTTCTGTATAAAAAAGGTGACTATCAACTAGTGATTTTTAACAAGTTCCTCACTTAACTACAAATTCTATAACTCTTTGTGAAAAAGTTATTCACAAAACCCACATTCCAAGACAAGAGAGAGCACCTTCAATAGTTATTAGTTAAAAGCATTGAACCTCGTGTATAAAAATCAAATCAAGACATGCACTAAATCGAATATTTGAAAGATGCATCCTATATGGTTTTGATATCATATTAGGAAATACAAAAAATATGCAAGTACAACTTTATGAATAAAGAACAAATGTGTATGATGAACCTCAAGGCTACTTCTACTCCACATATTAAACATATGTATACAAAACTAAGGTGGCTTAAATGATCCATTGGACTATGAACCTTTCAACTCCAAATCATATATACAAATAGAAGGGAATTAAAAATATTATTTGTTTGTTTGTTCAATTATATTTACAAATAAAACAAAATTGAAATTATGAGCTACTTGGTTGTACAATGATATTTACAAATGAAATAAAGGAAAGACTATACGTTGTTGAGTTATCCATTTATAGTAATTTAAACATGATCAAAATATCCAATATGATCAAGGTTTAAAAACAAAACTATGTTTCTTTTTCCATATCCTAATTACTTAAATATGGTCCTTCATATATTGAAAGTCATTGTTAGAAATCGAATTCAAATCCAACAAAAGTATTTATTTTCTATGATCATTTCTCTATTGTTTCTTTATTGCATCTCATAAGTTTGCATGCAATTTTTCATATTATTTAAAGCTACAATGATGTATCTAACAAGATACTATATTCTAATTAAAATTCTTATTCCATTATTGAATATACAATTTCTTTGAATTTTCTAGTGTTGGATTTATCTTCCACTTGAAATAATCAAAGAAACTATGCAAGTTTATGCCTCTTGACCTATCTTTAGTGGTTGGAGCAACCTTGAGATATTGCATGACACTTAAACATAGTATAGTTTTAATAAACATAAGTTCAATAGTCGTGGCCTAGTATAAAAATGATTTACTAGTAAGAATACAAAAACTTAAAATGAAGCACTATGATTATCATCTAGCAATAGTGTAAATATTCAATTTATCCATGCTTCAATTTATTTCTTATAAGTAATGGAAATGGAAAAATTATTTTAGGGTGATCTCTCTAGAATGTCCTAAAGTGTTCATCATTTTTATTAATTGTTATTTTAGTAGATCCATCCTTGACCAAAAATGATAATGCAGTCAGGTTCTCAACAATGAGAGAAAATGATAAGCCCTAAAAAAGAAGCGTGTTTTCGAGTAACCCTTGATATATACTTTTGACTTTCATTTCAATGTTATGATCCTTAATTACATCATTGTTTTTGAGTGTCTAGTAATGATCCATTCAAGACAATTACAACTCCTAAGTTTTAAACAACTTGGTTATACTAGATAAATTAAGGAACTTCAAAATGATGGGAGTAAAGATACTTATGAGAGGTGAATATTTCTCCAGTGGCAGATCCTTACATGCATAATTTGATTTTTTTTGTTCACAATTCACTTTAATTTTGAAGGAGCCAATGAACTGTCACATTCAAACAAAGAGGTTTCATTCCATACTATAAGAAATTGAAAGTAAGGAGGCGTTCATCACTTTTTTCATTGGCTTAAAGAGGTAAAGTTTCATATAATGGGGTGACTGGAAGCTAATAATCGTCTCTCATGGTGTGCTAGTGGCAATGTAAATATGGGAAAAAACAATTGTTGACTTGGAGGTATGATTCAAGGTACTTTCATAATGAATTTGAAGATGATGTATGCTACGAACTGGATCAATATATGATTTGTCACCTATTTGGAGATTTTGGGCTTGAATAATTGGATGGATTGGCATGTAGGGCCCATTTTATGGGCAAGTCTCATTTTGTAGATTTGGGGTCCATAATCTTTTAGGTCCTGTTTGAGGTTCTAAGCAATGTTTTTCAAGGTCAAAAGTTCACTCTATTTCCATGCACCATGATGTGATTATACACTTTGATACCTCTCCAACGGTCTAAGAATTCCCTCAAATGGAGTCCATGTGCAAAAGTTATGCTTCCCGCAAGTTGACCTCTCCAGTTGAGAACCATCATATCGAGTGGATTCCACATTAGCTCTCATTTCTCAGACATGCAGAGCTAGTCACATGTGAACCTTCAAGAAAATTCTAGGAGGACCAAAACATTAACCTTAATCAAGGGTTGGGGCATGCAGAAACCCTAAAATTAACCCTAGATGACTATCAGGCCATGTTAAATACCAGGTCATTGCGAGTAGAAGGAGTTACATTCTTTTGATGTATTGTATTGTTTCATAGTTGAGAAACAACATGGGGGGTGGATGTTAGAGAAGATAAGAGAAGATAGGAGATCTTGTAGTAGCCATTATGTCCACAGAGTCATAGGTAACTCCATAGAGAGTACCATTTCCTTTGTATTTGCATTTTGATATGAAGAGCAAGGCATAATCCTTGTTTGTGGTTGGATTTTTCCCCGTAGTGGGTTTTCCCAAGGTATATCTTTTGTTATTGCGTGGAGTATGTACTTATTTTCTCTAGTTTCTCTTTCAGTTCCATTGTATTTAACATTTTATAGAATTAAATTAACAAAATGAACTAAGTTGTAAGACCCATTGATCCAATAGAATATCCATGCCAGTTTACGGATCATATTGGTATTAGAGCAGATTTTCTTTTGGGTTTTGTGGGTAATCGAATGATCTAGTAGTTGGTGAAAAAATAGTCTTCAAACCCTAGCTATGGAAAAAGAGTCTGTTCAAGGAGTGGTGAACGATTATGAGCAATTATTTTCAACAATGGAAATACAAGTCGCCACTATCTCACACAAGATGTCAATCCTCATGACAGATCTGGAGAGAAAGTTCAAACCTTTTTGGGATTTTGGAGGCTCTAACTTAGATTTTGGATTTGAGGGGAAATTGGAAGATATAAGATATCTAGAAAAGGATCTGATGAAAGAGCTCAAGAAAAAGTAGTTGAGTTACAGTACCAATACTCCTTCCCATTCTATCTTCAAGATGGAATCAAAAGTTGACATCAAGTTGTATCAAGTTGAGAATGATGCTCTAACACTGAACAATTGGTTGCAACAGTTAGAAGTTTATTTTAGTATCCATGATGTAGCCACAGATCAAAATGTCTCATTTACTGACTTAAGTTAGAGGGAGGGCCATGCATTAACCTGGTGAGAAATCCACACAAAAGCACTTAGGCTGGAGGGTGATCCACTAGTAACTAAGTGGGATTACTTTAAAACCCTCATCAAGTCCTATTTCTACCTTATTGGGTATGTAGAGGACTAGTGGATCTATTAGCACTACTTTAGGAAAAGGCATGCATAGAGTGTGCAAGAATACATCACAGAGTTCAAGAGGATGGATTTCATGTTGGGTATCTCACTCGAGAACCCAGATGCACTCCTCAAGTATCTAGGGTTTTTACATAGTCACATATAGAGGCATATGATGCTCTTCAAGCATAGGCCATTGATGAAGCATGTGTACTTGAGCATAATGCCTAGAAAACATAGGCTAGAAGAAAGGACAACCAAAGAGTTCAAAACAGGAAGAGAGACAAGATGCTACCAAGGAGGGGAAGAAGAAGTGGATGGGAAAGGAGAAGAAGAGTACAACCATGGAACATTAGTGCAAGGATCCAAAAAACCATTGTAACCTTTGTAACATCGATTGTCACACTGAAGAAAAGTGTTGGAAGATACATCCATAGCTAAGCCCCGAGAACCACAAGAAGGATACCAAGAAGAAGAAGCTTCTTGCCACAAAGTCAATCAAGGAGTTAGAAAGAAACTTAGATGTGGATGAGAAGATTATGTATACCACAGTGCAGAAGGAGGTGAATCTAAGTATCCTTCACCCCTAGGAAGAGAAACAGATGATGACACTCTTCCACATCAAGATCTAGGTCAAGGAGACCAATATTGATGCTCTTTTTTATTGTAGTTCACAGGAAAAACTCATAATAGAGGATATAGTATGTAAGATTGGATTGGAAGTACATGATCATCCCAAGCCCTATCCATTAGGATGGGTAAATAATGATGTAGAACTCAGAGTCACAAAATAGTGCAAGATCAAGTTTTCCATAACTGCAAAGTATGTTGATGAAGTGAAGGTAACCGTAGTGCCCATGGATGTCTATGGTGTAGTGTTTCGAATCCCCTACATGTATATGGGGATGCAATACTCATGAGGAGATCCAACCAATATCTCTTGACCAATGATAGTAAATGCTTCGTCATCAGCATGCACAAATTTAAATCGAAGATCTCTCTGGTAAGTGCCAACCTGGTAAGTGCCAACCAAGTGAAAAAGATGATCAATTCAATTCAAAGTTTGTATTGTTTTTCTTAAGACAAAATCAACAAGAAGGTGAAATGGAAAAATTGAAGGAATCCCTGGAGGGATGTACCAAAGAGCAGAAGCATCAATTGGATATCATTTTGTATTCATACATAGAAGTGTTCCAGGATCCTAAGAGGGAGGTGAAGCACAAGATACAACTATTGTCATATTCTCCATTGCCTTGCATCGAACTGTACAAAAAATATGTCATAGAAGTAGATAAAGTGAAGAAGCAGTTGCAGCAGCTATTGGAGCAGGGCGTGATTTGACCAAGTACCTCACCTTCTAGTTCACATGTCATCATAGTACCCAAGAAGGATGGGACTTGGAGGATGTGCATCAACTACAAATAATTGAACAAGATCGCACTCAAGAATTGGTACTCTCTACCCATGTTCGATGATCTTTTGCACCGGTTTTGCATGCCAAGTAATTCACCAACTTAGATCTCAAATTGAGATACCACCAAGTGTGAGTGAAGGAAAAGGACACTTGGAATACTGCATTCAAGACTGGGAAATGGATATATGAATGATTGGTATCGTTTTTTGGTTTATGCAATTTACCATCTACACTTATGTTTTTGATGAATTATATATTATGCCATTTCTTAGATTTGTTTGTTATAGTATATCTAGATGACATATTGTCTTATAGTACTACCTAGGAAGAGCATCTCTCACATCTCAAACAGGTGTTGGAGAGCTTGAAAAAACATCAAGTGGTATCAAAGCTTAAGAAATGTGAATTTGTCTAGCAATCCTTGGTGTATTTGGGGTATGCAATTGGTGGAGGAGAACTTAAGATTGATCCCACAAAGATGGAGTCCATCACTAAATGGCCCACTCCTACAAATGTCACTAAAGTTCAATTATTTTTGGGGGTAGCACAATAACTTCATAAGTTCATAGCTTCCTTTTTGGTTGTGGTTGCACCTATCGATGCCATAACAACTAGTAGCAAGGAGTTCCAATGGGGAACGAATCAACAAAAATTATTTGAAGAGCTTAAGTGAAATATCAGTCAAACCCTAGCTCTCACATTTCCTAATTTGAAAAACCCTTTAGAATTGGATATATATGCAAGTGGGTATGCTATCGGAGCAGTTTTGATGCAAGGAGGGAGGTCAGTATGCTATCATTCTAAAATGTTCCATGGTGGCATCATGCACTACCCTACATATGATAAGGATATTTATGCCTTAGTTCAAGCTGTTAAGAAGTGGAAGCACTATCTTATGGGAAAGGATACCATCATTCACACTGATCACTAACCAATGCAATATTTGTAGGCCTAAAGTAAGCTACATCATACCAGACATTATAAGTGGATGGGATTCTTACAACAACTCCATCTAATCATCAATTATAATAGGGGAAGTAAAAATAAGCTCAAATATATGCTTTCTAGGCCACCTACAACCAATATCATAGCTTTGCGAACTCTTATGCAAATGGATCCTTTCACCCATGATGCATATAGGGAGGAATACACAGAAGATGTGGTCTTCAATGGTGTATTTCAATAGTTGCAAGGCTAATTCCATGCAAAAGAAGGTGATAACAAGGTTTACTATCATCTCCAGGATGGGTTACTCTACAAGTTGGATAAGGTCTATGTCTGTAAAGGAGAAATATTTCAACTCATGAGAGAGGTTCACACTTTGAAATTTGTTGGGCACTTTGTTGCAGGGAAGATAGTTGCAAACTTATGAAGGTATGTTTATTGGCCTAAAATGAAAGAATATGTAGTGTGGTTTATCAGAGGATGAATACTTTGTTGTATGAGCAAGCCCAGTAATAGGAAGCAATGTATATACCACCCTTTACATGTTCCTATTAGACCATGGGAGAGAATCTCCGTGGATTTTATGGGTGGCCTTCCAACCACTAGGAAGGGACATGACTATTTATTTTTGGTAGTTGATAGATTTAGCAATATGTGCACTCTTATGCCTTGTAAAAATACCATCAAAGGACAAGAAGAAGCAAACATGTTCTTTGAATAGGTCTAGGTGCACTTTGGGATACCAA
This sequence comes from Larix kaempferi, assembly GCA_027924585.1. Classification (NCBI taxonomy): domain Eukaryota; kingdom Viridiplantae; phylum Streptophyta; class Pinopsida; order Pinales; family Pinaceae; genus Larix; species Larix kaempferi. The sequence goes on along the minus strand of BSBM01000697.1, from coordinate 758,629 downwards.
GGAGAATCATCTCAGATAGGGTACCAAATTTCTCAGTACATTTTGGACTACGATTTGGGAAAAGATGGACACTAATTTGAAGAGATCTACAACATACCATCCACAAACAGAAGGATAGACATAAGTATTCAGGATGAATTTGGTACAACTTTTGAGAGTTATAATAAAAAGCATACGAAGACTTGAGATGAAAACATGATATACATGCAAAACTCTTATATCAGAGCATCCCACACTTCCATTGGGAAGTCCCCTTTTGATACTTGTTTTGGATACTTGCCACCTTCACTTCTAGATGTTGTCTATGAATACAACTTGGGGTATTGAGGGAAGACACCATGAGTGAAGTAGTAAAAGCTGAAAAAATTATTGATAAGATTAGATAGATCCATTTACAAGTACAGGAGGCACTAAAGAAGTTACAAGAAAAATATAAGGCTAGGCATGGCCAACACGGGATTGACAAATCATTCAAAGTGGGAGATAGAGTATGGTTACACTTGAATAAGGAAAGACTACATGGTCCTAGTAAGAAGATCAAGGCTTTGAGGTATGCCCCTTTTGATATATTGAATAAGGTGGGATATAGATCCTATAAACTCAATCTACCCCCATACATGCTCATTTAATCTATAGTGAATGTGGAAAATTTGAAAGTCTGTGAACCTTCCATGTTGGATCAGGAACTTGAGTAGGTCTTACCTATTGTAGAGGAATTAGAACCAGAGGCTTATGTAGAGTTAGAAAAAAACATAGTGTCGCCAAATAATTCTAGAACTTCCATGCATGGACAATATGAACTTTGCCAGGTGGAGTTTTAAGAACAATTTCTAGGCAAAGCTAAATGGTACTCAAACGAGAGGTAGAAGAAAAATTTCCTCAACTCATTTAGTAAAATATTTTTGGGACCAAAATCCTCCCAAAATGGGGAGGTATAATCTGAAATGGATCATTATATGATTTTTCACCAATTTGGAGCTTTCGGGGTCGAAAGATTGGATGCATTGGCTTGTAGGGCCCAATTTATGGGAAGATATCATTTTGTAGATTTGGGGTCAAGAACCTTCTGGAACCTGTTTGATGGTCTAAAAAAATAATTTGGGGTCAAAAGTTCATCGATACGACCATACCCCATGACACAATTTTACACTCTAATACCTTTCCAACAATCCAAAAATCACCTCAAATGGAGTTCATATGCAAAAATTATGCCTCATGTAAGTTGACCTATCTAGTTGACCACCATGGTACTAAGTGGATTCCAAGTTAGCGCTCATTTTTCACACATGTAGAGATAGTCACATGTGGACCTTTAAGAACATTCTAGAAGGACCAAAACCCTAACCCTAATCAGGATTTGGGGCATACAAAAACCCTAAAATTAAACCTAGATGGATTTCAAGCTATGTTAAATTCTGAGTTGTTAGGAGAAGAAGGGGTTCCATTATTTTGATGTATTGTATTGTTCCATAGTTGAGCATCAACACAAGAGTGTATTTTAAAGCAGAACAAAGGAGATAGGAGATCCTGTAGTGCCCGTTCCAATCATAGAATTGTAGCTAACTCCATAGAGAGTACCATTTCCTTTGTATCTACATTTTGATATGAAGATAAAGGCATATGCCTCATTTATGGTTGGGTTTTCTCCATAGTGGGTCTTCCTAGGGTGTATCTTGTGTTATTGTGTACTTATTTCCTCTATTTTCTCTTTTAGTTCCATTGTATTCAGTATTTTATGGAAATAAATTAACACAATGACCTAAGTTGTAAGATCTGGTGTGACAAACTAATCTAATGGAATATCCACACCTGTTTATGGATCGATGTAAGAAGATCAAATGTGGAAAATCAAATTAGCTTCTAGAATATATAATTCGTATTTATGGATTTTTTGTATGACCGTGTGATATTCAAGTTTTTCTCAAGTGGTATGTTATTTTTCTACAAAATATAATGCATATGTTCTCGTTGGTGTAGGTGTTGAGCACCTAAATGATGGAAATGGCTAATTAAAAATTTGGAGTAGTTGTAGAGAATGAATTGTTCTTGCACACAACTATTTTTTCAAAAAAAAATAATATTAGTTTTATAGTTTTATTAAGTTATGAAATTCATTATAGCCCTGAAAATATGAATCCATACATTAGTGTAGGGTTTGAGGGTCCTGTTAGCACTAAAACCTGTTCTCCAAAATTTTTACTTTCCTAAACCATAAATTAGTTTTTATATCCTTTTTCCAAGTTGCATGGCTTGTCAACTTTGCCTAAATTTTCTTGATATTTTTATGTTATGCTATTAATGTTTTGCTTGCACTTTGTTTGTTTCATTTAGTTGATGGTAAATACGATTTTAAAGGAGTACACAATATTTTTTGAGAACAATTTGCATAGTTTGACTCTTTGTAGGGTTGCATAATCTAGAGATGTTGTTTGGATCACTAATTAATGAATATTGAAATTCTGTAGCAAAATTAGTAATTTTTCATTGAAGGCATACTACAGAATTTCATAAATTCTTTAGCACAAATCTTATTGCTATAATCAAAGGGCGCTACAAAATTTTGAATTGTTGGTGAGCGGGGACAAACAAATTTGACTTCATGTCAAGTCAAAAGAATTCATGAGTCGACTAAGCATCACATGCTCATGTAGATGAAATATGTGATATGGCAGGTTGTCCTATGATTTGTTATATTCTGCAGCAAAGTTCATTTGTTCATTAAACATCAAAACCAACATTTTGCAGCAAAAATCCTGCCATGTTTGTAGTATTCAAGAGAATCACAGAGGTCATACTAGGAACAACCTAGACTTATTAGAGGAGGAAGTATTATAAGTATAAACTTTGAATATCATAGCATGGAAGAATTTTATGAAGTCATTCAAAGAATGTTGTCAATTTTGAGATCAACTATGATTCTGTAGTAGTTTTGTCATGTTCAAAAGTCCAAGAAGCCACTGGAAAAGCAATGCAAATATGGGTGCAAGCAAATGATCGCTGTAGAAAGTTACAAAAAATTCTGCAGCGTCATACATATGAAAGATATGCCAGTTCATTGCAAAATTTATTGTAGGTGACTTTTTTACAGGTTACATTCTGGTGTGTTTTCTGACCAAACAAAACTGAATCTCAAAAAACTAAAACATGGGTTTTTTCAAGAACGGGCCCAATTAGGTGTCTCATGGAGTGGTTTCCTAAAATAGAAAACCGTTTGGGAGCTGCAAGCGGAGCTTTGAGGCATCTTTTTCATAAATTTTTATATTTCGTTTTGCTTAAAATGCCTAGTCAATCAGCCACCTCATCAGTTCGACCTGGAGATGAGATCATTATTTTGTGCTATAGGTTAGTATTAGATACCTTAGATTAGGATCTCAATTTAAATTGATTTTTTTCAATTATGAAATTTGTATTTAGGCAAAGATTATGAATCAAGAAGGGGTTCTTCTCCCTTTTGGGAAGAGAAGGGGGTTCAACTACGAGATCATAGACGATCAAAGTGTACTCTGTATTTTCAAACAAGCCATATAACCGTAATTTTCTCATTCTCATAGATCTATTGTTCAATGAATTAGGTCGTGCTCCTTCTCTATCTATTAACTCCTTCTAATATTGAATGCAAGGACTGTTTATGTATGACATTGATAGTTTTACAGTTTACAGATCTAATAGAAGTAAGATTTACTATGATTTGCTTGAAACTCGTGTTTGTATTTAGCAATTGTGTTGTAAGGTCATAACACTATTTTGATCTTGGATTTTCCTTCATGAATGTGTGGGTCAATCATCCCGATTACTTATATATTCATCTTTTACTTGATTCCTCTTTATTACTATTGATTCTATGTTTAATTTCACTGAATGCATGCCTGTGAATTGATTGAAAATTGCTTATTGAATTAATACAATATTTATACTTGATCTCAAACACTTAACCTTTATGATCTACCTGACCACTTTCCTTAAACCAAACTATAGAAAAAACTAAGGTGCCCTAGCTTTGTGCCATAGCAGTCTGGTGCAGACTTTAGGGATAACAAGTCCTAACATGATCAAAGAAATTTCCTTTTTCTTTCAAGATTGTAGATATTAGTCTAATCTAGTGCAACATATATATTTCTCTTAAATGGGAAAGGAAATAAACAAGTTATAGTAGGAACCAAAATATATTTGTATTTTAAGTGTACGATATTCATGACAAAAATAAATTAAAAATAGTAAACCATATTTTTTTATTTATATATACATTTGGAATCTACATTGATGGATCTATATGTATGTGTAATTTCACCAGTGATGATTTGTGTAGCCTATTTAAAAATAATTTGAAAAACAGAAGAAAACTAAACCTAAATCCGAAGCAACCATGTCAACAAATGCATGGGTGAGTGGATACTCTCCCATAAAAAAAAAGAATTCCAAATAATGTGCATGCGTCATAGAAGAGTTGTGCACTTTAAAAATGTGCATGTGTTGTGAAACTGTGATGCACCTGCAACAATTAATTAACAAGAATATGTGAAATAGCAGAAATGACAGAACTCGGAATCACTTTTATATTGATCACATGCCACTTCGAGGGGGCAACCTCCTTTGAGCAAGCTCAATACAATTAACTTCACCGTGCCTTCATAGGTCTCAACACACACTTATATACTAATTCTAGGCGCCAATACTATGGGTCGAAACCATGGGCCGTTACAAACTATGGATCAACAATACTACGGGCGACTTACAAAGCATATGCTCCAACAACAATAACATAAACTATTGATCAACAAATACTACGGGACGACTTACAAAGCATATGCGTCCAACAACAACATGCTAACTGTTATCTCCCAAATTGACCACCGTCATTTTGGGTGACAGAATGGGTAAAATTTCTTATTTCTATGAGTCTTGGGCTTCAAAATTCGAAAAACAGGTTTCGGCAGCTAACTCTGTTTTGCAGGAGCCAGTTAGCTGCCGAAAGGGCCCATTTTTGGCAGCTAAAGGCGTTAATAGAAAATACATAAGCTGTCGAAAAGGTTTTTATAAGAAAATTTAAAAGATCGGGTCCGTACTCAGTTTCATATCAAGAGAGCTTGTGTTTTAGCCACCGAAAGGAAGATTAGAGCGCATGTTAAACGATCATCATGAGGTGTGATGTCATAAGCTGCCGAAAGTGAACAAACATAAGCCAAAGTCTCGAGGTGTCTTCATGTTTTCGTGCAGTTGAAGTTCCTGTTTCAGCCAGGTGGTTTTCATCAGAGTAGAGCAGCGGTTCACAGGCGGTTTTCATCAGTGCGAGTCTCAGTTTTCCAAGCAGCTATGCCTATGATCTCATACCGTTACCTGTCACATCCAAGATCTCAAGTCTGTGGTTAAAAATCTTCAGCTACAAATCAGGAATCATAAACGAACTCCTTCTTTCAACAAATAACTGAGACTCCAAAGGAAGGGTATCTCTAATCAACTGAAAAGGTAGCTAACCCTCTGATTTGATTTAAGAGGAGCTCGGCAAAACGTTAATAACACAGACCTGTAACAAAAAATTGGAGGAATTTTCTGCTGAAACCACGTGATCTTGCGGGGCGATTTTGACGGCCTTCCCGAACTCCAAATTCAAATCTGAAAGCACCAGTGGATAGCTTAGGTTCTGTAGATCAAAATCGACTATTTGAACATCCAAAATGGACATCGGACGGTGGAGAAAATCGATTTTGGTTGAAGGCAGTCTTTTTGGAATTCTACAGGCTTTCGGCAGCTTAGGCGGGTTTCTACAACACTCATTAGCTGCCAAAAAGCCATCTTTCGGCAGATAAGTCATGAAATTGGCAGCACTGTTAGCTGCTGAAAGCCTGTTTTTTGTCAGTTTTCTCTATTTTCGCCCAGATCGCGGATTTTCTAGTTGGAATGACAGGAGACCGGTCAAAACAAATGAGTTATGAATTATGCTATCAGTATCTAAAGGAGTTTCAAACGACATCTCAGTTAAGTGGTCATTTTGCTTTGTTTTTGGCATATTTTGAGGAGACAAGTTGAAGATCTCGTGCCACATCACTAAGGTCGAATCTACATGCACTTAATTGAAGTTCACCGAGCCTTGGGAGGCTACTTCACTTCATCAAACACCGAGCACTAAAGGAGGAGATCACACTCATCATTCCTTGATTCAAGCAATCAATCCTTTCTCTTTGCATTTACTTTTTTAGTTTGATGTTTCAGTTAGCTCAGCCAAGATCCACGTTTTTAGGATCTGGAAATTGCTTTGTAAAGGCTATAAAGCCTGAGAACCAAGACATTTTATGGGTTCGATTTTGGATGGAATAATTAGCTACTTTATTCAGTTTTCTTATGCTAATATAGATCACAGGTTTCCCTCAGTTTCGATATCAGTTGTCATTTTCTATTTCACTGTATCAGTTTGTCTAGCTTTGAATGTGAATGTTTCTTTACATTGTTTAGCTCACAGCTTGATTCCAGTTCTTTGAATGTATCTCTAGACCTACTTTGTACTGGTTGGGTTACATGTTTTCTTCATCCACCTTTGATATTATATGCTGATCAATCGATTCTTGAGGGCACTGTTTCATCTGTTTACATGCTGAATGTCTAAATACTGTACTCTGATTTAGTCATCCCATTGATCCACCTTTTTTCAAAAGACACAAACATATTTTCTTAAGTTACCAGGCATACCTAGCTTATAACCCTAGGTAGTTTCCTGGAGTGATAACAAATTGGCGCCGTTGCCGGGGAGCGAGGTGAGAAGCTGATCTTCCTGGGAGACGACATAGATCTACTCTTTGATGATAGACAAGGGGTAGACATTCACTGGTTATAATCATCTATCTGGCGACTCCATGAAGGACGAACTCAGTGGCGACTCCATTGTTCAGAATCTGTTGGTGACTCCACTGGGATGACATGAACAGAATCTTAGCCAAGAGGTATGCGTTCTGTGATTTTTCAAGCATTGCTGGTTTTCCTAATCAAGTACCTACTAAAGATGAATGGGAGAACAGTCTTCCTATATTTCGAGGAGAAGAGTGGGAAGTGCCAGCTGAACATTTGCTGGACTTTCATGACTACATGCACCGGTTGCAGGTAGTGCATGAGGATGTTCAGATCCGACTTTTCTGTTCTTCATTAGAAGGGATTGCCCGTGATTGGTATCGGTCTTTGCCTAATGCAAGTGTCAGTTCTTTAGCAGATTTTCATGCCGCTTTTCATGTGTTTTGTAAGGATCATTTTCCAGCTGATCTTCTTTTTCCTGAGTGTTGTCATGAGTTTAATCTTTCGAAATCAGAACTTCAGGGAGAGTATGCAGCTGAAGAAAATACTCTTCATCATGCTCAGGAGATAAATCATTCACACTACGACAATCTTACTGTTGTTAGTTGTCATGAAGAGCAAGTTTTTATTTCTGAAAGGTTTGAAAATGTTGAGCAGAGTGACATATCAGCAAGTGACAGTTTTAGATCTGCAGTGGTTAATGAGAACAGTCTACCATTTTCTGATTTGCAGGGACTGTTTAATTTTCAGCTAGAAAACGAGAATCATGATCAAGAATGTGTTAAAGCAGCAGATGTTATGAGCAGCCCACACCTTCCATATTTGCAAACGAAGACAGATTGCAGCAGACATTTGCAGGAGGGGCAGCAGAAAGGTTCTTATCAGAAATTCTGTTCATATATTTCTCCAGCAGATCTCAAGCAGTCTAGGTTCAGCACTGAGTTTTGTGGAGGAAACGAAGAGCTGCTGCAACACAGTAAATTGGAGCAGCAGCTGCCAGAGGTATTTCATTCTGATTTTGATGATCCGTTTGCTGACTTTTTAGAGTCTATGAGCAGTATAGATCTTAAAAAATTTCTGCCAGAAGAGGATCATCTTTATCATCTGTTCAAACCTCTGTTCTGCATGATATGGTTTTCATTGTTTTATGAGTCAAGATCTATCATGATGACTGTAAACCAGTTTCTCTTTTGGTTACACTGGAAATCGAGTTTTACTTGATCATTCTGCTCCTATTAGTTAGTGTAGGAGTAGATAGGACAATAAGCTCTTTTATAAGAGCACGTAGATCAGTTTTCAGTTGTTATTGAATAAGCAGAACAGGATGCATGTAAGCTACAGGTGGGATACAGGTTTGCAGAGGTATCAGTGTTAAAGACTTAATGACTCCATGCCCAATGCTAAAGGCTACTGGAACTACTTGTTCTTTGGAACCTCACTGGGAGGTTTCCATCCCCGAGTAGGAGCCAGATGTTATCTCCCAAATTGACCACCGTCATTTTGGGTGACAGAATGGGTAAAATTTCTTATTTCTATGAGTCTTGGGCTTCAAAATTCGAAAAACAGGTTTCGGCAGCTAACTCTGTTTTGCAGGAGCCAGTTAGCTGCCGAAAGGGCCCATTTTTGGCAGCTAAAGGCGTTAATAGAAAATACATAAGCTGTCGAAAAGGTTTTTATAAGAAAATTTAAAAGATCGGGTCCGTACTCAGTTTCATATCAAGAGAGCTTGTGTTTTAGCCACCGAAAGGAAGATTAGAGCGCATGTTAAACGATCATCATGAGGTGTGATGTCATAAGCTGCCGAAAGTGAACAAACATAAGCCAAAGTCTCGAGGTGTCTTCATGTTTTCGTGCAGTTGAAGTTCCTGTTTCAGCCAGGTGGTTTTCATCAGAGTAGAGCAGCGGTTCACAGGCGGTTTTCATCAGTGCGAGTCTCAGTTTTCCAAGCAGCTATGCCTATGATCTCATACCGTTACCTGTCACATCCAAGATCTCAAGTCTGTGGTTAAAAATCTTCAGCTACAAATCAGGAATCATAAACGAACTCCTTCTTTCAACAAATAACTGAGACTCCAAAGGAAGGGTATCTCTAATCAACTGAAAAGGTAGCTAACCCTCTGATTTGATTTAAGAGGAGCTCGGCAAAACGTTAATAACACAGACCTGTAACAAAAAATTGGAGGAATTTTCTGCTGAAACCACGTGATCTTGCGGGGTGATTTTGACGGCCTTCCCGAACTCCAAATTCAAATCTGAAAGCACCAGTGGATAGCTTAGGTTCTGTAGATCAAAATCGACTATTTGAACAGCCAAAATGGACATCGGACGGTGGAGAAAATCGATTTTGGTTGAAGGCAGTCTTTTTGGAATTCTACAGGCTTTCGGCAGCTTAGGCGGGTTTCTACAACACTCATTAGCTGCCGAAAAGCCAGCTTTCGGCAGATAAGTCATGAAATTGGCAGCACTGTTAGCTGCCGAAAGCCTATTTTTTGTCAGTTTTCTCTATTTTCGCCCAGATCGCGGATTTTCTAGTTGGAATGACAGGAGACCGGTCAAAACAAATGAGTTATGAATTATGCTATCAGTATCTAAAGGAGTTTCAAACGACATCTCAGTTAAGTGGTCATTTTGCTTTGTTTTTGGCATATTTTGAGGAGACAAGTTGAAGATCTCGTGCCACATCACTAAGGTCGAATCTACATGCACTTAATTGAAGTTCACCGAGCCTTGGGAGGCTACTTCACTTCATCAAACACCGAGCACTAAAGGAGGAGATCACACTCATCATTCCTTGATTCAAGCAATCAATCCTTTCTCTTTGCATTTACTTTTTTAGTTTGATGTTTCAGTTAGCTCAGCCAAGATCCACGTTTTTAGGATCTGGAAATTGCTTTGTAAAGGCTATAAAGCCTGAGAACCAAGACATTTTATGGGTTCGATTTTGGATGGAATAATTAGCTACTTTATTCAGTTTTCTTATGCTAATATAGATCACAGGTTTCCCTCAGTTTCGATATCAGTTGTCATTTTCTATTTCACTGTATCAGTTTGTCTAGCTTTGAATGTGAATGTTTCTTTACATTGTTTAGCTCACAGCTTGATTCCAGTTCTTTGAATGTATCTCTAGCCCTACTTTGTACTGGTTGGGTTACATGTTTTCTTCATCCACCTTTGATATTATATGCTGATCAATCGATTCTTGAGGGCACTGTTTCATCTGTTTACATGCTGAATGTCTAAATACTGTACTCTGATTTAGTCATCCCATTGATCCACCTTTTTTCAAAAGACACAAACATATTTTCTTAAGTTACCAGGCATACCTAGCTTATAACCCTAGGTAGTTTCCTGGCGTGATAACACTAACAAAGTAAAGACATGGGTTCCTAACATCCTCTCCCCCTTAAAAAAAGCTTTGTCCTCAAAGCTTTAGATGTGGAAATTGTTGTTGAATCTGAAGGAGTGGTTCCCATGTAGCATCCTCTGGTTGCATGCCGTGCCATTGAATTAAGACCTCTATGATAGAGCGAGAGCGAAGCTGACGTGTGTTCCGATTGAGGATGGCCTCTGGCTCCAAAATGATGGATCCTTCATTATCCAGTTCGGGTAAAATCATTTGTCCACTGATGTTGGTGCCAAGAACTTTGTTTAGACAAGAGACATGAAAGACTGGATGAATGTGGGAAGAAGGAGGAAGTTCCAATTTATAAGCAACGGACCCAATCTTCTGAAGAATCTGATATGGCCCATAGAACTTTGGAGCGAGCTTATGACGCCCTTTGAGTTTCAAGGATGATTATTTGTACGGCTGGAGACGAAGAAAAACCATATCGCCGACTTGAAAAGTGCGCTCAGAATGGTGCTGATCAGCTTGTTGCTTCATGCGATTTATTGCCATGTGAAGATTGTCCCGCAAAATGCAAAGAATCTGATCGCGGTTCCGAAGGACCGTGTCAACTTCCTGAACTGGTCAACTGGTGGGGGTGTATGGAAGAAGAGCTGGAGGTGCTTGACCATAGACTGCTTCATATGGGGTCATTTTAGAGGCAGTGTGATAAGAGGTATTGTACCACCATTCAGCGAGAGGGAGCCATTTTTCCCACTAATGTTGTTGTTCCGAGGTGAAGCAACGAAGATAAGTTTCCAAGCATTTATTGACAATTTCAGTCTGACCATCTGTTTGTGGGTGATACCCTGAACTCATCTTCAGTTTGGTGCCAGTGTGGCGAAATAGTTCTGTCCAAAAATGACTGGTGAAAGTCGCATCACGATCTGAGACAATGGAAGAAGGGATGCCATGAAGACGAAATATCTGGTCCAGAAAAATTTGAGCGACGGAGGAGGCTGTATAGGGGTGGCTGAGAACACAAAAATGACTATATTTGGAGAGGCGATCAACCACAATGAGAATCACTGTCTTCCCGCCAGATTTAGGGAGCCCTTCAATGAAATCCATAGAAATATCTATCCAAATCCGTATAGGTATGGGAAAGGGTTCAAGCAATCCTGGAAGGAGTGTTGTTTCACCCTTATTGCGCTGGCAGGTATCACATTCGGCCACCATCTGTTGAATTGTCCTTTTCATGCCCTGCCAAAAGAAGTTACGCCGTGCTCGTTCATACGTTTTGAGGAACCCAGAGTGCCCTGCCGATGGAGAAGCATGGAGTTCATAGAAAACAGCCTATTGAAGATCTGTGCTGTGGGGAAGCACCAGACGACCCTTGCATCGCAGAGAAGCACCATCCCCAGAGTAATGTGGTACAGCAGAAGGGTTGTTGGTCAAGCGTTGGATGATTTGAGATAAGGAGGAGTCATTGACATAACCCTGTTGAACAGATTTCAACCAATTTGGAATACGCATAGAAATAGATGAAAGAGAACCTTGGGCCTCAAATGTGCGAGAAAGAGCATCTGCCACAATATTGTCTTTACCCTTCTTCTAAGTGATCTCATAGTCATAACCCATGAGTTTGCTAACCCATTTCTGTTGTGCCGGGGAGGAGACACGCTGGTCCAAGAAATATTTTAGACTCTGGTGATCAGTCTTGATGCAGAAATGATTCCCTAATAGGTATGGGCACCACTTCTGTACTGCATGCAAAATAGCCATCATTTCCTTCTCATACGTAGAGGCAGTTAGATTCTTACCTGAAAGGGCTTTGCTGGTGAACGCAATGGGGTGTTCATCTTGAAGGAGAACAGCACCAAGTCCATTGCCGCAAGCATCACTCTCAATAGTGAAGGGCTTGGAAAAATCAGGCATAGCTAGCACAGGTGTAGTACACATAGCTTGTTTTAGTTTGTCAAATGCACACTGAGCAACAGGTGTCCATGTGAAGGCATCCTTTTTCAATAGAGTAGTTAATGGAGTTGCAATATTCCCATAATCCTTGACAAACTTGCGGTAGTAGCCAGTCAACCCCAAAAAACCACGAAGGCTCTTGAGTGTCTGAGGATGAGGCCAATTGTTCATGGCATCGATTTTGGCAGGATCCACGCGAACCCCTTGTGCTGAGATAATGTGCCCGAGATACTCAACTTCCTTCTGTCCAAAAACACATTTAGACTGCTTGGCATGGAGATGATGGTCAGAGAAAAGTTGCATAACAAGATCCAAATGCTGGAGATGTTCATCCCATGTTTTACTGTAGATGAGGATATCATCAAAGAATACCAGAATGAATTTTCGCAAGTAGGGTCGAAATATTTTATTCATTAAGGCCTGGAATGTGGAAGGAGCATTAGTGAGGCCAAAGGGCATGACCAAAAACTCATAATGGCCATCATGTGTGCGGAAAGCTGTTTTAGGGATATCATCCTCATGAACCCGAATTTGATGATACCCAGAACAAAGATCCAACTTGGAGAAAAAGTGAGCCCCATGAAGCTCATCAAGAAGCTCATCAACAACAGGAATTGGAAACTTATCCTTGATGGTGAGGTGATTAAGTGCTCGGAAGTCAATGCAGAGGCACCATGACCCATCTTTTTTGTGGACAAGAATAACTGGAGAAGAAAAGGAACTAGTGCTTGGGCGAATAATACCTTGCTTCAATAAGTCCCGAACGAGCATTTCAATCTCCGTTTTTTGGTGAAATGGGTAGAGATAGGGCTTGATGTTGGGAGGAACGCTACCAGGAAGGAGCTGAATACGATGGTCTTCTGGCCTTGAAGGTGGCAATCCCACTGGTTCAGCAAAGACACCTGTATATCGATCCAGAATTTGTTGTAGATCCAAAGGAGTAGTGGAGACCGCTGATGGTTGCATCTGGAGGGAATGGATCTGAGCGATGACACCATGTGAATTCTTCTTGAGGAGTTTTTCCATGCGATGTGAACTGATGATGCTGAGAGAACGTGGTTGTAATCCTGTCAATGTGTGTTTGTGTCCATTGAGGGAAAACTACATCCAAAGTTCAGCAAAATCCCATAAGATAGGGCCAAGTGTGCGTAGCCATTGAGCGCCCAAAACCACATCACATCCACCTAAGGGCAAGGAAAACATGTAAGAGCGCAAGGTATAATCTCCCATAGAGATACGCACATTTCGACACTTCCCTTTGCAAGGTAAGGTGCCCCCATTTGAAACCATGACTTCAAAGTTGGAGCAAGGATGGATAAAACAAATAGCTTGTTTGGCGATCCGAGGGTCAAGGAAATTATGAGTGCTACCAGAATCAATGAGTATTGTAAGAGGAAGTTTCTTGAAGTAACCCATGACCTGCATTGTTTGGGGGGTGGTGATTCCAGCTAAAGCATGGAGAGATATCTCTGGCTGGTCATCCTGACACGGAGGGTCAATAGGCGGTTCCTGAATGTCGACCGGAGCATCCAGTGTTTCTGGATCTTCATCACCAATTTCAGAGGCAGGCGGAGACTCCACATCCAAGAGATAGAGCTTTTGCTGAACACATCTATGTCCCCGAGTGAATTTCTCATCACAATTATAGCAAAGCCCCTTTTCTATGCATGCTTGCATCTTTGTTTCAGACAAACGCTTGATAGGAGTCGGTCGAGGAGCCTGCGGTATAGGTGGTCACTGAGAACCCATATTTCGGAAGGGAACAAAAGTGGGCTTGGAGCGTTGTTGGGCTGCAATCTTGTCTTCTGCCAACTTAGCCAACTCTACTGCTTCCATCATTGTGTTGGGACAGAACATTTTGACCTCAGAGCGGATGGCATCCTTTAGACCACTGATAAAACAACTCCGGTAAAAGTCATCAGACAATCCTTCGGTGTGGTTGGCTAGATTCTCAAATTCGGTTTGATACTCTCTCACAGTGCCAGTTTGGCGAAGTTTAGTGAGGGCTCCTGTGAAGCCATCAAAAGCACTAGGACCAAATCGTTGCAAAAGGACCTGGCAAAAGTCTGGCCATTTGGGCTTTGGATGAGCCTTGATGTACAAACGGTACCATTGAAGAGCTTCCTGTTCCAAATGAAAGGATGCCAACGGAACTTTGTTGACATCAAAAGTATTATGCAGACTGAAATACTGTTCTGCACGATAGATCCATCCAGTTGGATCGGTACCATTGAAGCGAGGAAAATCAAGCTTCGGACCACGGAAATTGCTGGAAGAAGAGAACCCATTGTTTGCTGAAGACTCTGACTGCCGTTTGTTGTTCATAGCTGAATGTTCAAGATGGAGACCGAGAAATTTTTCATCCAGATCCTGGAGTTTGGCTTGGATGGCTGCAAGTGCGTCTTCCATGGTTTTTGCTCCTGCACGGGTGACAACCATAACCAGGATTTTTTTTTTTTTTGTTCGGTTGACTGGGTAGGAAAACAAAAACAGAAACTACTTCAGTAAGGGAAAATCTGGACTTGGAAAAAAATCAGAAGGGTAATTGGGGTTTGACTAGGTTTTGGACACTATTGGATAGACAGGGAAGCAAAAATGAGGATTTCAGAAGCAGGGTGAAAGAATGGAAAAATTTGGCAGAGGGGAACAAAGAAGCAGAATTCAGAAAGGAACTCTGTGGTAAATTTGAAGGTGATTGGGTGAAATCTGAGGAAGTTATGGCAAACCATAAAAATAGACAAATGTGGGATTTTGGGCTTTGGGAAGGGGAATTGGATAGGGTCCTCAGGACTGAAATATGCAGAATGGGATGACAGGGGTTCCCCGAAAATTTCAAGGGAAACGGAGTGAAAATAAGGGAGATATGGAGAAAAAACTGAATTTTATACCCTTTTTTTTTTCCAAATTGGAGCGGCTACGGCTCGAAAGGGATCTGGAACAGCGCCGAATGGATTGAAAACGACTGAATCTGGAATGACTTGCAAAATGGATCTGAAACGGCGCAGCAGTGATCAACAATAGTTCAGTTGAAAGTAGATATGGACCCCAGGTATATGCGGCTTCCTAACAGTTCAGGGGTTTCACTCGGCCACCAATGCTGTCTGACGGCTTGCGTATTGGGGCAGTACCCCTCACTCCATGGCTCAGGTAAAACTGATAACCGCTTTGCCACAAACGATAGCTCTTGGTTTACCTCACGGGTGGGAACTACTCAATCAGGTAGGGGTCGTTGCCCTTTTCGCTGGTAGGTCCTCTCAATGGGCCAGCTACTTCGGGGTTCCTGTGGTACTCCTCACAATGAGTTTTAGGGCTTATGCCCAAGTAATTCCCATAGTTAAGCGGATAGGGATTATTCCCAAATACGAACCTGCAACAGATGCGAAAAAAAATTTGGCAGAAATTTCACCCAGCGAGCCCAAGAAAGTGCTCTGATACCAGATGTGATGCAGCTGCAACAATTAATTAACAAGAATATGCGAAATAGTAGAAATGACAGAACTCAGAATCACTTTTATATTGATCACAGGCCACTTCGAGGGGGCAACCTCCTTTGAGCAAGCTCAATACAATTAACTTCACCGTGCCTTCATAGGTCTCAACACACACTTATATACTAATTCTAGGCGCCAATACTATGGGTCGAAACCATGGGCCATTACAAACTATGGATCAACAATACTACAGGCGACTTACAAAGCATATGTGCCAACAACAATAACATAAACTATTGATCAACAAATACTACGGGACGACTTACAAAGCATATGCGTCCAACAACAACATACTAACAAAGTAAAGATATGGGTTCCTAACAGAAACACATGTGCAATATATATATATATATATATATATATATATATATATATTGTTGCCATAACTTTCTACCTTGGCATTGGTCTTGAATAGATCTACATGGTTATTTTATGACAATTTTATGTTTCTAGATAGATAATTTCTTATTTTCAAAAGAATATCAAATGGATGTTTGGGCCATGATTGATACCTCAAACCACCACATAGTCCCACTAACAGGGGTATTCAACCCCTAATGGTAATATGGGTGCTCCTAAGAGGTTTTTCACATGAGGGATGGATTTCAGGGACTTGACTATTGTAAGAGGAATAAATCATGGGAATCAGGGTCCAAATGAATCTTTTAAGGATCATGGGCCATGAACATGGCTTCAAACAACCACACAAGTCCTATAAAGTAGATATTAAACCTCCAAGCGGAATATGGTTTTTCCTATAATGTATTGGATAGTAGTGATGGGTATCGAAGCCTTTCCAATAGGCATGGGAGGACAATAAAGCCCTTATGCCTTATATGAAGCTTCTAGGTACCAAGGGCCATGAATGTACAACCACTACCATAAAGCATGCCCTGTATATAACATATTTTCCCATAGAGTGGGAAATGGGTGCTAGTATGAGATGTTTTGCACAAAGGATGAGTCTGAGACAATGGTTGAGGGATAAATTGATGCAATTATTCCCTTAATTAAGACTTTTCGGCTAATAGGCCATGATTAAGGCCTCAGACCACAAAATAAAGCAAATAAAGTGGATCTTTGTTATACAAATGGGATATGGATGTGATTAGGAGGTTTTGTGCAGTAGAAATGGGTCTTGTGTCCTTGACCATAGTCAAGGAAGGAAAATAAGGGCCTTACACCATAAATCAATCTATAGGGTTCATTGGACATCGACGTGACCCCAAACCACAATGCCATCTCTCTACAGGTGATCTTTGGCCTCCATGTGGAATATGGGTACCATTATGAGCTCATGTGTGGTAGAGATGGGTTTTATGTTGTTGACCATGGTCAAGGGAGGAAAATAAGTTCTTATGGATCTAGATGAAGGCTTTAGGAATAAAGGTCCATAAATAATACTATAATCCACATAACATGTCCTCTATAGGCGATCATTGTCCTTCAAGCAAGATATGGGTACCATTATGATGTTTTATGCATCATGGAGGGGTCTCAAGGCCTTAACCATGGTTGGGGAAGAAATATTGTTAATTATAAACTAAATGAATATTCTTGTGCTAATGGGAAATAATCAAGGCCTTCAATTGCAACAAATACCCTCTAAAAAGGATATTTTCTATATGAGTGGGATAAGGGCACCATTAGGAGATTTCGTATAGTAGGGATGGGTCTGGAAAGGCCTTGACCATGACTAGGGGGTGAAACTAAGATCCTTAATTCCTAAATTAATCTTATAGCTCTCATGGGACATAAAATATTCCTTAAACCACTATAAAACCCTCTAGACACTACAACAAAAAACTGGAATGTGCATCACATTTAGTGTTGGATTTTAGTCTAATTGTTTTCCAATTGTGGTGAATAATCTGGTGTTGTTGTACAATTTCGTAAAGCAACGAAATTTGCATCTTTTTTTGCATCCAATTTTGCACCAAATTTTTTGCATCTCTTTTTGTGCCTAATTTTGCATCTAGTATTGCGTCCTTATTTGCATCCTGTTTTGGACCCAATTTTGCATCCATGTTGCATCTGATTTTGCACCTAGTTTTACGTTGAGTTTTGCAACTAATTTTGCACCTTGTTTTGCGTCCAATTATGTGGCCAATTTTGCATCTAGTGTTTCGTCTAGATTTGCATCCAATTTTGGGCCTAGTATTGCGTCTAGTATTGCACCTAAATTTTCGTCCATCTTTACATCTAGTTTTGGATCCAATCTTGCATCTAATTTTGTGTCTAGTTTTACATCTTTTTTGCATCTAGGTTTGTGCCCACTAATGCATCATGTTTTACGTCTTTTTTTGTCCAGGTGTGTGCCTAGTGTTGCACCTAGTGTTATGCCTAGTTTTATGTCCAATTTTGCATCTAATGTTTTGTCCAATTTTACATCTAGTGTTGCATCCCATCTTGAATCCAATTTTGCATCCGATTTTACATTTTTTTTGCATCTAAGTTTGTGCCCAGTGTTGCGTCTAGTTTTGCACCTAGTGTTACGTCTAGTTTTTCACCCAGTGTTGCATCCAATTTTGTTTCCAATTGTGTAACCAAATTAGCACCCAATTTTATGTCCAGTTAGGAATCCAATTTTGTGTCGACTATTGTGTCCTATGTTGCATCCAGTTTTTGGCCTAGTATTGCATCTAGTCTGGCGCCCAGTTTTGGGCCTAGATTTGTGTCTAGTGTTGAGTCCCTTTTTGCATCCAATTTTGTGTCAACTTTTAGGTGTGAAGTGACATCCACTTTTGCATCATGTTTTGCATGCAGTTTTGCACTTGGTGTTGCATCTAATCTTGCATCCACTTTTGTGTCCCATTTGTCGTTCAATTTGACATCCATTTTTCATTTTGTTTTTCGTCCACTACTAATCAAGAATATTAATTTCAATTATTAATAGTGAAATATATCAATATTTATTGATTTTGCGTCTATTTTGTTAATTTCAATTAAATATTGAAATATATCAAAATTTTCAAATATTATGAAGAAATCAAATTTATAGCATAACATCTGTAAAGAATTTTAAGGGGAATTCACCACATCCATCCAAAAGTAGTAAGATCATCATACATAGTAATTATCCATAAAAAAAACATTGAAAATTTCAATATATATAAAGTAACAAGACAATATTGATAATATCACCATCTTTAATCAAATCAACTGAAATTCAAATGTATGATCAACATATCAAAACCTTTAAAGGATATCATTATAGTAAAATAAAAAAAAGTCAAATATGTATAATATTTAAATACCAATCTAACAAGAAATAACTTGTATGTTCTCCATATATAAATATAAATGTCAAAATTGATAAAGATATCATAGTTATATATCAACAAAATACATGGAAATATAATCCAAAACATAGCATGTTCATGCATAGCATCAGTAGCTATCTAGCACCACCAACATCATCGTCAAGATCATGGTCATGATCATCAAACTTTCCATCTTGATCACCTTCATCACCATCGTCACCATCATCATATTCATCATCATCATCTTCTTCTTCTTCTTCTATATTTAATGCAGGTTCAACATAGTTTGGATCATCATTTATGGCTTCATCAATTGCTGTAATTTGAGGAAAGAAAAAATCAATATTAGATGTTAATATTTATTTCATACCATAATGCATATTTCTAATATTAACTCATACCAAAGTAAAACAAAGTATAATACAATTGCAGTTAATATGTGCGTGTGCACTAATATGACTACAAAAAAAGTGCAAAAAATAGAACTAAATGACAATTTTATTAAAAGATATAAACAAATTAACTAGTTTAAGAAGTATGAAATGCCATTAAAAATATTGATTTTCACCTTACTTTTATGATTTTAAGATGAATATTACTCAAGTGATAGATTTTTCCTAGCTGTTAAATATGACTTGCCACTTCAACCATCAAGCTTTCCTCCACCTGATAGTCACCACAAATCTTAACAATAAACACCACATCTTTCTCTTGCTTTCTGGTTTGTGCTCTTCCTAAATGAATGCTCATAAAATTCACCACCATCAAGGCCACTTGAATGGGATCTCTTATGAAATTGACTAGTTTCAAGGGACTGTTCAGTGGGAAAGATCAAAGGAAGGAGGTGTTATCCAAAGAAGTTAAGTGGTGGCAACAAGGGGAGAAATGTATAACTTGATCATCAACCCATTATCAAAGTATGCCAGATCTATATCTTCTTGAACTGTCACTGTGTAAAAGGTAAACTAACATAGATCCATCTTAAAATGGGACCTACCAAGCACCGAGAGGGATCAAATCTCTCGAGGTGCAAACCCCTTTTTACAGTGCAAATATTGAGGAAGGGTTTTAATTTATCTAATTTGTGTAGTTTTATATTATGCAGTTGTAAATGTTTTAAATCTAATTTGAGTTGACATGTTATTTTTTATAATATTTTATTATTTTTTAAAAAGGACACGTGTCAAATCTAGGATGAGCAGAGAAGGAGTTACACATCCCCCCTACTGAGCTATAGAATGTGCCTCTTTAGCGCAACCAGGTCACTGAATATTATAAATCCTTCCACCAATCATGAGGAATGTCAATGACCTCATCTCCAAAAGGGAAAAGTGGTACATTCAGAATAGGGAGATCAGTGGGTATGAGAAAAGGCAAGCAGACGTCAGTTGAAAAAGTTATGGAAGCAGTTGCAATAGGGGAAAAATAAGCCACCAGAGACACGGGTGTGAGTGTCACTACCTCACATTATAGATAATATGATATAATTTTATTAATGTCCAACAATTGATCACAAAAGTAGGTCAATGGGATTGTGTGGTACCATGATAACAATACAGAGTGGGAACCTAAAAGTAGCTCCTATAAAAGCTAAAAGTAGAGTGTTATCTCATGTATTGTAGAGTGGATGATGAGGTAATGTAAATATCATGATATTTAGGGGAAAATGTCAATGTTGACAAAAAAATTATAAGATATTTTTGTATTGTTTTGAATTTAAGATTTTATTTTGAGAATTACTGTTATGTTTTTAATATGCTATTTAGAAATATATGGTATACGTTTTGTTGAGTTTATGTGAATCATCACTTTATGGAAAATAATGTTAAAGAGTATCATTTTTATACATCAAATAGCATAAAATGCGTTGAAAAATGGTTTGAAATGTCTTTTTTTCTCATTTTGTTTAGAAAATTGCCCAAAAAATGACTTCTTTAAGATAAAAGTTTAATGAAAAAACTTTGAAAATGCATATATTTTTCGTTCTAACTTTCTAAATCTTACAAAAATTCAAAAATGTCCGTATTTTTTTATTATAACTAGTTATTAAATGTAGATTTTTTTGTAAAGTTTGGAAAAAGGCCCTTGTAAATAAAAGTTATAGTTTTCTTATGACCAAGAAGTTTCAAAATCACAAAAAAATGGCTCAAAATGAAAAATGGTGCTACGAGTATACACACTTTTTGAAACGGAGGTAAAAACAGCTACTAAAATTGAACACCCCAAAATGAGAACAATGTCGGGTCCTCGTCAAGTTATATAACTTGTTCATAATGGGATTTGGTGCGTAGCTTCATGGCTTCATTTTGTGGTAATGAATCATGATGCTCCTCATCAAGGTGCTCCAAAGTGAACAATCATTTTTCTAGTGTCGATGTGTCCAATAATAGATCCACTACTTATTGTAGTGTAGGGATTTGGCACTCAATGGGTAAAATGCTTATAGTCCATGAACAAGGTGAAATAGAGTAAATATCATTGCAGTTTTAACAAACTTGTTGTATGCCTCTAGTGCTAGCAATAACATGTGATTTCAATTGGTTTTGTTCTTGATCACTGTCTACTAGAGCATGGTTTTGAGGACATTATTGACTGCTTCAACTTACCCATTGGCTTGTAGATAGTAAGAGGTAAAAGATTCATATTTAAACCCAAATAAGAACAATAGCTCTTCGCATGTCTCATTCTAGAAATGAGTTCTGTTGTCAAAGACCAATTGTTTAGGTATGCCAAATTGCTATATGATGTGGTTAAATAAAGATCTACCTATTGTGGTTCTAGTGAAATTGAAAGTGGGCATTGCTTCATCCCATTTGGTAGAGTAATATGTGGCAATGATGATATAGTTGTGTCCTTAATCTAACATAGGAAGACATTCCATAAAATCGATTCACCATTTACAAAAAGGGTCAACTATGATGACTGAGTGCAAAGGCACATGTGGTACCCTAGTTTTGCTAGAAAATATTTGATAGTTTTCTCATCATTTGATGGCATAACTGTAGTCTTTGAAGAGTGAAGGCCAAAAGTAGCCGGTGTGAAGGATTTTTTGGGCGGTGTCCAATCTTGATAAGTGGCCATCGCATGCTCCTCTATGGAAATCATTGAGCACTTTCTCATCCTCGTCATGAGATAGACATCTCCACAAGATGGTGCCAATCCCACGTCAATAGAGAATGCCTCCGAGGAGAAGATAATGAGGGGCTTGGTGATGAATGTGACGACGATCATCATATGAGAGGTGGGAGGAAAATTTCTATATGCGGAGGTATGTGAGAACATCTCCATACCATGGATATTCACTGGATGTAATTGAGATGCAGCCCTGACAGTGTCTTGTTGATTTAATAAATGACGTTCTCATTCTGATCCTTATCATTTTGAACTAAGATGCCAGTGATTGAACATGATGGCATTGACACATAAAGGATGAAATCCTTTTCGAAGTCTAATAGGGAGATAAGAGGAGATGATGCAAAATCCTTTTTTAATGCCTTGATATCCATATTTCATCCATGTTTCCGAATTAGCATGTTATTGTACCAATGGTCCTTTTCCAAAACAATTAAAATCCAATGATTTTTGAAAAAAAATAGGCAGCTCTAGTTTATTTTTAATCTAATTGGATTTGTTCATTAATGTAGAAATTGAGTATAACGGCTATGTAATAGAAATAAATAGACATAACTAAAGACTAATGAAGCATTACTATGGAGAATACCTTCATGTGGATACTTCTTCTCTTCATATAGCCTTTCCTAAAAAAGAGGCGGCCTTTGGAAAAGAATCGAGTATTACAGAACCAACCTTGCCTACCTTCTTAGTTTAGTGGCTCAACTAACAACCTACCCCTCTTCCATGAACGCATGCTTTTGATGAATTTATAGATGCTACCGATCTCCATCTTGAAGCTTAAACCCATTATCATTCTCAATTTATGTGATTTGTAACACCAGTAAAAATGATCGATTGTATAGAAATTGCAAGATTCGCACTTTCTTGGTTTCTTTTAAATCAAAGAGGCAGCTATAAGGTTCGTGGCCTCTGCTCATAACACCTTTCTCCCTATTTGTAAGGTTGGTGGCCTCTATTCTCATGACAACCTTGTCCCTATTTATAAAATTATTTTGTTTGTTATTCATACGATGCAATAAACTCATAGAAGTTAGCTTTATATTTTATGAATTAAGTAGTTTTTTATTACAACGCATTTTATTTGTGTTGTAATAAATAGAGACATGGTACGGTCATTCTATAACATCTCGTGAACCAATTAGCGAGTATCCTACCCTATATTTAGAGTCATAGAGTTGACAAGGAGAGTGCACCTATGAGCACTTGTGAGGAGATTTCTTCCTTGCTTATGAGTATAAGCAAGGAGACCTACCAGGGCCATGACAAACTTCACAACCCATTTGAATCCTAATATATTATATATCTAGGTCAAGCGCAACACAAATAATCTATAATATATAGCTAGGTTTATTCACACACAACATTAAAGAAAGCAGGGTTGAATGAAACCCTCATAGTCAATCCATCCCTACCCACTGCACAAAACTACCGTCCATCAAGCGAAGACAGTGAAGTGATTAAGGAAAAGAAATTCATGTATTGATTGTGTGTCAATTAAATCAATGTTACATGTCCATTACATGACTGACAACTATATCCATTGTTATTGCCATATCAAAATTTAAATACAACCTCTTTAACAATACTTTATGTTTATGAACTAGGAAATTACATGAAAAATTTGGCCTTGCCTTGAGATGAGGCCAAATAAGAACTTCAAAAATTTCATTGGTGGACATAAAGCTCTTACATAAAAACTAAAAACTAAAAACTCTGGAAACTTTGCTTAAATTGTTATATACATGTTTTGGTTTACATACACATGAGGCCAAATAAGAACTTCAAAAATTTCATTGGTGGACATAAAGTTCCTACATAAAAACTAAAAACTACGGAAACTTTGCTTAAATTGTTATATACATGTTTTCGTTTACATACACAAATAATGAAAATGCAACCAAGTGATTTTTAGAATCCTTGCTCTTCTTCACAAGGACTAAATAAAGTATTTACATATTGTTATATGCATGCTTTGGTTTACATGCACAAATAATGAAAATGCAACAAAGTGATTTTAGAGTTTTTGCTCTTCTTCCCAAGGACTAAATAAAGTATTGACATATTGTTATATACATGTTTTGGTTTACATGCATAAATAATGAAAATGCAACAAAGTGATTTTTAGAGTCCTTGCTCTTTTTCACAAGGACTAAATAAAGTATTTAGCATTGAATATGTAGGATCAACATTGTCCTCTTATGAAAGGTTGGCATCGATTAACTAAACCCCAAACATATAATTCCATTGCAATCTATCCCTATAGGAAAAATGATTTTATTGTCAACTAGGAGCATGAACCATCCAATACATTACCAAATTGGAGCCTAAGCCATTCAATTATATTGTATTAGTAGTAGTAAAACCACTTATCACCCATTTAAGCACCTTGCCAGTAACACTTGGTGATTGAAACCGTCTAGCTCAATCAAGCATCTCCCAATCAAAACCTTTTCCAAACTATAACCTAGTGAAAATATTTGCCTTATACAACTAGGATTAATATTACAAAGTAAAACTAAATTTTATTCTTATTAATAATTTCACAATGAGAAAAATAAAATCTCATATCCGCGTGGTGTTGGTCAAACGAGACAACCTATCCATCTTCCACTTTCGCTTGATTTAATTATTTATTGCGTTTTTTTCCATCGAAACTTTTGTTGGTCAAGATTATTTAATTATTCATTTTTTTTTTCCATCGAAACTTTTGTTGGTCAAGATGATTTAATTATTCATTGCTTTTTTTCCATCGAAACTTTTGATTTAATTATTTATTGCTTTTTTCCATTGAAACTTTTGTTGGTCAAGATGATTTAATTATTTATTGTTGTTTTTTCCATTGAAACTTTTGTTGGTCAAGATGTCCATTGAAACATCGGTCGGTCGCTGGTCATTCGCCGTATTCGAGTGGGTATTCACCTTGCTATCTTTTCGGAAATGGTCCACATCAAAGGAGATTTGATAGCCAAATAGAGAAGATAAAATATCGTTTTTAGAATGATTTGGGTAGCAAGAATTTGGATAGCACACCGATTCCCAAGAAGCTTAGGAGAGTGGGAGAGATGGCCATTCTTGTGTAGTAATAAGCAATTGAATTGTGACTTGCTATGCGGCTGACTACGAAAGGATAAAGAAGAGTAGTTGGTGTTGGGAGAAGCATCAATTACTAAGGGTTCAGTTTGATACATGCAGAGCATTTAAAGGTTTGATCCGCTCAACCTACTTTTATGTAAATCTATTCAATAACTACACAACATCAAATATATATTCAATGGGTTGGGGTTGTGGGGGTAAGAATGAACACAGATCGGTGCAGTCATAGCTGCAATGCTCGTGCAGAATGTATATCGTTGATGTAATGTCAATGCCAAGATCCACATTGCACATTATTTGTACTATGGGATTTAATTAGACGTATTTTACAAGTCAATCACTGTAGTTGTTCAAATTTGAACCCATCCCATTCCTTCCAAATGGTTTGGAGTCGTCCCATCCCTTCCAAAGGGTTTGGACCCGTCTCAAAATTGTTAAGTAAATATTGCCCTTACAAAATTTGAAACCTTAATTTTACCCTACCAACTAAGAACGAAAGAGTATATGTAAATATTTTAAAAGAAGGGTAATATCTATTCGTTGAATACATTAGTTGGGCAATGATGAATTCCTTAGATAAGTAATGTATTACTATGAATTTGAATAATTTCTTCCATATTATTAAATTCTCTTTAAAATTTGAGAGTGGTTTTGAAAATGTCATTGGTGTGAGAATTTGGCTGGTGAAGAATTCAAGTTTTGTTTGATTTGATTCATTTGAAAATACTTGGTTTCTCTAAGACTTTTCAAAAGAAGAATTATGATAGTTCGAACAATAGTCCATTTGTCCACATCTTGAGTTGAATCTAGTTATGTTTTCTTCCAATTACTTGATGGTTCAATTTCATGGAACTTCTCTTTACATGCACCATATAATAAATAATAAAAAATGTGAATGTGTTACATTTAATGAGGGGCAATTATTTTCTATAGTGATATTATATGAAGCAATTTAGTTAATTTGGTATGAAAAATGATATATTACCAAATCACAAATTTAATCAAAATACATAAAATGAACAATCTAAGATGGTTTATAGAGTGTTTCTAGAACTTGTGGTTCGTAATTTCTTGTGAAATCCATTAAAAAAACTAAATATGTGGGTGCCACTCACAAGGGAAAACTAAATATGTCATCGGGTTTGACAGTTAGTTCACTTGGTAGAGATACAATAAAGAAAACATTCAACTTCATACAAATTTAACAATATAAAAATTCATAGGGTAAACGTGAATAGATAGTGTCCTTGCTACTTGCGTCTGTGTTTAGCACGAGGGGTTCACTTAGTTATCTCGTTACATAGCACGATCGTTCGCATGATATTAAAGAATATCCCTAATTTCACTAAATATTGGAAAATGTCTCCTAAAAATGTATTGTTGAACCCCCCTCCCAATATACCTTTTCAATTAATAAAACCCCTAGTTTCGTCAGATATTGTAGGTATCCATTTTTATCAACCCATTTTTAATACCCCCTTTATATCATATTATCAAGTTGTAAGGATCCCTAACACATCTTAGTATAAGCAAACATGGTGCTAAACAAAATAATAGTAAATTGCTAATAATGGCCACACCAGGATTGCAGTGGCGGTTGATCAATTTGTAGCATTGGATAGTAGAAGATCACCCAACGAAATTGTAATGGGGAAAGGAAAATGTGTAAAAGGGAGCCCATTCAAGAGATAAATGTAACAAAGAATGTAAAAGACTAATAGTCCAATAGTCAGTGCAATTCTTAGAAAAGATGAGAGTTGCAAATGTTTCACACCACATCCTGCCAATGTAGCAATTTTATATCATGTGAATACAAGTATAGACATAGAGAGCTCATGTTTTCTACAATATTACTAAATTAAACTCCATAAAAATGAAAAATTGAAACCCTTTTGTGGATGGACTTCCCTACCTTCCTATCAAAACAAACACCATTGGTGTTTGAACCCAAATGAACATAGAAAAATTCATCTTACTTTCCAATAACAACATATGATCATGTGCATAGCTTGGATTTAGGTCATTCACAAGATGCAACGAATTGCATCCACATCCTCTACATTTATTCTTGCAATCAAGGGAATTAAAAACATTTAGTTACCTTTTCTTGGGTTATATCTAGGTTTTTTTTATCTTTACGTGAGAGGGAAAATATCCATTGTTAAGTTTCAAGCATGCAATAGTTATAAAGATACATAGATGGTGAAAGTTATATAATACCATTTCATGGTAACGATAACACATAGGGTATGTAAGTAAGGATTTATATTTTCATGCTAGTTCCAATACAATAGTAAGACGGATGCCTTGCATATAATAATTGAAATTACAATTATGAATGTGCCAAATATAACTCAATCCAACAACTATTCCTAATTGTCAATGTGAAAATATTAAAGACGAATACAAAAAGTTGAAATAAATAATTAGTTAAGAAAGATTGATCTAACTTTTATTGGTTCCAATGAGCCAAGAAAGATTGATCTCACTTTTCTTGGTTGTCATGGAGCAAGGTTTGATTGAATCTCAATACCTACCTAAACCCCAACCTAAAAAATGAAGAGTTAGATCTTTTACTATAATGCCTACAAAAAGTACAATACAATTGTTCAACTCCAGAACTCCCGATTAGCTACATCTCTTAACTTTGGAGTTGATGGGGAACCCAAGGCATATTCAACCATACTGAATAGTGTCATGGGATGTAATGTGACTTCTATCTAGAAAATAAACATACTTTCGAAAACGACCTCGTATAGAACAACGAAAGGTATAATGTTACAAAACTGCCTCTGTTTTAACACTAGCAAACTCAACCTCGATTATGGAGAAAGTGTGAAATATTGCATACATATGCATAACAAGTGGCAACACTAAAATTTTGGACATCACATCAATAACATTATGCATAAAAGAAAAAAATATTATCACCTTAGTTATCTCAATGCAACAAAATTCTAATATTGCAGTGCCTATTATTCCAAGAATCATACCTTGTATATAAATAACTTCACTAAGCAACAAAAAGAGTAACCCCACAAAAACAAAACACAGAACCAAAGTTAATAGTAATAGTTGCAATATTATCAAAATTTCAAAAAGACAAATACAATTGCAGAAGTTGCTTCAGGATCATTACAAAAAGATTCAAGTCTCTGTTAGAAGAAGAAAGGATGAACAAAAATCAACTCACACATAAATCTATAAAGTTTAAGCAAATTATAGACATTCACATATATTTTTATAAAGAAAAATGGAAGATAAGATAAGTCAAAATCATTGTTAAGTCAAGAGTACTTATTTATCATATAGCTATGATGTTATTTATGATAGACATTGTATTCAAAAGAGTCACATTCTCCATTTCCACTACTAAAAAACTACTAAAAGTTTAAAGGGGCCATTCCCCTAAATATTGAAAACATGTAAAGATAAAGTATTTGATCAGATGATCTTAGCATTATCTCTAAATGACCACTAGTATAGAGGAAAGCAAGTTCCTCATCTTCCACAATGCCAATTTGGTTGATTGAGAACCTTCTAACACCTTTAGCCTTGATTTTAAAATCTCGTTGACATGAGGTTGACATCATGAATGACACATGAATTTGCATCAACCCATGTACCTATAACAATCATATCATCATGTGAAATCCAAATCCATATTGAAATTCAATTTAAAATCATAAGATGGATGGTTACACTAGCATACTATCTATCTTGAAAGCTAATATACAACTAGAAAAGATGAATGGTCAAAGAAACTTACACGAAAAAGTAGGTGGAAAAAATTAGGTTGGTTTATCCCAAATCAAGATGATATTGCTACATGAAATAAATAAAAAATACAACCAATATTTTTTTAATAAATTATCTATTGGATGGGAATGAATAAGACAAAAATTAGGTTGGTTTATCCCAAAATTCACCATTCGAACCGTTCATTGCAACTGAGGCCAAAAATTATAAAATCAAGATGACATTGCTACATGAAATCAACAAAATTACAACCAATAATTATTTATAAATTATCTATTGAATGGGAATGAATAAGGAAAAATAAATTAAAATATTATTTAAATTCACCTTATTGAGATTTCTAAAATCAGAAGAAAAAAATTGTGATCACTTTCTTCTAATTTGTATGTGTCATTCCTATTGTTGTATGTTAAGTTGGTCATTGTTATAACATATTCAAGTTGTACAAAAAGATGATCTGTCAAATCATATTTGTACAAGCGTTTCCTTTTTATTTTACTGTACCAACACAATTAAATCTAGTCAACACCTTTTGGCCTATCCAAAAGATCAATGTCATTATGGTAATCAAACACCTTATTGCCATACTTATTTTGTATTCTTTGAACCCTTCCAATGTACTAAGTTCCACAAGAAACACCTCATTTGGTACTACGAGAAACACCTTTTTTGTGGCATGTTCAGCTATAGGTATTGAGTTGCTTTCAAACAACACCCCGCAATGTGATCCAAATCCAAAGCCAATTGAAACACCTTTTTTGAAGCCCTTTCATCTTGCCTAAATTGAATCCCATTTCTCACTCTAGTTAGCCTATCTTTGGATAAGGTTGGATTTCCATTCAACTTACTAACGAAACAAGATTTGAACATATCACTTTACATGGATAATGCATTGATTGAGAGATATGTAATAAATAAAAAACTAAATGACACTTATTAAATGTAAGTTTTTTATTATTTTAATGTAAAGGATATTACATATTTTTGTTTGAATTAAAGTAAGATAAAGATTTATATTTTTTTTAGAGATGTACCTTAATCATTTAACTCCAAGCGATTAGTGGATGCACAAGTAGATCAAAGTTCACCTCCATGTCCTCTTAACATTCATTAGCCCCACTAGATAGCTCAATTGGTAAGAGGTGCGCACACTCTCTGGTGAGGGGAGAGCCTTGAATCTTCCGGTCCTTTATCAAGGGGTTTTGTTGATAAATTTTATTAAATTATATTAGTGATTAAAATATTAACTTTTTAATTTAATTATAAAAAATATAAATATTTAAAATAGGATAAATAAATAACTTACATGCTAAAGTGGGGAAGACCAGGATAGTTAGCAGTTTAAAGTTGGAAGGAAAGGGAATCTAGAGATCAGAAGGCTTGAATGGAATGAAAAAATGCAAAGGAAAAGAGAGGCCATTTTCCTACCTCCCATCCATCACAAATGCAATCCATCTTCAAACCTCCAAGAACTAATGATTCGTAGCTCATAACTTCTAAGAATTACCATACTTCAAAATAATGATCAGTGGATGCATAAGTAGATCAAAGTTCACCTCCATGTCCTCTTAACATTCATTAGCCCCACTAGATATCTCAATTGGTAAGAGGTGCGCACACTCTCTGGTGAGGGTGTGAAATTGCCCACATAAGATCCAAAGAGATGGTGTAAACCTCACAATGAAAGAATTTAGGAAGAAGAGAGAAGCAATAGAACATAGATCCAATAGAGGCAGAATAATTACACACATTGCATTAATCAGAATAGTAATCGGGTAAATATACAATGCTGAGTATGAGGATTCGAATTCACTAGGTGTAATTCGAATTATCCTTCATGCACAGATCCATAATCAGTGGAGAGTCATCAGTGCCAAACTAGGAGTATATCTCATCATCGGTGAAGTCATCAATGCACAAGTAGTGATCAACCGGGAGTCAAACTGAGTCTAACTGAGTGTGGTTGGTGTAACTGGCACATGGAAGCACTGATATAGTGAAGGAGACTCAGTGGGGGGCGTTCATGGAGCTAACTGGAGTCAAAACAGTCTATCTAGTCACACTGGAGGTCCAAAAGAGTGATAAGGTCAGTTAGGAGTCAGTTAATCCTTAAATCAAGGAAGAACTGAAGATAACTGAACTAAATTGGACTGGTAGGTGAAGAAGGGCGCCCTTCTCATGCAATAACTGAAAAGAGGGCGCACTAAGCTCTAGGAGAGCTAAGACTGATCCGAGAGAAGCTCCTGGGGCTAGTTTGGCAAGGGCTAGGTGCCGGTGCTGCAAACCCTAATTGCATGCAAACCCTAATTGCATGCAAAACCCTAATTTTGCATGCAGGATTGAAAATGTCAGAAATGTTAGAAGGACTAGGATGGAGTATAGGAATATCCTAACACCCCCCCTTAATCCATCCTGGGCCCTGGTAACTAGGACCAAAGGTCACCCATACAATCAATGAAATGATAAAAAGAATACTGCCTCAATTTTTCTTTTTTCTTTTTCTTTTTTTTTGTTTTTATATTTTTGAATAACTCAAGGAGCCATTACTCTAAGCAGAAAAGAAGCAAGCTTTCATCAGTGAAAACTTTGCAAAGAGACTTGGTAAGCTAATCCTCTGTAAAGTGCGAATGCAAGTGCTAGAGAATGTGCTGAATGTAGCAAGTCTTTCAGGAACCTTTTCTGTCACTGGAGCGAATGTATCATGATGAGTTTTCCCAAGGAATGGAAGAGTAAACCCCATCATCATGCTGAATCTCTCATGGAGAGGTGGATGGCATAATGCAAGGTTAGCATGCTGCTGAAGTCTAGTAGTTCTGTAAGCAAATAAATCATCAACTGTGTTCTTAGTAGTAGCAAGGACTGTGTGAGAACATATTTCTCTTGAATCTGGACTAAGAATAGGTGTTGGTTCTGAATCTTCTTGAACCATGATCTCAACATCAAAATCTTGATCTTCTTCCTCACTAGAATAGGAGTCACTGGAAGAGAAGTCACTGTGATCCTCATCAGAATCTGAAGGGATAGTTGGAGAGAAGGGCATGAAGTGGGACAACTCATATGCCTTTGAGGCATGATTAGCAATCCCATTCGCTATAACCTTTCCAGTGGAGATTTCTGTAATCTCTACTGTGTCTGGACCAAAAATCACTTGTTTTGGAGATCCTGTATGAGTCATTTGATATACTGATAACAAATTAGCTGTAAGAGAAGGAACAAATAAGACATTTTTGAACTTACCATGCTCCATATGAACTGTACCCAAACCTTTGGCAGAAATCTGAGAGTTGTCTCCCATGTGAATGGTAGGCCCATCTTGGAGATCCAAAGAGGAGAAGGATTCTTCTTGTGCCATCATGTGGTTGGAAGCTCCAGAATCTATGAGGAGAGCTTTTGTCTTTGAAAAACCAGCCATCAATGCATGACAATCATCAGATCCACTTCCAGAATCAAACATCTTTGCTTCTTTTGGAACAACAATTTGGTTTTGTTCAAGAAGCTTGGTTAGAAGATCAATCTTCTTATGCATGCAGGCATGCTCAGGATGGTTTCCTCTCTTGCAGTAGGTACAATTTGGTCTCTTTTGTTTGTCATTCTTGGATCTTGAAGGTTTCTTTCCTTTGCCTTTTTGTCCCCCTTTATCATTCGCTCCACTTGATTCACCAGCCAACAGAGCTAGATCTCTGGAGGTTTTGATGGCACCCATTTGAAACAGTTTGTTCTCTTCTTGAGTGAGAGCCTCAATGAAGTCACTTAAGGTGGGAAACTTCCATCCAGGGATGGACATTCGAACAGAATGAAAGGTAGATACAAAGACAGAAAATTGAGATCCAAGTTTGCTCAATATAGAGAGTATCAATTGCTCATCACTTTTAATGATGCCACATTGCTTGCAATGCAAAACCAAATTCTGAAATTTGGAGAAGAAATCTTGAATGCTCTCTAAATTGCTAGGTTGAAGGGCAACCAATTCATTCTCAAGAATGTAGCCTCTCAGTTCGTCTTGTTTGCCAAAAAGACTCCTCAATTTTATCCATAAATCATATGGAGACTTCAATCCATCAGCATGAAACAATAGATCATCAGAAATATGAAGGCATATGAATCCAAAGGCTTCATCCATTTTGTTTAGGTGCTTGACTCTCTTTTCAGCTTGATGTGGTATGGCATCTTTTTCCTCAACTATTCTAGTAAACCCTCTTGATTGCAAGAGTATTATCATCTTCCTCTTCCATTCGAAATAATTGAAAGGAGTGAGAAGTATAGAAGAAGGAGAATTCGAATTGCTCATCTTGATTGCTTGAACAAGTGCAAAATAGAAGCTACTGAATCTGCTGCTGCAACTGCTGGAACTTCAAAATACCTGCAAAAAACTCTCAAGAATGGAGGTAGAATATACTCTCAAGGCTCTGATACCATGTGAAATTGCCCACATAAGATCCAAAGAGATGATGTAAACCTCACAATGAAAGAATTTAGGAAGAAGAGAGAAGCAATAGAACATAGATCCAATAGAGGCAGAATAATTACACACATTGCATTAATCAGAATAGTAAGCAGGTAAATATACAATGCTGAGTATGAGGATTCGAATTCACTAGGTGTAATTCGAATTATCCTTCATGCACAGATCCATAATCAGTGGAGAGTCATCAGTGCCAAACTAGGAGTATATCTCATCATCGGTGAAGTCATCAATGCACAAGTAGTGATCAACCGGGAGTCAAACTGAGTCTAACTGAGTGTGATTGGTGTAACTGGCACATGGAAGCACTGATATAGTGAAGGAGACTCAGTGGGGGGCGCTCATGGAGCTAACTGGAGTCAAAACAGTCTATCTAGTCACACTGGAGGTCTAAAAGAGTGATAAGGTCAGTTAGGAGTCAGTTAATCCTTAAATCAAGGAAGAACTGAAGATAACTGAACTAAACTGGACTGGTAGGTGAAGAAGGGCGCCCTTCTCATGCAATAACTGAAAAGAGGGTGCACTAAGCTCTAGGAGAGCTAAGACTGATCCGAGAGAAGCTCCTGGGGCTAGTTTGGCAAGGGCTAGGTGCTGGTGCTGCAAACCCTAATTGCATGCAAAACCCTAATTTTGCATGCAGGACTGAAAAAGTCAGAAATGTTAGAAGGATTAGGATGGAGTATAGGAATATCCTAACAGAGGGGAGAGCCTTGAATCTTCCGGTCCTTTAGCAAGGGGTTTTGTTCATAAATTTTATTAATTTATATTAGTGATTAAAATATTAACTTTTTAATTTAATTATAAAAAATATAAATATTTAAAATAGGATAAATAAATAACTTACACTCTAAAGTGGGGAAGACCAGGATAGTTAGCAGTTTAAAGTGGGAAGGAAAGGGAATCTAGAGATCAGAAGGCTTGAAGGGAATGAAAAAATGCAAAGGAAAAGAGAGGCCATTTTCCTACCTCCCATCCATCACAAATGTAATCCATCTTCAAACCTCCAAGAACTAGTGGTTCCTCCACGAACTAATGATTCGTAGCTCATAACTTCTAAGAATTACCATCCTTCAAAATAAATCCTTATAGAAAAAATTCATAACCTCAAAGCCAAATGGAAATTAGATGTCTTTACGGATTCCTATTCAATGCTTTTAAGGTGTTCCAACTTTTTTTTTTGTATTTCATTTGAACAGAAAGAAAATTCTTGCCATTCTATGGTTGGTAAAGTGCCTTGTGAATCGTGCAATTTATTATTAGTTAACAGTGGTATAGCTATCATGATTTAAATATATAAATGAATAATGAATGCAACTCCTAAAATAAAGCTCCATAATGAAGGGAAAACCAGAGAGGATCATCACCATATGCATAGCGTGCTTGTTTGAATTATGATAAGAAAGAAATAAAATTTGGAAAAATGGGGAAAAAATATAACAAGAGAGCAGAGAAGATAATCATTTAGAAAGAGACAGTAATGGGTTCCTGGATCTCGGGAGGAGAAGACCCATGTTGAGAACAAATTTTGGCTATTGCACCTTTAGAAGACAACAGGAATTACTAGACATGCGTAATAACAGTTTTTCTCCATATAAGATAGTATTATTGAAGATTAGAATTACCTGATAAATTTGAAGTAATCTTTTCAAGATTTGAACACCACTTTCCTTTGAACTTCCCAATAGGAACAACATCTTTCCTCTTTGGTTAGTAGAAATGCCTCTGCTCTGCCCCTACCTAGTTGCAATATTTACTCTCTCAACAAAAAATGGTTGATATGAGTTCATTGCTATTAAACATATCCAACCATTGCTATTGAGCACAAATCTCATTGGAAAAAATATTTTTAAATATATTCATTATTTTTACATATTACCTTAACGTTTTCCTGTAGCGAGAATATTTGTTGGAGATGTAGATAATGAAACAGTTCTCTAGTAGAGAACAGTAAAGTCCCTTTCAGTAGAGTAAGGAAGCAATCGAGAGAACAATAGCGGACACAATAGAACAACAATGGAAGCAACACACAATAGTAAATCATAAAAGACGCTCAGAAGAACGGTGGATGCGACACAAAGCAGTAACGTCTAGAACACAGAGAATGTTTGGAACAAAAGTGGAGAACACAGACATAAAAAAAAATGATAATCATACTCAAAGGTGGATTGATCGAATCCAAGTGAATTGATGGTACAACAAGTGATATAAATTCTACGAAATGCAAAAACACTACCTCCAATGTTCGGTGGATTGATCGAATCCAACTGAACTTATGGTACAACAAGTGATAAATTTTACTAAATGCAAAAACACTACTTCCAATGTTTTATTCATTATAGCTGACACAGATGATTGAATTTTAATTTTTTAATATAAAATATGAGTTATTGTTATAAATGCTCATAAATGACCAGATGTATAAGTGGCATATATTTAAGTGTGACAAATCTCACAAAAATAATTTATCAAAGTTTTATAAAAGATATATCGTTGATTTTCATGGATGTTAAATAATTTCTATAAATGTACTTCATGCTATAAATATTGAAAACTGACCGGTGACCATAAATTTTCATGGATGTTAAATAATTTCTATAAATGTACTTCATGCTATAAATATTGAAAACTGACCGGTGACCATAAAGAGAGATGAGATTTTTAATTTTAATTATTTTCAATCATCAATAAATGAATTCATACAGATGGTGCATTTATGTTTGTTTTAATTGTTATTATTTTTAAGGTTTTTTTTATTTCTCATAATTACCTTTATAACCAGGTAAAAATTATCACATCAAATTAACCATCCAATAATAAATTTGGTATTTAAATTTCAAAATAATAAAAATGTTGTTTTAGTTTTTAAAATATTGAATTTCATTTATATATTTTACAAAAACTTTACAAACTATAGAGAAATAGATTCATGTATTTTAGATTAATTAAAAGTCAACTTAGCTTGAATGAAAATCAATTTCTATATTTAAAAAGTTGGTCTCCGACATGTTGGAACAAGGTGAGGGTTTCTATAATTGCGACTAAGGGTTTGAGAGGCTTTTCGAATCACCTCAGGCAGCTAGGGTTTCTACCCTAGCAACCCATTTCTCCTCTCCTCTGCCACAGAGACTATTCCGCTTATGCTCTGAGACGACGAGGTTCCCGGAGGCACGGGCTTGAACTTATGGTGGCGGCAGTGTTACTATCTATAGTTAGGCATGGACGATGACTCTCACATTAAGTTCGAGCGGCTTGTGGAAGGAGGGACGAGGCTGCTCCAGTTCTGGTGGCGACAATTTCAGTGGTCTGCAGGGACGACGTGCATTACCTTTTCAGGGTATTCAGGGGTCAACGTATGCATTTTCGTGAGGATTGCGGAGAGTTCAACATCGTATTGGTTCTTGTTTCCTCCAGTGGCAAGACGCGGTTTTTTTTTGTTGGCACCTATGGGGGCGTGGTTTTGTTTGCTTGGTGCGGCCTTCTACATGATGGGTTTTCTTGTTTCTTTTTTTGCACTTTTTTGCAATAGTTGATGTAATGTGCTTTCTGCATTGTTTATTGTTTTGTTGGTTTTAGAAGTGAACATATATGGAATATGATACACAACTATTTAATTACTTGCGCACAGTTCGTAGATTGTCTTTTGACATAGATTTCAGCACTATTAGAATATATTGTAAAGATATGTGGTAACACAAAACACTATCCATGGGATAGGTATCATCTATAGTTTCTTTGATTCACTCTATGAATAACAAGAAACCTTTTTCGGTTGAAAAAAAAATCGATTGTTATATATCTTCCTTCGACAGGTGTAAAAATAAGTTCATTTGTTGAGTTCGATGCAGATGAGTAGAAAATTTAAACCCGCATACAATTTCTATAGGTCAATTTATGCATCTACGTAATTTGTGCATGCCAATTTACGCATCTACATAATTTGTACATGTTGACTTATGCATTTGCACGGTAGATGCATGGAGGAGCACTAGAATTTGATATAAATATAAACAACTATGGAGACATGATTTTCCCAAACATTTCCTTTCCAGCAAGGCTACAAGTGGTATAAAATAAATAGCAAACTATGAAGGCCCCATGAGGAATTCAATGGGTGACAAAATATGGATATGGAAATTGCTTGCGTCATAAAAATGTGAACCTCAACAACATGAATGGAGGCACATATCAAATTAAATTATTCAAACAATACTAGGAATTTAAAAGGACAAATCATATTTATGAATGGAGGCACAATTGACTAGGAATTTAAGAGCACATCTTATCAAGGGGAATATCACATGTATTAATTTTATTATTTTCTTATGATCTTTTTACTATCCATTTTCATAGGCCTTGCACCAATGGAATCTTAGATAAATTCCATTCATAAAGAAAAATATTCTTTAAAAAAAAATACTTTATAAGTTGAATGGTTTTTAAGAATTTTTTTGTATTACAGAAATTATTTAAGAAACGTGAAAACAATAGTATCTGCCTATGATATGAACTAATAGTTTTGGAAACTTGTTTATGGATTATCCACAAGTTTCAAAGATTAAAATCGATCAATTCTCGAAATATGTTGATAGAGTATCAACGAGTTTTGAAATATTATGGTTTGATAGATTCCCAAAACATATTGGAAAGTGAGATGTGCCTCTCTGAT
Source organism: Larix kaempferi (assembly GCA_027924585.1). Taxonomy (NCBI): domain Eukaryota; kingdom Viridiplantae; phylum Streptophyta; class Pinopsida; order Pinales; family Pinaceae; genus Larix; species Larix kaempferi. The sequence continues at coordinate 720,681 of BSBM01000697.1, read as the reverse complement.
GGGAAAACAATATACATCATGTAGCAGAGTAATAAATGTATTATGGGTTGAGATATATACCCTTAGATATTTGTTTGGATATATGCAGTTTAGATCCAACAATATATATCCTAGATCATATAACATTTGTTAGTTTGTTGCGAGTGCATATTATTTGTCCTCTCTGATGTGACGATGGACAATAATCAAAATTTCACCTATAGAATATTGGTGAGATCCATAAGTACATGGACCATGTTTTAGAATCTGCCAATAGTTATATCATTGAAATGGTAAAGACGTGGCAAGAGAAATTGTCAAACTTCACTCATGGATACATCGACATATTTTTAAAACATGCAACAACATTTTCAAAATATGTCGATAGATCGTTGGTGAGATTTGAAAAACATGATAAAACATTTGAAATATTGTTTAGATAATTATGAAAAAGAAGAGGGTTTGAATTTTGAAGCCCAACTTGAAAGCACCATTGACGAAATTTAAAAAATATAACCGGAGATATTTTAAAAGTCATCGATGGGCCATTGATGGCATTCAAAAGATACGAGAATATTTTTTAAAACACAATGATATATTTTCGACTCAATTCTAAAGAACAAATTCAAAAGGATGCCAACAAAACTATAGGTGAAATCCTAGAGATCCAACTAAAGTTATTTAAAAGAATTTGATGGTATAGAAATTAGTAAGATATAACAAACAAAGAGGAAATTTCGTAATAATAGGCTCAAACTTAATTAAGATGAAAAACAATATAACATTAATTCAAACCAAGCCTAAATAAGCTATGAAATGAGGATTGCTCAAGGCCAGTAATCCAAAGAGACTTCCATCGAAATTATCATTGGTACACTATTATTAGATTTATGCAAAACTTCGGATCGTAAGCAATGTCAAATAAAAATGGAGGGTCCTTAAGTTTTAGGTTTTATGAATTGAGCCCATGATTTGGAGGTTATTCCTCACCCCACCCAAATAAAATAACCCCCAATATTTATATTACTATGTCAAATTAAAACTCCCCTTGACCCCTTAATATAGGGCAATATATTTTTAAGGTTTTAAGGATTATTGAAAACCCCAATATGAATGGACGTGATATGATATTGCCTCGCTAGTGAACCCCCCGTGGTGTTTAGTTGCAATTCCATTTTTTTAAATATTCATGTCCATGCTACTTTGATTGTAGTTGTTCTTAGAAAGAAAAATTTGGTAGAAATTTTTCATACACTTTTTTGTGTTTTGAAAATGGTATTCAATGTGAATTTTCTTTTGGTGTCAGCATTGAAAATCCCTTAGAATTTTGACCTCGTTCAATCCTCCATTCATTCATTTATATAGTATCATTTGTTCACAGTATTTTATATAAAATACAACATATTTTCATTAGTCTAGCGATGATCTATGAACAACCATTGTGCAGCACCGCTAACTCCTTGAGATTTTGTTGACTCAATTATAGCCATATATCTGCAGTCAATATTTTCGAATTTATCTTTGAGCCCCCTAAACTATGTACATTAATTCCATTGATTCCTGCATCCTTGACATGAGCTGGTAGAATATATTTAAATCTCAACCTCTCCACCATTTCCTCCAAGAATTTTTTTTGTTAATTATTCTTGTGAGACATTTGCTCGAGTATTTTTTGGTGCCTTTCCTCATGCAATGCATGCTTTCATTTAATGATTAAACTATGCAAGTTTCATCATTTAACTACTTTAGTTTCTTGTGGTTTCTATTGATTCTTGTATATTTTTCTCTATGGTTTTCCATAGTAGACCAAGTTCTCTTTCTTGATCTTTGAATCTCTCGCGGTTGCACTCATTCGATGTAGTATGCACTAAGAATCCTAGAAATATATATACCAAGCTTTGTTTAGAATCAAGCAAGTGAAGGGTTGCTTTCGCCATTGTTCCAATCACCCAAGTGTGAGCCCATGTGATTTCGTCTACATCTCAAGTTCACATTAATAAGCCGTATTGAATCTATATGCAACTTGTTAGGCCACTTCCCGACAGTTTCACATTTTCATTCCGGCCCATATATTCTGGTTTCTTCCATCTCATTTTGGGGAGTATGTAAACAAATTTAAAATAATAATTTGGTGAATACCACAATTTTGAAAGAAATTTTTGGTTATTTATTAAAATTTATTGTTTTGTTTCATATAGTGAGTGTTTAATTTTTTAAGATTGAAAATATTTTATTTTCATTTATGTTATAAAGGGCTTACTTAATTCAAACTTGTCAATAAAAGTACAACTATTTATATAATATTTCATCGTTGAAGGGTTGGCTAAATATATGCCCTTCAAATGAAAAAAAGACCAACCCTTCAAATTTGATCACTGACCACTACAATTAAGAAGATAAAGGATGGGAGCAAATGACACGTGCCATTGGCATTCCCATACAACAATGGAGTATGAGAAAGAGAGGAATATAGAAATGCAGAATATAGTGTGTATGTGGCATGCCTATGGCATCAAGAAGGGAAGGTATATGCATTTTTATTTATTTGAGCATTTGCTTTATCTTCCCCTATGATAATATAGATGACTATGATTTGAACCAATGTTCTCTATTAAGTTATGAAATTGGTAATGGTGTTTTTAATGGGAGATAATTGTATGGTCATTTTATATGGTTAGATGGACAAAATGTTTTAATATTTTTTGTGAAACATGGCCATAAGGGGAAGTTAGTGAAGTTGAAATATATTTTTAATTCATAAAGTGTGGAAAATAATAATTAGAAAATAGTGCAATTAATGCTATACATGTTGGGAAATATAGTATATATCTTAACTTACACAACATTAATTGCATCTTGTAAGGTGCTTATTGTTTGCAAGTGTTTTGATTTAACGTGATGTTAAAAAATCTGCATGTTTGACATATTATTGTATGACTTATTAAAGGCACACATACCTATTTCTTTTTTAAGTAAGTACCCATGGGGATTTGAACGTGTGACATTCCATTTACAACTTCTCATCTCAATTACTCATTACCAAATGCTCTACCCCACATGGGTTAAAGGAAAGCATACCTCATTGATTGTTCCAAGTTGTAAAGCCTAGTTATAGGTGGGTTGTATTCCCCATGTCAATGGTAAGCCCTATTATTTAGGGATGTTGGTTGTAGTGAAATGGTGCATGTAATCATGTGATGTGATTCCCTCTCATAAGCAGAGAGATTGTGATATCAAGTTGTGGAATTAACCATTGGGTAGGTACAAGGGTGGTAAGTACCCATATCCTAGGTCGATGTTGAATCATACAAGATGATTATTCGGTTAAAGGGGAAAGAGTATGTTAATATTAGTGTTTAGATGTTGGAACCAAGTTATGATTAAGGAGAAATTTAACATGTTGATGAATCATGTAGGTGAAAAGTCTTACGAACACACTAGTGGGTATAACAACTAGCAACCTGATCCATATCACAGTTGGCATTGTTGTCGAATGCTAACATCCACTACAACAAGTCATCGATGTCGAAACAACTTAGACAAGTTCCGACTTCGACATGAATTCGAAAACCTTCGCAAATCCGACAAGTTCAATGACCTCAATAGTATCGCGATGTCGACATACAACCTTGACTTGCGACTTGCGACTGTCGAAATTCGACAGACTGTCTCTCTGTCTTCTAGTCGACTGTAATGGTTGAACTTCCAGAACCTTTCTAACTTCTCTTGTAACTGAACGTAACGGGAAGGCACCCAAGCATCTTAGCACATTCTATATAAGCATGTAAAACTATCGTAATATTATCAAGTCATGATATTTACATCCAGTAATAGAGAAACCAGTTCACATTACTGCATTTTGTCTGTGTGTTTATATAAGTTTATGCCGTAGTGTATTCTTGCTTCACTTCTCATTCTTATGCTTCCACCATAACAGATCTGACTCATTCAGTTGAACTGTTGTCCCCCTCGTGCTTCCTGGCTGCGAGTGGATCATTGGTATCAAAGAAGATTCAGAGCACTGTTCATTTAGAGCTTCATCAGAGCGCATCAACTTTGTTCGTGCTTAAGTTTTGCGTAGACACTTCCATCAAAGTTACCTGACTTATGTCGGTTCAAACATTCTCGTAGACCCCACAATCCTAGTAGACACTACCTCCAGAAATGGAAAAAGAAATAGGCGAAATACATGCAATCGACGAGACACAACAGCTCATAGAGCAAGCGCTAACTCGACAATGAACTAAGATGTTCGCCCAGTTCAATGAAATTCTCACACGATTTGCTTCGACATCAGGAGGATTTTCGATGAGAACTAACTCCTACAAAATCATCCCCTTCAAAGTGTTAAGATTCGTTATGCTAAGACAGAAAATATCAGTATTACATTCCATTTCACAACAATAGCATATGCAGGATCACTGAAATAACAACAAGCACAACATAAACAAAAGAGACATAGATTTATCCTGGGAAACCCTCATGGGGTATAAAACCCAACAAAGCTTCCTCAATATAGATGACCAACAAATACAAAGATGTAATCCCCAAATATGATCTCCTTCTCCTCCATATCAGATCTCTCTCTCTCTCCTATACACCAATCACAAGTGAGTGAATGTGTGTTAAATGAGGAACACACCTCCTCTATTTATACACAACTCCGACTTGACTTTTACACTAACTAGGTCGGACCCAACTTAACCACTTAACATAAGGCTGAATGGGCTGACCTCTCTAGGGTGGTCTAATAACCCTTTAACCCACATGACTCATACAGGGCCAACCCCACTAGGGAAGTCTAATAACCCAAGTTACCACATTCTCCACGAAGTAATAAAACATTTCTGTATATACAATAGGGTCTTCACGGAGGAATGAAACATCTCCGGAATAATAAAGTACACATATAATATTCTTAGAAGCTACAATATCTCAACACTTCCCCTTAACGAGAAGGATACTATAACAACATCTGCAGGAGCAAGGAGTCATCAACTACATGATACATGATACATCTATAAATCATTGGAAGCTTTCTTTAACATCATCAATAACTCAAACAGTTACTGGAACATCTTCAAGATCTTCAATACTAGAACATCAACATCTTCAGTACTGAGTCTTCATCTTCTACAGCACTCGAGCAGCTACAGTAACATCATCATCTGGATCTCCCGATCAACAGCATCATCATCTAGATATCTGATCAATAGCATCATCATCTGGATCTTCGATCAACAACATCTTCATCTAGATCTCCTGATCAACAACATCATCATCTGGATCTCCCGATCAACAACATCATCTGGATCTCTCGATCAACAGCATCATCATCTGGATCCTCTCAATCAACAACATCATCATCTGGATCTCTGATCAACAACATCATCATCTGGATCTATCGATCAAACAATATCATCATTTGGATCCTCTTGATCAACAGTATCATAGAAGCATACCCTTCAAAACACATGATCTATTTATGGGATGATCAATCCCTATCCATTTAAGACACCATATCATGTCTAGGGACAATGTAGTCCTCTCGTCAACTTAGACAAAGTCTAAGGACCCTTTTTCGAAGACATATGTCTACGGATCAATTCAAAGACCAAAGTCCGGGGATCATAAAATCCCCTCTCATCCACTAGGGACCACTTCTCAGAGACATATTTCTACGGATCAATTCATGGACCAAAGTCTAGGGATCATACAATCCTCTCATCCACTAGGGACCACTTCTCGGAGACATCTGTCTACGGATCAATTAAGGAACCAAACTCCAGGGATGATACAATCCTCTCGTCCACTAGGGATCACTTCTCGGAGACATCTGTCTACGGATCAATTCAAGGACCAAAGTCCAAGGATGATACAATCCTCTCGTACACTAGGGACCACTTCCCGAAGACATTTGTCTATGGATCAATTCAGGGACCGAAGTCTGGGGATGATACAATCCTCTCGTCCACTAGGGACCACTTCTCGAAGACATCTGTCTACGGATCTATTCAGGGACCAAAGTACAGGGATGATACAATCCCTCTTGTCCACTAGGGACCAATTCTCGAAGACATATGTCTACGGATCTATTCAGGGACCAAAGTCCAGGGATGATACAATCCCCTCATCAGCTTAGACCAAGTATTAGGACCACTTATCAACCTTATCGTTGATATCATCGACCTCATCGTCGGGACAGGTAACCTCATCGTCAGAACAAGTAATCTCATCATCGATACATGTATCCTCATCATCGATACAAGTATCCATATCATCAATACAAGTATCCACATCATCGATATAGTATCCACATCATCGATACAAGTATCCACATCATCGATACAGTATCCTCATCATCAATACAGTATCCACATCATCAATACAAGTATCCACATCATCGACCTTACCGTCGATATAGGAAATCTCATCATCGATGCAGGTATCCACTTCGATACCAGTATCCAAATATCATCCTCGACCATATCACTCGCCTTTTCGAGGAGGATCCTTCTGAACTACACAAAGGTTGTCTCGGAAATACTCAAACTTTACTTGAGATAGAGGTTTGATCAATACATCAGCATCTTGTTCGTCAGTGCTCACATACTCGATCTTTATAGTTACTTTCTGCACCATATCCCGTATATAGAAATATACGATCTATATGTGCTTTGACTTATCATGGAACACTGGATTCTCTTTCATCTTGATACAACTCTGGTTGTCACACAGGATCACAGTGGGGTCCATCTCTAAGTCAAACAATCCCGATAACAACTTCTAAATCCATATCGCTTCACAAGTAGCAGAGCAGGTAGTTATATATTCCGCTTCAGCTGTGTTGAGAGCCATACTAGACTGTTTCCTGCTAAACCACGAGATCATGGCAGATCCCAAACAATAACATTCGCCCGATGTGCTCTTTCTGTCCGATATAGTTCCTGCCTAATCAGCATCTGTGTAGCCATACAATCTGAAGTCATGATCTCCAAGATAACATAGACCAAAGTCTATTGTACCCTTTAGGTACCTCATCACATGATTTGAAGCTATCAGGTGAACATGCATAGGTTCCACTAGATACTGACTCAAGGTGTTCACAGCAAAGCATATATCTGGCCTGGTATTCGTCAGATACATCAATGACCCAATAATCTGTCTGCACAGAGTCACATCCACTAACTCTGATGAGTCATTAGATAACAACTTCAAGTTGGAATCCATGGGAGTGGCCATGGATTTTGCATTCCAACATATCAAATACTTTCCCTGGTTGAGAAATATTCCTTTTGGGCCTTTCTATACTTCCATACCTAGGAAGTAATGTATCAATCCGAGATCTTTCATCTCAAATTCTGTAGCTAGCTTCTTCTTGCTTTCCATGATTTGTTTCTCATTTCCTGTCAGAAAGAGATCATCCACATATAGTAATAGTATGACAGGTTCATCATCCATAAACTTAAGGTAAAGGTTAGGATCATCTTTACTTTTGGTAAAGCCCAAGTTTTTCAAGAAGCTATCAATTCTCCCTCTGTGACTGAACATCGTTCACACTCTGCATTGAGTGATCTTCTGCATATCTATCTGTGCCATCTCCCATCAGATGGGTCTACTGATATGAGCCTCAAGATCATTCAAACTCTGTGGTGAGTTCCTTCTTGCATCCATCTAAGATAAGAATGTCATCTATATATAGACACCATCTTCAACCTTGTAGCAAAGGTTGAAATCTGCATCACCCATGGTGATCATTAAGCTCATCAAATGACTATCGATTCTGGGTACCCGTACAGATCTTTCTTCAATTGAATCCTGGGATTTTTCTCGATTCGTACTTCTTCTTTAATTACACCACTAAGATAATGGTCTTATCTAGCCACTTGGAGCAAACATCTTGTCACGATCCTCTTCCTCTTTCTAAGAGAATCTTCTAGCCACGAGCCTTCTATAGTATGTTTGATTTGTAAGTCTTCTTGTTGAACATCCATCACTTGTTCGGTGTTCATCATTCTTCATGATCTTTCCTACAAATCAAAGTTAATTACATGATTAGTAATACTTCATAATCATCAATTCATGTTGACATGAAAACCTATTATGCATACAGATATGATTCACATAGTTATGCAACTATCTTGACCAGTACTTTGGCACAACACTTTTCCATATCGTGTATGCATACAGTGGCTGTCTAGATGCATTCCATCTCTACCAGAATATACTATTAAGAGCGTGCACCGCTCTCAGTATGTCAGCAAAGAGGTTTCATTTTAGACAAGCAACAATGGAATGTTTGTCCAACTTACCCATCATATGAAAATTAGTAGTATACTGTTCAATGCTATATGAATGCTTATCCTATGCATGATACATTTCTTGAATCTAGGAATACAAATATGCATATAAATATTACGAGCAATATCATTAAGTACATGAAGTAATTCAAATACTTATCTTTTTATGTCTTGTGAGGTTGCTTCCTTCTTGATCTCTACTTCCCTTCCATGTCATGATAGTCTTATGAACTTGTGTGGTTGAACTTCTATCCATCATGGACCACTATGCATGCTTAATTGTGCACTAGTGTCATCCTCATGATCTCATACATAATCATACATTCATTAGTATAGTCTCAATACTATCAAAACATTATGATTCTAAATAATATTAAGTGTGTATGGTCGTGATCATTTCAGACACAGGTATACTTACCTAATATCCTAACAAAGTAGGATTCTAACTTGATATAGGAAAACATACATGGATTATCATGCTTGGTTATGTCTTAACATACCCAAACAATATCTTCTTTGTTCTCTTCAATGATTTAGAGACCTTGTGCTAGAACTTGCATATCTCATAAGTTAAGCATAGTAGAAAAAAGTCATACATACCTCGTAAGTAGATATTCTATGTGGTCAAAGACTATGGATGAGTCTTTGTCTTCATGTCATCATGGTCATAGAACTTGATTTTTCTTTCTTGATGTACCTGTATCTTGTTAGCAGACAATATCATCCTCATACAACACCACGGGTGCATTAGTACAATCATAAGTGTCATAATCCTAATCAATGAATGTCTTCTATCACTCACATGCATTCATTATCAAAAAGTCATAATTGTACTAATCTCAAAAACATGAAGATAAACATATTATGAACTTAATCAAGAATCAAATTTCAAAACATACCTGTGTCTTCTCAAGTCATACCTAACGAGTAGTCTTCTCTATAGGGGTAAAACCCTAACCATACAAGGTAGATTACTTTGTAAAACATCTTGTATATGTTCATGGTGCTAGGATGATAAATATCAGTGCCATTTGAACCTTCTTCATCGCTGCCCTATGAGTTTCCCAACTTTGCTAGGGTTTCTTCTTACTTGGAAACCCTAATTTTCAATCTCCTTCCTCCCACAACATTTTGATGGAGGATAAATACCTATGATGAATGGATTCCATATCCATTATCAAAGCTTCCAATGTTGTATCAGGTCTCTCCAGCATTGTATCATGTCCTTCCAGACCTAAAAACTGAAAACCCTAAGTGAGAGCTTCTTCCTCCTCATCTTAGATTTCCTCCGTTTAGCCATTTCAGATGTGCCATATTGTTTCTGGTGCATATCTAAATTTTCGGATCTGCAGGGTCTGAAACTTCAGCATGTGGTAGCATAACCTGTCATATTTCCAACCCCACAGATCTGAGCTTTAATGGATTCTCTGAGAGAGAGTTATGCCAAGTGTCGCAACGTGACCTGCTTATGGGATGAAACAACATGATGAACTTGTACGGAGTGCCACGTGTCACTATTTCAAATTCGTCCTCTAAAAAGTAGAAATGTCAAACTACAGTCCATGCCCTAACTGCCACATTTTACAGAATTTCATTTGGAGCTTTCTAGCCCGAGATATGACCTTTTTCCTAGATCACTTGTTTAGGACTGCATTCTGGAAGAGGCAGAAACCCTAACTTGTACTGATCATAAAACACAAACTACAAGGAATCAGATGTGAGCTTCGACCACAAGGTACAGGGGGATGTTATCTTTGGCTTGTAGAATTTTTAGATCCTGAAACTTCGCCAAAATGGATTTATAGCGAAAGTTCCACGATGACTGGTTTTTTGCTATACAAAACCCTAACTTTCAAATTGTCGCAAGTGAAGCAAGTGTCGTAAGTGCCATACATTTCCTTCCTTCAGGATAGCTATGATTCCATGTTAAGATTCATTATGCTAAGACAGAAAATATCAGTATTACATTCCATTTCACAACAAGAGCATATATAGGATCACTGAAAGAACAACAAGCACAGCATAAACACAAGAGACATAGATTTATCCTGGGAAACCCTCATGGGGTAGAAAACCCAACAAAGCTTCCTCAATATAGATGACCAGCAAATACAAATATGTAATCCCCAAACATGAGCTCCTTCTCCTCCATATCATATCTCTCTCTCTCCTATGTGCCAATCACAAGTGAGTGAATGTCTGTTAAATGAGGAACACACCTCCTCTATTTATACACAACTCTGACTTGACTTTTACACTAACTAGGTCGGCCCCAACTTAACCACTTAACATAAGGCTGAATGGGTCGACCTCTCTAGGGTGGTCTAATAACCCTTTAACCCACATGACTCATACAGGGCCGACCCCACTAGGGAAGTCTAATAACCCAAGTTACTACATTCTCCACGGAGGAATAAAACATCTCCGTATATACAATAGGGTCTTCACAAAGGAATGAAACATCTCCGGAATAATAAAGTACACAATATTCTTAGAAGTTACAATATCTCAACACAAAGTGCAAATGAATTTGGACATACCGAATCTAGAAGGAAATATTGATGCAGAATCCGTCGACAATTGGGTACAACAATTGGAATCCTATTATTCCATGAATCAACTCTTAGAAGCCGACAAGATCACCATTGCATCCTTAAAGATGTCAGCATCTGTGCACTGTTGGTGGGAGAATCTTTCGACAAAGATGGAGAAAAGTGGAGACCCCATCGACACATGGGATAAATTTGTCGAATACGTCCGAAAGGATTTTTACCCGCCCAAGTACCTTGAGAAGCAGTATAAGAAATGGCAACAACTAAGGAAATGGAAAGACTAGTCCGTACAGAGTTACACCGACGAGTTTTATCGACTCATGGATAGAATTGGTGTTCAAGAAGAAGAAAAATTGCTTGTTCTGAAGTACGTCAGTGGATTATACCAGTACATTCAGCAGGAGATGGAGTTTCTGACTGTCACTACGCTCACGGATGCATTCCACTATTCCATCAAACTCGAACCCAAGCAGAAGGGCAAAGCACGCTTCACGACTAAACCAACATCAGCATGACCACCCGACAAGAAGGCACTAGCCAAATTCGACAAGTCGAAACCTTCTCAGCCAACTCCGCTAAAGCCAGAGCATGGAAAAAGGCCTTTTCACAAAAGGGAATGTAGCAAGCAACCCCCTACCAGGAAATGGTGCGACTACCATCACTCATCTTGGCATGATACGTATGAATGCAAAGCTCAGAAGACCTTTTTGGAAAAAGTGTCGACCTCCGACGTGTTCAACAAGACTGTGGTAGAATTTGACCCAGATGCAATGACTCATTTGACATCGAAAAATCCAGCATCCTCGACTATTATCGAGGAGGAGGAACGAGAGCGCCTGTTCGATACACAGGTATGGGTTCAAAACAATCCATTGCATCTGATTGTGGACAACAGAATCCAGAAGAAATTTGTTTCTGAAGAACTTGTGAAGAAACTGGTCTTTTTACCACTCTGTATCCTCAGCCTTACAACATCAGTTGGATGAAGGATGGACAAGAGCTAAGGATCACTCGACAATGCAAGCTCGCCTACTTCATAAATCCTTTTGAATATGAAGTACTTTGCGACGTGGCACCTCTCTCCGTAGCCGACATCCTATTTGGGAATCCTTACCTGTGGGATCACCATGGAGGTTACCAGTCACGACTGCAGAATGTGATTGTCAGAATTCGCAATCAATGGTACAACATACCAGAACGATGACCTACACCAACAGTTGCAATGATATTTGATAAACATACAAAAATCTCATTAATCATGCGCAAAAGTTCGCATTGATAATTTGATTATGATAAAGCCGCAACATTCTAGGAAGACTACAGCAAGCAATCGAGTCATTGACCAGTGCAGCTCTCGACAAAAGCAACAGATCGACAATATTCTTGATGAGTATCAGAACTTATTCTAAGTTCCAGATGGAGTACCTTGACATTGCAAGGTAAAACACTCTATTGAACTTTCTCTTGGTTCTTCTTTTCCTAACGCATTTGTTTACATAAGATCCATTCTCGAAAATGAAGAGATTATCAAACAAATCCAAGATTTAATCGACAAAGGGTATATCCGACCTAGCTCCTCCCCTTGTGGAAGTCCAGTCGTCCTCGTTCCAAAGAAAGACGAAACTTGGCACATGTGCATTGACTATAGGGCACTCAACAAAATTTTGGTAAATAATCACTACCCTCTGCCACGGATAGACGAGCTCGTCGACTGTCTGAAAGGTGCTAAAATCTTTACTAACATTGACCTCAAATCGGGACATCATCAGATTCTAATTGATCCCTCAGATGTATGGAAAACTACTTTCAATACCAAGGAAGGATTGTTTGAATGGTTAGTCATGCCTTTCGGCTTAACCAATGCACCTGCAACCTTCATGCGATACATGGACAACATTATTCGACCTTTCATCGACAAATGGGTCATTTTCTATCTCGATGACAATATTGATTTTCAGTCGATCATGGGAAGAACATGTCGGACAGCTTCAACAAGTCCTTGACACTCTCCAACAACATCGACTCTATTTGAACATATACAAGTTCTCCTTTGCGATGAACAACATCAACTATTTGGGGTTTGTAGTTGGCTCTGCAGGCATTCATGTCGACCCAGACAAAGTACAAATTATCAAAGATTGGCCCATTCCTCAAAGCATTCAAGAACTAAGAAGTTTTCTTGGTTTGGTGAGTTTCTATCGACGATTCATACTCGGCTTCAGTTACATATCCTAGTCCTTGAATCAGTTGACGAAAGGAAGTGGGAAAACTGTCTTGAAATGGACATCGACACAACAAGAAGCTTTCGACAAGCTCAAACACAAGCTATACACTGCACCAGTACTTGTGTTACCTGATTTGCATCAGACATTCGATATTGAGACAAACACATCGAACTATGCCTTGGGCACAGTGATCACTCAATCTGGTCACCCAGTCGCTTTTCATTCTGAAACTTTTAATAACACCATTAGAATATATTCGACATATGAAAAGGAACTATATGTCATTGTGCAAGCTCTTAAGCAATGGAGGCATTACATCCTTGGCAAGGAAACGATCATCATCACTGACCACAAGCCTCTATAGTTCGCTCCGACCCAATCTAAATTGCAGACAACTCAAAAAATCAAGTGGATTAATTACCTGCAACAATTCCAGTTGGTAATTCAGTATCGGAAAGGTAAATCTAATGCCACTTCCGATTGTCTAATTCCACCACCCATTACTCTGCTTTTTACAGTGATGAGTATGCAGGGATATGAAATCACTACATGGCCTCAGTTGTATCAGGAAGACATTGAATTTTCACCAGTCTATCGACAACTAAAGACTGACAAGTTGTCGACCATTGACTCTTTCCTGAAAGACACCTTGCTATACAAGCTTGGACAGCTTTGTGTACCGACCGGTGATCATCGACAACAACTCATTTGGGACGCGCACTACAGCAAGACCGCATGAAACTTTGGAGTAGCAAAGACCCTTTCTATTCTACAGAAGTATTTATTTTGGCCTACAATTAAAACCGACTTCAACAAGTACATTCAATCATGCATGGTTTGTACCATTGCTAAACCGCCTAATCGATGAAAGTGTCTTCAAGAATTGTGCTCAAGACCAAATTGTGGCATTTCTGGATTTTATTAATCTAGATTATTATGATCACGAAGTCACCAAAAAGTTGAGATGTGTGCGATGAGTTTCCAAAGCAAAAAGAAGTAGCAGTTTTAAAGCAAGGAGCTCAGCGAAATGGTTAGTGCCGCTGATCAGCCCCATATGGATCTTGTAGTAGTGAGTGGAGGTAAGGTAAAGAATAGCTCCCCCTTCGTAGATGTTGTTTTGTGAGGCTCCATCAAAATAGGCCCAGGGAGTAGAGGGGATGATGGTTTCTGCAGTAGGGATGCAGGGGATGGGTAGGGATTTTTCCTATGGAAAATGAGAAAGGATCATGAGACATTGATTAATCAAGATGGACGGGGTGGTGATTTTATCACAGAATATCTGTTGATTCCGGGAAAGCCAAATGCCCCAAATAACGATCATGGGAAGAGCGCAGATGTAGGAAGTGGGAGTCGTGCCAGTGCTTCCAGGCCTCTTCAATAGTCTGCCTCATCCATAGACCAGCAGCAGCATGAATGTGTTTCAGTTCGAACCAAATTTTTACCGTGAATAAACAATCAAGAAAGAGGTGGGGGATGGATTCCTCGGCCTGTTTGCAGAGAATACACCATCCCAAACCTTCAATATGTTTGTTATTAATACGATCCCAGGTGGGAATACGATTTGCAAGAGTACACCACATAAATAATTTTAACTTTGAAGGGCAATGTGATTTCCAAAGCGATCGCCACCACCATTTCGACTCAAGCTATTGTTGTTTGAGTTCCATTAATAATTTATAACCCAATTTTGGGGCATATCTGCCATTTGAGTCCAGCGTCCAAAAGAGTTCATCAGAGGTATCAAAGATACGAGCATGAGAGATTCGTAGAGCAAGGAGGTAGTTATTCCAATGGATGTGTAAATCAACCAGGAGGTTTAGGTTCTCCGCAGTCAACCAGCCCTGATGCCAAAAGGTGGTAGTCAGTGGATCGGCAATTTGAGAAAGGTGGAAAAAACCGCTTTGTTGAAGAAATTGAATGAGAGGAGCCGGCAGAATGTGACGTTTTTGACACCCAATCCAAGGGTCTGAGCCTATGCAAATTTGAGACCATGTACCAAATTTCCAAGCAAGTCCCTGAGTAATGAGTGGAAGTGAGTCCATCATAGCTTTCCAAATGATAGACATCCATGTCCATGGTTTTGAGGGATTCCGGATCCGATTGATGAGGGTATCAGGTGCAATATATTTCTGTTTGACTACCTTTGTCCACAAATTTTCAGTAGTGAGGATTCTCCAACCTACCTTTGCGGCCAATGAGGTTGCGAAGGTATGTATGTGTTTGAGGCCCCATCCCCCTAGATATTTCGACATAGCAATGCGTTCCCACTGAACCCAAGGAGTTGTATAAGAATTCAAATGACCAGACCAGAGAAACCGAAAACAAAGCTTTCTGTATTTTTCCTTAATGCCCTTAGGGATCCAAGCCACTGACATCAAGTACATAGGGATGGCCTCTAGAACAGACTTAACAAGGACCAGATGACCGGCTCTAGAGATCCATCTGTGACTCCAGATCATTAATCGTTTCTCCAATTTTGCAAGGAGCCAATTCCAGTCACACTTCTTGTAGCCATTTGGTTTCAAGTGAAAGCCCAGATATTTGAGACCCTCATCCAGAAGCAAGATTTCAAAAGGGAAGAGTGTGAGATACCTGTGATGTTCAGCTCCAGTCATTTTGTAGAGTGTAATAGAGGATTTGTGGACATTTATGACCACCCTAGTGGCGTCTTGGAAGAGTGTTAGAATATTGTTGAGTTGTTCCGCGTCCCCAATAGTTCCATCATAGAAGATAAGTATATCATCCACAAACAGTAGATGAGATAGCCGAAGAGTGTTGGTGATGCGTAATCCATGGAAAGTGCCCTATCAAATTGTAGAGGTTATTGCACGGCTGAGACCTTCAGCCACCAGGAGGAAGAGTAAGGGGGATAAGGGACATCCTTGACGAAGTCCTCTTTCTGCACAAAAGAAATGAGAGGGAGAACCATTTATGAGAACTGCGAAGGAGGCTGTCCTGATGCAGCTCATCATCCATTTTATAAATGCATAGTCAAAACCAAGGTGTGTCATTAGAAGACAAAGATATAGCCAACTGACATGGTCAAAATGCTTTGAGAGATCTATTTTTATAATGGCTCCCTTGATGCCCTTTATTTTTTGAGAGTGTAATCCTTCCTGTGCAACCCCGATAGCTTCATGAATCTGCCTTCCCTCCAGGAAGCCAAATTGTTCCTTGGAAATTAAGCTGGAGAGTACAGTTTTGAGTCTCTTTGCCATAATTTTAGCCACAACCTTATATGTTATGTTACAAAGTGAGATGGGACGATATTCATGTTGGTCTCCTATTTTTGACTGTCCACTACAACATTTTCTAGCCAAAGTCTTATGAAACCACATAATAATCAATTTGTTAATGTTGATTTGTACATGGTCATGCCTTTATGGAGATCAATGTTGATAGATTTTGGTAAAGTGATTTTTAAATTACTTATTTCTTACTTTACCTTGTTTTATGTATAAAATTGGGCCTTTAAGCCTCCATTCAAATACTTGGTCAACTAATGGGTCTTTGTTTCTTTCGTGCAGTGGTCTCGGCGCTCCAAGGAAGATTTATGCTAGTTGAGCCAGTGATTTGGGGGATTCTGTCCACAGTGGAGATGTCTCTTGGATTCACATCGCCTTCCAGATGCCTATGAAGTTTATTCCGGTGCTGTTTCATGGATTTCCTTCGTTCAAGGAGCTGTTACCCTCCATTTTTAGCAGTGTATGGATCTTAAGCAATCTGGCAATGTCATTTTCGTCCTTGATCAGGACCCTGATTTCGGGCTCAATTTCTGAACAAACGGTTGGGAATTTTTCAAAACGGGTTGAAACCCACTTCACAAATGGCCCCATTTACCCCTAACCGTGGGCAGTTTTCAGAATTTCTGAACGGATGTGGAGAAATCGCTTCCGGAACAGACGTGGTTTTGCCAGATTTTGTGTTGGCCGTTTTCTGGGTAGTTGCTCAAATCTCTGCATTCTGGGATGGATCCTGTCCATCTGTTCATGTATAAATAAAGCTTAAGGAGAGGATACTCGGGAAGGATTGTAACACTTTATTTCATCAATAAAATCAGCGTTTATCTCCTTTAAGGTTTTGATTTAAAGCTGGAAGGCGTTGAGGGTAGGGCCCCCTTCAACACCAACCTCTGGTATTTTAGTATTGTGCATTTTACAGTAGTAGAGTAACGTTTTCTTCTTTTGACAGTGTTTTCAGAAATATTAATGGTTTTGCTCATCTATGAATTGAAATCGAATGCATGCCTACAGGTCATTGGTTAATCTCATTTGCATTTTGATCTAGCGCAGAGGATAGATTTAGAAGTGATCTGTATTTAAAATCTCTTTTGGTTTTTAGTGTGAGTTGCTTATTAATGATTACGGCAATGATGAACTATGTGATAACTTTGCTTTGATTTATTATAGAATCGATTGAGAGTAGATCGAAATTCCACCTTTCCTTTGCTGCCAGCATTAAAGAGATTATTGAATGGTTACAGGATTGGTTTATAACTCCTTTTGTTCATCGAATTTGCAAAGCTGTAGGGTGCTTTTATTATGTTGTGAATAGCATTTGTAGTATTTGTAAAGCTAGCAAAGGATTTAAGACTTTAGTTCATAGAGCACCTAGGGTTTGTTAAATAAGTCTTTTGAGTGGATGATTAGATAGGAGCTGAAGTTGTGTTGTTTGTTATTGAATGAGTTTGGGAAAAGAGTACTAGTTTATAATACTGTTTCTTAGAATCAACATTAGTCTCATAGTATATACATATAGACCAGAACAAGTGAATGTTTTCCTGCACAGCCCTAATATTGATTGGTGAGTATTATCTGAATAACTTTGGCGTTCTCTTGTGTGCATTTGTATGCACAAACCATAAGCAGAGTATATTGAAATAACAACAACAAGCCAAGCTTTCTTTTGATAGACTGTGTATTGACAATTGAGAGTCAAGAGGTCATAGGTTTTACTTTAGCAATGATTCGAGAAGTGTTTGCGTGGATCTAAGCATTAGCCTTGGTAGGATTTTAGATATTGCTGACTGAGCATACTCATTTGATAGGCAAACTCTTTTCTTAGCAGGTTGTTTGTTTTGAAAAGTAAGCCATAGTTACTTTAGCATAAGATTGCTGTAGAGATTTTAGATTACTTTGGAATATTGCTGTAGATTGCTGTAGGCTATATTGAGTTTGACAGTCAGTAAATTGATTCCCTTTTGCTTTATAACAGACCTATGAGTCCTTAGCATAGATCATCCAGGACAGTGATAGTTTCATCCATTTCATTTTCGTTTGAAGGTAGACTAGAATCCCTATCAACGAGCATTAAAACACCCTTACCTGCACATATAGTGTAGCAACTCGAAGTTTACGCACCCTGGTTGACAATTAATTGAAGGTAAATTAACTAGTGATAATTTTACCCAACAATTCATCCATTGTAGCTAGTTTGTCATATTTTAGAATGAGGGCGATAAAGGTGGCATTCAGAGGAGGATGTACATGTCCCCCACGTATGGATTATTCAACAAGATGAAGAAGATCATTTCCAATAGTATCAAAGTATTCAATGAAGAATTCAATAGTCCATCAGTCTGGGCCCGCGCTCTTGTCCTTTTGAAAATTGTGCAGAGTAGCCTTGAGTTCCTCCTCAGAGATCTCTTCCATAAGGTTATGATTATCAGATTCAGTAACAGCCTCAGGAAAGAATTGTGAGAGTCTGATGACTTCAACTATATTAGCACGATGGACTTCTGAAAAAACTGATTTAAAGTGTGAAGTGCCCAGGGTGGCCAGATCTTCAAAGGAGGAGAAGGTCTCTCCATGTTCATTCATAAGGTCCCGAATAGTGTTTTGAGCCTTTCGGCCCTTAGCATAAGCATGGAAGAATTTTGTATTTTCGTCACCACTAGCCAGCCAGATGGCTCTACTTTTTAGCCTCCAAAATTCTTCCTGCTTAGAAAGTAATTTGTTACGTGAACTTTCCAGAGATTTGAGTAAAGCAGTGGAGTCCTGTGAAGCATAACCACCCCCATCACTTCCCTGGAGCTCAGCCAAGTCCCTTTCAACCCGAGTCAACTCCATAATGTCTCTTTCACGCTTTTTGTGTGCCCAATCTTTCATAAGTGATTTAACTAAGGAGAGATTCTTGACAAAGTGTGGGGCTGCATGTAAACCTTCCCCAGGTTGGAATGGAATCCAGTTGTTGTTGATGATATTTGCTACCTCCTCCTCTTTTTATCCAAGCGACACAAAGTTTGTAGGGACTGGGTGGTTTTAAAGAGTTTCCCAGAATCTCGAAGCAAATAGGAAGATGGCCTGAAATGCCCCTAGAATCGACCCATTGTCGAATCCTGAAGTGTTGGATCGCAAGAGCCTCAACAATTAAAAATTGGTCCAGTCTCTTAGAGATACTCCCCTCCCTGGTTCTGTGGTTGTTCCAGGTCGGTTTCAGAATGGGAGGTTGTAAGTCGAGGAGGTGGGTGTCCTTCAGCAGTAGGTCGAAGTAACCAGCAAGGGCATCGCCCCTAGCCAGAGGTCCCGAAATCTCGTGGGTTCCGAGTGTGAAGTTCAGGTCTCCATCGATGATCAAGTCACCCCCGGTGAACAGAGTGTTTTGACGAAAAGAGTCCCCGTAAGCCTCATGGTCTAAATAGGGTCCGTAAATATTTACGATATTGAAATTCCTGTTTAAGCCGGCATGGAAGGGTTCCATACCCAATCCAGAGGAGAAGCCCCAGGAGTTGAGTGCTTTATTTGAATATTTTTTCCATCCGGTGGCTAGTCCCCCGGAAGAGACCATGCACATTGATAGCAGCAAAATCATAAGCAGGGAAAGATGAAGAGAGTAGTGCCAAAACATCAGCTTCTGACCCCATAGTTTCTTGTAGCAAAAAGATGTCAGGTTGTTGGAGAAAAATCAACCTCTTGAGGGCAAGTTTTTTAGGTTTACTTGCCAAACCCTGGCAATTAAAAGATAGAAGTTTCATGGGGGGGGCCCTGTATGGGCATGCACCGCTCTAAGTGCCCCGCCGATGGTTTTTTGTTTGCCATCCGCAAGGTCCTGGATGGCCTGCTATTGTGCTGATGCAAAATTTGAGGGTTTTCCATGACCAAGGGAGAGTTTTCGTGGTACAGGGTTGAGGCCCAAGCCGGTGCCAAGGGGTAGCATGGTCGAGAGGATGGGGATATCGCGAGAGCGGAGGTGAAAATGGATGGGGAGTTGTGCATTTGGAGCCAAGAATGGGGTAACCATAGAGCAGTCCATGTCAGATGTGGGGGATGGGGGAGAGGAAGGGGCAGGGGGGGAAATTTCTAGGGGTGGTACAGGGGTGGGAGGACCAACGGAAACATGCAAGTCCAGATTCAGAGAGAAAAAAGTAGAAACAATAGTGGAGAAAATAGAAGTAGGGATATCAAGCATACTCGAGGCATGAGTAGTAGTAGCAGCCGCTGAGTAGACCATCTTTGGATCCGGGTCAACATCCACAATAGCCATCGGAGATGTGAGAGGATTTTGTGTAGTCCCTCCTGAATTTTCCTACCAAACCCGAGCAAAATCCCCACTGTTTGAGTCTAGCTAGTTGTCACCCAAAACTGGATCCCGCATGCCCGCTTTCAAAAAGCTATCCCTGGCCCCAGGGTCAAAACCATCCAATCGCTTGTGAGTGTTGTTAGTTTTCTGCTGGAAGTTGAGTCGGCAGTGTTTTGCAAGATGCCCAATGCCATGGCATCTGTGACACCGAAAGGGAATACCTTCATAGTCCAATTTTTGAATCCGTTGCACAAGGCCCCAGGTGAAATTGATATGTGGGTGGAGTCCCTCATGGACATTGATAGAGACCAGTATTCTAGCCATAGATAAATGTCGCGTATGTGTGAAGGACATATCAGCATCAATGTAAGCACCCAGGGAATTTCCGATGTCGCGGAAGGAATCCGGGTTCCGGAGCTCCCAAGGTAAGCCCGGAAGACGGACCCAAATGGGGATAACATTGAAATTTTCAATGCCCGTGTCAAACATTGGGGTCCAGCTCTTAAAAAGTATGAGCATGTTGCCTAGGCTCCAATGTGCCGAGAGGACATGCCCAACATCCTCGTGAGATTTGAATTTGAAAACAAACCATCCTCTAGAGAGGACCATGATCGTGGGCTTGTAGTCGAACATATTGAACCAGTTTTCAGATACCCACCTATCCAAGACCTCCGAGCGAGGGTACGTCCCTCAAGCACGGCCAACAATTGTCATCTCCGCCATGTGCAGGGAGTTCGCCACAGTGGTGTTCTTTCCATAAATCAGGTTGAAAGAATCCCGTGCACTCTTCAAGAAATTTCCTTTTTGTTTCCGAGTGGGTGAGACCTCTCGATGTCTCGGTGGGGAGGTGTGTGTGCCAAGACCCGAAACTTCGATGCTGATTGTAGTGGGGACAGTGCCAAGGTGTGCCGGAGAGCAGAAGAGTGAGTCAATGAAATCATCAAGGATCTGCGAGAAAGGAACCTCAGCAAGATTTGAAGAGGGGATATGTTCAGTGTCAGCCTGGAAAGGCCATCCACATTCCCTGAAATCAGTGAGTGAAGAAGATTCCAGTGGCCACCCTTCCATCGAAGGTTCAATATGAATAATCGTAGAGACAATGGGTATTGAAACACCATGAGTGTTGCTCGTGGGGAGATCAAAAAGAGAGTAGGGAGGACCCCTAAGACCCAGAACAAGTTGGCTGGAAGAGACATTCCCACCCGAGAAGAAACCGTCCACTGAAGGTGACAGGTGATCTATGAAAAAAATTTCTTCCATCGGAAACCCCCCCAGTTGTCATAACACCACCGGTGAAGCAGTCACCAGTTTTCCAGAGTGAGAGTTTACCCGACGTGAAAACCGCTGCAGCACCGTTGAGAATGGGCTGCAGTTTGTAGTCAGTGGTATGGTAAAAAATGGATTTACTTTCATGACGATCCAAGGAATAATCCACCTCATCCACGGTGTGATAGTCCATGCAGTTGTGAGATGTTGCGTGAGAGGGCCGTCGAGATTTGTGCTGCCACCATCACGAGAACTAGTTAGGGTTTGCAGGGTGTAGCCCCTCCTAGCTGCGGAACCCTAAGTTTGCCTCTCACCATCCTGTTTGTTTATTTTAAAATGGTAATGCATTATCATGTTATTCATATATTTTGATCCATTCGTATTTTTGACCCTTCTTCCCCTTCCGCGTGGTCATTGTTGAAAGACGATCTATCTTTTTGACCCTTCATCGCTTTCCGCGTAGTTTGGTACAAGCCATCCACTTCACCACTTCCCCATTCATTTTGTTATTCTATCTATTGCTCCTCGTCTACACATTGCTCTTCAATTCTCTTTGCAATTCTTTTGTTTCACTGCCAAATTCACTTGTTTCTCCATCTTCGTCTTTTAGATCTCTCGACTTGCACTTGGGAAAATGAGCTACTCCCTCCTCATGGTACTTCTCCTCCTTACCTATGTTCTTTCTTCCCTCCCCTCCTCCATAATCCTATCAGTTAAAGCATCTGACCCTTTTCCATCTTATGAAGACTGCGCTCCTCAAACTTGTGGCAATTCCACCATTCAATATCCCTTCGGCACATGTGGCCTTCTATATGCTTACTGTGATCAAGCCAATCAGACCATTCTATCTTTATACAATTATGAGGCTGCCTACGATTACTATTACGATTGTTGGAGAGTAATAGGTGATATCACAAATACCTCCTACTCTACCGGAACCCTTCAAATAACCCCCGATCAGTACATCCCTGATACCAATCCCAATTATTCAGAAGATGACTCTAGCAGTTACGATTGGTTGCTCGAAGGTGGATTCTTCAATCTTTCTGATGCAGACATGGTCGGAACAATTGTTAACTGTACACAACAACCGATGGACATACTCGCGCTCAATAACATCACGATGCTCGACTGCACAGAAAGCAACAAATATTGCAGCTTCTTTTACCCTGGGGATGACTTCCAGTTTCGAAGTTACGATACCTATCCTATAATCGTTCCAAAAAATAAAAGCATCTTCAACATTAGCGCCGATAAGGGTTTTCAACAACTCTACCATAGAGGATTCCAAATTGCATGGTCCATACCCAATATACCGCGCTATTGTGAGCCTGGTCATACCACTGGAGGAAGATGCTACTCTCATTTTGAGTCTTCTTATGTAGAAGGCGCCCGCAATTATGACACATATTGCATTTGTCCCAATGATGTTGTCCACTATGTTGATTGCAATGGTGGTGAGAATCTCCATTTTGTGTTTAGCTATATCTATCTACGTTATGTTATGTTACCTATCTCTGCTATCTTATCTTACTCAACAGTTTCTATTTGTTTCCGTGAAGAAATTGTGCCAATACCATATGGATCGCATGTAAAGAAAATAATATCTGCAAAAGAGATGGCGGATAAATTGCTAGTCTTTAAAACCGATCCATTCTTTAAGCTTGCTTATTTTTTATAATATAATTACCAATTTCAACGTTTATGGACCCTATTGATTCTAGACCTCCCTCCGTTGAAAATTTCTTAAATTATTATTCCTCACAAGCACTGGCTAGATATTCTTATAATCAGATTATAAATTACACAAACAATTTGTCACACAAGATTGGCAAAGGAGGGTTTGGAATAGTTTATAAAGGAAAACTTCCCAATGGGTGTCTAATAGCTGTCAAGATTTTGGATGAATCTAAACAGAATGATCAACAATTCATTGCAGAAGTGGCTACTGTGGGGATGACCTCTCACATTAACCAAAAGAGCTTTGGTTAATGAATACATGGAGAATGGTTCCCTATTGGGCTATTGTTCCTAGGGAACCAAAAGAGCTTTGGTGTATGAATACATGGAGAATGGTCCCTAGACAAGTATATCCATGGATACCATCAGGACGAGTTGGATTGGAAACAATTGTATTCAATTGCAGTTTGTACAGCTCGTGGAATTGCATACCTACATGAAGACTGCATAAATCGCATCTTACATTGTGATATCAATCCTCACAATGTTCTCCTTGATGATAATTTTATGCCCAAAATTGCAAATTTTGGTCTGGAGAAAATATTGGGTAGAGAGGAAAGTCACATATCTGTCGCTAATAGAGGAACACTGGGTTACACTGCTCCAGAGATGTGGTCAAGGATGTATGGATCTGTCACTGATAGATCTGATGTGTATGGCTATGGTATGCTAGTTATGGAGATGGTGGGAGGAAGGAAAAACATTGATCTTGACCATCTAGAAAGTTCATCAAGCAAATTCTTCTATACAGAGTGGGATTTTAAGCAAGTAGAGAATGGCGAGTTTGGAAATCTAAGAGTAGGAAACATGTTAGAGGAAGACCGAGACATAGCCAAAAGGTTAAGTTTAGTTGGACTCTGGTGCATTCAGTTCAATGCGTCTCGTCGTCCCTCGATGAACAAAGTCGTTCAGATGTTAGAAGGGGATGTATGGACCTGTCACTGATAGATCTGATGTCTATGGCTATGGTATGCTAGTTATGGAGATGGTAGGAGGAAGGAAAAACATTGATTTTGATCTAGAAATTTCATCAAGCAAATTCTTCTATACAGAGTGAGCTTTTAAGCAAGTGGAGAATGGCGAGTTTGGAAATCTAAGAGCAGGAAACATGTCAGAGGAAGACCGAGGCATAGTCAGAAAGTTAAGTTTAGTTGGACTCTGGTGCATTAAGTTCAAAGCATCCCGTCGTCCCTCGATGAGCAAAGTCGTTCAGATGTTAAAAGGGGATGTTGACATTACCACTCCTCCATTGCCATTTCCTGCAGCCATCTTCTAACCAATCTGCTTCAACTTCTACTTTGGAGATTCAAATGACAAACCCCACCAGTAGTCAGACATAAATGACAATGTCAAAACCCACCACTAGTCAGGTTGTATAGGGTGTTGGTTTATTAGCTTCGAACAATTTCAAAAATGTCTACAAGAAATAGTAGTTGGATTGTTTTATTGTGTCTGACCTGTTTTAGAGAGTGGAATGTTCCATCATTAATTTTTAGTCACACATTAATTGAAATGATCTACTACATATGTTTGGCATATTTTATAAACTAGTATTAACACAATCAAAACTATTTACTACACTTCAACTACATCTGTTTGGCTTATTTTATCTACTCGACTTGATGGCATATCTTATAATTTCTAACACAGTCTAGTAACTTTTTTTTGAATTGTATTTATGTCAATTATTTATTTATTTTCTTCTTCTTCTAATCCATGATATATACTATTTAATTATTTGTGTACTCAAGTTTTGAATTTGGGATTTATATATTTGAAAATTGAGTTCCAATAATTTAAAAATAGTGGGAAAACGCTATTTTTACGTCCTTGTTATTTTAGTTAAATCTACTTCATAAAATAATTTTAGGTTCTTGTTTATTTAGTTAAACCTACTCCATAAAATTTGTATAAAGTTTATCCTCACATATTTGTTTTTAAGTTTAAATCAAGATCTAAAATTAAATAATATCTTTTGTATAAGTTTATATAAGATTTTATCTTATTTTGATTTTCCCAACATTCAATTTATCATGTACTAAGAGAAACCAACAAGAAATCCAATTATGGTAATCCTTCACATTTAAGTTTACATCAATTAAGCTTTATGTGCTAGTTGTTGCTATTTTTCTTAGATGTTGATATTCTATGGTGTGGCTTGTTTGCAACGTCAAATAATAGAAAATAGCTTTCTATTTAGATAAAGGTATGAAGGGCTTTTTTCTATCTTTGAAATGTCATTTTAGTGGGGAATACCATATCAAGAATGAAATTTATTTCCCTCTTTCATAGGTTTCAGAGGTTAATCCTACATGATTATATGAATAAATTTAACTTTGTGCATGGGTTTTTACCACTTTCCTTAGATGTTGATATTTCATCATGTGGGTTGTTTGCAACATCAAATAACACAAACTCCCTTCTATTTAGGTGGAGGTATGAAGGGACCATTTTTTTAATCTTTGATATGGTTTGGTGGGATAGACCACATCAAGAATGGAATCCTCTACCTCTTTGAGTGTGGATCCTATACAATTATATCAATCAATTTAAATTTGTGCATGTGTTATTGTCTTCGTGCTTTGACATTGTAAATCCCCTCTCCTTTCCTATATATATTCATTGGATTGTTGTCAATTGAATAATTTTTGTCATCTAATTGGTCATTGTCAATTCTTGCATAGGATCTCTAGCTCCATTTATGCTCAATTCTTGCATAGGATCTCTAGCTCCATTTATGCTCCTGGATTGATTTCTTATGCAATTCCAAAGTGACTTGACTCAAACTCATATCGTTAAAAATAAGCATTAGATTTAGTAAACATAAGTATTAGCTTTAGCTTTTTAGTTTTCTACCAATGAGAAACTCTAGTAGTGAATCATACCTTGAGCATTAGCATGCAATAGAAAGTGTTAGGAGTATTGCATTAAAATTCACAAATTTATTACACATTTACTATTACTTAATTATATTTTTGCTTTCATATTATATCATGGGTTGTGAATCTTTTGTACACCTATTAACTCACAATACATGAGGGAAATTATTCATCTACATATTTAAAATTAGAGTTTGTTTGCAAACTTGATACTATGCTTCAATATATCATTTTGTCAAGTGTGAATTTAGAGTGTTTTATGATTTGTAGTTCTAAGTAATTTTGGTGTACAAAATGCTTTTCTATGTTTTTGAATGTATCAGATTGACTTCTTGGAAACTACATTAAATTTAGGTGGACTCAACATTTGTTGTAGTTAAGAAATGTGATAAAGGGGAAAAACTAAATCATATCATATTTTTATGGTGCAAGTTAAGCTTCCTTAAGAAGGCCCATTCTTATGCATGGACTTCCAAAACAAGATGTAGACAAGTTTAATATCTTGAAAGAAAACATGTATATTGTTATTCCCTTGTTTCAACCATATTATGGTACAAAGGTATTTAAAGTGCATAAAGAAGATTATATGTGGATTTAGCATTTTAATGCAATCATTTTGGTATTGCATAAAGAAGATTATATGTGGATTTAGCATTTTAATGCAATCATTTTGGTATTGCTTAAATCTAAAATTATTAATAATAACTGTTAGCTTCATTAAGTTTGGTCATATAACCAAGAATCTAGATTAAGAAACTTTGGATTTTGATTTTGAAAGTGAGAATATGAGTCTTTTTAAAGTGCAAAATTAGATTTCGATTCAAAAGGTGTGATTTTTGAAAAAATTAGATTCAACAAGTGTGGGTTTTGATTTCAAATCTCTGAATTTCTAATAATTTAGATTCCAAAGTGTGAATTTCCATTTCTAAAGGAAAATTTCAATTTCAAAAGTGCATATATCATATTGAAAGTGTGAATTTCGAAGTCCAAAAGTGTAATTCAATTTTGAAAATGTACATTTCAATTCCAAAAGTGTCAATATTAAGTTGCTACAATGTATATTTGGATTTCAACATTTGGATTTAAATTTTTTTAATGTATATATTATATCTAAGCCCATGATTAATGTATGAACATTTTATTTTTGTATATCAATGCATAATATGACTATGATAACCATTTTTAAATATATCAATATTGAAGAGATGCAACCAAATCATTTAAAACAACTAGTAATAATTATCACTACGTTGCAGAGTTGTATTTTTTCAAAGCAATTTAAGGCAACACATAATAAGGTTCTGTATAAAAAAGGTGTCTATCAACTAGTGATTTTTAACAAGTTCCTCACCTTAACTACAAATTCTATAACTCTTTGTAAAAAAATTATTCACAAAACCCACATTCCAAGACAAGGGAGAACACCTTCAATAGTTATCAATTAAAATCATTGAACCTAGTGTATAAAAATCAAATCAAGATATGCACTAAATCGAATATTTGAAAGATGCATCATATATGGATTTGATATCATATTAGGAAATACAAAAAATATGCAAGTACAACTTTATAAATAAAGAACAAATGTGTATGATGAACCTCAAGGCCACTTCTACCCCACATATTAAACATATGTATTCAAAACTAAGGTGACTTAAATGCGGGACCTTTTACAAAGACGAAGAGTGATTGGCGGATCCGCGAGGGTGAGTGTTAGAAGGGTTTGATTGGAAGCCAGTCCCGCATATGGCGCCGACAGGATGTAGGAAGGATGTCAGAGGGCTCGGCCTCCCTATTTACGCACAAGGCAAGCATGTCGACCCCGTCCCCGGGACCTTCGGGTCTGGAAGGGGATGAGGATATAGGTACAGGAAGGTCAAGTGGCTCAGAGGCAAGGGTGAAAAGAAGAACGGGCCAAGGGGCTTCCTCCCTAAAACCCTAACAATACCTGCTATTTAGGTTAGATCTGACAAAATAAGAGAAAGGGTTGAGCTCTGGAAGGAGAAAGCACTGATTGGAAAATTTGTGGGGATATAGCCACGGGAGAGAGATCTGGTTCGATGGATTAAGAACACTTGGAACCCCAAAGGCCATTATCACCTACATTTAGGAGCCAAAGGGTTATTCACCATTATCTTCTTCAACTTGGAAGATAGGGATAGGGTTTTGGAGGGAGGCCCTTATTTCTTTCTCTCTTCCGGTCTATATCTTAGACCCTGGAAAGAAAGATTTAACCCAGAGACGGAGGATATGAAAGTGGCCCCAGTATGGATCCGTCTTTTTTCTCTCCCTTGTGGGTATTGGGATCTGGAGATCCTGCAAGATATTGGAAATACTTTGGGGGAATTTGTTAAGGTCACAGAGGAAACAAAACTCCAAAGGTATATTGCCTATGCTTGCATCTGTGTTTATATGGATCTATCGAAAGATCTGCCTGAGGCAATCAGTTTGAACTAGGAAGACGAAGAATGGATTCAACCACTTGATTATGAGCAGCTCCCATTTAGATGCAGACTATGCCATGAATATGGTCACTTTGGAAGGAATTTCCCTAAGGCACCTCAGGCTCCTTCACCCACCAACTTAGCTCAGGAAGGCGAGAAGGATAAGGAAGGTTTTACCCACATTCGCAACAAGCGTAAGAACAGAGCGAGGGATCAAGAGAAGAAGGAAAAGGAGAAGGTTGGGAAAGGGATCGCCGACAAAAATCCTTTTCAGATACTAGAGGAAGTTGGTGAGGACGACAAGAGTGGAGGAGAAGGGAAGAGTTATGAGGAAAACGTAGCAATGGAATTGGAGAATGCAATGCCCCAGGTTACACCCCCTGAGAATCAAACGGTGGTCATGGAGGAGGATGAGAGCGAGGAAATGGAACTGGGGGAACTCGGTCTAGACGAGCTTGAGAAAGAATGTGACAAAAAAGGGAAGGGCTATGTCTCTCGAAGGAAATTGGAGCTTATGCAAGAGGCAATCATCAAATCTAGAGCCACCCAACAGCTCGGGATTTCCTCGGATCCTCACAAAGGGAGCAAAAGGAAATACCTAGAGGAGGATTTAAAAAGAGGTAGGAAGTTGAACAGGAAACGAATTGCTGAGATCAGAGTGAAACTCATCGAATCAGGTCAGTACCCAACGATCAGGGTGGCCTTTTCTGAAGCTAACAAGGTTACCCAATGAAGGTCATATCTTGGAATATCCGAGTGTGTAATCATTCGAGGAAAATAAAAACATTGGAAAGAAAGATTAAGCAGGAGAAACCTGATGTTCTTTTTTACAAGAAACGAAATGCAACTCAGAAACCATGGAGAAGGTTGGGTAGAAGATCTGGAAAGGTTGTAAAGTAACATCGACAGATGCCATAGGCATGGCTGGAGGTCTAGCAATCTTGTGGCACCCACACTCTTTGCAACTGACAGACTGGAGAGCCAATCGATTTTCTATTTCCTCTAATTTCACTGTCTTAGTTCAGGGGCTAAAGGCACGTTGGTGAATACTTATGTAATGTCCCCATTTTGACCCCCTTTGTATTAAATCGTAAATGATGTAAATATTGTAATTTAATCATGGTGAGGAGCTCAAGGCCAAGGCCCCACCATTGATTTAACATTCTATGTATCGGCAATTAAAAATAGATGCCTATGGTTCTTGTGCTAGATATGCACAATGTAAATTAAGACATCATGTAAATACAGATTTTAATGAAAAACCCACAACTAGCTATGCAATGCAACAAAGAGATGGAGGCATGATTCTACAAGGAATAGGGAGGGAAATTATTCAAACCCTTGAGCCAATGGTGTTAATCCATGTGTCAATGAGAAAACCCATAAACCACCAACTACCCATTTTGGGTTATGGACCCAATCATTTAATTCTTCTAGAAATTGGTTGAGGCAGTTAATGCCTTGGGAATGAAGAGGTATGGTAGCCAATTTCGTGTATGGGCAAGCCATCAACCTGGGAATTCGTATTTTGTCTCCTTGGGCAAGAAAACACCCATGAAATGGTGCCCAAATCCATTCTGAACCGATAGCCTTTCATCCTCTCATGCAGATTGAGACTACTGGAAGTTACATTCACGTTTTTCATAAAAAAACGTAGGGTTTTCCTTGCCTAGAAACTCGTTTTTGGTTTTGGTTAGTAGCTGGGAAGAAGGGGCTGCGATTTGGGATCGTATGAAGGTCGTTCTGTCCCAGAATTGCCATGGGCATTTTTCCTAAAAACAATTTCTGCTTCCTGGGGTTTTCCCAAAACCTCCATTGTTCATTTTTAGCCTTCCCACGTTTTTCTGAAGCTCAGGGAATCATTTTCATGCTTATCACTGTAAAAACGTTTTTCTCCTGTCCAGCCATTGTAGTTAGTTGATTATCTGCATCCCTGTTTGATTTGGAGAGTGTAAGCAAGAGATTGGAGTGGTAGTGGATAGAGAGGGCTTGATAAACCTAGTGGGGGAGATAACCTCTCAGAAGATCAAGAGGGCTTTGGCAACTCTTCTATGCACACCCTGAGAGCACTATATGGGGAAGGTATGGCTTGAGGGACTGTACAGCAGTGAAAAGAATACTTCCTTGTGCTAGGTGTGTAGGTATTGTGGGTGCCAAGCTAGATAGATCTTGTAAGGTTACCCCTGGCTCTGTGCTTGAGCTCACTAGCTTAGCCACTCTTCCTTTCCATTTCCTAGCAGCCTGATAAACCCAATTGTAGATTGGCTTGGCTCATCTTGGTGTATGCTTGGCTATGTGTGAGTCTGTTGTTCCCTGGTTCCTTGTAGAGATCATGCCCAGCTCGGGGGTGATAGTTGTATCAAGAGGTTGATAAGCACAACTGGCCTATGGTTGGGTGGAACGTTGCAGTTGCATAGCTAGTTGCTTGGGACTACTTTGTTGAGATAAGTATTCTCTTGTGTTAACTTTGCAATTATTTATTTGATGAATATCTTGAATGTATGATAGAAGTGTAATTGAAATTATTTCCGCTGTGTTTTTCTTATAATCATACATTCCATATGACTTTTATATTATGTGAATGCTTAGTTAAAAGTTCATGGGGCTAGATGCCCGGATTTAGTTTCACGTCCTCTCTATCATGCTGGTATGGTAGGAGGGGACATTACATTTTGGTATCAGAGCTGCTAGTTGCAGCATTGGACCTCTATGGGCCAAATCCAATTACAGTATCAAGACTAAATGGGGCTAAGTTGGATAAATTACAGAGGTAAGATCACCTCCTGCTGAGCAGCAGTCATCACTGAAAGAAGGAAAGATTTCAAAAATTTTCTTAAGAGTTTTTGGAAATTTTTGTTTAAGTCTATTTCGGGAAGAGTTCGGGAAATCGTTCCGAAATTTGCCGAAGAGTTCCGCGAATCGCCCCAAAACTGTGGAAGGAATTCTCTTCCGAAATTGCGGAAGGAATTCTCTTTCGAAACTGCGGAAGAGTTCGACGAATCTTCCCGCAACTGCGGAAGAGTTCGGTGAATCTTCCCGCAACTGAAGAAGAGTTCGGCAAATCTTCCCGCAACTGCGGAAGAGTTCCGCGAATCTTCCCGCAACTGCGGAAGAGTTTCGCGAATCGTTCCGAAACTGCGGAAGGATTTTGCGAATGGTTCCGCAACGTGGAAGAGTTCGGGAAATCGTTCCGAAATTTGCAGAAGAGTTCCGCAAACGGCCCCCCTGAAACTGCGGAAAGAATTCTGGAATGTCTTCCGCAACTACGGAAAGAATTCTAGAATGTCTTCCGCAACTGCGGAAAGAATTCTGGAATGTCTTCCGAAATTGCGGAAGAATTCTGCGAACCGCCCCACTATTGCGGAAGCACTCGGAAAACCGCCCCGAAACCGTGGAAGCGTTCGACGAATTGCTCCGCAACTGCGGGAGCATTCGGCGAATTGCTCCGCAACTACGGGAGCATTCAGCAAATCGCCCCGAAGCTGCAGGAATATTTCTAAAAAAAAAAACGAGTGCGCTGCCCTTGACCCGCCCTGCAGTGGCGCAGGGAAGCCACACGGGGGCAATCCCCCTTGACCCCCATTGTCTCCCTGATGTGTCATTGATTGTGAGAGAATTCTATGATCAGACAAATTGTCGATACAATATTTTCCCACGTGCATGAAGTAATATATGAATTTCTGAGAATATAATGCATCTAAAAATTGTGTGGATGAACACATTTTGCAGAATCACCGTTACATCAGGGTATCACTCTAGATAGTAAAGTTAGAAAGTTTTGGATCTTGGTTGGGCCAAGAAAATCAACATCATGGATGATGCACATGATCCCTATGAGCCTGAGACAGATTCCATGGGGGAGAGCATACATGTTGAAAATGCTGAAACAGAATCTAATGGGAGAAGAAATCAAGAGACTCCTCCAGGTATTGCAGCCACCATGAGAAACCTAAGGGTGGAGTTGCAAAGCTATAGGGAAGATAATGAAAGGATGATTAAAGCCCAGGAAGAACAAAATCAGTTGAATGTAGCCATGCTATAGAGTTTGACAGACATCCAAAGGCAAATAAACTCTGGGCATCAGACATCAAATCCAGAAAAGGGTGGGAGTAGCTCTAGAAGGAATTCCCGTAAGAGGGCCAATAGCTCAAGAAGAGTTTCTACAGACAGAACATATACTCCAGAAATCTCTTCTAATGAATCATCTAACTCTGAAGAATCCATTGAGGGTTCGAGCTCTTCATCTCGTGGGAGTAAGAGAAAGAAGCACTACAAGAACAATTCACATGGGGAATTTAAGAAGGCGAAACCTCCTACATTTGATGGAGATATAAAGTCTGGTCAGGAAGCTGAAGCTTGGCTTCTTGGGATGAGAAAGTACTTCCAAGTCCAAGACTACTCGGGGAATATGAAGGCAAGGGTTTCCATCTTCAACTTGAATGGAAGAGCATCTATATGGTGGGAACACATCAGGCAAGTGAAGAAGATCAATGAAAGGAAGATTGTGTGGAAGCAGTTCAAGAATTACTTCAAGCAGAAGTACCTCTCTGACAGGTACTATGATGATAAGATCAAAGAGTTCCATGAGCTGAGATTGGGACAATTGACCATGGAAGAATATGCAAACAAATTCTTGGAGCTGCTAAGATATGTCAGGTACATTCGAGATGATAAGATGAAAATTCAGCGTTTCCTAAGTGGACTGCCCCAGTCATATAAAGATAGAATTGATTTCGATGAACCTCGAACTCTAGAGGAGGCCATAAGAAAGGCCAAGTATTGCTTTGATCAAAACAGAAGCAAACCAGAATTCCATAAGGCATGGAAGGATAAGAAAAATGAAAAGTTTGACCAAAGGAAGAAGGGGTTCAAGCCTCCTCAATTCTGGAATCAGCAAAGGAAACCATCACAGGTTGTGACTAAGCCAACTAGGATGATGGGAGACAAGCCAAGAGACCCAAAGGAACCAAGAGAAACACTTCAATGTTGGGGTTGTGGAGGAGACCACATGCTTAGGAACTGTCCACATCGGAATGGGAATCCAAATCAAGTTCACAACATCTAGGGAGCTGGAACTGTGGGTCAAGTGGCGAGGACAATCCCTAGAATCTATGCAGCACTAGATGACCGCCAAGCAGATCATCAGTCAACTGTGGTTGAAGTTGAAGGTAAGATTGCTAAGCAATCTGTTTCTATTTTGATTGATCCTGGATCTACTCACAGTTATGTCACTCCTAGAATTGTTGAGATTTGTGCTTTCAAGAAATTAAAGCATAGTAAATCATGGTTAATTCAACTAGCCACTGGAACCAAGAGAAAAGTTAGTGAAATAGTGGAGAAATGTCCATTAGAGATGGATGTGCTATTCACTTATGCAAATCTGAATATTTTACCACTGGGTTCTTATGATATTCTCATTGGAATGGATTGGTTAGAAGCACACAGGGTTAAACTTGATTGCTACAATAAGACATTTGAATGCATGGACGAAGAAGAAAACCTGAGGGTTGTAAAGGGAATTCCAAAGGTGACTTCTGTTAGACAGGTTTCTGCCATGCAGCTGAAGAAGTTCTGTAGGAAGGGATGTCAATTGTATGCAGCCCACATTTTGGAGGCAGCAGAGAATGAAACTCTGAAATTAGAGGACTATCATGTATTGCAAGAATTCAGGGATGTTTTTCCTGATGATATTCCAGGACTTCCTCCAAAGAGAGACATTGACTTTACAATTGAACTTATGCCAGGAGCGGCCCCAGTGTCTAAGACACCGTACAGGATGAATACACCAGAATTTCTAGAATTGAAAATGCAATTACAAGAGTTGTTGGAAAAGAAATATATTAGGCCAAGTGTGTCCCCGTGGGGAGCACCTATTCTATTTGTGAAAAAGAAAGATGGAACACTCAGGTTATGTATTGACTACAGGTAGTTGAACAAAGTCACTGTGAAGAACAAATACCCATTGCCCCGAATTGATGACCTTTTTGATCAAATGAGAGGAGCAAAGGTATTTTCAAAGGTTGACTTGAGGTCTGGTTACCATCAGGTAAGAATCAAAGAAGAAGATATTCATAGATAGCCTTTAGAATGAGGTATGGACACTATGAGTTTGTAGTGGTACCATTCGGTCTCACAAATGCACCAGCTACATTCATGTGTCTCATGAATAATGTTTTTAGCAAATATTTGGACAAGTTTGTTCTTGTATTCCTAGACGACATTCTCATCTATTCTAAGAATGAATAAGAGCATGAAGAACATTTGAGAATGACAATGCAATTACTAAGGGAGCATAAGTTGTATGCAAAGTTGAGCAAATGTGACTTTTATAAAGATAGAATTCATTATTTGGGTCACATCATCTCCAATGAAGGAATATCGGTAGACCCTGAGAAGATTGAAACCATTATGAATTGACCAAATCCAAGGAATGTGACTGATGTGAGATCTTTTATGGGCCTTGCTGGTTACTACAGGAGGTTTATCGAAGGATTCTCCAAGGTTGCAAACCCGATCACTTCTTTGCAAAAGAATGGGATAAAGTTTGAAAGGTCACCAAAAAAGAGTTTGTGGTGTGTACCGATGCATGCAATCAAGGACTTGGAGGAGTTCTTATGCAAGACAACCACGTGATATGCTATGAGTCAAGAAAGTTGAAGGAGCATGAGAAGAACTATGCTACTCATGATATAGAACTTGCAGCCATAGTACATGCTTTAAAGATGTGGAGGCACTACTTAATGGGAAGAAAATTTGAGTTAAGGACAGACCATTGTGGTCTGAAATACTTGTTTGACCAGCCAACTTTAAATGCTAGGCAAGCTAGATGGTTGGAATTTTTGTGTGAATTTGATTTTGAAATCAAACACATAAAAGGGAAAGAAAACAAGGTGGCTGATGCACTCAGCAGGAAGGTACATGAAATGTATGTCACAACACTTAGTACTTGCCAACCAGATTTGAGGCAGCAGATTGTTAACCATATGGTTGAGGATGAAGTGTATGAGCAGATAAAGGACAAATTGCAGCAGCAAGACCTTGGTAAGAAGTATGAAGGCTATCATTTGGAAGAAGGCAGACTTCTTACTTATAAGAATAGAGTCTATATTCCAAACGCGATAGATTTGAGGAGAATCGTTATGGATGAAATCCATAAAGCTCCATACTCTGGTCACCCAGGATATCAGAAAACAATTGCTACAGCAAGAAAGTATTATTTCTGGCCAGGCATGAAGAAGGACATCGCTGAATACATCTCTAAGTGCATGAAATGTCAGTAGGTGAAGAGTGAACACCAACATCCAGCAGGTTTATTGCTTCTAGTGCCAATTCCAGAATGGAAATGGGAAGTAATATCCATGGACTTTATTACAGGATTACCAATGACTGTGAGACAACATGATTCCATCATGGTTGTGGTGGACAAGTTAAAAAAGGCAGCACATTTCATACCGGTTAAGTCCACACATAAAGCCGATGCCATTGCAAATATTTTCATGAAGGAAATTTTCAGATTACATGGGTTGCCTAAGGCAATAATTTCTGACAGGGATACCAAGTTCACTTCCAATTTTTGGAAAGGTCTCTTTGCAGATTTGGGTACACAGCTAAGCTTTAGTACCGCATACCATCCTCAAACAGATGGGCAAACAGAGAGAGTAAATCGGGTGCTTGAAGACATGCTCTGCATGTATGTAATGGACAAACCATCCAAGTGGGAGGATTATCTACACTTGGTAGAATTTGCATATAACAATGGGAAACAAGCATCGTTGGGAATGAGTCCTTATGAGGCTTTTTACGGCAGAAGGTGTAGGACAACAGTGACTTGGGACAATCCAGTGAATAGAATTGTACTTGGGCCAGAATTGCTTAAGGAAATGGAACAAGAGGTTGCAAAGCTCAGACAATATTTAAAAGTAGCCCTGGATAGACAGAAAAGCTATGCCGATAAACATAGAATGCATAGGGAATTCAGTGTTGGGGATCATGTGTATCTTAGAGTGAGATCAAGGAAGAGTTCCTTGAAGCTTGGGAGTTGTGCCAAGCTATCACCTAGATATTGTGGGCCATTTGAAGTGCTTGAAAGAATAGGACCAGTTGCATATAGACTTGCATTTCCTGCTAGCACTAAACCTCATAATGTTTTTCATGTCTCTTTGCTTAAGAAATATGTACATGATCCTAACCATGTGATTAATTGGGATGTGATCCAGGTGGAACCCGAGGGAGAATTCCAAACCGATCCATTGCGCATCCTAGACAAGAAGGTAACATTGCTCCGGAACCGATCCATCGGACAGGTAAAGGTGCAATGGAAGCACTACGGTCCCGATGAGGATACATGGGAGCTGGAGGATGCTATGAGGGTGGCATATCCATTTTTGTTCAATTTTGATGAGCACTGAGGACAGTGCTAATGTAAGGGGAGGAGAATGTAATGTCCCCATTTTGACCCCCTTTGTATTAAATCATAAATGATGTAAATATTGTAATTTAATCATGGTGAGGAGCTCAAGGCCAAGGCCCCACCATTGATTTAACATTCTATGTATCGGCAATTAAAAATAGATGCCTATGGTTCTTGTGCTAGATATGCACAATGTAAATTAAGACATCATGTAAATACGGATTTTAATGAAAAACCCACAACTAGTTATGCAATGCAACAAAGAGATGGGGGCATGATTCTACAAGGAATAGGGAGGGAAATTATTCAAACCCTTGAGCCAATGGTGTTAATCCATGTGTCAATGAGAAAACCCATAAACCACCAACTACCCATTTTGGGTTATGGACCCAATCATTTAATTCTTCCAGAAATTGGTTGAGGCAGTTAATGCCTTGGGAATGAAGAGGTATGGCAGCCAATTTCGTGTATGGGCAAGCCATCAACCTGGGAATTCGTATTTTGTCTCCTTGGGCAAGAAAACACCCACGAAATGGTGCCCAAAGCCATTCTAAACCCATAGCCTTTCATCCTCTCATGCAGATTGAGACTGCTGGAAGTTACATTCACATTTTTCATCAAAAACGCAGGGTTTTCCTTCCCTAGAAACTCGTTTTTGGTTTTGGTTAGTAGCTGGGAAGAAGGGGCTGCGATTTGTGATCGTATGAAGTTCGTTCTATCCCAGAATTGCCATGGGAATTTTTCCTAAAAACGATTTCTGCTTCCTGGGGTTTTCCCAAAACCTCCATTGTTCATTTTTAGCCTTCCCACGTTTTTTTGAAGCTCAGGGAATCATTTTCATGCTTATCACTGTAAAAACGTTTTTCTCCTGTCCAGCCATTGTAGTTAGCTGATTATCTGCATCCTTGTTTGATTTGGAGACTGTAAGCAAGAGATTGGAGTGGTAGTGGATAGAGAGGGCTTGATAAACCTAGTGGGGAAGATAACCTCTCAGAATATCAAAAGGGCTTTGGCTACTCTTCTATGCACACCCTGAGAGCACTAGATGGGGAAGGTATGGCTTGAGGGACTATACAGCAGTGAAAAGAATACTTCCTTGTGCTGGGTGTGTAGGTATTGTGGGTGCCAAGCTAGATAGATCTTGTAAGGTTACCCTTGGCTCTGTTCTTGAGCTCATTAGCTTAGCCACTCTTCCTTTCCATTTCCTAGCAGCCTGATAAACCCAATTGTAGATTGGCTTGGCTCATCTTGGTGTATGCTTGGCTATGTGTGAGTCTGCTCTTCCCTGGTTCCTTGTAGAGATCATGCCCAGCTCGGGGGTGGCAGTTGTATCAAGAGGTTGATAAGCACAACTGGCCTATGGTTGGGTGGAACGTTGTAGTTGCATAGCTAGTTGCTTGGGACTACTTTGTTGAGATAAGTATTCTCTTGTGTTAACTTTGCAATTATTTATTTGATGAATATCTTGAATGTATGATAGAAGTGTAATTGAAATTATTTCCGCTGTGTTTTTCTTATAATCATACATTCCATATGACTTTTATATTATGTGAATGCTTAGTTAAAAGTTCATGGGGCTAGATGCCCGGATTTAGTGTCACGTCCTCTCTATCATGTTGGTATGGTAGGAGGGGACATTACAACTTACAGACCGAGTGCCTTTCCTCATAAATAGTCCTTTATTAGATTTCTATCGTGGATGGCTGAGCATGCTATTTCTGGCTCTTGGATAGTGGGAGGTGATTTTAATCTAATATCCTCTCTCAATGAGAAGAAGGGTGGACGGAGGGTTATGGATAGATTCTAGGAAGCTTTCAGGGATCTTTTAGCCCATAGACCTTTCATAGATGTCGAAACAGGAAATGGGTGGCAAACTTGGAATAAAAAACGTGGAGGCAAGCACCTTGTTGCCTCTAGAATTGATAGATTCTTGACTACTAAAGACATTGCTCGAGGCATGGGCAAGGTCAGTGCTATTGTTTTGCCATCAACGGGCTCTAACCATTGGCCCATATGCCTTCATTGGGATTGGTCAAATACTCTCCTTTATAAACCATTTAGATTTGAGCAGTTCTGGCTGGAGCATAAAGACTTCAAAGATTTGGTGGGGCAGCGGTGGCAGGAACTGGTCCCCGGAGGGTACCGGCATGTTCCAATTTCAGAAAAAAAATACAAGCTCTCAAATCCAAGATTCATACCTGGAACAAAGAAGACTTTGGTGACATCTTCCAGGACAAGAAAAAGTTGATTGAAGACCTAGAGCATACTCACCGTAGAGTTATGGAAGAAGGTTGGGATTAAGCTTTAAGGGAATGGGAGGAACATCTGTTAGAGCAACTTGAAGCCAGGGAAAGACAGGAGGAAATTTACTAGAAGCAAAAATACAGGAACTAATGGCTCCAAGATGGGGAGAAAAACATGAAATTATTTCACAACACTATAATCAAAATCGCCACAGATCAAAGATTTTCAAACTCAAAAGAAGTGATGGTACCTAGGTGGAAACTGGAGGAGATATTGAAGACAAATTAGTTAACCACTTCACCACGGTCTTAAAGGAAGATAGGGTCGATCAGAGCAATGATATTTTCCAAATCACTTGTCTCATCCCTAGACTTGTCACCAGGGACCATAAGGAGTTGCTAAACAAACCCGTTTCCATGCAGGAAGTTGAGGAAGCAATGAACCAGATGGCTCTGCGGAAGGCCCCAGGCCCGGATGGTTTTACTACCAACTTATGCCATTTCTTCTGGGATATGATCAAGGAGGAGGTTCTTGGAATTATAGAGGAATCCCGTAGGTGTTGCGGGG
Source organism: Larix kaempferi (assembly GCA_027924585.1). Classification (NCBI taxonomy): domain Eukaryota; kingdom Viridiplantae; phylum Streptophyta; class Pinopsida; order Pinales; family Pinaceae; genus Larix; species Larix kaempferi. The sequence continues at coordinate 680,557 of BSBM01000697.1, read as the reverse complement.
TTTTAAAATCTTTTAACACGACCTTTTTGTCTCTAATTACGAAAGAGGATGTAGCTGACTCCCCTGGTAAGTTCATGCCTATTGCTCTGTGTAATGTTATTTACAATATTATCACTAAGGTGATTGCAAACAGGCTCCATCCTCTGCTCCCTATCCTTATTATCCCAGAGCAGTCGAGTTTTGTTGAAGGTAGACAAATTGTGGATGGAATCATTCTGGTTCACGAAACTATCCATTCCCTGAAACTCACAAAGAAACCTGGCATGTTAATCAAGTTGGACATAGAAAAGGCCTATGATAAGCTCAGTTGGAAATACATGCGTAGCATCTTGGTATCCTTTGGATTTGAAAGGCATTGGGTGAACTGGATTATGAATATGATTACCACACCTTTCTTTTCCATCCTTCTTAACGACTCCCCCTTGTAGCTAGGGTTTTACCCCTAGCTTGTGCAAATGAGCACCTACTAAGGAGAAATGACTCCTTAGTAGCAGTTCAGTATGTTAAACTAATTAAGCTAAAACAGAAATTAAATTAGTTCTAAAACAAGCATGAAACATAAACACCAAATTTAAAGAATGACTTTTTGTATTGATGTTACCTTCAATGTAAAGGTTTGATGAAGCCCTTTGCAGTGTCCAAGAGGATGCTCCAAGCTTCAATATGCTCCTTCTCCTTCTCCAATGTTGGGAATGGGCCAAAGGTGGCTCTCAAGGTGAAAATAGTTCAATGGTGAACTAGGGTTTCGAGAGATTTTGGCAGAGTAAGGGTGCTTGTGATTGTGGATATGAAATAAGGGATCTCCATCATCTATTTATAGTTTTTTGGTGGTGGAGTGCTGGCCCATGGTTTTAGGAAACACATGGTTTTGGGCAGCTATATAGGGTTTTTTCCTCCTTTTCCTCATTATTTTATATTTTTTATTCCCTTTTTAGCGGATTTTTGCTATTTTTGGAGGAAAAGGGGGTTTTTTAGCCTTTTTTAGGCTATTTTGAGGGTTTTTTGGCCTTTTGGAGGCTTTTTAATGGGATTTTTTGGGATTTTTAATGGAAATATGGTAGGAAAATGGACAAATGAGTCATATAATGTGGTAGATGAGGTAGTGAACATTTTTTGGGTGTTAATTGATTGCCCCCTGATGTGCGAGGGCAGGAGCTCATCGTATGGCTGATGGACATCATAAGTCATGAATGGGTTTCCTGGGATGTGGAGAGAAGAGAAGAAACAAACTGAAGCCCGAAACAACGATCCCGAACAACTGCAAGAACTAAAAGTACATAACCTCAATAATGGATGAGGAATCATCTGATCATATGGACGAGGCAGGCATTCCCATGCTCGTATCAGGATATAACATAATAACAATGGGGTCCAAAAAATGGGGACCTGAAATATACATGACCTCAAATACTGAATGAGGAATAATCTCAATATATGGACGAGGCGGGCATACCCATGCTCGTATCAAGATACATAAACATAACTGTGAGGCCCGAAAAAGGGGGACCTGTAAGATACATGATCACTGTGTACATCATAAGAGTCCAGAGGGGACGCAAATCTGGGACATACTGCTAGGCGGACCATGTGTAAGCGGAAGAACTGGTGCACTGGAATATCAACAGTGCTGCTGACTGGGGTACCAGAGGAACTGATGAACTGCTGGATCATAGTGACAGGTAGCTCTGACCTCAATGGTACACTGATCTGGAACTGGAACTGAACTGGGTACTCAAGGAAGCATATAACTGGATGGCTTCCGAATACAATCGCCAACGCAGCCCGGACATCCACGGGAACATATAACTGGGTGTTCCGAAGGGACTCACCAATGTGCTAGAGTCGGGGGAAATCCGGGGTCTTCGACAAATAATGATGGGATATAATCCTACGCGATCCTCAACGATGCGATCAAGGTGCTGAAGTCGAGCATGTGAGGAACAACCACTCAGAGAGGCAATGATGTCTCCTCTCAGAATGATCCGTAGGCACTTACCACAGATGGTGATAAGTCCAAGGCGTAGGGACCTCTGGGCCTATCCTCTGGAATAGAGGAGCTGTTGTCGACAGAGGGAGACCTGCAACTATCAAGGCAATAATGTTTCCTTGACAGAAGCGCGAGGTGGAGAACCGAAATGTGATAGTACTGATGGCAGGACTGACCAAACTGTGGGGGGAAAACTGGGCAAGTAGAGTGGGTGGACTCAAACTTCCTTTGTTCAGAGTATGATAATGGGAATGATCTGGCAGCATATGAAACTGACTGAGGGGAAAGGGATCATAGCTGGAATGGATCTGGGAGGATAACTGGCTGAGGGAGACTCAAGCTGGTATACAATGGCAGGAGACTGCAGAATACTCTGAACAAAGGCGACCTGATTGGGGGTGCTGCCGATATGATCGATCATAGTGCCATGAGGCACGGGAGGATACTTCTTCATGGGTTAAGGAACTAGAAGAAGTGTGTGGATAAAATGATACTGTCGTGTGGATTTTACGAGCCCATGACAGTTCATGCTCGTGGTTGCTTTCAATTTTAAGGAGTCTGAAAGCGATAAGAAGACTCTGAAATGATGGAATGGTACTGTCGTGTGGATTTTCCGAGCCCAGGACAGTGCATGCTCGTGGTTGCTTTCAATTTTAGAGAGTCTGAAAGCAAGTAAGAAGACTCCAGGGGGTTGCTTTTTCGTAGATTTAGTCTCCAAGGCCCAAAGAAGCATAAAAGGATGCAATGAAGAACTCTTCTAGCCGGTGTGACTAGAGTATTCCTTTTTCGTAATTAGTCTACCAGGTCCGGAAAAGGGTTAAACTTATACCAGATAGACGCCCTTTCAGGTACTTTAACGAGCATGAAAGGAAGCAAGATTGCTCGGCAATCTTTTCATTCTTTTAGGAGTCAGAAAAGAGCTTAACAGAAACTCCCTAAGTGCCTTTTTCGTAAAGGAGTTGTCCGGCCCGAAAAAGGGATAAAATTATACCGAACAAAAGGAATGGCCAGGCAAGGAGGAAGTGTTCAATCAAGGATCAGTAATGATGACCAAGAACGAGGATAGTGGGGAACACTGGTGGGCCTCCTTGCGGGGTAGATGAAATGGTGGAAAAAGAACGAAACATTTGCAGTATGACAGGAGTGAATGGCTCATGTAAAATTGTGGAACAATCCGACAGCGGCCGATGTGGTGCGCAAACCGAGGCAGCAAGGTGTTGGGACCCACTGTTGAAATTGTACCAAGTGAGAGCAAGAAATAATCTCAAGCATCATCACGAGCTCGGAAAAATGAATCCGGCGATATAAAGGATGTCAAAAATGGGTAACGGCCGATGTGGCACGCAAACGAGGTGACGGGGGCATTTTGAAAAATGCCCAGAAAATCTGGAGGTGAGGGCGAGAAATGATGTCAAGCATCATCACCAGCTCGGAAAAATGAATCCGATGATATAAAACATGTGAAAAACGGAGAACGGCCGATGTGGCATGCAAACCGAGGCGACTAGTGGCATCTGAAAAATGGGTAAAAAATGACAGGGTAAAAATAATGCAACGAGGTGACCATCATGACGGTCGCGTCGTGCTGATTCCAATGGTGGAAACGGTTCGGAAAACGGACTCCGTATGGGGCTAGAATGACTAAAACAAGAAAAAGTCAACTGACTATAAATAGTGGTGGGTCCAACATGACATGTGTCATTTGTACTTGTTGACTTTGACTTGTGAGTTGAGTGGACCAGAGCTTAGGTGGCATTTCTGGACGATCCGTCTGGCTGTTTGCTGATCCGTGAGATACAGGTATTTCATTAAACTCATACCTGCATATTTTTTCGGGTTGGGGGTTGGGTAGTGGGTCCCAGGGTTGATTTGTACGGTCCACGTGGGGTGGACCGCGGGTTAGGGGGTCGAAACCGCGGTTGAAGACCGCGAGTTTCGGGCCGAACCACGCGGTTGGAGACCGCGTGTTTCGGGCCGAACCACGCAGTTGGAGACCGCGTGATTCCTGGATGGAAACGCGGTCGAGTACCGCGAGTTCCAAGGAGGAACACGCGGTTCCCAACCGCGGGTTTTGGGATGGCAGGCGCGGTTGGGAACCGCGACTATATGCCTGACAGCCGCGGTCGGAAACCGCGGCAGGAAGCCCGAAAGCCACGGTTTTGGGCCGAGCTATTAGGGCTTCTGGGAGAGGGAAAAGTACTTTTCTTAAGTTGACATGAGTCTGATGAGTTCACTTTGTGTGATTGGCAGGATGCCCCAGGTTCTCTGGAGAGAGCGGGAGATCCCTGATGAGACCATGGGTTTCATTCGAGGGAATCGCCATGTGTGATCTGTGCTGGGATTGTGCGGACTTCTGAAGTTCGCACAGATACCTATGATACGGACAGCAACATTGTTGTTGAACCGTCTGATCAGCTTCTGGGAGCCGGACATACAGGCGTTCCGGGTACAGGGTGAGAGGGTGGACCTCACCCTGACCAATGTTTACTTTTTGACGGGGTTTCCCTGCCTGGGTAGCGTGGCAGATACACAGCCGTGGGTTGCCGTGGATGTTGACATGGAGGACATGTTAGAGAGGTACTGCGGTCCGGACGCGGTTGTGCATAGGAATGCACTCCTGGTGAAGGACCTACAGGAGCCGGCAGTGCGGGCCATGGCGGCGTGTGTGGTGCGGGTATTGGGTTCCCAGTCACCGGAGAAGGTGTCTGGGGGGCAGATGCAGATGGTAGAGCGCGTACTGGATGGGGTGTACTACGCGTGGGGCCAGATGTTCCTGACCTGCGTTCAGCGACAGCTGACGGCAGCGAAGGAAGATGGCAAGGGCTTTTGCTTTGGGTCCTTCCTATGTGCCTTCTTTATGGAGAGGGTACCCACACTGCGGCCACGGGTGCCGATTAGGCCAGGAGGGATGAGGGATCCGAGGATCGTCCGTTGGGGTGAGATGATGCACCGCCGTGGTGGTGGCGACGTGGGCAGGTACTTTACGCAGGAGTTGTACCTGCAGTGGCTCCAGATACCACTGACACTGGACGACTTCCCGTATCGGGACATGGACTTCACGGGAGATCCGGAGGCACCACGAGCACCAGGACAGGCATGGGGTCCCGACGGTATGTATGTGTTTTGGTTGGATGTTATGTATGTCAAGTTTTGATTGATATGATAGTAGATGGATATATGGTAACTGACATATGGGTGATGTTGCAGATGTGGGCCCGAGGCCACCCCCAGGACATGTGGCTCGGCGGGGTATTGTGGCCGTTCCAGCTCTGCCTGGACGAGGAGAGATGCGACACCGGGATCCAGAGGTGACCCTAGAGTCTGTACGGGAGCTACTAGATCGGTTATTGATAGGAGTGACCGACGAGGGATGGCGGGATGTCGATCCTGATGTGGTGCGGGATTCCATGGGGGCACCCCGTGAGTTCAGATCCATCGCGATCCGGGTGGCGATTTTGGTGGACCGGGCCCGGGCACAGGAGGCCGGAGGAGAGGAGGACTTGCCGGAGGAGGAGTGAGGGGAGAACTCAGAGGCAGCCGATGCCGGCAGTGATGCAGGATACGACTCCCATTAGGGGGTGCAGGGGACTCCCCCCCGAGTTTTGTAGCTCCGGCATGTATGTAGATGAGGCTTTAGGCATGTATAGCCATTTTTTGTATAGCTGAGTACAGGGGTACTCAGGACATGTATAGCACTGAACATGTATATTTTTTGATATATATATATGCATGTGGATGCACCTTTTGTATGATGTGTTATTTGTACGCACGTGGATGCGCTTTATGAGTTGTGATATGTTTACATTGCACGTGGATGCAAGTAGGTTAGGATGTTAGGCACGTGGATGCCCCTTGTGTATTTTATGTGATGCAACATGATATATGTATGTTTAGGCACGTGGATGCCCCTATGGATATGCATGTGGTTTATGTATATGGATGCAAATGTGGATGCGATGCAATCTTTTTGGGTTTTTATATATTTTTTATGAGATGTTATGGGATGATGATGCATGATGTTACATGGTGTGATTGATATGCCAGTCTAGGATGTTGTTGGCCATTTGGTCTGCGACACTATTTTGAGCTCTGGGGACATGTGTGAATGTGATGGATTCAAATTGTCGACTAAGTTGTTTTGTGCGCAGGAATTTTCTAAAAAGGCAGGGATCACGCACCTGGTAGCAGTTGTTGAGCTGGGAGACAAGTAGCTGGGAGTCAAGGAACACATGAAGGTGACTTATGCCCATTTGGAGGGCGGCAGTCAGGAGACCGGTCACAGCATCATACTCCGCCTGGTTATTGGTAGCAGCGCCTATACATATCCCGTCAAGGTGAATCATCTCGTTGGAAGGGGAGTACAAGACCCATGCTGCAGAAGCCAGGTTGGGAGACCAGCGGCTTGCGCCGTCAGCGAAGCCAGTGTAACGAGGTGGAAGGTGGTCCATCTGTAATCATGCAGAAAGGATGAATGTAAGATGATGGTAAAAAAGTGAAAAACAAAAAGAGAGCAAACTGTACAATGCGGACCTACGAGGTCGCAAGTTATTCGATGGATAGAGATTCCGTAGGATGCAACCCGTCATGGGGGTTGCGTAAAGGGAGGCCTTTAGAGTTGGTTTCAGTAAGACCATGGAGTTCCTCTGGCCGTGTGTCTATGTGATGTTTGAGAATGGCGGGGTTGAACCCAGGCATTCTGTTAGAGGGCCAAGCAAAGACATCACGGAACTCTTGGAAGAGTTGTGTATAATCCTCAATCTCCCGCTCGCTGCAGGAGGCTCCTAAAGTGATGAGTTCAGGGGCATATCCAGGGAACTTTGAGGGAGGAAGACGATGTTGTTTCTGACGAACGGGGGTTACATCAGGCCATGTGTCAATGTGGTGCTCTATGATGGCAGGGTCAAGACCAGGCATTTCGGTAGAGGACCAGGCAAAGACATCACGGAATTCTTTGAAAAGGTGTATGTAGTCCTCAATCTCTTGTTTACTGCAGAATGCTCCTAAAGTAATGAGTTCAGGGGCATGACCTGGAGCAGCAATATCAACTTGGATGACAGGTGAGATGTTGGCCATGTTACCTTCCTCGAAGGCATCCGGAGCAGGAATAGGGTCCTTGAACCAGTCAACCTTGGTGGGGAGGAAGTCTTTGGATTCAACCGCGTATTGGGTAGCGGTGCTAGAGGAGGATTCTTCGGGGATGAAATAGGAACGGTGGTGCATATCATCCCAAGGATAATCCGGGGCAGTAAGGGCCTCAAGAATCTCCTCATCAGTACGGAAAGTCTGCGTCGTCAAATCGTTTGACGAGGGGGTAGTGGTTGAAGAGATCATATAGATGGTATTGACCTCTCCGGAAGTTGAAGAGTCTGGGGGGTAGATCTCCTCAATGGTAGGTGGTGCCGTCTCAAGATCCAGATTGTTCATCTCATAGAGAGCCGCTCTGTAATCCGGGAGATCGGGACAATGATGTGAATAGTGCCCGTAAATACCGCAGATGGCGCAGGAGTGGTTGGTACGTAGGGACTTATCTTTAGGCTTAGGAGTGGTGTTTAGTTCGACAGTTGGGATGTTGGGGTCATCATCGAGCATTTGCATGTGCTTCTGCAATGCGGGTAACTGTGGGCATTGGTGGGTCGCATGGCCCAACTCGTCACACAGCGAGCATTTGGGAGGAGCACGAAACACTAGAGGGTTCTTGACTGTCTTTGGAGGTGGTACGGCAGTGTAAGGTTGTGGACCTCTGCCCCCAGTGGGTTTGGGAGTAGGAGGAGGTGTCGTAGAGGACGAAGGGGTAGAGACACCGGGAGGTGGCTGAGTGGTAGTAGCCATGGGTTGCACCGGTTGGAGGACGACATCTGGTGTCAGCGGGCGAACGGGAGGCGAAAGATACCATACAGGTAATCCCAAAGTTAACCCAGGGAGGCTAAGGGTAGCCATGACCGGGGCGCTTACGACTCCTGATGGAGGAACTAGGAAAGGGATCGTATGGATCGGTGTAACACCAATGTGGCTAGGTACCAGTGGTGGTTTAGGCAACAAGGGTGGTTGAGTATTAGGTGGTAGGGTGTCGTGGGACAAGGTACATAAGTCAGACATTTCGGGCGTAGATGACGGCGGAGGGATGGATTGAAAGGTGGAGTTCATCGGCGCGTCTGAGTAGACTCCAGGCCCCGTAGAGGAAACAAACGAGGTGGTGGCAGGAGAAACAGGTTGTTCAACCATGGGGAGAACATTTTCAGGTGCCGCAGGAGCACTGGGATCATAGTAGGTGAGCTGGTCAACCTTAACCACGCGTCCCTCATGGGGGAACATCATGGTGCGAAAGACAGAAGAGGCAACCGCCCGCATGGCATACATGTAGCTGCGGCCCAGTAAAAGGTTATAATCCAATTGGGCATTGATTACCTCAATGTCAATGAGTACAGTTTTGCCACCTAACTGGACGGGGACATTGGCGAGGAGGCCTTGGGGTTGAGCCGAACGACCGTCGTAGGCGCGTAATGCAGTGGTGGACTGCTGGAGAGGAGGGGATCCCAGCTTCTGCCATACGAATGTAGACATAACGCATGTGGAGGCACCCTCATCGATGATGCACCGATGGATGACAAGATTCCGAACGGAGACAGTAACTTGGAATGCTAAGCTGGAAGGTAGGCGTGGTTCAGACTGGTCTAAATCAAATGCCATCAAATGCGAATCAGTTGGGTCAATCCCCCCAATGGCGAAAAGTAAAGTCTTGCGCTGGGAAGGGCAGTTCTTCAAGACTTCTAACGCAGACATGGCTGCGGGAAATTGGGCTAGGTCGTCTACGATGTTGTAGTTTGACGCAGCGCACGCGTTAGGGTTATTGTTGATTCGGCGAAGTGGGAAACGAGGTGCTTTTGCAGCGCCATCTATAGGAGGCGGAGGTATACGTAACGCCTGATCGGTGGGATGAGCGTTAGTAGGTTTATCCGTGGGAGGGGCTTCAGAGGTGGAGCCGTATTGGTTCCGACGGGTCTGGAGGTTGACATCAGCGGATGACATCATCAGTAAGTGGTGGGTACCTGAGTCAAACATGGGTTGATCAGGAGCAGCGTAGGTGATCTGTTGTTGTTGGGCCGCATTGGCTTGATGGGGAGCCAACGGCTGAGTGTTCACTACGCCTTGGGTCGGTAAGGGGTTTTGCAGCACCAAAGGGGGTTGTTGAGGTTGGAGGGGGTTGGGTGGCACTTGGGGGGCCGCATGCCCTTGGCGATGGGCCTCGTCAACCCAGAGTTGGTGAGCTCGCTCCAAGTGTGGGCAAGCATGGGTATAGTGTCCATAGACCCCGCAAATAGAACAAGGGTGGTTCGTTCGCAAATTGGGGTTTTTAGCCTGCTTGGGCGGGCGATCAGGGTTTTGATTAGCGGGGGCCGCATTGTTGTTGTCAGGGGGATTAGCCGGTTGACCAGCTTGGTCTGCAGGTTGGTTGTTTCCCCGATTACGGCCCTTGCCGCGGTTCTGTTGGCCCTGGTTACGTTGGTTGTTCTGGTTTTGCTGCGGGTTCTGTTGGGCGTAAACTTACCCTTGGGCAGCAGGTGGATTCTGTGGTTGCGCAGGTGCAGGAGCAGGCTGTGGAGGATGATATGCAGGTTGAGGCTAAGCAGGTGCAGCAACTTGAGGGGGTTGCTGATAGGACTACGGAGCAGGTTGTGGATGTGCCGCAGGGGCTGCCTGGGGCGGATAATAAGCGGGTTGGGCTTGTGGAGGCGCAGGAGCGGGGGAAGCCTGCTGATGGTAGTAAGGCTGAGGGGCGACTGGAGGAGCATAAGCAGGAGTCACATACCCGAAGCACTGAGGTGGACATGAGGGTCCATGGGAATGGTGATGTGTCATGGGAGCATATGAGTTGGTTGCTCCAGACTGGGAGGTAGCCCTCGACAGGTCGGGGCCAGGGGTAGGACGTGCTATAGAAAATGGTTGGGGATGCGAAGAAACACGGCCAATGATACCATCTGCAGCGTGGGATGCCCCCGGCGCATCGTGATGGGAGGACTCGCCGCGAGGGGCGTCAGGTATAATGGTATAAAGGTAACCCGATTGGGCGTAAATGAGGTCGAACTGTTGGGCCTTAAGGATGGCTTCTTCTTCAGACTGGGGTCTTTCTGAGGCCACATCCTTAGCGATAACCGGGAGAAGGGATTTGAGGAACCAATCTAGGAAGATACGGTCGTCAAGTTTGATCTTGCATAAGCTACGGCGTCGACGCCACTCATGGATGTGGTCCGTGATATGGCTAGCCGTGTTTTGTCTACAAGATAGAAGGATCTCAACACCCGCGTCATAGCGGACAGGCAACTGGAAGAACTGCAGGAAGGTCGAGGCCAGGGAAGCAAAGGTGGTGTGGGTCCCATGAGGCTGCTCAATATACCACTTGGCTGCAGAGCCAGTGAAGGTGCGCTGTAAGAGACGGAGGCGAACAGAGTCGTCTACTATGGAGTTAGAGGAACACCATAGGTGGAAAGACATGATATGGTTTTGTGGGTCCTCACCGCCCTTGCCCTCGAACTTAGGGATGTCCGAGGGGAGCTTGGTAGGCATATGAGGCCATGTAGGGTCGTTTCGAATAGGATCGTTGGTCAATCTGGCCAGGTCAGGTAGGTTGAGGCTAGCCATGAATGGCAAACTGGAAGAAGGCTGTGACACAGTAGTGCTATGGACCAAGTTGGGGCCAGTGCCCCCAAGTGGAGGGACAAGATTTAGGGTGGTGCCCCCAAGTGGGGGAACTGAGGTAGTGGAGGATGGTCCAGCACCACCATGGGTAGTGTGAGCCACTGATGTAGTGGGGATGGGTATTCCCGCTGTGGGTATAGGTACCGTGAGGGGAACGGTAGATGGTTGCCCCATGGAGGGCATACCAAAAACAGGTGTAGTAACTGGTGTAGTGGTGGATGTGCCACCAATGGTCCCTATGACAAATGGAGTGGAAGTCGTACCAGCCATGGGGCTAGTAGGGGCAGTATAAATAGGTTTCTCAGACTCTTCGTCAGAATCAGAGGTAAAGTAAGGAGCGTCACTATCTGGTGACGGAGGCCTACGTCGCTAACGAGTGGAGTCAAGTGACAAGGCTCTGGATCTGTGATGAGTGGTATCAACGGACAATGATCGGAATCTATGACGAGTGGTGTCAAGAGAACCGTGCTGTGGGGGCTCGCCCCTGAGGCGCCGAGAATGTCTCGGGGACTCAATGGTGACAGATGGTGTCTAGTCTCTGTGGGTTGAGGTGAGTATAAAAACAGCTCAAAAATCCTAATGCAACCGAGTGTGCAGAAGGAGAGTTAAAAAGCAAGGCACTCAGGCCAACAACCAACTCAAAACACCCACTGCAGCAGCTGTGCTACAATAGGTGGAGTATCAACAAAGATGGTCAGAATACCAACAAGCAGCAGGTTTCCTACAAAAGAAAAAATGGTGGACTCACTAGACCAAAGGGAGGTAAAGGAGCATGCAAACACCTAACTAAAAGTATTCTGACTCAACTAAACATATCCTCTGCAAGGTGATGAAATCCAAGTCAGACAATATGAGTAGGAAAGCCAAGTGGCTATGATATCCCCCTACCGGGAGGGACACCGGGTAGTCAATCCTAGAAGAATGGCAACTAAGATACCCCGTTCATGACACATCCAGAAAGGTGAATCTGCCGTTTAGTTCGTTGACCGCAATACCCCTATACAGGGATATCCCGCGAACCGCGAAAGGTAGCCCTTCGGTTACTGAATGGAGTGCGGTATTCCACTCAGGCCTCCGGAACCAGTCTCCCGACTTCAACCCTCCTAAGGGAGAGGCCCTCTGATAAACTGGTCGTGACCGTGCCAAAAAGTACTAGGGGATTTTGGTTCCCTATTTGGACAACAACTATGTCTCAAGTGAAATAACCAAGGGGTGTTATTGGAAGCCTATCCCCCTGATCCTACCTAACTACAATGATTCTTTTGTGTTCCCCAAGTGGGGTTAGAATGTTGGTTTAGTTAGGTACTTTTTAAGGCTCACTTGATTTTATGTGACAGAGTGTGTGCTCGTGAGGTGTTGAACCCAAAAATAGAAGTGCCACAAGGGGGGCAACTTCCAATCTATCAATAATATGGAAATTGAAAGTTTAACTTGCAAAATTTTCTGAATTAAAAAATACTGAAATTTGTAAAATGAAATCTGTAAAAGGAACAGAAATTATGTTGCAGAAAGGCTGGAAGGCAGTGAGGCTGCAGGTGGGACAGGGGGCTATTCAGATGCAGAAAATATTGCAGCAAGAGGGGCTGGGCTCAAAACAGGAAAAGAGCAGAAATCAGACCGCGGGTCTGTGGCGAAACAGAACAGGCAGACCGCGGGTTTGAGGGAAACAGCGGCGGTCAGGTCGCGGCTTTCGGGCCAACAGACGCAGTCGGGACGCAGCAAATAAGGAAAAAGACGCAGTCGGGTCGCGGCAAAAGGGCTAATAGGTGCAGTCGGGATGCACGAAAGAGGCAGAAAGCCGCAGTCGCGACGCGGGAAAAAGGCCGACAGGTGCAGTCAGATCGCGGCAAACAGGCTGATTAGCCACGGTCGGATCGCAGGTAACAGACTTGAATCCGCCGGCAGGGCGTCGGAAGCAGTCTGAGAGCCGCGGTCGGATCGCAGGTAAAGGCCTGAAAGGCGCGGTCGGGACACGACTGCAGAGGGAAAAAACGCGGTATGCGGCGGCCGAAAGGGACAGTCGAAAGGAAAAAATTTAAAAAACGGAAACCAGAAATTCGAAAACGGAAACCAGACTCCTGCAGGCCTCTCGGGGTATCCGCCAAGGTGACCCCCTCATGCCCTTCCTCTTTATTTTAATGATTGAGGGGCTGAGTAGACTCCTGCAGAGCCAAGCGAGTGAAGGTAGTATCAAAGGTCTTCAACTCCATGCTAGGTTGGATAAACAAACGTACCAACAATTTCTTGACGACACCATGCTAATGGGGCACCCTTCAGTCCAAGAAGCTCAAGTCTTCAAGAACTTCTTACAGCTTTTTGCGAATGCTTCGGGGCTCAAAGTAAATCCAAATAAGTCTCAAGTGTTTTTCTTTAACACTGTTGGAATTAACAAACGTAATATTCTGAGAATTCTAGGTTTTTCAAAAGGATCTCTCCCCTCCAAGTACTTGGGAGTTCCTCTTTCGGAAGGCACCATTTGTAAGATCTCCTGGAAAGATTTGATTGACAGGATTTGGAGAAGGCTGGCTAGTTGGACTCTCAGACCTTTAAATCTCCCCATCCATCTGATTCTGGTAAAATCTATTCTCCAAGCAATGCCAATTTATCTCTTTTCAATGCTTTCTGCTCCTAAGTCGGTTCTAAAAGAAATAAGGAGTATTCAGCGAAATTTTCTATGGGGTGGTAGGGAGGAAAAATCCAAGTTTTCCTTGGTGGGATGGGATAAGATCTGTAGACCTAAGGATAAAGGTGGTCTGGGAATTATAGATCCTCAAATTCTAAGTGAATTTTATGGCTCCAAAATATGGTCGAGATGGTGCAATCATAAATTTGAACCATGGTCGCTTCTTTGGCATGTGAAATATGCCAGAGATAGCCCACAAGGGAATCTGATCCGGTTCAATGAGGTGAGGAATGGATCCCATATTTGGTTAACCTCGAATTTGTTTAAATGACAGGGACCAAGGTCGATTTCCTCAGTGGTGGCTTCGTGATATGAAATGAAACCTAACTCCGGTGGTGGTGAGGCCACGGTAAGCCACGGGAACACCTAATTGTTGCCTCTATCAACAAAGAAGGGTTGTTTTGTTTTTGTGTTGCTCTATGCAATGTTGTTTGTTTTTGGTAACGAGCTGTGAGGAAACTTTAGGGTAGTAAGGAAATGATACTGGTTTAAATGACCAGGTTGGGCCTTCGTCCATTCTAGTTATTGGAGCAAAGTTACAAGGTCTCTGGATAGAGAACCCTCGAGCCGTGATATTGCACATGTAAAAACGTTAATGGAATAAATAGAAATGGATCTTAGTTTCGTTCTCGTTCTTGACTTAAGATAATGTAAATACAAAGTTTCTTACTTTGAATTCTTACCAGTTTCAGTAATGATAATATTCGTATCATCTTGTTGTTGGTTTGATGTTTGAAGGATATCTTTTAAATGTTACAGGGTTTGAACCCTAGAGCTGTCGTGTTTTTAAGTTTTGTACTTAGGTTTTTAATAATTATGCTTGGGTGATCTCTCTAGATTGAGACTCGAACCCTCAACCTTCGTTTGTAAACCTGTGTAATGCTGGTTCACACTGAACCCTTCGGTGTACCCTAACGAGTATTGAACCCGAAACTTGTATTAATGATAAGGGTTTATAATTATTTATAAAACCTGTAAAGAACTATGGTTAATAGTTTAAAAAGTGATCTCGGTATTCAAACTCGTAGCGTTATGGTTTGTTGTAATACTATTTGGTTATTAAATTATAATGTGCATACTTAAAGTTGTGCGAGCTCATTTTGAGACTAGAAACCTGTGTTTAGTCTTTTAAATCAAATTACTGTTATCTTGTAAAAAGGCTTTGATGAAAGATAGATGAGCCCTGTCTCGCTAAGTTCGTTAACTGGAAAGTATAGTAACTTGATGGTTACATTTTTATTGGTTTTTAAAGTATTTGTAACGGGTGTCGAGACCCATTGTATAAATATTTTTGTTGGTAAAACCTTGGGTTGTGTAACCCGATTCCTTGGATTCGGGGTGGATCCTGAACCCTTAATACGAACTTGCATTTCCAAAAATATTTATGTTGTTAATAAAAGGGTTTATTAATTTTATGACTTGGTTATCTAATATAAGTTTTGAGTATAGTATACTCGACACCTGCATTGGATGATTCGATAGGGTTTAACCCTAGATATAAGCAATGTGCTAATGGTATAATGTTTGGTTTAAATATTAGCATATATATATATATATATATTGTTGCACAAATGGTGCGTTTTTTGTATTTGGTTTCCATTTGATTATTTATATAATATACCTGTACATTACGTAGTTATATAGCTCGGTTCCTATTTTATTAAATATCAGTCCTATCTTTTCCAAAGGAAAAGATTATGAAATCTAAACATTATAATGATAGAGAAAAATGTTTGAAAAATGCATAGTATGATATTCGACACTCTGTATAAAACTAAAGGTATACTTCTTTATTATTTGTGTTCGGAACTGAATTAAGATAATCTAGAAGTGAAATAAAGTTCAGTTTTTTAAGTGCATAGACTAGGTTTTCAATTTGTACTACTACACGTGCAACCTTGGATAGACTCTGTTATTGAAAGGTAATGGTGTTAGAAAAACAGGATCGCAGAGCAATAACAATAAACAGAAATGCAAATATAATCACACACACATTACAAGAGAGACACAAATATATCGTGGTTCACCCCAACTTGGGCTACGTCCACACTGAATTTTGCAGTCCTTATTATTATTACCATCCAGCAAGGTGAAGGGATACAACCTGCAACACAGCCGCTGCACTTCCTCTTCACTGTCTCACAGTCTCTCTCCCGATCTCATAGATCTTTACAATGCATAAAACCTAATACATCCACCTTATCCATATTACAATGTCTTTCTTTTATAAGGGAGATACAATGGGAAAATACCACGGGTTACCCAAAACCATGGGCCCGTAAAACAACCCCAAAAATTTCCTTCGGGGGCTTCGCCCTCGAACCCTTGCCGGGGGACCGCTGGCCCCCAGCCAGGGGGGATGGTCCCCCCTGGAACCCCATGGGGGGGCGATGCCCCCCCACACCCCCCTGCTGGGGTGAGTGTACAGTCCACCTACATATCATATAATACTGGGGTACAAACACGGCTGAATAATAATAATATCTTTGAATCTAGAGATCAAGCTCCACAACCAACAAATGAATTTAAAAAATTTCCAGTATGGTTCTGTTTGTAGCCATGCGTAAATGACCTAGGGTTTCCTCTGTAAAATATTTATAGTACATGGTAAAAATATAAGCTGTAAATGTCTGAGCCTACAAGTATAAATATTTGTAGGATAATGCTATAATGACAGCAATGTAAATGTATTCTTGGTTCTGTAATTTTTAACTTCTACTAAATACTATTGTTTGGAAAATAAACAGATATAGCTTTTGAATTTTGTATGATACCTTAAAGAATTCATAAGACATCATATATTGCTAATCCCCATTTGGAAATCATATCTAATCTATGTTAATTAACCTTCTTCCTGTACTAGAGTACATCGTCTATGACGAAAGGAAAAATACAGGAAGATATTTTATTCTTTCATCATTATCATCTACTCTTTCATTTGATCTATAGAAAACTACTTTAGCTATTCAGAAATCAGTCATTAGTACAACTAACTGATACTTAAGAAAATCATTTGAAAATATATGATAACTTAACAAACAGTTTTGCAGAATAAGATTCACAGATCAAAAAAGAAGTAAAATATAATAAGTAGAACCTGATAATTTGATAGGGTGGACAAACACCCAAAGAGGCATGTTCCTCCCAACCTTCTCCAGAAGAAGTAGCCAAATCACTTGCTCCTTTGGACCCCCGAGCATGTTTACTGAACCACTAGGAAGAAGTCTCTGTGTAGAAGCAAGGTACTCAGGTTGTAATTTAGAAATCAATGGAGACTTGCATACACCTCACATATGTACTTCAGCAATCAATGGAGACTTGCATACATATCCAAAACCTCTGCACTTAGCAGAAATAAGACAGTCTTACTCTGCAACTCAAAACATAGCTTCCCCTCATCAAATCTCTTGTGTACAATTCCCAGCAAAACCACAAGGTAAATTCTCTCGCCAAAGAAAGTGTGAGATTCTGCTCAAATTCGATGGCTATAAAAATATGCCTAGGTCTTTTTGGTGGTCAGTTTTCATTCAATGAGACATAAGCTCCAGTTCCACATTCCTGGGAACTTGACCACAATTTAAGGGAGTTTCCCCAAAACAATAGCTAGTTACTGAGTTTAGATGCTACCACTTGTCCATTGCCTTCTACCCGAGATTCCATTCCTCCCAGTGGGTCAGTAAACACTCTTTCAAAAGGCTCTTTGGGTGATTGTCTCCTTTTTTATTTTATTAAATAATAATATTATTCATTTACAGTCGTCCTTGACCACTTGGTCAAATATAAAACTTTACAATAAAAGTTAAAGTATTGTTTTTCCACAAACATAAAATGTCTCAAGTACTGGGTATGCTACATGCAAACACGACCATGGTTTGGATGCCTGATACCTCTGCCATAGTCCATGGTCTCCGATGCAAGTTCACAGAGAAATCTCTCTTGAAGCAAATGAAGGAATGAGTCCAAACAAAAGTGTTTATGGTGAAATGACATCGACAAATCATGGATTTATGAGTTTGTACCCTAGGTGGCAATGGAATTTATGGGAAGATCAGCGATGACACTTATTAACCATAAGACAAGCATAACATGTTGACCTTGAAAATATTGGCAATGGATCGGGATCTCTGCTATCTCAAGTACTTCTCCAATTGCAGCTAGACACGCCCTGTCACAT
This sequence comes from Larix kaempferi, assembly GCA_027924585.1. Classification (NCBI taxonomy): domain Eukaryota; kingdom Viridiplantae; phylum Streptophyta; class Pinopsida; order Pinales; family Pinaceae; genus Larix; species Larix kaempferi. The sequence goes on along the minus strand of BSBM01000697.1, from coordinate 663,019 downwards.
AAAAATAAAAAGGAAAAAAAGTAGTCTTTACCTTCTTTGTTGCTATAACAATGCAATTCAATAAATAAACCTGTAAATGCATCTGAAGTTCCAACTTTTTAAACATAATGCAATTCTCTATATATCCCAAAACACAAGTTTTAAGCTACTTTGTTGCAAATTCCTCCCCATAATCAGAGAACAAAATGGAAATTATTTCCAAAATATTATATCAGCACAAATATTCACATACCAAATCCCCCTTTCCCTCCTCGATACACTGCAACTTCCACTATTTAAATCTTAAAAACCTAGAATACAGATCAATTCCTACAACCTTCAAAATTAATCTACAAATAACTACATATAAAATAAAAAAATTCACCCCCTTCCCCACATCAAAGGACAAATATGTTTAGGATTCCAAGCTCAAAAGCCTCAGACAAGTGTTTAAACCAGTACATTTCTACATAATTAGGTACCAAAACAAAAACCCTTTTGTTTTCACATCCAAATCCTATTTTTCACGATGTTTGTAGAGAAAACCCAAGAAAGGGTTGATTCATTTCCTGCTAAAAAAACCTGCAATTACCAGTAATAAAAGAGCATCTATTCAATGCTCTGTAACACTGAAAGATTGAAGATATTCAAACTGCTGTGGGATGGGATCAATCACCTTCATATCTTCAACAAACGAAGGAAATCCTACAATGGACATAAAGGTAACGAAACCAAAAACGAAAGAAGCACAAGCTCCTCTTGCCTGTCATAATTCAAATGTATGTTTAATGAGTGATGAGAAAAACCATAGTAACCAAAATAGTATTTCATGATCCAGCAATTTGATGACTAACATGAATATACATCTCTCCCTTACTAGTATTGAATCATAGCTTGTACCAACTCTGAAGTAGATAGTTCCAATGCAAAAGGTGAGCAAAATATAGATTATAAGCCTCAACCAGTAATAATCGACTTCCCTTGACATGTTGGTGAAGGATCTCTTGGTTAAAGTGAACGCCTGCATCAAGAAACTAGCTTGACTATCCCCTGAATACAAAATTGTACCTCTCTGCAAACAAGCTTGAAATTATCAAACTTCTATAGAAAGTGCTAGACACATAGAGAAATCAATATGGAAAATTGCTGACAATTGAAAATCTAAATTGCATTAATCTGCATGCCAAACTCCTGACATAGTTTGTGGCCTTATTATGAGTTTACAAATTGGGTTATTGAAAAATACCATGTGCTCCCAAACCCCTAGATATATCAATCTTCAGCCTCAATAAGCCACAATAACAGGTCATTTTTTACAAAAGGAGTTTAGATTCCTGTAGGAACTTACAAATTGAGATATTTCTTGCACTCTTGCTTGCGCTTCCTAGTAATACTCAGATGATCGATAATAGTCCAAAAGAATTTGAGTGGCTTTAGTTGTAGTGATTTTCTCCAATGGATCGTTTGATTTAACCACCTATTCACAAGCACAGAAAATTTAACTTCACGACGGATATAACTAAGATTCACATTGCTATATAAAATGCAACAGCAGTGGTTCTATTCAAGGCACTGTAATTACCCGCAATTTCATGGATCCCTTCAGAGTCGCTTTTACTTTGTCAAAATTTGAGTTGATGCACCGGAGGAAGTGATCAGAAGGATTTCGAAAGGGTGGACAAGGGAAGCTCGCTTGTTGGAAAAAATGGAAAACAAACACCATGTAAATATCATATTAAAAGGTTGTGCACACAATTCCAATTAGGACTCTTAACTATCAAATTGTAAATTAGAGATGTTCTAACAACCGAAAATTGAATCTGAGACCCTACAACCAGACTAAAATGGGTTCTGGGTATTCCCAACAGCCTCTAAATTGAAATAGCCATCTGTCACTCCTATAATAACCTCAATTTAGCTGACATATGCATACTAAAATATAGCTAATCCCCATGATTTATACAAACTACTAGTGGATTACATCAATTTCATATTTAGTTAACATTGGCATCACAACAACGCTTCTGGTTTTTTCTTTCATGTAATTTAGTGCTCAAAATATAAAATCTACCTACTAGGCATCAGATGCCTTTCCAAAGTAAACAGTTCCTTACTCGAATTCAATCAAACAAATCCCTTTACGAGTATTTGGACTCCAAACCCCAAATACAAGTTCCATTGCCATAAACGTTATCCAACTTCAGAAAACACAAAAAAACTGAAAATTGCAGCTTTTACAGCATCCCTGAACTTAACAAGTGGATAGAACTAAAGCTATCGCAAGAAGGAAAAATCCACATAGGAATACAAGGTTTTATTACCTTTATCTATGCAAAACATCCACACTAAAACGATTATGGCTCAAAAAGCATCGAATTTGATCCCAAACCCTAGCCCTTCCGTTATTGAAAGTGGATTATGCCATTCGAATCAAAAATCTATCGAGCCAACAAAGCCTCCGAACCCTGAGATTCCATGGAGGATTTCGTCCAGCACATGAAGAGACATTGCTAGTGCAGGGTTTTCAGACAGTACTGCTTAGTCCCCGCCTAATAGTGCAACTTAGTCCCTAACCATCATACATACATTTATACAGCTCAAATGAAGAAGCCGAAGCCAAACCTGTCGAGGGTTTGAAACCCACCTCCATATCCCCTAACTTCTCAATATGCCTATGATAATTTACATTGGATGTGTTTAGAAATAAACAAATTAATTTTGTCCATTAGCTGAGGGATTGAAGCAACCAAGAGTACTGCAGTGAGGCTTAAATTTCTTCAACAGAGTGTTGGATTCTAAGAAAAGATATTATGTGCTGTGAATGTGGTGGAATATTGTAGAAGCAGGAGGGCATGCCAATGCAAATAATGGATGTCAATTTTAGCTCTCTAGCCACCCTCGTATCCCTTGTCACTTTTGTTAGTCTACACCTTGTACACGTGTCAATCCACTAAGAAAAATATATTTCCATACCTAAAGTATATCTAAAGTAGGATTGTATTTTTTATTTTATTTTATTTTATTTTTTTCAATTATGATCAATGATAATATTAGTCTAATCAACTTGTTTGGTCCAATAAAATCTCAACATGTATTTATATATTTTATTAAATAATTGTTGTTAACTAAAATATTTCCATTCAACATTATAGATTTCAAATTTATCCAATGTATCTGCACAAATTAATTGAAAAGAGTGGAACATATAGTCTCTGCCTACAACAGGGACTAAAAAACATAATAAACATAATGATTAAACCTAGCACACACATAATGACAAAGAAGATTTATCCGAAAAACTTTAAATAGGCGTCTTCAAAAGAAATACAATGGGCATTTATCATTGACCACCAAATACCATGGGCCCATATTATATGCATTTAATTACTAATAACTAATTATATATATGGGCTCGGGATATAGATATTAATGACAAGTAAAAATAAAAATACACTTCAAAATGACAAGTGAAATTAAAATTCACACTTTATTAATGACGATTAATTTTATGAAGTGGCTTATAGACCTATTCAAACACATTAATATTATTAATATAGTTGCTACTAGTTACTGTAATTTCTTACAATATTAAATATACATTAAATTAATCACATTAATATTATTAATGTAGTTGGTACTATTTACAATAATTTCTTACAATTTCTTACACTATTAAGTATACATTAAATTAATACTAACATACTTATTTAAATTGAAACTATAGACCTTTATTTAAATATAAACCATGGTCATTTAAAACTTGTAATATACTTCGGAAAATTTTCATCCAAATTTTTCAAAGATAATAAAAAATGATGAAATGATATATTGAAAAAATAAAAATCAATAAAATCATTATCAATTTCCTCCCTTTTTTCCAAAGTGATAAAGTGCCACAATGAAATGACAACTCAATAAAATCAATTATTGACCTAATGCAAAAGACAGGTCAATAAAATTGTTTGACAAATAATAAAATAAAATAAATTATTATTAAAATGGTCTTCCCTCGATAACAACAAAATTATTGTTTTGTAACCAAAGAAAAAATATATTATTATTGAAGTGGTTATCCTTATCGTTTGAAAAAATTCATCTAAATTTCCCAATGGAAACACGAGTAAGTGAGTTAAAATGCATTCAAATTTAATATCATTAAAAACTTTCAACGTCATACGGTGTTATTCGATGACTTTGATCGATTCGTCTTTTCTTCCCCTTCGGCGTGATCGTTGGTGAAAGACGATCTGTCTTTTCCACCCTTCTTTCACCTACCGCGTAGTTTGGTCAAGTCAAAAAAATCCCACTTCCGCGTTCATTTTGTTATTCTATCTACTGCTCCTCGTCTGCACATTGATCTTAAATTCTCTTTGCAATTCTTTGACCTGTTTCTTCATCTTCGTCTTTAGGATCTCTCCGCTTGCGCCTGGGAAAATGATCTACTCCCTCCTCATGGTGGTGCTCCTCAATAGAGGAGAGCAATTGTCTAGCAAAATGGATGCATAAATAAAATGTTGTGGATCAAACACATAAGAATAAGGAATGAGCTGGGTTCGCAAATGCTCCATTTTTTCTTTAAAATTTTCACATTTATATATAATTGGAGTTTCATATGGAGTATCCATTTGTTAGTTTGTTTGTCTATCTACATTTAAGTAATTTCTTATTTCTTATTTAATAAATGATTCACAATTACTAGATCTCTTTTTCATTAATGATATGAGCAATGAATGAGTACCTACACAATATATAAGTTTTGGTAACAATATATAAATCTTACTTCTTTGTAAACAATATATTGTTGTATCCTTTGGACCTTTACTATACTTGTCAATGAATCTATAAAAATTCTCTTCTTCAACTTGATTTTTCATAAGATTATCTTTTAAAATACTTTACATCACAGAAATATTTAAGATTTTTTTTTTATGGTATCTATTGTCATTTGCATTTGAAGTTATTTTGTGTCATATGAAGCAAATTTTAATGGACAAACCACTTGAAATGGTTTCGACATATATCATCCATACCGGTATTCATCTTCTTTCTCTTTTTTTTTTTCTTTTCTTTTAAATATTGGCATTTGCATTTGAATCATGTTTTAATGGACAAGCCACACTTAAATGGTCTGAGGGAGGGATTTGGAAACATGGGTGGAACTGCAGAAAACATTGTATTCTTATATATCCCCCGGTATCACCCAACCAAAGCTATAACTAACCCTACATTGTTAGCAAGTGTTGGTTCTGTACAGTTTTAATTAGTTTGAACGTCACAGAACTTGTCATGCCTATCAGGCCCAACAACCATGGATCCTACGATCACATTGGGATTGGGTCTTGCACTATCACGCCATTTTCATCCTCCTTTGCAGTTGTCCTTTATCTTGTTCTTTGGGATGGATGCTCCATGATGATGTACATGGCGTAATGGCTTCCATATCCCATGAGATAACTCAACTTCATTGGATTTTTACCTAGTATATAATTTATCTGCAGAAAAAATCAAACCCCTTAGCTCCAATACCTCCTTGAAACTGTATATACCTGTTTACAAAGATATTGCAATTACAAAAACTATTCACAACATTGAAAATACAAAGTTTTATGTAGCAGTACCCGAGTTCGTGCAAAGTTGCGCAATGCTTCTGTAATGAAAAAGGTTAGGCCACTGTTCCATCCAGGAATATCTGTAGCAGTTAAATAATCACTATAAACTACTACAAGAAAAGCTGTAGTTGCCACATACTGAAGGGGTTGAGGCCTTCCATGGTTCAACTAAATAAAACCTCATGAAAAGACAATAATAGATCATACTGCAACTTTTCAAAACCGTAATAAACACAACAATGTGTTGTATAGAAAAAGGAAAAATCATCACCTCTTGTCCTATTGAAGGCAAGAAGGTAGGAGCACATTACAATATTAGTCTGGTTGTGATAACTCTGCAAAATGTCTTCATAAGGATAGCCAGGGCTTAAGAGCCTCAACCTACTCAAGAGAACCTACAAGAACTCATGCAGGTGACCCAGATTAGATAGAATAACAACCTCCAAGATGATCCACACAAGTGATAGCCCTAAAAATAAAATGCACAAACCCTACTGTCTACTTCCATGTCCTCGATCAAATGCAAACATTGAGAACATACCACATCATTCTCGCATTGTATAACAGATAACTTACTTGGGCACCCACTAGTTTGTTATCCCAGCTTAAAACAGCGTAGTCTTGCCCACCATAGAATGCACTAGCCTGCTTGGAAATTCCCTTGGTAGTGGCCAGTTGAAGATAAGAGTTATCCATGTGGCATAATACATCCATGCGCCTCCCCAAACATACTCTCATCATAATATCCAGTAGAATTGTAGAACTTGGAAGCATCACTTCCACTAGCACTATATCGACCTCTTTGGTCCCTCGAGAACTTGAATAACATTGTAGCACCCTTGACAGGTTTTTGTGGCTAGAAATTCTTATCCTTAAAAACACTAGAAGTTGCAGCTAAGGAAACATCCATCTCTGCACCCAGATGTGAACAAGAATGGCAATCATATACAGGGTGTGGGTAGTCGATATCTTCATGCCTCATCCAACAGTAATGATCATTCGTATTGGAAGGCCCAATTGAGGTATCTCCTTGCCCAACCTTCAAATTAATGAGAAAGACTTGCATGTAAGCCATAATCTAATTGTGAAAACAAAATTAGATTGTACAAGATCACAAAAGTTATCAAAGACTCATAAACACAAGCAGAAGTGTTAAATCAAGGAAATACTGCCACAATTTGAATTAAAAACAGTAGATGTTGCAGATACACAACTAGAAGACCTTGTCAGTGATTTTTTAAGATTATGTATTCGTGTTCAAAGATAAAATCACTCGTAGCTTTTCTTATTCATATTACTTTCAAAATGATTTTATAATATAAGGCAATTTCTTATATTCAAAACCAGAGCAAGTTATATTGTGAAACTTGATCATTCCTGATCCACGAGGCCACAATTCAAAGGGTAAAATATTTGTTACCTCATAACAAAAAAACAAAGAATACAATTTAGATCTTGCACACCAGTTTCTTGTTAACACTCATTTACAACAAAATGAGAATAAAGTTTTATTACTAGGAAATAAGAATCGCATATGACGCAATTACCGCATAATAAATTTGTAGTGCCTATTCTTTTTCCTGAAGTGCAAAAGGTATAAACTACATAACATTGACATCTTAAGGAAAACCATGATAGAAAATGGCATAAAAAACTAACAGGAAAGGTTAAAAGTCGGTCGTAGAGGACAGAATGGAGTTGGTTCAAGTCCAATACCAAGGCACTTCTAAGCTTAAACATCGTGCAATTTCTAAAGGACTTCTAAGATGAAACATAGTACAAATTCTACAAGACGAATAAATGCTTGAAATCTCTACTGAGAGAGAACTTGCAAACAAACAACAAACCCTCATGCCCTAGACACATGCAAGAGAGATTCAATTTTGTGGAGTACTTGAGCATGAATCAAACTTATAGTATCAAGTGAGGAATTGAATGTCTTCATAAAGTAATCTGCTCCCCATTTCAATGTTTCATGGTTTCTTTAGCGTGGTTGAGCTCTCTTGTAGCTTCATACTTGGCACTGTACTCAATAACAATCCAAATAAGCATAGTCATAACAAATATAGTGGGGAAATTGATCTTGATAACATCCCCTCCATCATACCAAATTGGCATGATTTGCTCCAGGATCAGATAGCCCCTCACGCATGCCAGAGTTTCATCACCATGATACATTGTTGTGCTTCGGAAGAGGTCTAGCTTCAAGACATATAAACTAATCAATAAATGTATTGTATTAAAGGAATCACCATTTAGAGTTGAAAATGAAGAAGAACAAATCAATATAGCTTCATTGGAGAAACCCACTTGACTCCAACACACATTCCCTATGTTGCTAAAGGAAAACTCCCAATTATAAGAGAGAAAAATAGGAAATTGATGCTTTGTCTGCCATCTAAGACCGATTTGAAATACCCATTTATAAGTAAGCTATTAGCGGTGCCTTGTAAGATCTATAAGGAAATGGAAATGGCAGGTGAATGTATTGTATTGTAGGCTTCCTTTACCAGAGAATGTTGAGATAAAGTGGATTTTGGTAATAATTTAACAGATTAGAAATCTTATTTGATATTATAAATATATAAATTTATGATAATATCTGGTGTATGGAACTTGGACTCCAGAGACCATTTCTAAGATGTACCCAATAATTCAAATAAACAAGATAATAATTCAACAAATCAGTAATTTGTTTTAATATTGTAAAGATCTAATTTTCTGAGATAATTAGTGGTGTATGGCACTTGGACTCCATAGATCATTTATGAGATTTCCAATACTTCAAATAGGCAGGCTCTAATGGATCTAGATCTCAAATTGAATGAAATTGTAAGTCGATTTAGAAAAAACATGCGGTATTTTTTGGAACAAGCTTCTACTTTTAGCGATTGAGGTTAAGGAACCCAAAATTTTCATTAAAGAGATCCATTAACACAATTCAGTAAATTTGCTATCTAGTTCCTTCAAATTTGACTGAGTAACCCTCAAATGGGGCATCTAGTTAACCAAATCACCCAATCGCCTAGGATTTGGGCGATTTCCCCCGAAATCCTCGATGGGGGGCACTGGCGAGCATCACCAGCTTCCACAAGCACTAGCATGTCTTGAAAGCACCCATAAGATGTAAAAATTGGGTATCCGAACTTACATCTATGAGCATTGAATAACATGAAAGCCTTGTAAAGTGCCTTGGTATAATCATCGGGGGGTAATGTCTCGACATTAGATTTAAGATTGAATGCAAATGAAATTGCTCCAGTGAAGTTGAGTTGCTTTTAAGAGGATTATATCTCTGAAAAGATCCTTATTATTTTTTAAGAATGTAACTTTGGAATATATTCTTATTTGTATTATTTGTGTCATTTGTATCAATTATATTGTACACCTTAGGGGGATTATTATTGATGTAATTCATCATGTAAAAGCCATTGAAAGAGTCAATGTAAACCCTAACTGTTAGGCCGACCTTGAAAGATCTAGAAAAGAATATTTTATTGTAAATTGGATAGGTCGGCCTAGTTAGGTGAGTCAAGCCAACCTTGTTTAGTAAAAATGTCAAGTCAGTTGATTAGTATAAATGAGGAGGTCAAACTCCTCATTTGGTCACCTCACTCACACATTGATATACATCACTAGGAGAGCTAGAGTCAACTGAATAGTTTCTTTTGGATTCTTCTTGTTTTTTGGTCTTTGCATGAGAGATACTATTGTACATTATGACGAATCTATATAGAATATTTTTGGGGGGGTTTTCTAAACCACGAGGGTTTTCCCGAGATAAATCTATGTATTCTTTTCGTGTTTACTTTCTTGTCTTTCTTTCAGTGATCATATTGCATATGGTTATGATGTTATGATGATAAATGTTTTAATATATTGTATAACCATTAAAATTATAACATGGTTTCAGAGCTAGCCTAAAAGAAGTCATTTTACAGTCGTAACACCGCTACAACTGCAACTGTTGGAGATTAGGGCTTCATGCTTGAATCCCTAGAAGGAAAAATATGGTCATTTGGGAATTTTCTCTACAACTCACTTTTGGTGTAGGTATAGGAGCTAAAAAATTGGACCTGCCAAAGATGAAATTTTTATGTACCTTTTTGTGAGTTTAAACCTCAAATTTGCTTTACTTTAGGATATATGATCCATGCAAATAAGGGTTCCATCCTCTTCCAAAATTTAGTTTTAAATAGGTGACCTAGGGAGAAATGCTATATCTCGGGATAGGAAGATACAAACCAAATTTCGTAAGATGTTCCAGAAAGGAAATGGACTCTAGTTTCCTTGGTACGAGTTTCAGAACCCAAAGTTGAAACAATGACACGTGGAAGTCTGTACAAGTTATCTATACTGAAATAGTCCATAAAAAGGTCACCTTGGGAGACTTAGCATAGTTCCACTTGGTGAATCCAATATTCGTATAACCTATGGGGTTATACAGAGGACAAATGATAATACCTCAGGAAAACGTTTCAGACCTTGAGGAGCAGAAAGTTTTGAGATACATCGGAGTTCAGGCCGGCCAATTCAGTAGAAGAAATTGAAGAAACTAAAGCATCAAATATTTTGTAGTTCTATCCACAGATTTGGGAAAATGAGTACATTTATCAAATCACCTTTAATAGGTGCATATTTCTATCCAATAGTATCTTCAAGTCACCAAAGTTGAAAAATTAGGGTTTCTCTATCAAACCCTAGGTCCACTAGAAGCAGTGTTCTAGAAAAGCATTGAAGCAAGCATCCAGTTGAAGCACTCTCATTGGTAAGTCCTATTTCCTCTATTTCCATTTGAGATTCTCATTTTATCAAGATGATAAAAGTACCAAGCTTGAGGAAAAACTTGAGAACAAGCTTGAAGGAGATAAGAACTTTTGGGCATGGAAGTATAGAGTACTTCTTATACTAGAAGAGCATGATTTGGAGACAATTTATGCAAGAAGAAGCTCGATTGATAGAAAGAGAAGAGAAGATGGGTGAAAATGACAATCAAGACCTAACATCTCATGCCAATAAGAGAAATAACAAGAAGAAAGAACATTCTCGCAAGAATAAAATATTTTAGAAGAAGGACCTCTCACAGCTTAAATGTTTCACTTGTGAGAAGAAAGGACACTTTGCGAAAGATTATCCCTAGAAGAAAGGAAAGAAGAAGAAACACCATATTCACATCACAGAAGATGATGAATCAGTCAAGAAGAAAGCTAAAGAAGATTCCTCCAGTGATGAGGAACATGTATTTTGATCGAGAAATAATCAAACCAGGAAGATGGAAGAACCTCTTATCCATTTCATCAATGGATAAGAAGGGATACAGTTGTGATTGGCAATGAAGAAGAAGGAACACATAGATTCAATACCAGTACATAGTTCCATGTGATCGATGGTCAACATTGTTGATCATAAGCAAAAAAGGCATAGGTACTCGGAATCAAATGATGAAGTAGAGCACACTATCAGATACTTTAGTGATTCCTGCAAGGAGATAATGATCAAGAGGGATCCTACCAAACAAACAAAGATAAGTATTTGAATTGGCATTTCCTGTATATCTAATTGCTTAAATGATATTGTTCAGTTGTGTACATATTTGTGTTCCTAGATTTAGGATGTATATTATGCATGTTAGAGTGTTTACCTTGATGAACAATATACAACTAATATTCATGTGCTAGGTAACTGGCCTATGGTGTTGTACAACATTCCATTGCTACTTATATAGAATGAAACCTATTTGCTGACACGTTAGAAGTAGTGCACGCTCTTAATAATGTTCTGGTAGAGATGGAAGGCATCTAGAAAGTTACCGCATGAATGTGGGATATGGATAAATGTTTTGTTGAAGCATTGGCTAAGATAGTTGCATGACTCTGTGACCACTGACCTATGTATTTATGCATAAGAATTTGTTTTGAAAATCATGAAATGATTCTAATCATGCAACTAAATTTGACTTGTAGGAAAGATCGTGTACCATCACCTACAAGAGAATAATGATGAGACTTGTTTCGAAGAACAAGTGACGATGATTCAGCTATGAAATTCAAGAATATTTACGAAATCAAGCATACTACATAAGTACAAAGTGGGGGTTCTCTAAGAAAGAGGGAGTCGACTATGACGAGACGTTTCTCTAGTGGCCAGAAACACTTCCTCATTGGTGGATATTACACTAGATAGATGGTGTAATCGAAGTAGAAGTGTCTATCGAGCAACCTCCAGGATTCAGGACTCTCTATAGATAACCACATGTGCGGAGATTGAAGAAGGTTGTGTACGAGCTTAGAAGGCAAGGAGCTCATAGATGGGTGAAAGAGAGAACTTGCAACAGAGTTCGCGATCTTGATATCTAGTGACCTAGAGAGATGACATAGATGGATACGCAGAATATCATCAAAAGAGAAGGCTACCAGTCACTCCAGTGCAGAATGTCCCTATGCAGAGAGTACAAGATGTAGAGGGAGGATAGTGCTCAGTTACAAAGGAAGCAAGAAAGCTCCACTTCAGAGAATGTGACTACAACATAGATCGAGGGACATTATCACTTAGCCTCTATCCGTGGAAAAGGTTATTTGCCCTAGTATCTTAGGGATATGCTCGGAGTAATACCGATTGTATCCCCTCACGAAGAGGAAGTATATGTGGTGCAGTTTGAAACATGCACCCGGGACATGGTACAGCAGGATAGATGGATTTATGACGAGCTTGGGCTTTACCCAGAGTAAAGTAGATTCCAACCTTTACTATAAGGTTGAAGAAGGAAATCATGTGATTATACTGTTGTATGTAGATGATTTGTTTTTTTTAACAGGTGAGGAGAAGCTCATAGCAGAAACAAAGAGGAACCTTTCTGCAGAGTTTGAGATGAAATAAATAGGTATGATGCATTACTTTTTAGGTCTTGAGGTGTGGCAGGATACAGAGGATTTTTTCCCGAGCTGAAGGAAAGTATGCAGTATAGATCCTGAAGAGATTCGGAATGATGGATTAGAAGGCTATGGCCACACCTATGACATCGAATATGAAGTTGTTGAGTGATACTTATTCAGAATTGGTGGATTCCACGATGTATTAGAAGATGATTGGTTCATTGATGTATTTGATGAACAAGAGGCCAGAATTATGCTTTGCGGTGAACACTCTGAGTCAGTATATGGTAGAGACAAGACATGTTCACCTAGTTGAGGCAAAGCATGTGCTGAGGTACCTGAAGGGTGTGGTTGATTATGTCCTCAGGTGTGCATCAGATTAGAAGATTAACCTACAAGGTTATGTTGATGCGGATTGGGTTGGGAGTGTCACATATAGAAAAAGCACATCGAGGTGATGCTTCAATTTGGGATCAGGTATGATCTCATGGTTTAGTAGGAAGCAGAAGAGTGTGGCACTCAGTAAAGTTGAGGCCGAGTATATGGAAGTTTGTTCGGAAATTTGTGAAGCAGTGTGGCTTCAGAAGTTGCTATCAAGATTGTTTGATCTCGAGTTAGAGGTGACTTGTATCTTCTTTGACAACCAGAGTTGTGTGAAGTTGTCCGAGAACCATGTGTTCCATGACAAGTCGAAGCACATCGAGATCAGGTATCACTATATCCTAGATATGGTGCAAAATGGAGCAGTGAGACTCCAATATCTAGAAACAAAGGAGCAGATAGCTGATGTGTTGACTAAGCCTCTGTCGAGAGTGAAGTTTGAATACTTCATGGACAATATTGGAGTGGTCCAGATCAAGAGGGAGTGATGAGCTCATATGAGGTAGTAGGTAGTCACGAGTCATGTGACGTAATTGAGTCTCCTAGGCTACAAGAGGATATGGACGAGCGGTGAGGTAACACAGGTGGTTGCGGTGTGCAACGTAATGAAAAATCCTGGGCTAGAGCCACTGAATGGATTGCTCGGTTCGTGGATGAGGATAGTTGCATCTGGTATGAAAAAGGACTAGCTCTGCGAGAGAGAAAGTCCTAGACTAGTTCTAGGCCGCATCTAATATGAAATATGATTGAATTTGTGGTGAGAAAGTCCTATACTGGGTCTAGGTCACATCCAACATGAAATAGGGCTAGATGTGTGTGAGAAAGTCCTAAACAGGGTCGAGGTCACATTCAGCATGAAACAGGGTTGGCTCTCTGTGAGAAATTCCTAGACTGGGTCTAAGTCACATCTAGGGTACTTTTTAAGGATGATAGAAGTATACTTAAGTATAGTACTCTAGGTGATTATTTTATATTGAAGAAAACATATATATAGATTGCTAGGCGAATATTAAATATGAAACATACAATTTACAACTAAAAATTGTAAATTTTGGTGAATATTATGAATAAAAAACATATTTTATGTAAATATAGGTGATATTAGAGACTAAAAATGACCAAATAACAAATTTATTTTTTGAAAAAAACCCCCAAAATATCTAATTGGCGAAATTTCGCCCCTAAAAATTTCCCTGGTCACATCCAGCATGAAACAGGGTTGGCTCTGTGTGAATAATTCCTATACTAGGTCTAGGTCACATCCAACATGAAACAAGGCTAGGTCTATGTGAGAAAGTCCTAGACTGGGTCTCGGTCACATCTAGCATGAAACAGGGCTGGCTCTGTGTGAGAAAGTCCTAGACTGGGTCTAGGTCACATCCAACATGAAACAGTGCTGGATCTATGTGAGAAAGTCCTCGACTGAATCTAGGCCACATCCAGCATGAAAAAGGGTTGGCTCTATGCAGAGTTACATCCAACACGAAAAGTGTTGGCACTACAAGGCACATCAAGCATGAAAAAGGGATGGCTTTATGAAACTTCTTATGATATATAGATTCGGGAGATGTCAGATGTCAATAGTTCGTGTACAAGAAGTGTAGTAGCTGGAAGACATTGGTGATGTTGACTGAAGAATACCTTCCTTGTTAAGAGGGAGTGTTGAAGAATGTAACTTCAGAAGATATTCTTGTTTGTATTATTTGTGTCATTTGTATTATTTGTATTGTACACCCTACGAGGATTATTATTGATGTAATTGATCATGTAAAAGTCGTTGAAAGAGTCAATGTAAACCCTAACTATTAGGTCGGATTGGAAAGATCTAGAAAATAATGTTTTATTGTAACCCAGTTAGGTGAGTCAAGCCGACCTTGTTTAGTAAAAAGTCAAGTCAGTTGATTAGTAAAAATGAGGAGGTCGAACTCCTCATTTGGTCACCTCACTCACACATTGAGTTCACATCACTAGGAGAGATAGAGTCAAGTGAATAGTTGCTTTTGGAGTCTTCTTATTTTCGGGTTTTTGCATGAGGGATACTATTGTACATTCTGACGAATCTATGTAGAAGAAGTTTGTTTGGTTTTTCTTCCCCATGAGGGTTTTCCCAAGATAAATCTATGTGTTATTTTCGTGTTGTTGTACTTGTCTTTCTTTTAGTGATCCCATTGCATATGGTTATGATGTTATGATGCTAAATGTTTTAAGATATTATATATCCATTAAAATTCTAACAATTACCTTAGAATTTTAAATGCTTCAAAAATGCCAAACTTCGATAACTAACAACACACTAAACCTCTTCACAGCTAAATCCTTCCATAAATGTGTTGCGCTATAGCAAGAAATGCATTTTTATTTTGTAGTAGTTCTTACTAGAATGTTTCATATAGACACAACTATTTCCATGTTTTACAATCTTCTCATCCACATTTTATAGTATCATGTTTTACAATCTCCTCATCCACATCTCTATAGTATCAAAAGCAAAAATTCTACCTTACTCAAATTGCCCTTAAAAATAAAAATCGATCAGTTAAAATATGAAACACTTGGAATTCAAACCTTCACCACATGCATGAACATATAAATTGTTTATGCTCAAACTGCACTTAAAAATAAAATTGGCGAGTCAAAATATGTAGCGCGTGGGATTTGAACCTTCACCACATGTGTGAACAAAGTTTTTTTTAAGTAGTAATACGTTGCCTTCCCTTATGGTCTAAATTTGGTGTATTTTGCAAATTCTTGAGGGAAACATGTCATTGAAAATGGATGGGAAATAAGTATTAAATGTATCCAAGACCATGGTTTTACATTGTTATAAGACCTACATAATAGTATGTTGGTCTTACACCTCATGAAAAAAGAAACAATTGGGCACGCATAGGACTATCCTTGAAAGCAATAGCTGAAGGTTGTAGGATTTCCTTAGGGAGAGTTTTCAAAGAATAGAAGAAGATGACAAAGTGAATGGATTTACAGTGTAGTATAATATTTATTGTGCTAAGGGTAACAGAGATAATCTTCAAAAATTTGTACAAATTGGTATCTCACTGACAACTATGTGCTTTAATTCTTTTGTGCATTACTAGAAAGAAACTCCATAAACATTTAGCTCTGCATCACAGATATGTTGATCTATATCATGTGCATAGGTGTGTATATGCACATCTAAGGATCCATGTGATAAGTATCAACATCAACATAATGCAAATCCTTTGACTTTGTCTCTGTTGGGGAGATTTCCTGAAACAAATGGTCTATACCAATGCGAGCATCATAAATGAACATTAGACACAAAAAATAGACAAGAAAAATTGACATTTCATGTCATGCATGTCATTTCACCCAAAAACACTTCTGCAAAAATATTTCTTAGAAAATTAGGACCAAAGAACAAAATTTAGTCACCAAGTGAGAAACACAAGAATGTTGAAGGTTGTTATATTGAAAAGGGAGAAAAATGTAGAAAATAACTCACATATTATAAAAGCAGATATCATTTAAAAACAAAGGATGAGAATTTAACTATTGGAACTGCACCTTGTCTTGACTTTGAGTTTGAATGCTTTGAAATGTACATATTTTGCAGGGCTTTCATCTCTAGAGAAGCAACATCTGTAGAATTATTATCATCCATATATTCTACCTATGGACTTTCTGTAGAATCGCTCGTACACATGCTTTCATCCATTGACTTTGATTCTTCGTCTGACTTGCAACTAGTGGGATAAAATGATACAAGAGTATTGCAAGTTTCATTGTTCCTCAATGAATTCCGATCATTGAGGACTTGGAATAGAAACTACCCCAAAATTTTGATGCCAACCATTAGCAATTCTGGAGTTGAGAATTGTTGTCTTCACCTTTGAAGATGTGGCTTCAACGAGGCCCTACATAGACAAATAAATTAGCTAAGTTGTTGCATCTTGTTTTCCTCCTAAGCCAATGAATTTCTTCTACTAATGATTTGATTTCAAAATTGGTAAAGTTAAACCCACATTTGGAAACATATTCAAATCTTGACTCCATTTCCAGATAAAGGAACAAGCTTCTTATATACTCAGGTACTCACTAGTGACTAGAATTGCAAAAATATAAATTAATTTATGTCACATTTGACTTAACTCTACACAATCATACAACAATAGAACCTATTCAAACATAGACGTCCCCTTTAAGGAACTACATTTGTCAAACACTTACAATATCAATCCATCTAGCAACTATTTCAAATACCAAGCCGAAATTTCACTTAAATGTCTTCAGAGTCAAAGAACTTGAAAATCTATTGAACCCTAATGTTTTTCACATACTGGCCAAGTAGCTAATGTTCAACTCCTACTACTAAATTAAACTATTATGTTAATGGCATAGCAAAAATTCACACATGGTCAGACATATTCAAAGTCAATTGATCGCCAGAAAAAGTTGAAGTAGAGATTTATGAGTACTTGAATGCACAATACATATTACAATTATCACCTTGAAGACTAGCGTAACTTATCTGTATCAGAGTCCACCCAAGAAGAAAGAAACTGATAGCAAATTATGTCAACAATAAAGACTCCAATTTATCTGTCGATTATCAATTTGTACAAAAGTCTATGTAATCAAATAGAAAAGAAAACAATCATAAACCAAGAAAGCCTCCTCAGATGAATTTCTTCAAATTGCAAATGCCAACTTCTGTAATGTGTTATTTTCAAGTATCATGTCCACAAAGCACAAAAAACATCATACACTAATTTGCTTTTGGAAAAGGATGTCTAAATTTCAATTATTTTCAATGGATTTACAATCAAACGAATCCAAATACATTCAGAATTAGAATGCACTTTGCTAAAACATAGGTCAACTCTGAATTTTAGCACATTCATATATCACATGCATGAGAACACTTCTCATAGGTATATTAATGCATATAATATTTACAGTGCCTTCACTACACTCTATCAAAGTTTATATTCGGCTTAAATTTAAGTGCCTCTAAAGAAAATTGAAACTGTTCAAGAAATATTGTGTTGGGATAAAAAAATATATGATTTGAAATTCATATTGTAAAATGTTTTTTAGATATAAAATAGGGCCAGGTAAGGAAATTCTATTATAAATAGGCTAGGTTATGTAAATCTAAAGAGAGTTGAAAGCCCGTGATTTGAATAATCCTTGAAATCTCCATGTCCATATTGTACTATTTAAGCTAAGCTATAGGAGAGTATAATTATGTTAAAATGGGCCCGACAACAAAAGCGATATAACAATCCACTTGAACAGGATCCAACTACATACAATGCATCCCAGATCCACGTACTTCTTCTTCTTCTACTCCCAAAGCCCCAAAATACAGCTTTGTTGGGTATCATCTAGCTGCCTGGAAAGAGTGGATTTGTCGAAGTCTTGCAGGTTCTTGCTCCTGTCATCGTATGTGGATGAGTCGACATTGATCTCTAGTGGTCCTCCCCATGGATCTCACCCATACATCAACATGGCAGAACAAACCCCCATGACCCTAATGTCCCAAATATCTAAGCACATCCACTGAAACAAGGTTTTTCTTAAGTGGGTGTCAGATATTTTTTAGACAAAACAACCACTGAAACTAGATTTTCTCAGGTAGGTGCATGAGATTTTCTATAGGAGAATTGGAAGCTATAGAGCTGGAGTTATTATCTCCCATCTCGAATATATCCCACTTGGAATCTATGGAGTTGTTAGTAGCTATTTCTGGTGGGAATTTTTTGGCTTCTACTTGAAGCTCTGGTTGTTGTCTGAGTTGGAAAAAGCAGTGTGTACTTTTGTTGGGACACCTCAACTTCCATCCCAACCTACCATTGAAAGAACCATTTCATCCACAAAACCACCTGTGAATTGCTTGAGAAGTATCTGCAACGGTGGGGAGAATTTTTATGGAGAAACGAGGCAGGAAAAGAGAAACACGAGGTAGTGTTACCTATGAAAAGTGCGCTTAAATGCACTGTAAAAATGAACAAGTGCAATTACATTTACCTCGAGAACCAAGACCATTAAAAACTTGCAGACTCATGCGTACATTAAAAACTTGCAGACTCATGCAAATGCCTTAGCATTTAAACGAGGATGACATCGACACGTCGCCACCTCCTTGAAAAAGGGGAAAATGAGGACGAGGTCATCCTTCTGTAACTAATAAGAATTTAAAAAATGTATATTTAAAAATTCGATTTTACATAATACATTTTAAGCTATAGTTGGAGGAAAAATTTATAGCCTTTAACAATAAAATAATAGGGGGTCGACGATCTATATATCCCCTCTCAGGGACATAATTTAATGACTTAACAAAAGAAGAATGTGAAGAAAAGAGAATGACATCAATGCCATGTTTTTTATAAGGAAAATGTTAAGTGGATAATTTGAGTGTTTCATAAGGTAAGGTAAGTTAAGTGGATCATTCCAGCTACCTAAGTTTGACCCACCACCATCGCCATGGAAGCATGAGTAACTGAGTTAAAAGTATATGCCAATTTAACTTGCATTAATCCCTACTAAATCATTACCAAGCTATATACATGCATCAAATATTATTAACATATTTTAAGGTCAAAACCCATTGAAATGGAGTTGCCATATTATGTTGTAGGTTTGGATTTTCTATTCAATGATTTTGATCCTTTTTTCCAGCACCTCCATTGTGGTATTTGGTGAAGACTATCTATTAGCGTTACAGTCACATCGAATAGTCAAATTGTTTCAAGTCTGCGTGGTTTTTGGTCAAACAAGATCTAAAACTAACATAATAAAAGGAAGGACTCGAAAATATGACCTATTACTTAATAAAGTGTCTTTCAGTTACTCATTGAGATAAGCTAAAGATAAAGTAAGGTTAAGAAGGAGAATTGGTGGTGGCGATGGTGGCCAAAAAATCATTTTTTCTTGCAAAACACTTTTACACTCTTGTTAGAAAGCAACTCATAATTATTAATGGGCTATTTACAAGAATCTTCTCCTTGTCAAATTGCATAGTACACACATAGATGAATGGATTAAGATTATAGTTTGTCAATGTGAAAGGCTCCTATCTTAACATGTTTTAATCCTTAAATCATTATATTATATTCATCTATTTAGAAAATTTTATGTTATTGTGTTTGGGTGTTCCCATGAAGATGGATAACACTTTTTAGCAAGCAGAGGGCACAAGTATCATAAAAAATGAGCTCGATCGAGCTATTGACAAGCCTCGATCAAGCTTTAAAAAACTCGATCGAGGGCTTAACCAAATTCTTGATCAAGGTATTTTAAAACACTCCATCGAGAGTTAAGAAAACCCTCGATCGAGCTTTAGAAGCTCGATCGAGCATTTGTGTTCGATAAAAATTTTAAAACAAAAGGCGATAAATTCCCACTTGTGGAATTTAGAATCTTGATCAAGCTTGAAAGATCAATCAAGCTCCTGCAACAGTTATAAAAATAAAACAACAACAAACCATGGCTTATTTCACTGCATCTGTTGCATCGAATCTCGACGAACATACCTTATTTCACCACGTTTGTTGCATAGAAGCTTGAACGAGGACTAGTTGAGAGGGGTTATAGATGTAATAGCAGAGGGGTTATATATATTCAAAAATTATGCATTTATCACTAAATTATTTTATGTACACACAAGCCACTTGTTAACTTTTCGTGCAATTTACAAGAACAAACATATCATTCAATGCAATTTTGACATATCAAATAATAATATTTTTTTTAAATATAGGTGGAAAGACAACATAATTTCCTACAATTTGTTTTTTTATTGCATATTGGAATTCACAAGGAATATATGAGTTTTGAGAGCTTCGATTTAATAAATGAGTAAAAAATCAAATTTTCACCGTCACTTTTAACCAAAAAGTGTTACCCATCTTCATGGAATCACCCCCTAAGAATAGTGTTTTTCTTGGACCATGTTTAGCGGTGTCCTAATATCAAATCCTAGCATGCCAAACCTTATAATGGTGTCCATATTATACTTGTGGGCTAAGGATTCCATTTACAAGGCTTGTGTGGTGGTTTTGGACCCTATGCATGGCCCATGAACCATAAAATCATATATTAGTCTCTAAGGCATTAGTTTTTATCCCTAGATCAAGGGTAGTGCCTCAAGAACCATATAGGGTGAAAATCATAACGACTCCCATATTACCATGCTTAAGTCATTGGGACCCATCCCTAGTGAAAAAAATCTCCTAATTATGTATGTATCCCACTTGGGAGATAAAGTTCCCCTATAAAGGGTGTGTGTAATGGTTCAAGACTTCCTTTTGTCTAATGAGTGAGATGAAATCTTCGTTTAGTTCATCCAGCTCTTCTTTCCTTACTTGACCATGGTCAAGAGCCCAAGATCATTCTCTACTATAAAAAACTTCCTATAGGTGCCCATATCCTAATCATAAATCAAAGATTTTTTTTAGAGGGTGTACGTGGTTCTTTGAGGCCATGTTCATGGATTGAATGTTTAAAATACTTATATAAGACTCATGCCCATTTATTTTATCTCCTTACCATGGTAAAGATCCAAAGACCCAAACTTAGTGCACAAAATATTATAATGGAACCCATGCCCCAATCAAAGGCCAAATATCCCAACTATAGGGCCTTTGTAGTGGTTTGATGCTTCATTCATGGCTCAGCCTTAAAGGCTACATTTAAGTCCTAAAACCCTTTATTTTCTCCCATGACCATGGTCAAGGTATCTAGACACATCCATTGTCTCTAAGACTTTCTAATGGTTCCCATATCTCATTCTTAATCTAAATCTTATGATTCGTAAATGACTAATTTTTATGATATAACCTTTTTGGTCCTTCATCCACCATGGTCAAGGCCCCGAGACCCATGCTATGTACATAAAATATTTTAATGATGAACGTATACCACCAAGACGCTAATAATACAGGTTTATATGACATATTTAGGCCTAATTTAGGAACCAATACCATAGAAGCTTCCTTTTGGGCCAAAGTTACAAAATCCATATCTTGTCTGCAAAACCTCTTAATGGTATCCATATCCCACTCAAGGACAAAGGTACTTTCTAGAGTGGTTTTGAGTAGGTTTGAAAAATATTTAATGTACCATAAGACCTATAAGATTAATTTTAGTGACGAAGGACCTTATTTTCCTCCCCCAATGATGGTCAGGGCACTAAGACCATTCCTTACTACACAAATAATCCTAATAACACCCTTATCTCACTCTTGTGCAAAAGATCTATTTCAAAGGGCCCATGTTGTAGTTCAAGGCCTTTGTCATGGCCTATTAGCCCAAGAATCTTCATTTATGATCTAATTCCCTATATTCCCCCCCCCCCCAATGATGGTTTAGGCCTTGTGACCCATACCTAATGCAAAAAACATCATAATGGTATCCATATATCACTCGAAGAATAATGATTCCCTATAGAGTACATGTTATGTGATTTATGGAATTATTTATGGCCCTTGATCCTTAAAGGATTTACTAAGGACCCAAGGGCTTGATTGTCCACCCTTGACCATGACCAATGCTTTAAGACATCCATCCCTAATGCACAAGACTTTATAAATATGGTACCCATATTCTAGTTAGAGGCCAAAGATCACCTCTAAAGTTCCTATTTTGTGGTCACAATGGGCTCACTAGGTAGGAAATATTATAGCACGTGAGTTCATATTGTGGGGTTCAATACTCTAAAAAATTGAAACAATATATTGCCTAGTATATAAGGTTCAAGGGGTATTTTTAATAAATTAAAAACATGTAGATATTAAGGGGACTTCATAATTATGTATCTAGGGTCTTGAATAGGGTATTGGGGATTTGAATTGGTACTTTCTATCTGAAGTTGGTTTGAATATGACTGTGTGTGAAGTCATATTAGTGTTTGAATAAATATGTTCTATGTGTGAAGGTGTTGTGAATCCCATTGTGTTTGGATTCAAAGTGGTGTTTGAATAGGTATGGTTTGTGAGTGAATGTGGTTTGAAGTTGATTGAGATAACTCTGTATGAAGTCAACCAATGTTAAGGGGGTTTTCCCCATCTTGAAATATTTTCTCTCACTAATATTTCATATTTTACCTTGCAAGGTTTCTAGAGGTTATAAGATTTGTGCCATGGCACTATACTAAGGGTAAAGATAAAAGGGGTATTAAAAATTTAATGGAAAAAATGGATACATAAGATATCTAATTAAAATAGTTTTTTTTAATTGGAAAGGTGTATTGAGAGGGGGTTTCAACAAAATAATTTTTCGAGGCATTCCTTAATGTCTAATGAAATTAGGTATTTTTTATTATCCCATGATCGCACATGATATGTCATAGGTTCATAGAGTGAACCCCCCAAGGTTGTGGTTGGAGGTTATGTTCACAGCTAATGGGCCTTAGAGATCCATTTATGGTGTAAGGCCCTTATTTTCCTCTTGTGGCTCTAGTAAAGACCTTGAGATCCATCCTACTGTGAAAAAACTCTTGATTGTTCCCATATCATTATTGTATGCCAAAGATCCACTTTAAAGGGTGTATGTTATGGTTCATGGTCTTGACCATGGCCCATTAAATAGGAATATTATGTTAGGGCCTAATTTCCTTAATTTATTCCCCAATCATGGTCCAAGAGCTATTATCCCTAGTCCGAAAAACCTCATATTGTCACCAATATCCCACTACAAGGATAATGGATAATGATATTGTATATTACCTTTTCCATTTAACAACACATAAATTGCACTTTTCTTATTTTGGTTCTATTCTTATATTATATATCTCTATACTTTTGTAATATTGCAATAATATGTGAATATCTATAAATCAAGTTGACTTGGTCCAAGTCAAGTATGAAGATGTTCCCCTTTGCCTCTAGTATGGACCTATGTGCTCCTCTTCAATCCGATCCACTTTGATATGAATGTAACCAAAAGAAACTCGATTCAATCCTTATTGGGGTTCCCATGGCTTTAGAGGTAGGGGAATGCATGACCTAGAATATAGGGTTCTCAATGCTTTCCTCTGAAGCTATTTCCATACCTATAAAGGAGAAGGAAAAATAAAAAGTATATTGAATATATCAATTTGAAAACCAAAGTAAGGAAATATGTAGGTATTTCACATTGAAATCCATGATGATTTACATGGTACATTGCCAAATAAACAAGATTGGTATTAAGTAAATAATTGAATGTTTCAATGATGGTGTTTCCAGAACTAGCACAAGCATTGTATCACATTCAATAGAGAGACAACATAAAATGGCAAAATGGAGCTCACAACAAAATTGGAACTTAATATTGCAAAATAAAATTGGTTGACTATAAATGAACCCAAATTTTTAGTATAGTATTTTTTTTAGGGATCTCATTAATTGTTTCAATGTTGGTGTTTCTAGAATTAGCACAAGCATTGTATCCCATTCAATAAAGAGACAACATAAAATAGCAAAATGAAGCTCACACCAAAATTAGACCTTAATTTTACAAAATAAAATTGATTGACTATAAATGAACCTAAATGTTTAATGTATGATAATAATTTTTTAGTAATCTCATTTATTATTTAGAGACTATTAAAAAAATCAAATTTCCAAGTGAAACGATAGTCACTAGATTGATTAATCCACTTCCCTTCAATCCCACTTGCAATTAAGTATAAAAACGAACAACAAATGAAATTTCCGCTTTATCAAAATCTAGTATTAAACTAAATAACAACAATTTGCCTACATTTATTAGCTTAGTTAGATAAAACACCAATAGGAGCAAAGAAATGCTATTGAGCTATAGTATTTGACTATAGGAGAGTAGAATAATTAGTTTGAATAAGATGCTTAAGGCAATCGCATTGAAATGTCTTGATCTCTACCTATTTGAAAATATTTTGCTAAACAAACAAATTAGCTCAAGTAAATAAAATACCAATAGGAGCAAAGAAATGGTATTTGACCAAAGGAAAATAGAATAATTAATCTAACTATGCTCTTGAAAGTAGGTGCACTAAAATGTCTTGAACTCCAACTTTTTAAAAATCTATTGCTAAGTAGTGTTTGAATGTTTTACTACGACTTTTGCAACTAAATGTTTGGCATTTCTATTGTTTGCATGCAAAGAACCCCTTTACCTTCCTTGCTCATGTCATTACACTTTGTGTTAAAATAATGATTCTTAGAACATGTAAAGTAATGTTAGGACACAAGATTTGTTTTGTTTTGTACCATCATTCCCAAATTATTTACTACAAATATTAAATGTGATGTTTGTTGGGTATGTGTTATATTCTCTGCATGTATGTGAAGGGGGAGTGCGCCTGTCAGTGGCGCAGGTGACAATCCCTTCGGCACCTTCACAGAAACGGTCGGCAGGCCATTTTTGTTTGCGAGCGTAGCGAGCAAAATTTGCTGGGGATCGCATGCAATTTTGGGGGATTATTCTAAACATATGTAATTTAATCATGGTTAAGGGATTGGGGTCTATTGACTAATCTGGGTTAACATATCAGGGTTTTGGATGCTACAGAATACTTATATTGTATTGTGAGTGATTCATAATGAGATGATGAGAAAAATAGGAGTGGTTGCTCCAAGGTTTGCTGGTTTTTCCCGGTTAAGGGTTTCCATGGTAAATAAGTGTGTACTATGTGTGAATGTTGTGGTGTAATCTTTGTTTTGCTTAAAAGAATCTGCATGCTTTGCTTCTCTACACAGGTTTAAAACTTACTTGCGGTATCAGAGCTCGATTTATTTGGTTTCAAGGGGACGCTTCTGTTGCTTAGGGTTCAACGTGGTTGATAGATCTTGGGTCTGTGATAAACCTGGGTTCAGTGGGAGCTTTGCAGTCTCGATTTGTGCATTGAAAGAGAATGGCGAGCAGTTCAATAATTGAGATCAAGAAGTTTAACGTCTAGAACTTTGAGCTATGGAAGCTCAAAATGGAGGATCTTCTTGTAGATCGAGATCAGTGGATTGTTGTGGATTTGGGTACACAACCCATTGGAATGTCGAAAGAAGATTGAGAGAAATTAGATAGAAGGGCGAGGAGTACAATTCGACTGTGCTTATTAGACTCTGTGTTATTGAACATATTCGGAGAAGATACTGCGTTAAATATTTGGACGAAAATAGGGAGTTTGTATCAATCAAAATCCCTTGTGAACAAGTTGCTTCTGTAAAAGAAACTATATCACCTCAGAATGGATGATAATGACACAATGACAGAGAATCTAAATGTCTACAATACTCTGGTAAGTCAAATAACCTTTGTTGGCATTACAATGGCTGAAGAAGATAAATGTATTACATTATTGTGTTCTTTGCTAGATTCTTGGGACAATCTAATTGTGGCAATAGGGACTGCTAATCAAGCAACTATAAAATTTGATGAAATAGTATCATCCCTGCTATCAGAAGAGATGAGGCGGAAATCCATGGATACTCATAACATGGATGCCTTGTCTGTGAGAGGTCGCCCCCAGGAGAGAAACAAAAATAAGGGATATGGGGGGAGATCTAAATCTAAGGGTAGATATAAATCCCCAGGAAAATTTATAAGGAAGTGTTGGAAATGCGGTAAAGCTGGGCACTATAAAAATGATTGTAGATCTAAGAATATTGATAAAGGAAAAGGTTCAGAGGATACCTCTACCACAAAGAAAAAGACTTCCTCAGAAGAAGGAGGGGATGTGTACCTAGCGTCTACTGGTAATCCTTCATAACGTGATATATGGTTGATTGACTCAGGTGCATCATGTCATATGACCCCTCACAGGGAGTGGTTCTGTGAATATGAAGAGTACAATGGAGGAGATGTTTTTCTGGGAGATGACTCACCAACCAGTATCATCGGGAGTGGTAAATTCAAGTTGAAACTAAAGGATGGAAGGATTAGAAATATCCCTGGAGTACTACGCATTCCAAATCTAGCAAGAAATTTGATTTTTGTCGAAAAGATGGATATTGCAGGTGTAAAGACTATGTGTGGAGATGGTGGTTACAAAATGGTTCGAGGATAAATGGTATTGATGAGGGTAATTTGGTATGGAACTCTGTACAAACTATTGGCAAGAACCATCATTGGTGAATGTAATAGTTATGTTGTCCCCGAGGGGGGAGATACAGAAGACAGAACCCTGACTGCATCAGGAGCAAAGACAATGCTATGGCATCAAATATTGGGGCATATTGGAGAAAAGGACCTCTGTGCATTACAAGGTAAAAGTATGGTTGAAGGTATGATTGATTGTGCTCTAGATTTTGATTTTTGTGAACATTGCATATATGGAAAATAGAATCGAGTAAGATTTGCATCTGGTGCTACAAGAGCAAAGGAAATTTTAGAGTTAATACACAGTGATGTGTTTGGACCGGTGCATGTTCCATCACTAGGTAGATCTATTTATTATGTTTCATTTATAGATGATTTCTCAAGGAAAACATGGATTTATTTTCTTCGAAAGAAATATGAAGTATTTGCTAAGTTCAAAGAATTTAAGGCTCTTGTAGAGAATCAAACGAAAAAGAAAATAAAGGTGTTGAGGACAACTAATGGTGGAGAGTTCTGTGGGAATGAATTTGAGGAATTTTGTAAGAAGTGCGGTGTAGCAAGGCAAAAGACTACTCCATACACACCTCAACAGAATGGAGTTACTGAAAAGATGAATAGGACGCTGATGGAAAAGGCAAGAAGCATGCTAAGCAATGTCAGGATAGGACAAGAATTCTGGGTAGAGGCAGTGGAGACAGCATGCTACTTGGTAAATCAATCACCCACATCAGCTTTGGTTGACAAAACTCCACAAGAGGCATGGACTGGTAAGAAACCCTATATTAAACATCTAAATTTTTTTGGCTGTGATGCTTATGTACATGTTCCAAAGGAGAAAAGGAGTAAGTTGGACAATAAAGCTGAAAAATGTATCTTTATTGGTTATAAAGATGGTATGAAAGGTTATAAGATTTCGAATCCTGTAACTAAGAAGACTGTCTACAGTCGAGATGTTGTGTTTAGAGAGGTCAAAGAACCTCCTAGACAGGGAGTGACTCAAATGGAGAAGAAACCAGAGAAGATAGAGTTTGAGTTAGAAGATGAAGAATCTGACTCAATGGAAGAAGATGAATTAGAAGAAGAAGAACCTCATACCCCATCTCTGAGGAGATCATCTCGAGAAAGAAGGAAACCAGAAAGGTATTCCCCTCCTGATTTTCGGTCTAGTTTTGCTTTATCAATTACTAATGATGATCCTAGAAATGTGAAGGAAGCTGTTGATTAAGAGGATAGAGATCTATGGAAGAAGGCCATGCTTGAAGAAATGGAAGCTTTGGACAAAAATGAAGCGTGGGATCTAGTTCAGTTACCTGTTGGAAGAAAATCCGTTGGCAGCAAATGGCTATTTAAAAAGAAGTTAAATGCAAAAGGTAAAGTGGAGAAGTACAAAGCCCGCTTGGTAGCAAAGGGATATTCTCAGGTAGAGGGAATTGATTTCGGTGAAATATTTTCCCCAGTTGCAAAATTAATTTCCATCAGATTTCTTCTTTCTATTGCTGCTGCTTTTGATATTGAAGTAGAGCAGATGGATGTGAAGACAGTGTACGCTTACATGGGGATCTAGAAGAACAAATCTACATGAAACAACCAGAAGGGTTCACAGTAAAGGGAAAGAAAGAGCTGGTATGTAAACTAAAGAATTATCTGTATGGTTTAAAGCAATATCCAAGGATGTTGTACCAAAAGTTTGACACATACATACTTGAATTGGGGTTTGTGAGAAGCAAAGTTGATCACTGTGTATACTCCAAACAAGTTGGTGATCACTTCATTAACATAGTATTGTATGTTGATGACATGTTTCTAATTGGAAACAACAAAGATATCATTAAGGAGGTGAAGTCTCAGCTATCCTCCAAATTTGACATGAAGGATCTCGGTGCTGCAAAATTCATACTAGGAATGGAGATTAAAATAGATCGTGCAAACAAGAAGATCTGGTTAAATCAAAGAAAATATGTTGAGACAATACTACAAAGATTTAAAATGAAGGAAAGTAAGCTGGTCAAGGTCCCTATACTTGTCAGTGTAAAGTTATATGTAGATGAGTGTCCCAAGACACAGGAAGATGAAGAAGATATGGAACGAGTTCCATATGCTAGTGCGGTTGGGAGTTTGATGTATGCAATGGTTTGTACCAGACCAGACATTGCTCATGCAGTGGGAGTATTGAGAAGATATATGTCAAAATCAGGGAAGGAGCACTGGACAACTGTAAAGAGGGTCTTCAGATATTTGCGTGGCAATACAGATTATGCAATCTGCTACTAAGGAAGACCTGGATCAGACAGAGTAATAAATGTACATGGATTTGTTGATGCTGACTAGGCTGGAGATCTTGATCATAGAAGATATACAAGTGGGTATGTGTTTACCCTATTTGGAGGATTTATCAGTTGGATGAGCAAGAGACAGGCAGTAGTTGCACTCTCAACTACTGAAGCTGAATATATGGCAGCCACTCATGCAAGCAAATAATCTGTATAGTTGCAAAGATTATGTTCAGGTGTTGGGTTTGTACAGAAAGCTGTAAGGTTAGA
The DNA here is from genome assembly GCA_027924585.1 of Larix kaempferi. NCBI lineage: Eukaryota > Viridiplantae > Streptophyta > Pinopsida > Pinales > Pinaceae > Larix > Larix kaempferi. The sequence continues at coordinate 633,595 of BSBM01000697.1, read as the reverse complement.
TTGTGACAGTCAAAGTGCAATATTCTTGGCAAAGAAACTTGCTTATCATGCTAAGACAAAGCATATTGATGTGCAATATCACTTTGTGAGAGATATGGTCGAAGACCAGAAGCTCCCATTGGAGAAGGTTGACACCTTGAAGAATGTTGCAGACTTATTAAGAAAGTCTGTCAATACAGAGAAGTTCTCTTGGTGTAGAGAATCTATGGGCATTGATGCCTTGAACCTGTGACTTTATGAGCACATGACTCATTGTTAAGCAGAGAAAACAACAAGTGGGAGAATGTTGGGTATGTGTTATATTCTCTGCATGTATGTGAAGGGGAGAGTGCGCCTATCAGCGACGTAGGTGATGATCCCTCTGGTACCTTCACAGAAACAAGTCGTTAGGAAGTGGCTGACAGGACGTTTCCGATATGAAAACGGTTGGTAGGCCATTTTCGTTTGCGAGCGTAGCGAGCAAAATTTTTTGGGGATCACATGCAATTTTGGGGGATTATTCTAAAAATATGTTATTTAATCCCGGTTAAGGGATTGGGGTCTATTGACTAATCTGGGTTAACGGATTAGGGTTTTGGATGCTATAGAATACCTATATTGTATTGTGAGTGATTCATAGTGAGATGATGAGAAAAATAGAAGTGGTGGCTGCAAGGTTTGTTGGTTTTTCCCGGTTAAGGGTTTTCAGGGTAAATCTCTGTGTACTATGTGTGAATGTTGTGGTGTAATCTATGTTTTGCTTAAAATAATCTGTATGCTTTGCTTCTCTACACATGTTTAAAACTTACAATGTTTTCAAAGCATCAAAGAGCTATTGGCAACACAAGTCTCCAAAACCGTAAGCATATTAGATACACTATTATTGTGCTAGACATCTAGTTGCCAGTACAAGTCATTAAACCTATCCACGTCTAGAGGAATACTAGCAACAAAATAATTGTATATTTCTAAAAATTATAAATCAAGTTATTTTTATCATTGGCAAATTCACATTTCCTAGTTTATGAAAACACAACATGACAATGAAAATGAAAAAAAAAACATTTAAAACTATCCAATATCTATATTCAAACAATAAAAATCCATAAAAAAATGACTACTTTGTTAATGCAATAGCAAAAGAACACAATGGCATCCACAATATAAAGAACAACATTGTTAAAAGGCTTACTAGAATTGAACACAAATATATTTGAGAATAATTTATTTTGAAAGAATCAAAGAACTATTATGGATAAATGTTTCAAAATGCCTAAGGACTGCAGAAAAAATAGATTATCGTAGGAAGCATCTAATATCTATAAGATAACAAGACTACCTATATTTGGACAAATGGCAATGGAAAAATTATTTAACAATGGCTGAATTGTTACTTACAAAAAAATTTACAGAGTAAAAGTATAAACACGAGAAGAATGTTGGGTCTCAGTTGTAACCTAGAGGTTTTGGTTCAAACTATGATCTTTACTAAATCAATTGGCTAATTAATCTAATAATGGCAAAATATTGAGTTAAAATGTAAACAAATATTTTTTTTATGTAAATGGAGGTAGTGGCGCATTTATTACCCACCTCCATTGAACATGGGATAAATAGAGAGTTATGAAGAGAAATTGGACATGTTTGGTGTTGAATTTATGTTGTAAACCTTTCTTTGAATTCCTGAGATTTACACTTACATAAGGAAATCCAAGGGAGTGATTTCTGCATCTCCCTTGTTGGTATTTCCTACTTGTTTATCCACTCAAAGTTGTGGAACCTTAGAGCATGGGCAACCTATTCTTTTGGTGTGATGGGCATGTTTTTATGACAAATTTTAATATACCACAATGATAATAGAATTGCAATAATGCTTGGATATGAAGTGAGATCTTTGTAGAATAATCCAACTATCTAGAAAACCAATAATCGATCTACAAGTTATACATAGATCCAGTGATTACTGTCTGATGTGTGGCTCCTTGGAAATCACTAAAGTTGTATTCCAATGATGACACGATATACATGTTCCACTAAGGGTATTTGCAAGAACATGGCACTTGTTTTCAATGGACAAGATAGCTTATAGTGGTTAGACTATGGAATTGCTATTTTTAGTTGTGGATCGAGTGTTGAATGGAGATATGGAGTTGTTGAAGCATGGATTTTCCTTATACCTTATTCCTAAGTTTTTGAGTCTTATCTCTACATGTATGTGCCAAATTTTGATGTGGGAAGTTGCAGAAGGGTTGTTGTGTGTATATAAAGAGAGAGAATCAATGCATAAAGGGTTATGCCTGAGTAATTTTGTGGACTTGAAGACACCCAATGATGTGGGATCAATGATGAGAGATTTTGCTTGCCTATGTATGTTCTAGTTACTTGGGAACCCTAGTCTTATATCTATCAACATAGATCCATCTTAAACCCGAATACCTCTTAGTGCTTGATGGATCTATATTGGTTTTAATTATTCATGAGGAATTTTATAATTACTTTTTATTTTTGGTAACTTATTAGGTAACATGATTTTTTTAATTATTACTTTTTATTTTTTGTAAATTATGATCCGGCATGATTTTTCTTAATTGCTTTTTATTTTTGGGAACATTATGTTACATAATGTAACATGACAACATCTCCCCCATACTGGGTTGTAGAGCGCCTTGCTACTCTTGGTGCAATAATGTCTTAATGATCACTAAGATTTGTTTTCAGAGTGTTGCATGTGGACGAATTGATGAGAGTTGCTATCCAAGAACCATTTGATTTTGTGTTTTTCGAAGATTGTAGTAGTCAACGTTGTGAAGGTATTGATTGGACAAGTAGCAATGTGGCTAGGCCATGTTGAGACAATAGTTACAAAGGATTCATAGAAATTGTTTTCTATGTCCATATGCATATGTACATTATTGTGAAATGGTTAGTTGTAGACCATGGGGAGTTGCCGAAATTGGTTTGGAATCTTTTTGATGTTTACTAATGAGCGAATCTTGTTCCCTAACAATTGCAGAATTTCATTTAATTTTCCTTGTATTTTATCTATGATGCGCCTTAATCATTCATGAAAATATTCCATGATGAAATTTAACATGCTTGGAGGAGTTGTGGATCAACCTTACATGCTAGGATCCTTGTTGTATTTTTCCATTAAGTGGATATTTTTTGTGGTTCCATCATGAAATTGGTGTAGTACACAATTATATTTTTAGAACACCAAGATTTAATGGCGAGATGGATTTAGTTGGGATGATGTAGTTAGTTACAAATCTTGATAGCTTTATTTTTCCTTGGGATGACTATTATTGAGATTAATTACTGGGCTCGATCACCCTAGTGGTTGCGCTATCTTATTGTTGGATTTTTTTTTTATGATTGTGGATAGAAGTTATGAATAATAGTTTTGAGCAAGCGAGTTAGTAATTATGAGTACATCTAGAAATTAGTAGTCATGTAGCTTACTTAATGATGTGAGAAATAGTGGATGTTTTTAGTAAACTAGCACAGAGTTGTGCTTAGGATGTGGATGTGATAATATAGGTGGTTGCAGATGTGATAGATGAGCATTCGAGGATTTTTGTTTGTGGATGTGATAGATGAGCATCTGACATGTTGTTGGAGCATAGGCCGCAGCTATAGTAAAGCTGCAAATTTTGAGGAAAAAGCACAAGTGTCGAAGAGGAAAGTGCTAATTTTGTATAAGCACCAATTTTTGGGCAGGAGCAAATAAGTGCGCAGTACGGTGCCAGATGGACGAGCTCAGCGAAGATCACGGACCGAAAATCACGGAGCTCGCGCGCACACGTCAAAGAATGAATGTGGCCGAGTAGAAAGCTCAGCTACCGCAATAAATGAAGCAACGAAGTAGAGGGCTCAGCTACCCTCATTAAGGCTAAGTACAGAAGTTATGGTTGCTCTAACCAAGGAAGAGCAACGGACCAAGGCATTAAAGGCGAAGGACATGGGGCAATAAACGATGAAGCGGCGCCCATACCCGCAATCTGCGCCGGAAATCACGGAGCCTGCAGGAAGCGGCGACGTGACTGCAAGCGACGCCTACAGTACACCTAGCCATGTACGCGGTTAGGGTTTTTGGGGAATACTGTTGGGAAAGGCCCACAGTTTTGTAAAGGTGCAACCTTCAGGGCCACCTATATATATGTATAATTGATAAGGGAGAAGTTTGGGTTTTAGCTGGTTAGTTAGAAAGTAGATTGGTTGTTTGTAGATTGTTTTCTACCGTGTTGTTAGAAGACAAGAGTAGAACTAGATAGCAGTGAGGCTAATCCATGAGTTGCAGACAGTCTGAGTCGATGTCTGAACTATTGTAACCTCTGTAGAGGAAGAGACTAGATCGAGAGAAGGGCTCCCAGCTGTGTGCGTCGAGTTTCCTGGACAGATCTAAGGCTACAGCTGTGTGCGCAGCATTACTGTATAACTTCCCTTTGAGTTAATATAAGATATACTTCCCGTGGACGTGGTTTCCCGTGGAGGTGAATTCCATAGGTCTTGTTGTTATGTTAAGGTTTGCGTGAATGCATGTCTGTGTTGTTATCTGTGCTTTCATGAACATTGAGTTATCTTCATGAATATGTTAAGTACGTTCTCGAAGCTTCCTTAGACGTTATAATCGTTAAGTACCGAAGAAATCTGTAGAACGCCATCGCTGCGGCGCTTAAGAAGTGTGTGGCTGCGTCGTGGCGCAGGGCCGGAAACGTTACTATATCAGACACCGAGGGTAATCACTTCGGGCGTCGAAGTGGAGATACCGCGCAGCTAGGCTGGTGCGAGTTTCAGCGCTGCCACGCCGAGAGATCTACGGAAGAGCAAGACATTCCGCGCCTAGGATTCCCTGGAGAGGGGAGAGAATTGCAGTCTCCGCATCGCCAAGGTTAAGGAAGCCTGATTCCTTAACCCCCCCATAGCCACTTCGGGTGAGACTTCGGGCTACTGCGCAGCTCGTTGCCGAGAGGGCCAGTGCGCCAAGGGGTGTTTGTTGCTGCGCTTCATTAAAACCCGGGTCTGTCCAAAAAGCAGCCAACACATGTTGTGAGGTTTGTGGATGTGATAGGTAAGCATACGAGAAGTTATGTTTGTGGATGTGATAAGTGAGCATTCAAGGATTTATGAGGAGTTTGTAGATGCTAAGAGTGGGAAGTTGGAGCATGAGGGATCGCTACTACAGGACAACATCCAAGATGATGAAGGACGATGCGATATGGGTTGTTCATGTCTTAGCAGATAGTTGATCAGGTTCAACCCCGTAAACAACCATGATTTCTATTATACTTGGTGGTTTTCCTAGGATAATATCTGAGGTATTCTAGTAAGATGGGTTGATGGCCATACAAATATCCATGGTACATGTTTTCGACATGAGGACGTCACGATAGGTTTTGAGGATGAGTTTGTTACCGGTTTGAGGAGGTTGTGATAAACTAAGGAGGATGCACAAGAGTGAAGAGGTTGTGCAAATTTTTGAGGAGGATGCAACAGAGTGAGCATCATAATGATGAGGTAGAGGAAAGGTAAGATAGTTGGGTAGTTGCATGCATATGTGATTCCATATGTTCTTGGTAATTGTGAGTTAACTCAAGCACGAGTCAATGAATACTTTTGGGGGCATGTTGGGTCTCAGTTGCAACCAAGAGGTTTTGGTTCAAACCATGGTATTGAGTAAATAAATTGGGTAATTGAATTTAATAATGGAAAAATATTGGCTTAAAATGTAAAAAGTGATTTTTTTGATGTAAATGGAGATAGTGGAGCATTTATTGCGCACCTCCATCAAGCATGGGGTAAATAGATGGGTTTGAGGATTCATTGGGCATGTTTGGGGTTGATTAAAACTATATTGTAAACTCCTCTCTAAGTTCCTGAGATTTGTAGGTGGATAAGGAAATCCAAGTGAGTGATTTCCATAAATCCCTTTCCCACCATGGGCAAGAGAGGCTTATGTAAGCAGTAATTCATTTCATGAATAAAGAAGATCTAAGTTAGATTTATCTCTGCTATGTGTTATTTGCTGTTATGTAATAGTTTGTAATTTTGGAATACCTTATTCAGTTGCAGAAATGTTCCTTTTTGCATTTTATGGTTAAGTAAGTTAAGGTTTTATCTAATAAAACAATGACCATTAGAATATAAAAAGGAACAACAAATAACCATGTGAAGTAACTTGTGCATAAAATCACAAATGTAGAGATTGGCATGCAAATTTAGTAACTCCAATAGTCTAGAAATTCATCTCCACATTTCAGTGAGAAAAATATCCTCAACACCAAAGGCACTAATATGTTCACACTAGCATGCCTAGAGAAAGGAATTTTCTAATTTTTGGCCATATGGGAAAACCAACAAAAAGACTTTTATCAATCACCGAAGAAGGATCCCAACAAGAATGAAAAAAATTATATAGAAGGTTAGGAGGCAATTCCAATTAGGGAATCCAAAGATTAGTTCATATTTTGAAGAGCCCATTCAGAATAATCACCTTCAAAAAAAAATCCATTAGCTAAAACTTTTCAAGAGAGCAACAAAAGAGCTATAGTAGCCTTAAACTAATATCTTAGTGGTGCCCAGAGATACTTTGAATCCATGCAATTAAAACATGTGACTCTCTATGTCCATAACTAAGATGAGCAATTGCATTACTTCCAAATACACAATCCAACATGCCAACATCAAATTTTGTGCAAGAATGAGCTAGGGATGAGGGTATACACAATAATCCCAACCATATCATGGATTTTTTTAGAGTGGGATATAGTTTGAAAATTTATTTCACTAGGAAAATAGACGATTTGATTGAGTTCATGGCTAACAATATGCATAATATCTACTAGAACAAGATGATCAAGAGAAAATTGAAAGAAATTGGTTAGGGTAAGTCACACACTAAAACTAGAACTAAAACCTTCGTGCATATAAATCAATCATTGTATGATATCTACCATGAAACCAAAAAGAGACCCAAGCAAAATGATGATAATGATGTACACAAAAGTGGGTGATAGTAAGAGTAGTTACAAGAGTATTCTATTGTAGTAGAATTTCTTGCCATCAATGAGATATGAGCACAGCGCAAAAATCTCTTGTAAATAGAGATTCCAAGTTAGATTCCAAGTTTCCAAAAAGTAGAATAGTTGGAGAGTCTATGCATATTGAAGAATGAAAGAACATTGCTTATTGTGAATGGGCTAAAAAGACAATATCTATATTGTTTTATGGTTAACCCATAAAGCCCATTGATCGACATTCCCAACATGGTGAAATTTTGAAAGCAATAGTGAAGTCATAGAGAGGATGGAATTAGGTTGGGAGGCCAACTGCTCATACTCGGGATTAAAGCATAAGGCACATTTTTGAACCCATCCACCCCTCGTTTAATAATATATTGGAAATGCAACATGAGTAAAAGTGTTATAGTTTTATGAAATTGATACTTAATAATGAAATACAACCACCCATTAAAGAGCCTCCACTTGATAGGAAATGGGTTAACAAATGGAACACATGTAGAAATTAAAGGGAAAATTAGGTGGCAAAGGGATAAAGATTGAAATTTCCTAGCACATAACAACAACACTAATGTAATCAAACCAAATGAAAATGATATACAATTAACTACAAACATGATCTTGAAGGTGATGAATTTGAGGACATGAGTTTACATCCATGCAATCATGTAAAGGATAGTCATGCAAAGTGAATCTGAGGAGAAACTAAACCAAAGTTTTAAGAAATTAACGGGTCCATATCTATGAAAAAAATAGTAATTTAATCAAATTGTATGAGATATTATACATTTTCCATTCCATACATGTGTCTAAAATAGCAATCATTTCCCTAAAATAACTAGGTCCATAAGAAAATTTACATGTTTTGTACATAATGTTTCAAATCATAATATAATTATGTAGATATGTTCATGCATCACCTAACACTAACCTACATCAAAATTCATTGAACTAGACTACAAAAGCAAGCGTCAATTCTCAATCCATTCAGAAACAATATGACCAAGTTTGTAGTAAAAGATGGTAAAGGATAAAGGTAACATAAGCATTTGAAATCCTATATTTTTCTTTATCATATCCATAATAGAGAGTTGTTAATGGTGGCAATAACATAGAGAGGTGTAAAATGTCACCATACATGAAAATGATTTCATATATTAAACTATTGGCTCAAAAAAGAACTAAAGAAAGGAAATGCTTGCCATAATCAGTCCTATAATATGAATACATGCTAGAAAGAAACTCTTTAAACAGTCTACAAGCAAAACTACTTTTAACAATGTACAAGATTGCATTCTAAGAAACAACACTTTTCTGATATAGATGGTTGACCAAATTCAACCATATTATGGGAAATAATATTAAACTATATGTGCAAGCCAAAATGAGAGTTATCTTGCTTATGAAACTTTGCCATATATGACCATAAAAAAGTCACAAGAAGTAGGATATGAATGAAATGATAAAGACGAGTGATTGCGGGTCACACAATATGTATTCAAGAGGCTAGGGTAAACTAAGAGGAATATATCTAGATTCCAATAGCACTTTGTTAACAATCATATGGTGAAATGATAGTGCTAGGTAGATGTCATAGTGAGGGTTAAATCCATATGCACCAATTTCCAAATGCAATGTATTGAAAAGAAGTCAATGGCATTGCATTACAAAGCAAAGATAAAACCATACAATGACTAAGGGTATGTGGAATAAATTGAGGGTGTTCATAGAGGAGGAAAACACTATGTCCATGCATAGGTCAAATATATTCTTTAGAAGTTGGTTAAGATCCAAGACCCATTTTTTTAGGCCACTTGGTTTTCTTAAAAATAATTATTTGGTGTGCCCTAATATATATCTTGTGAAGGTTGACATATATAAAAAAATTGAGGAAAACAATAGGTATATTTATCATGTTTCTCTTATTAAAGACTTATGACACCCATTTACATTGCTAATATGTTTATAAGTACCTACCAAAAGCTTGCACACTAAAACAAATTATCAGTCAAATGGAAATTTTAGGAGGGACATAGAAATGATGTGCTATAATATATAGTAGTTGTTCTTATCTAATTCCATAGGGAATTTTAAAATATTACAAAAAATTATTTCACAACCTAAAATAAAGAAGCACTTCATCTTTTAGTGTTCCACCTCTTATGAGATTAGAGGTTGATTTTAGTATCTTTTCAAGGAGTCTCAAAACTCTTTGTCCACCTTTTTCCAGTTTCTAGACTAGAGATGCATGGGCTTAAATATGATATAAATATGATAGAGGCCCTCAATTTTATATATCACTCACTCCAATCACCATCATCTAGAGGAAATGACTCCAAGTTAATTACTTCTTTATTTGATGTGCTCTTGATAGATAGAGGCATCAAGAGGTAGAAATACATCAACACTACAATAAGTTTTAGTTCCATGAGACATTGTGAGGCCATTCATGTTCCACTAGTGAGGCCCTTACATGGGTTCCAACTCAAATATTGGTATAGCTCACATGGAACCAACAGACATGAGACTTCCTCAAGATCTTGACACGAGGCTACATCATCTAGGTAACAAGACATATCTCATACTAGATGTCATATCTCTTCCAAATCCTTTGATTAGTCATGTATAATTAGCTTCTTCTCTTTGGCCTTAGATATTAAGAAAAAGAGCATCAAGGGTTGTTGATCATCACTCCTTAGGTGAGACATCATCCCCCCTCCCTTAATGGAGTGTTTTTTATTGGGTTCTCAAAAGTACTTGCATTCAAGCTCCAAACTATATTGATCACTTTGAACCAGAAGCCCATATTTGCATTAACTAAGCTCTTATGTAATGTAGATGTGTTTACAACTACAAATGTACACAACCACCATGATTGAGATGCTAAGTAGAAAAGGGATTAAGCCTCATAGTTTTATGGCAGTTGAATGAACAATGCAATGGATGCAACCAAATGTTAGGTGATAGCCAATATTAAACCAAGTCAAATTGTAACAAAGGAAGTTGTTGAGTAGAAATTCCTCACCCATAAGTAATGTTGATAATTGAAATGCCAATTTATTTTAGACTACATACTAAAATATAATATAATACTTTTAAAAAATACTAGTTATAATGAACTACTAGGTCTATATTTTGAAAGTGCATACTACAAAAGAATACATGGTTGACTGCTTTTCATTTCAAGGTGCATAAATGTTGGGCCTTAAAGGGAGGACACACCATATTTGAGACATAAACTACCTCTTAAAAATCCACCAAAATATGTATTAAGAATGCTCTCTTTATCGAGATTGATCGACTTTAATAGCCATACTTGGAGCCTGAGGTCGAGTCGAGTCAACATGATGAGATCCCAATTACAACATGATCGAGTAGTTTTTGCTTCTTCCCCAACCTGTTATACATAAATAGACTTGGGTTTAAAAAATACCAGTTATAATGAATTACTATTGAATCGCGAGGTGGGAAGGAGTAATGTTATAACACATTTCAATGTTTAAAGCCACACATTAGAATTCCAAAATTCAAAATGTAAATGTGATTTTATATATCTATCAAATAAATGAAAATTGGCTTTGTCACATGGGCTGGATCTCTTAATGGCCTCCATCTTGGCCATTAACTTAGTTTATTATTAGGATCACTTGAACTTGGCTATTAACTTAGTTTTAGCATGCATATTACAGCAGCCATCGAACTCCTGTAGATGACGTATGTTTCTATGGCTCTATTTTTCCAAACCTTCGCTAAAACAATGAAGAAACCTAGGAATGCACCACAATGTCTTGTGCAAAGCTGGGAAAGAGATAACATTGTGTAAATATTTGAGATAACTGAGAACTTAATTTATTTCGACCGTTTTGTTTTGGGTTTTCATCATTTTTTTATGTTTTTATTTTGGATTTTTAGCGAAGAACAAATACGTTACAAGGAGACAAGTGCCAAATGTGACCAAGCGGTTCCACCAAGAGCATGGCAAATTGATCGGTCCCCATTTCTAGGCATGTGGAAAATCACCAGACCGCCACTTGCCGGATGCTTCTCCACATGGATAATCGCGATAGTGCTCTATGGCATCTCTCCCGAGCTACAATGTATCTTGTCCTGCACGGGCTTCCATCGCTGTGGGCAATAATTTCTTTTAAAATTTGATTTAAATGGTTAAAATCGCAATTTTGAGGTGGTTGGATTTGCATAATCAAAGTGTTCTCTGATCCTAAATTAATGGAAGTCCAAAAAAATGCAAATCTATCTAGAAATTAGACAACTCCAAAATGAGTTGTCAAAATTCACTGAAGCTCAGAATGAATTTGATATCACCTCTCTCATTAGCAGTGCCCTCTTCACTACAATATTATCATTTTTTCCTTATTGTTAGTCTCTGTTGAGAGAAAGCTAGAGCTATGGGCTATAACGCACAGATTATAGACGTCAGCGGGCCCAATCTTAAACCAAGGTAGCTGTGCTGGTAGTTGAGTGCTTCTTGCTCAACAAACAGTGGCATATTTTCCATGTGTGTGTTAGCTTGGCAATAAACTAGGAAGCTTTCCCATTTATGGTTCAGTGCAACCAAAAACCACAGGGGCATGTCATCTCATCCTGAAGGCTTCCCAATCCAAAACATCGAGTTGAGTCGCTCCACCGGAAGAGAGCAAGCGATATAGAGCTGCAAATTCTTAACGTATTAGCAAGCTCGACTATGAGATAGACTTGACCCAAAGGGGAGGTTGCAAGGTACCAAGCCATTTAGCCAGCCTAGCGGGGATAGCTCCACCCAATCATTTGACCATAAGCTTATCTAAGCTGGGCGTACCGATTCACGGACACTTCATCCATGTTGCGGAAGCATGTTATTATACCAATGGGCCTTTTCCAAAACAATTAAAATATGATGATTTTTGAAAAATAATTAGGCACTTAGTTGGTTTATTTTTAACCTAATTAGCTTTCTTTATTAATTGTACTGAGTGAAACAAGGTGCTTTACAGTTCAGTATGGGGGAGATCTTCTAACGTCATGTACCGTTAGATCTAATAAAACATAAAAATGTAACGTTACATTTAATAAAACTTAAAAGAAGCAAGTAAAGTAAAGTAAAAAGAAGCAAGTAAAGTAAAGTAAAGTAAAAAGAAGTAACGTAAAGTAAAGTAAGTATGGGGAGATGTTGTAACTTTTGTGATGTAATGTTTGTTACTAGCAAAATAATTAAAAAAATTCATGTCCACTCATAAAAAAAATTATGGAAAGTATTTAAAAAAAATCCACTTTGGTATGCATGAAATAAAATATTATGAAAAGTAATTAAAAAATAGATGTTCGTTTATAAAATAAAAACTTAAACAAGATCTATCAATCAAGAGAGATCAAATTTTTTGAGTTTAAATTTAAAAAAAAATACACCTCCAAAAATTAGATCCCTCTCCATGCTTGTGTAATAGAAATAGAGTATAATGGCTACGTAATAAACAGAGCTAAAACCTATGAAAGCAGGACTATGGAGCATACCTTCCCACAGATCCTTTTGCTCTTCCTATAGCCTTTCCTCAAAAAGAGGTGACCTTTGGAAAAGAATAAAGTATTCCTGAACCGATGTTGCCTACTTTCTTGGCTTAGTGGCTCAATTAGTAACCAACCCCTCTTCCGCAGCTGTATGCTTTTGATGAATTTCTAGATGCTAGCGGTCTCTAGCTTGAAGCTTAACCCCATTATCATTCTCAATTTTTATGATTTGGGAAGCCAATAAAAATGATCGGCAGGATTCACAGTTTCTTGGCTTCTTTTAAATCAAAGAGGAATCTATAAGGTCGATGGCCTTTGCCCATATAGCTTTGTCCCTGTTTGTAAGGTTGGTGGCCTCTCTTCTCATAACCTTGTCCCCATTTCTAAAATTATTTGTATTCGAAACTAAGCAGATGCACACGCGTCTTTTACTTCTCTCGATCACAACCATGCAGCTGGCTTGCACTGCCTCCATAAAATATTTGAAACGACCATTGCTTTCAGTCCTCTCCACTAGCTTCACCTCTGTGCGTCAGATGTCCACTCAGCTTTTTCCTCTCGCCGTTGGATCTAATCTGATTATATGGCTGTTTTGCACGGATTACATTAAATAATTGTTCTGTCACTTCTTTTGTTCACTCTCATCCAGATACCTACTCTTTACTTCATCACAATCATGTAATTGGCCTTCACTGCATTGGAGAAATAAATGATATAAACATAATAAATGAAACGAACATTGTTACTTTGGCCGTTACTTCTGGACGCTTTGGTTGATTTTGGTTTAGGTATTTTGTGGCTGTGTTTTACTGGCTCTTCGGCGACTTGTTGGTGGATAGTCCATTACTGTTTCTCCATATTTGTCCTTTTGGTTTCTCACTTTGGGGTTGCTCACTGTGTTTTTTCTCGGGAGGTTCAGTTTGAGTGGTGGCTGACACTTTATTGTAACCAGGGTAGGAATTTGGAAAAAAATTTACCTGTCAAAAGTGATGGTTTTTACATAATATACAAACGTTTTTACAATTTCTTTGTTTTTTATGACCGGAAATATAAAATTTAGACCGTATTTGACCGGCAAAATGGCCAACCCTGATTATAACCATTTTATACTTCTAATTTAAAGTATAGCTATTTTTAGTGTGAACAAAAATGAAATAAGTATTGTTTGATTTTTTCATTGTTTGAATTATATTTTTATTGTAAAAATATAATTTAAAAAAAAAACAAGTAAAGTTAATTATACAATTTCAATGATATAGATCTCCAATTTTAATAATTTTAACTAGATTTCAACCAAAAAAACATAACTTAGGCCTATACTTAATATTAATCTTAAGTCTTACATATTATAAAGTTTAAGAAAAAATTAAAATATTTTATTAATCTTAATTTAAACTTTATAAAATATTTTATAAATAATAAGTTAAAATATTTAATAAATATTAATTTAAAATATTTTATAAATCTTAATATTAATCTTTTTGTCCATTGAAACTTTTGTCGGTCGTTGGATTCGAGACTAAACAGATGCACACTCGTCGTTTACTTCTCTCTATCACAATCATGCAGCTATGCAGCTGGCTGGCACCTCCTCCTTAAGAGATTTGAAACGACCATTGCTTTCAGTCCTATCCACTCGCTTTACCTCTGTCCGTCAGATGTCCACTCAGCTTTTTCGTCTCGCAGTAGGATGTAATTTGTCGAATCGCAGTATTCGAGACTAAACAGATGCAGCTGGCTTGCACTGCCTCCATAAAAGATTTGAAACGACCATTGCTTTCAATGCTCTTCACTTGCTTCACCTCTGTCCGTGAGATGTCCACTCAGCTTTTTAGTCTTGCAGGCCCAGTGTCACTTCTCTATATCAATGCATAAATCTACTTCTACATGGTTCGTGGTCCTAGCTACATGTCATTATTTGTAGTTGTATGTCATTGAGTGTTGTTTAGACTTGTCATGAGTATGTGACATTCATGCAAGAAATGAAGTATTGTAGAAGAGGACTCATCAAACAGGCCATTTGAATTTCATTTTGATGAAAAACTAATGGACAATGGTAACCATCTTCACATAGGTAGTAGGCACAAAATTTCAGTTTCCTTTTGAGCTTAGTAGTAGACCAGTAGTGGTTCTCTATTGTAGAGTAATCTTGGTAACCAGTGCCTTGTAGTAGTTAGTCATCGATAGCCATCTTGCACAACTTAACAATGAGTAAGTGAATGACTAATCAAATTATATCGCATAAGAATTTCAATATAGAAATTGAAATTTATCTGGATTGTGAGTAATTTCAAATGTTGCCCTTCTTTTGAAATATTGATACAAATTATATCATTCATAATTAGAAAAATAAAAATCATGATTTTAAAATCAGATTTTAAATTTTCTTTGAAGAGCAATTTTAACTTTACGAACAGAGGAACTAAAACCCTTTGGATGAGCTGAGAGGGGTTAAAATTTGAACAGTGTTTACAAGTTTATCATTCGAGTTGCCTTTTGAGTTTGACCTACCACCATAGAAACATGACTAAGTGAGTGAAAATTCCATGCCAATTTAACTTGCATTCAATTTTTTCATTAAAAACTTTTAAGGTAAAAAACCATTAAAATGGTAATGCCTTATCATGTTATTCGTAGATTTTGATCCAGCCATCTTTTCCACCCTTCTTCCCCTTCCACGTAGTTTGGTCAAGTCAAGACAATCCATCCTCTGTTCCACTTCCCCGTTCATTTTGCTCTTTTGTCTGCTCTCGTCTGCACATTGCTCTTAACTTCTCTTTGCAATTATTTTGTTTCGCTGCCAAATTCACCTATTTCTTCATCTTCGTCTTTAGGATCTCTCGGCTTGCGCCTGGGAAAATGAGCCACTCCCTCCTCATGGTGGTTCTCCTCGTTACCTGTGTTCTTTCTGCCCTCCCCTCCTCCATCATCCGAGTTAAAGCATCTGACCATTTTCCATCTTATGAAGACTGCGCTCCTCGCACTTGTGGCAATACCACCATCCGATATCCCTTCGGAACATGTGGCCTTCTAAGTGCTTCTTGTGATGCCAGTCAGACCATTCTATTTCTTTCTAATTCCATTTCCATGGCTTGGAGGGTAGTAGGAGATATCACAAATTCCTCTTACTCTACCCGAACCCTTCGAATCACCCCATATTATACTGTACTGGGTTACTCATATAATATGTACGATTGGTTGCTTAGAGGTGTATTCTTCAATCTTTCAGATGCAGACATGGTCGGAAGAATTGTTAACTGTAGACACAAATCAGCGGACATACTCGAGGACAATAACGTCAAGAGGGTCGATTGCACAAATAGCATGTTCAGCTATTGTTTCTTTTACCCCGGGGAGAGCTTCCAGTTTCCAAGTTGCTATAGCGATACTGTCATCGTTCCAAGAAATAAAAGCTACGACATTACCGCCGATAAGGGTTTTCAACAACTCCTCCAAATAGGATTCCAAATTACATGGTCCATACCCATACCGGACAGATCATGTGAGTCTTGTTATACCAGTGGAGGAAGATGTTACTCTGATGTAACAAAAAATTACTTAAATGTAACCACATATTGCATTTGCCCTAATGATGACGTCGACGTAGATCAATGCAATAATGGTGAGAATCTCCATTTTCTGCTTCGCTTAGCTATATCGATCTACGTTACGTTATTTTATGTTCTCTATCTAGCTCACGTTATTTTACTCAGCAGTTTCTGTTTCGTTTCCGTGAAGGATAGTGATACACTATGGGAAGAGGTTATCCCCAAAAGATATGGCAAGTAGTTTATCTGTAAAAGATAGGGCAGGTATATTGCTAGTCTTTAAAACCGATCCATTCTTTAAGCCTGCTTACCTTTTATAATCTAATTACCATTTTCGACTTTATTTCCAGGGATATATTTTGCAATTGCAATCTGTGCTGTGTTTAGCATAGTTATGGTTTCTTGCATAATAGTTCGTCGTCAAGGTAGTTGTTGTCAGAGGAGTTCCAGTGAGGAGCAGCAGAGCATTAGAGCTTTCATGGACCCTGTTGATTCTAGACCTCTCTCCGTTGAAAATTTCTTAAATTATTATTCCTCACAAGCACCGACTAGATATTCTTATAATCAGATTATAAATTACACAAACAATTTGTCACACAAGGTTGGCAAAGGAGGTTTTGGAACCGTTTATAAAGGAAAACTTCCCAATGGATGTCTAATAGCTGTCAAGGTTTTGGATGAATCGAAACAGAGTGAGCAACAATTCATTGCAGAAGTGGCTACAGTGGGCACGACTTGTCACATTAACCTGGTGCGCCTATTGGGTTATTGTTCCCAGGGGTCCAAAAGAGCTTTGATTTATGAATACATGACTAATAGTTCTCTGGACAAGTATATCTATGGAGACCATAAGGACGAGTTGGATTGGAAACAGTTGTATTCAATTGCCGTTGGTACAGCTCGGGGAATTGCATACCTACATGAAGACTGTAGAAATCGCATCATACATTGTGATATAAAGCCCCACAATGTTCTCCTTGATGATAATTTTTTGCCCAAAGTTGCAGATTTTGGTCTGGCAAAAATATCAGGTAGAGAGGAAAGTCACGTCTCCGTTGCTAATAGAGGAACACTGGGTTACGCTGCTCCAGAGATGTGGTCAAGGATGTACGGACCTGTCACTGATAGATCTGATGTGTATGGCTATGGTATGTTAGTTATGGAGATGGTGGGAGGAAGGAAGAACATCGATTTTGACCATCTAGAAAGCTCATCAAGCAAATTCTTCTATGCAGAGTGGGCTTTTAAGCAAGTGGTGAACGGTGAGTTTGGAAATCTAAGAAAAGGAAACATGTCAGAGGAAGACCAAGGCATAGCCAAAAAGTTAAGTTTAGTTGGACTCTGGTGCATTCAGTTCATTGCCTCTCGTCGTCCATCGATGAGCAAAGTCGTTCAAATGTTAAAAGGAGAAATTGACATTGTCACTCCTCCATTCCCATTTCCTGTGGACACACCTCTGCAGCCATCTTCTTCTAACCAATCTTCTTCGACTCATGCTTTGGAAATTAAGATGACAATCCCCACCAGTAGTCAGATTGGTGAAACCTCCAGGTAATTGGGTATACAACATAGCATAGCGAAGTTTTCAAATGATTCCATTTAGCAAGGTACTGCTTTTTATATAGGGTGTTTGTTTATTAGCTTCAAACAAATTCAAGAATGTGTGTACAAGAAATATTAGCTGTAATGTTTTATTGTTTCTCAATATTTTAGAGACCCGAATGCTTCATTAGTTTTTAATAACACCTAAATCAAACTATCTAGTACACCAGTTGCGTATTTAATTAACTCAAAATTATCTACTACACCTGTTCGCATATTTAATAAACTTCCAGTAACAAGTCAATCAAAACAGTGGAGGGTGAGATACCACTAATACAGGCACCTTATAATATTACTCTTATAGTTCTAGTATCTGCGAGACTAGTAAGAAAGGTATTACCTGCTTTCATGATAAATGCGTCAGGCATTCTCATGAGGGAGCTACATAGATAAGCATTATCCAGCACCTCCTTGTCCAGCATACCCTACAGCTTGTCCAACATACCCTACAGTAGTGATGGTAAGGGAGTCAGCAGCAAGACCAGCAGCTTAAGACCCAGCAGCTGAGGTAGCTAGCACAAAGGGATAGGCGCACGCTTAATCGTAACCTATTCTAGTGATCTCATTTCAAAATGTATTTAGCAAAAACATGCATAAAGTTTATTTCCAAGCTCTTCTCATTGTATCTAAACCTGCAAAATAAGTCTGCAAAAAGTTTATATCCATCATATTTGTTTGCAAGTTTTTGTCAAGATATAAACAATTATCTTACGTACAAGTTCCTATGAAATCAGAACTTCATTTTGATTTGCCCAACTTAAATTATTATTAAATCGAAACTTCATTTTGATTTTCTCAACTTTCAATTTATCTTTGAGAAAACCAAGAACAATTCTAACTATGATAATTCATTCACATCTATCTTTACATCAATTTAACTTTTTGTGTGAGTTGTTGCTATTTTCTTTCACATTAAAATTCCATTATCTAAGTTGTTCTACATCATCAAATAACACAAACTTCCTTCTTTTTAGGTAAGGGTCATTTTGTGAAGCAGACCATATCAACAATGAAACTCTCCCCTCCTTAGAGTATTGATCATAGAAGATTATGTGAATCAATTTAACTTTTACAAGCATCATATAGTAGTAGCATCTGTAGTTAAATACCTTACATTTATATATAATAGAAAACCCATATGTCAATTGGAGATATCAACGGAGCTATCATCACCAAAGCCTGCGGCAAAGCCCGTAGCACCTCTTTGTGAAGATACATGGATATAGAGCGTTTTACTCTCAAAGTTATGACATCTAGGGGCATTTCAATATAAATCCGTACAAAAGATCCAGCAGTAGTCCATCTAGCACAAGTAACTCAGACAGAATAAAACAGTAGCAAAGAGAAGAGCTAGAGCGTAGGCAAAGGCATAAGTACAGGCAGTAAAGCATAGGTGGTCTACCCAGCAGCAATAGGCTATTAGTAAAACTATTTAATCCCTTTCCTTTCTTATGTGTATCTAGATTGGTATTAGTCAAATTCATATCACTGAACATGGATATAACTTTTAGCCTTAGTTTTAGCATTTTAAGTTTATACCAATTTATATCAACGAGACAATGAACATACCTTGAGCATTAACTTGAGTCAGAAGGTATTAAGAATATGGCATAAGAGTTTCACAAATTTAATGTTGTTTAAATTTTTCTATTGGATTTATGTTTAATAAATCTTCTATACACCTATAGAAAATCTTTTGTACACCTATAGAATCCAATTATGAGGGAAATTGTTCATCTACATATGCCAAAACTATATAGTTTTGTTTTCCAGCTTGATTTTATATTCCAATATTCCATATTGGAATGTATCATTTTCTAAAATATCAATTTAGAGTATTTTATTATTTAATAATTTTAAATGTACAATATATTTGTATATATTCTTAATTGTATAAGATTAAATTCATTGGATTATTAACTATCGATGGAAGACTCAACCAGATTGAATTCTCTGGGTTATGTTGATTTTAGATAGAAGGCTCCACACATGTTGTAGTTAGGAAATATGATCAAGACAAAAAACTAAATCTTATGATGCCTCTATATTATGGTGCAGGTTAAGCTTTCGTCAAAAGACTCCTTCTTGTGAGTGGAACTCTCAAAAGGAAATTAGGCCCAAGAACTCTGGAAAGGCCAACTCAATCTAATGGAATGTTGAATTGGGAATTCAGGCCCAAGAACTTTGGAAAGGCCAACTCAATCTAATGGAATGTTGAATTGGGAATCAGGCCTTGTTCATTTTGTAGTAGTTGTTTTTGTTAGTCTTAAAGTTGTTATAAAATTTGATATCTTAAAAGAAATTATATATATTGTTATTAGTGGAACATTGGATTGTTAATTTGACGTTGTTTATTTTGTATTATTTTTTTTGTTAGTCTTAAAGTTGTTATAAAAAATTGATATCTTAAAAGAAATTATATATATATATAAAAGCTTGTTTTAAACATGTTATGTTATCAGAGTATTTATAATGAATAAAGAAAAATATTGATAAATGGAATAGTTTAAGGAAATAATTGTGGTTTATTTGTTAGTCTTAAAGTTGTTATAAAAAAATGATATCTTAAAAGAAATTATATATACATATAAAAGCTTGTTTTAAACATGTTATGTTATCAGAGTATTTATAATGAATAAAGAAAAATATTGATAAATGGAATAGTTTAAGGAAATAATTGTGGTTTATTTGAAAAGAAGTATTATATTAAGAATATGTTATTTTTATAAAGACAATTATAAGTGATATGATAACATAAGAAATAATTTTAATTATGTATATATTAAAGTGATTACCTTTTAGTTTTAAGCAGTTCTTTCTTAAAGTTTTATAGACCAATTTAGTCTCAATGAACTTTAACCATTATCGTCGTCATATTTATAGTAGTTAAATATGATTTTGCACTTTCTTTATGTTAAATATTATAGCTTTAATGACAATAGGTTAGAAGTCTTCTCATGTCGAAGGAAGGAGAAACATAATGTTAGAAGAAGAGAAATGAAGGCATATATCTGTCACACTTTCATTTATCAAGTTGTGGAATTCTATTGTTTATTGTTATTTTCATGTTATGATATGTTTAAATTGGAAAGACTTTCCCAAAAATAAAGATGTAAAAAAAAAAAATTATGTTTCATAAGTTATCAAAAATAAAAAATAAAAATAATTAAAAAAAAATCATGTTGACTTGTAAGTCATAAAAAATAAAAAGTAATTAAAACAATTCATGTTGCCTTATAAAATAAAAGATTTCAAATCAACATAGATCTATCTTAAACCTATATTTATCAAAGGAGGGATCAAATTTCTTGAGTTGTAAATTTTTTCTTAAAATGTAAAAAAATTAAGATAAACAAAATTACACAAGAAATTGGATATACCTCAATGTTTGATAGATCTAGATTAAAAATTGATCTATACTAATTAGTTAATTATATTGAAATCCTAAATTCTATGGATTATGTTTATTTTTATATTATTTAATTAATTATATTAAAATCTTGAATTCTATAAATTATTTTTATTTTTATGTTATAAATTGGAAAAAATTGAATAATTAACTATATTGAACTCTTTTATTTCATCAGAAGTGTATGCAATCCAAAGGCATTTACACTATAATATATATGTAATAAAAATGTAAATATGCATGAACATGATGGACATTATTTTCTAGTTGTTAGAGATTCAACTCGATTCTTTATGAGAGATATAAAAT
Organism: Larix kaempferi; assembly: GCA_027924585.1. NCBI lineage: Eukaryota > Viridiplantae > Streptophyta > Pinopsida > Pinales > Pinaceae > Larix > Larix kaempferi. The sequence goes on along the minus strand of BSBM01000697.1, from coordinate 612,227 downwards.
AAGAAAATTTTAATTAAAATCAGATCATCATTATATACAAAATTTTAATTTTAATTTATATTTATCATAATAAATTTATTAAATAAATATTTTAAATATTATAAAATTAAAAATACAAAAATATTAATAAAAATAAAATAAAATGAAAGTATAAATATATTCTCTCTCACATTTTGATCAATGATCTTGTACAATAGGTGTACCCTCATCTTCCCAAGTAGAATAATTTAGTGTAATTTATTAAAAATGTTATTTGTGATTATGTAATACAATATATAATAATATGTTTAACATTATTAATATATATAGAGAGAGAGAACATCTATATTAAGAATGATTATTTCATTAAATTTAGAATAATTCAAATAAAAATTTAGATTAAAAATTTTGAATTTTATGTTTGAAAGTGTAAATATTGGTTAAATTGAATTTTTAAAGTGTCAATTTCAATTCCAAGTATGAATTTTGATTAAAAAAGTGTGTATCTCATTGCTACAATGTATATTTGGATTTCAATATTTCAAATTTATTTTCTCCTATATGAATAAATTTAAATTGTAGAATAATATACTACATTTTAATTTTGTTTGTGCATGCATATCACTATGACATGCATTGATAATCATATCAAGATTAAAAGGATGTAGCAAAATTAATACAATTGTTGGAAATCATCACTTTTCATAAATATTTGAGGTAGCATACAATAAGATTCCATATCAACAAAATAACAACTATGAGTTTTACCAACTTTCTCACCTTAAATGCAAAAACTATAACTTGTTTAATGTGCCATCTTTATTCACAATTCCTACATGTCCGACCAAGAGAGAAGAGAGCAATTGATCTTCAATATCATTAATAAAAAATAGTTAGTAATTACAATTGGATACTAATTGTGAAATTTAGTTCACACCAAGATCTTATAAAAAATTTCATACTCACAAGTTATTTCTCACAACTAGCCAAGAACACTGAAAAACAATCAAGTATGATGCAAACAAAATTACTCTCATGAATAATAATACATTAGCCACCCTTGGAAAATAATAGGCTGCAAATATATAACATTACATCAGAGATTCGAAAGAAAAAGGTTTCCATTCGAATCCTCACAAAAGCAGGCTTGCTAAAAATATGCAAAACCCCCTAGGTGGAAAGTGTGCTTTCCAAGTCACTTCTAAGGCTCACGAATTTATGAATTAGTGATCAGATGGTGATGTATGATGGAAAAGAATGCTAAATCCAAAATTTGAAAGGATGAAACATCGTGGAGGTTGAGTTGCACAAAAAACAGTTTAGACTAGTCAACTAGCTTCCACCTTTCACCAAAAAGTGGTAAAAAACAGTAAAAAGTAGTAAGGCACCGTTCTATTCTAGGATTGGATAAGATCATCCAGAATCCAAGGAAATCTTATCCATATTCTTCAGAAATGCGCCCAGGTGAGTCTAGGATGCTCGTGGTCCACACAATGAAGACTTATGGTCCACATAATGTATAATTTAGCCAACTACATAGTCTAGCACCTAGGAATTAATAAAAAATGATAAATAATGCTATCCTAAGGTATTAAATGACATGGATGGGTGTAAATATTTCGACACCCCCCTTAAGCTTGACTTTATGTGCTAAAAATCAGAAATAAAATAGGGCCCAACAACTAGGCATGGTCACCCTGTAACATACTGCCTTTTCCATGAAACAAGGAAAGAAGGAAAACCTCGTGGGAAAAACATTCCCTTAAAAATTGACATAATCAAAATAGAAAGATTGTTGATCAATCCTTCAGTCTACCACATGTTAAAGCATCCCAAGCATTGATCTCAGATAGATGAAAGTCTTCTCAGTAAAATATTTGGTGAAGATGTCTGCAATTTGCTCAGGTATTAGGTAATACTGTAGACAATGATATGATCATGCACTAAAATCCTGATGTAGTGCATATGGATCTCTATATGCTTGGTCCTCTGTCTCTGTACTGGATCACTTGAGACCCTTATAGCACTCTGATTGTCATAGAAGATGACTGTGGGAGTGCTAAAGGAAATCTAAAACTCTAAAAGAATACCCTGCAACCACACACACTGAGTAGCAACATTCACTGCTACTCTGTACTCGGCCTCTGCTGAAGATAGTGCAATTGCACTCTGTTTCTTACTGGACCAGCAAACAGGACCTCCTCCAAGCATGAAAACAAATCCAGAAGTGGATTTTCTATCAAGGCTATCACTATCCCAATCTGAGTTAGTAAAGACAAGAAGATCTAGGCTAGAATATGCAACATAGTGAATCCCATCAGACTTGGTGCCTTGCACATAATGCAAGATTCTTTTTGCAGCTCTCCAATGAAGCTCGTGTGGATGCTCCATGTACCTTGAGGCCACACTCACTGCATATGCAAGATCAGTTCGAGTATGAGTCAAGTACAACACACTGCCAACTAACTGCCTATACAAGGTGTTGTCCACCAATGGTATAGAATCTGCTTCTTCAAGTCTGACTCCTGAAAGGAAGGGAGTTTTTGAAGGATTGCAATCAGTCATCTTGAAATTATTTAGCAGTTCAGATGCATATTTGGACTAAGATACCTTAGTTCAATTCTCTGTTTGAGAAATATCAAGCCCAAAAAATTGCTTAAGAATTCCCAAGTCAGTTATGGAAAAAGCTTGATGCAAAGCAATCTTTAATGAAGCTATTTGATCAGTAGATCTACCTGTGATTAGCAGGTCATCAGCATATAACACAATAATCAAAATTGAGCCATCAATCAGCTTCATGTAAACATTTGGATCAGATTTTCATCTAGAAAAAGATTGTGACAAGAGAAAGTTGTCCATTTTGGTATACCAATCCCTGGGGGCTTGCTTAATCCCATATAAGGAATTCGTCAACCTGCACACATAGTTAGTATTAGATGTATATCCTTCTGGCTGCTGCATATAACTATCCTCCTCAAGATCCCCATGGAGGAATGCACTCTTGGCATCCATGTGATGTGTGATGCACTTCCCAGCGCTTGGATGCAGAAATTGCCAGAACTAGTCTTATCGAATTCTTCTGTGCCACTGGTGCAAAAGTCTCATTGTAGTCAAGGCCATGGAATTGGGAGAATCCCTTTACCACCAGCCTAGCCTTATATTCCACTGCTGCACCATCAACTGCAAATTTGGTTTTGAAGATCCACTTACACCTTACTAATTTTTTTCCCGGGGGAGCTTGACTAGCTCCCATGTCTCATTCTTTTGCAGTGAATGAAACTCCTCATCCATGGAAGCTTGCCATATTGGGTCATGTGAGGCTTCCTCATATGTCCGAGGATCAGAATCCGCCATAAAAAAACATCTCTCAGATAGGTAAGGATCATTCACATTGAGAGCATTCTCAAATTGTGATCTAGTCCTCCTAGTATCCTGAGGATTTCCCACTAGTTCAGCAGCTTCTTGAAGAGTCTTAGAATCCCAGTTAAGACTTGTTGGTGAATTAGGATCTATAATAAAATGGTCTTCATCATCAGAAATATCAGAATCTAAAAATTCAAAAGGAACATCACTTAAATTCTCAGGTGGTGGTGTGGAGGGTTCTCCAATTTCAACACTTTGTGAGGGCTATTCTTCAAAATGAACACTCCTATCAATGAAGGATTTTTGAGAGGGAATGTCTAGCAACTTGTATCCCTTGGAATATTATGAATAGCCAACAAAAAGACATGGTTGGATTTGGGGCTACATGGGCCTCCTCTTCTCAAGTGGTATTCTAGCCCAAGCCTGGGAGCCAAAAAACTTAAAATGAGAAACATCAGGTTTGTGCTCAGTCCAAGCTTCAAAATGAGTGATTCCTTTTAATTCTTTGTGAGGCACTCTGTTTTGTATGTAAGATGCACAATTTATTGCCTCATCCCAAAGTATTGGATATAAAGACTTGGCCTCAAGCATGCATGTGGCCATCTCCTTCAGAGATCTGTTCTTCATCTCAGCAACACCATTCTGTTGAGGTGTGTAGGGAACAGTGTGTTGCATCTGTATGCCTGAAGAGGCACAAAATTGATGAAACTCAAATTTAATGTATTCCCCACCATTATCGGATCTAAGGATCTTGATATCTCTACCAGGCTGGTTCTCAACTAAGACTTTGAAAAGCTTGAAAAAATTGAACACTTCTTACTTTAACTTGAGGAAATAGATCCAACAATATCTGGGAAGTTCATCTATGAAGGTTAGGATGTATTTGGCATGGTTCAAAGACTCATGGGGTAATGGACCTAATATTTCATTGTGAATAAGCTCCAGGGGTGCTGAGGTTTGCTTAGTTTTGGCTCTTTCAAACTTATGCTCTGGGTGCTTTCCTAGGATGCAGATTTGATAGACACTTTTAGAAAACTTGATATTGGGAAGCCCTATGACCATTTATTTCTCATGGAGTTGGGAAATATATTTGTAGTTTAGGTGACCAAATATTTCATGCCATAATTTACTTGACTCATTGGCATGGGTAAGTAGAGCAGAAGATGAGGGGAATGTCACAAAATGAGAAAATCTATATATTTTTGAGCTATGGTCACAGAACCTAAGACAACAATTCGGCCTGTTGACATTTCACAGATTTCAACATCATTAGGTGTGAAGATCACCCTTTTGGGAGATCTTGTGTGAGTCATCTGGTATACTGACAAAAGGTTTCCAGCAAGTCCTAGAAAATACAACACATTAGTGAATGAACCAAAATCTAGATCAATGTTTCCTTTACCTTTGCTTGAAGTTTCAGAATCATCACCCAACACAATGGTTGGACCACTAGAAGAATCAAGAGAGGAGAAGATCTCTCTTGTAGAAACCATGTTCCTTGAAGCTTTAGAATATATGATGAAAGAGGTAGGCCTTGATGTGCTTGCCATCAGTGCATGCACTCACTCCTTGTCTTCAGAATTTTGTCCTCCATCCTTTTTTCTTGCGCCCTCAGGAAGAGGAATATTTGCTTTCTCCAGGAGTTGAGCTATTTGATCAATGGTCTTCTTTATGCAGGAGATCTCAGGATGAAAGCCCTTGTTGCAATAGGTGCACTTTTCCTTCTCATTCTTCTTATTTGGATTCCTCTTGAAGTTGGAGGAGTCTTTATGAACTTTCTTTTTGTCTTTCTTTTGATCAGTGGGTTTCTTGAAATTTCCCTTCTTCTTGCCTTTTGAACTCTTTAAATCTCCAACAACCAAGCAATGATATTTTGATGGATTTTTTATTGCTCCCATCAAGACCAACTTGTCTTGTTCTTATGTAAGAGATTCCATGAATTCTAAGATAGTAGGACTCTTCCAGTTTCGAACTTCCTTCCTTGTGGCATGGAAGGTCGAAACAAAGACTAAATAATATGGGCCAAGCTTGGAGAGGATGGCCAACATTAATTGCTCATCTTTTTTATCAATTACACATTGCTTCAATTGAAGAACAAGTGAATTGAACTTTGAGAAGAAGTCTTTAAGGTTCTCGAAATTCTGTGGACTCATTGAAACAAGTTCATTATCCAGTTGGTGGCCGCTCAATTCATCTGTCTTTCCAAACAAGTCTTGGAGCTTTAACCAGGCTTAATTTGGAGTGGTAAGACCATCTAGATGGAATAGAATATCCCTAGATGTGTTGATACACAAGATACCATAGGCTTCATCTCTTCTGTTGTGCCACTTTGACTTTTCAATTACTGAGGTAGGCTCAATTTCAGTTGCCATAGTCACCCTGTAGAGGCCTTTTCTCCTCAACATGATCTCCATATCTGCTTTCTTGTCAAAATAATTGAATGGAGTGAGGATGATCTGATGTGACTGATCCCTGGAAGCTATGAAATAGCTTTTGGAGTTGTTTGGGTGCGCCCCAAGATGCTCAGTTGCGCCCTGTGGGTGATTGAATGCACCCCATAGGTGACTGAATGCACCCTTCTTGAGACTGGTTGGATCCTGCAAGACAATAAAGGAGAAAATAATAGCTTGATAGCTTTGATACCATGTGAAATTTAGTTCACACCAATATCTAATCAAGAAATTTCCATACTCTCACAAGTTATCTCACACAACTAGTCAAGAACACTGAAAAACAATCAAGTATGATGCAAACATAATTACTCTCATGAATAATAATACATCAGCCAACCTTGGTAAAATAATAGGCTGAAAATATATAACATTACATCAAATATTTGAAAGCAAAAGGTTATCATTCGAATCCTCACAAAAACAGGCTTACTAAAAATATGCAAAACCCCCCTAGGTGGAAAGTGTGCTTTCCAAGTCACCTCTAAGGCTCGCGAATTTCTGAATTAGTGACCATATGGTGATGTATGATGGAAAATCATGCTAAATCCAGAATTTGGAAGGAAGAAACATCATGGAGGATGAGTTGGCCAAAAAACAGTTAAGACTAGTCAACTAGCTTTCACCTTTCACCCAAAAGTGGTAAAAATCAGTAAAAAGCAGTAAGACACCTTTCTATTCCAGGATTGGATAAGATCAACGAGAATCCAAGGAAATCTTATCCATAATCTTCAGAAATGCACCCAGGTGAGTCTAGGATGCCTGTGGTCCACACAATGAAGACTTGTGGTCCACACAATGTATAATTTAGCCAACTACATAGTCTAAGACCTAGGAATTAATAAAAAATGATCAATAATGCTATCCTAAGGTATTAAATGACATGGATGGTTTTAAATATTCCAACACTAATTTATGTGTTCTTACATGATAAAATTCATTAAGAATTGCTAGTATGGAATTTTTTTATTCAAATAAAGTTGCATTCATCAACATCATTCTCACGTCCTCACTCTCTCTCTCTCTCTCTCTCTCTCTCTAGAGAGAGAGAGAGAGAGAGAGAGAGAGAGAGAGAGAGAGAGAGGGTTATCATGGTGTCTAACCTGAGAGGTTAAGCGGTTTTTTTAAATAAATTATTATTAAATTATAATTTTTTATTTTTAAATTGTATTGATTGACGAGAATTATGATGTTGGAACTAAATTTTTTTGTTTCATTTATACAATCAATTAAATTTTAATTAATAAAAAAACATTAACTAACAAAAGTTATGTTTAACTTGTTCACACTTCCGTAGGTGGCCATTTTGAAATATTATGAAAACCCTCTGTAATTAACAAGTAAATGATCTCAATGTTTTGGGATAACAAGTGAATCCCATCTTTAGGAGAAGATACAAGGGGGTTCTCATTGTTTTTAAGACATGGATTTTTCAATTAATAATGAATGGACCATGATTTAACATGATCAAATATTGAGTTGGTTGATTTTAAGGGAGAACAAATTTTAATCAGTGCTTTACTTTTCCTTAATCTTGTTGATAACCAGAGCCCATGATTTGCTTAATTTACAACCATCATCATGATTGAGGTTGTTTGTTTGTTTTTTAATCTCTATAGCCTCTCTGATTCACCTTTTCGGTAGTGATTTATATTGACAATCACTTTTGCATTTTCCAAGCAAATGTGGTGTCTAAATATTTTGGAGTGTTATGCGAGAGCGGATTTTTTAATTTGATTATGTATGATGTTAGTGGTATGCTCTTTAAGTCTTGTTTGGATTGACCATCTAGTCTCGCCAATATATACTTTGTCGTAGTCACATGCAATAGAATAGACACCTTTATTCTTTTTTCGATCGCTTTTATCTTTTGCGTGGTCTATCATCCTCCTCGGTGAATATGGTGGGGAGAAATCAACTCTTATTTGTCTTTTACATAAATTATTAGATATCATGTGAGTTTTTCCTTGGATATAGGGAATTTTTTTAGTCTTTAAGACATCATCATCTTTCTTATTTCTTTGTTTAACCTCTTGAGGATTCCTTGTAAGTTTTCTTATTTTCCATTCTTTGTAGCCATTGTTTTTGAAAGCTTTTACCAGATGCTTGAATTCTTTGTCTAGATGAGTTGTGTTAAATATTATTTTGGCTTTGATTGCTAAAATATTTATAACCCCTATTTTTTTGAGTTGGATGATGGTGAGAGTCTTCCTAACTATATTTATCAATGTGCGTCTTTTTCCAGTATAAGCGATGAGCTATGGTTCCATCATATTTTTTAATAAGAAGTACATCTAAAAAGGGAATTTGTTTGTATTCTTCATTTTCCATAGAGAAATTCATGTCATCAGATGGGTTGTCATATGATTTAAGAATTATTCCAAACTTTCTTTTTCCATGAGGCCATATGAAATTAGTATCGTCAATGTATCTTCTCCATTGTTTATGTTTTAAGGAGAACGTGTTGATTTCCATGTCTTCAAAGTATTCCATGTAAAGGTTTGCAACAACATGGGAGAGCAGAGATCATATTTCCATTCCATTATTTTGTTCATAAATGTCACCACAGACGCTGAAGTAAGTGGATTTACGACAAAATTCTACCAACTTTGTTGTTTCGTCCTCTGTGAGACTTCTTATTACTTCACTGGATTCTTCTATTGGTACTTTGGTGTATACAGATACAATGTCGAAGCTAACTAGGATGTCTTCTTTTATGATTTTTTTTCATTTCATATTTTCTATGAAATGAGATGAGTCTTTGATGAAGGAATGAGTGTGCTTGGTGAGAGGTTTGAGTTTTTGAGCAAGGAATTTTGCTAGCCCATATGAGGGTGAGCCAATAGGGTTTACGATTGGTATGAGACGCTAGTTTTATTTATGCACCTTAGGAAGTCCATAAATGCAAGGGATGATAGGGTTTTTTTAGGGATAATTTTATTTCTTATGTCGTTGTCTAAGGAAGAGTTCTAGATTACCTTGGTGATTCCTTTCATAATTTTATTGCTAGGATCTTTGTATACTTTTCTGTAACTATCGCTAGTTGTAAGATGCTCCATCATCTTTTTATGGTAATATTTAGTGTCCATTGGAAAATAGAATTCCCTTTGTCCTCTTTTAGGATTATAATTCCTTTAGTCCCATTGCTTCTTCTCTGCTTATTCTTTTTTGGTGGTATGGCCTCCTTAACATGAGCACACATTATTTTATTACTTCTTCATCACAATGTTAGGGAGGGAAATGATTACATATTCAATGCAACAGATGATGTATTCCAGAGGAATTTTGTTTAGATCTACAACGAAGTTTAGATCGTGTTTAAGAACTTTGAGGGAGGTCTCGTCCAGGTCAAGCTTAGAAATGTTGATGAAGTTGGTAATTTCTTCCTTTTCACACGTGTTAATCAACTTTTTCTTCTTCTCTAGGTTGGAGAATTTTTTAGACTGCTTTATGGTTGTGTCTACTAATTCTTTGTTTACTTTAGCACAAAGCCAAGACATAACCCTAATACATATGTCATATCATATACAGTTTTCCAACTGCAAGTGTAATTTCATGTAGTTAGAGGAGAGGTTATTGAGCCACATTCTTATATGCTTGATTTTTTGTCTCAGCAGTGACATGCCGGCTCTATGGAAAATATTGATATTGTTTATGCAATTCAAGTGGTGTTTGATCATTATGCATTTAGTTATAACCATGCAGTCTCTACACCATTTTAAAAATGCCAGGTCTGTCAAACAATGAGTGATTTTGACTGATTGTCTTTTGAATAGTCGTATCTTGTTCAGCTCATCCTTTCCCTGAAAGGATAAGATTAACTTGTTCATGCTTTCACATGTGGTCATTTTGAAATTTTATGGAAACCATGTGTAATTAACCAGTAAATGATCTCAACGTTTTGGGCTAACAAGTGCAACCCAAGGAGGAGATACAAGGGGGTTTTCATTGTTTTTAAGACATAGATTTTTCAATTAATAATGGATGGAAATTTATTTAACATGATCAATGTGAGTCACAAAAATTTTAATTAGTGCTTTATTTTTCCTTAATTTTGTAATTGATAACGAAAGTCCATGATTTGCTTAAGTTCCAACAATAATTCCACGATTGAGGTTGTTTGGTTGTTTTTCAATCTCTATAACCTCTAATTCCCCTTTTCATGTAAGGATCTATATTGACAATCACTTTTGCATTTTCCAAGAAAATGTGATGTCTAGAGATTTTGGAGTGTACTCCGAGAGTGGATTTTTTAATTCAATCATGTATGATGTCAACATTATGCTCTCTAAGTCTTGTTTGGATTGACCGTCTAGTCTCACCAATATATACTTTGTCGCAATCACATGGAATATAATAGATACATTTATTCTTTTTTTGGATCGGTTTGATCTTCTGCGTGGTCTAACATTGTCCCCAGTGAAATTATTTAATGGGGAGAAAGAAACTCTTATTTGTCATTTACACAAAATATTAGCTGTCATATCACCCGTTCCTTGGATATAGGGAAGTTTACAGTCTCTAAGACATCGCCATCTTTCTTATTTCTTTGTTTAACCTATTGAGACTTCCTTATAACTTTTCATATTTCCCATTCTTTGTAGGCATTGATTGTTTGTGAAAGATTTTATCGGATTCTCAAGTTCTTGGTCTAGATGAGTTGTGTCATAGATTCTTTTGGATCTAACTACAAAAGTATTTATAACCCTATTTTCTAAGCCGAATGATCCAGTGAGAGTCTTCCTTAATATATTTATCGGTGTGAATATTTTTTCAGTATACATGATGAGCTAGGGTTCCATCATATTTCTTAATAAGAAGTACATCTAAATAAAGAAGTTGTTTGTCTTCTTCAATTTCCATAGTGAAATTTGTGATAATCTGCAGTAGGATCTGATAGCTACAGCTGTAACAAGCCTCTCACAAAACTCACTCAAGAAGTGCAGAGAAGAAGAGAAGAATGTAGTCAATAATCACTCATGAAAACAGAAAATGGAGAATAGCAGTATAATCATACATCAACTGTGAGTTGGCACAGTGAAAACTGAATACAATACAATAACTGTCAATAGAATTCAAATTGAGCTAAGATCATTCAAATTCATCCTCAGTGTCTAGCTTGGATAACATTGGAGACATCATCCAATCAGCAGTATTAGTCATAAATGGTCAAAGATCAATCAAATCAGTCTAACTGAGTCTAACAGAACCATCTAGGCACAAATTAGGGAATGGAGACTCCAAGGAGGGCACATGAGGCTGTCAGAAGGTTAAGTGGTACTCCAGAACTAGCTAACTGGGAGCTAAAGGCAGTTAGGATGAGAAATCAGTGGAAGAACTGCTCATTTTCTAAGTGCTTATTTTCTAATTTACTGTTGACCGTATAAGTGCTTATTTTCTAATTTACTGTTGTGTTGAATGATGTTGAATGAGCGATAATTATTATTGTTATTATTCATGTGATGGATATGCTGGTATGTGCATGTTGTGTGTGTGAGATGATTTATTTATGTTGTTTATTTTTATTTCTGCATCTACACACGCATTTAAATGCTTAAGAATGTCGTAATATGGTCATGGGGGTGAAATTTAGCACCCCTATAATTCAGGCATGTTCCCATTGTCGGTCGGTTTGATGGGCGGGGAGGTGACATTCCTTGTGTTGTGTGTGTAGGTATTGTGGGTGCAAAGATAGCTAAATCTTCTAGATGTGCCAATAGATTTGTGGATGAGCTCACTAGCTTAGCAATTCTTCCTTTCTACTTCCTTAACAGCTTGATAAACCTAGTTGTGGACTAGCTTGGATGAGATGTGGTGTATGATTGGCTATGTGTTAGCTATTGTTCCTTTTTACTTGTGTAAATCATGCCCAGCTCGGGGGTGGCAACTGTGTTGAGATATTGACGAGTACAACTAGCCTATGGTTGGGTGGAATGTTGCAGTTGCATAGCCATTTTCTCGGGACAACTTCATTTCAAGATAAGTATTTAATGAAAGCTTTGTTGTTTTCAATTCATTGGTTATTCAAATGTTGAATGGAATGAATACTTACATTGGTTGTATTTAAATGATGATTGTTATGGTATGTTTATAAATGCATGTTAGATGTGTGTGGTATATTTTATTTATGTTGTATATGTTATTGATGCATCTGCATACATGCATTTTATTTGTTATGAATTCATAAAATGGTCATGATTGGGCTAGAGTTTTGAAAGCCCTATATTTTTAGTCATGTTACCTTCCTAGAGTGGGATAGATGGGAGGGGATGTGACATCTTTTAACACCAAAATTTTGACCACCTAGCTCATCCCCCTAGTCACATAACCCATTATTCCTTTTTCCTATATATTTGTCCTCCAAAAACCCAAAATCCCTAAGATGGTAAAAAAATCATTATTTACCTAAAACAATTAATGAAATTCCTCCAAAATAGGTCGAAATCACCCCCCCCTGAAAAAATAAAAGAAAAAGAAAAAGGGGAAATATTCAAAACAAAAGAAAAAAGGGGAAATATTCAAAAGAAAAGAAAAAAGGAGGGAAACAATCAAATACCATGGGCCAATACTAGTGGCTCCCAATACCACGGGACATTATACCACCATCCAAAATTGCTATAAAAAGGTGGTGGAGGCCCCCAATTTCACATCATTCACTCTTCCCTATCGATACTCTACCGAAATTCCTACTGAAACCTAGCCTCCCTTTGAGCTTGTGCTCCCCCATTCTAGTTGAGTTTTGTATACCCTTAAGCATTTGGAGGAGAGCAAGAGACATTGGAGACACCGAGCACCACCATTTCTACGGTTGCAAGGGCCCCCAAAAACCTCACCATTTTGAGGTAACCCACGTTGTAAATCCACTCTTATTATAATTAAAAGCATTCTTTGATTCACATGTCGTATATTTGATTCTTGGGTGCTCAATATTTTAGTTTAGATCTTTATTTTACTACATTAATTTTCATCATTTTTACTTTTTTACCACTTCTATTTGCATGCACACACCCCCATTAAGGAACTGTTACTAAGAGTTCCATAATTCTTAGTAAGTACATTTTTGTACTGGCTAGTGTGAATAACCTAGATACAAATGTTGGCTATATAAATTATTCTTTAGTTTTACAAGGTAGACCCAATTTCTTCGCGGTTCGAGGAACCAACAAAACCCCTTTTCACCGGCCCTTTTGGCAACAGCCTGCGAATAGACTGAGGTCTCACCCGAGGAGAAGTTATGCGAAGGTTGCGGAATCAGGTTTCCACAACTGGGTGATGCGCACTTCAATAGACTAGCGAGCAACATGCTACAAGACTCGTGCTGAGAACTGGGGACTGTGCAAAGTTTCACCTTCTTCGCGGTTAACACTTATACCATAGCACCTCCAAGGACTGCGCGTTCGGAATGGATACTCGACGTTAGGACAGTGCAACGGAATACTGTGCTTCCTCTTCGTTACTTAACTAACTCTTGATGGACTTTACTTAGTGTAATTTATGCATTTAACAACCATCTTAAACAGTAAACCTTGCAAGCTTATGTAATCTGATAAACTACAATGCAACTACGCACTTCCGGTGCTACGATCAGGGAATCCCACTCTACAGACTTCGCTGACTTAAGTGTTTACCCATTTACCTATGCATTCATATGACTCGGAAATACTTGTGCATTTAACATTCATTCACATATACTGCTACTTAACATATTATTCCCATCATTATCCTTATGTCGAATACATAGGAAAGAAAGAACACATGAACTCATAAACAAGATCTTAACCATTCAACATAAGCAAATACACAGATGCATACACATAATCGATCACATAACACAGAATTTAGCATGGTTCACCCCCAAGATGGGAGATACGTCGACATGAACTGTTGTTATATTATCAATGGGAAGGGTACAACAGTTCCAATCTGCGCACTCAGCTACAAACTCTCTTCTCTCTTCAGTAGGTCTCTGCGCATGCAGCTTGTAGAGCCTTTTTACAATCTTCTCTCAACAGAGATCACTCTTCTACAATTATCAACTATTCACAATTCGATATTAACCCTTTCCCTTACAAAAAATTCCCTTTATATAGATCGTTCCTGTAGGTCACGTCTGTTACAAGGAATAGGCCAAAACCCTAAGGTTACTCAAAACTGGTGCGGTTACCCACTAAATTGGGCTGTCACAGTCAATAGTTGCTCCACATGCTTTTGGCCGTTCTGTTGGACCACTCGCAGCTCACACGCCCTTCTGACATCTGCAGTCTTCACAAAACGGTTATACTGCATCGTGGCATGTCTCTTTACACCCCTCTGGCCTGCCTGTCACTGTCGACTTCGTGGCTTAGCTTCTAACTGTTTTCTGCCACTCTCTCTGACAAGTCACTTTCCTTTATCTCCACTCCGCTCCTTACCCAACTGTTGGGAATCCTGGAGTCGCTTACCCAAAACAGCTCGTTTTCTCAGCTCGACCTTCCCTTATACTCTTTACCCAAAATAGCTGTTGTGCTAGAACTGTGCATCAGCCTGACTTCGCATCTCAGACTATGCAATCTGAACTACGCAATCCAAAAAACTATGCCATCTGATCCCGCAGCACGAACTACACACTTGCCAAAATTGTGCTTCTTCGAAAGTGTGCCAACTTGGGCCATGCCCAACAACAACATCTTATAGAAGCTTTGAGTAGTTGTTAACACATTATTAATTTAAAATATTAAGCACACCATACATAAGGTCAGAGGTTACTATAGGGGAAGGGGGAGAGTAGGGGGTCATGCTAGGCCTCGAGTTGTAGGAGCGGGGTTACATGGACAGAGAGGGAGGCTAAGTAGTAGGGAGATATAGGGGAGGGAGGGGGTTTCAAGGGGACAATAGAGAGAGATAGGGAGGTGGGGCTTTGTAATATCCCCAATTAAAAAAATAAGAGATATTAACTAGACCTTGACCTCATAGAGAAAAACTAGTTTAATTTTTTTTTATTGAAACCCCATAGATTCGGAATTTTACAAACACCTCTTAACATGCTCAAACTTGTCCAAAACCACTTCATCTTGACCCTAACACACCCAAACTGAACACTAACAAACTTCATAGGGTTCTTATGAAATTTTTACAGATAAATATGCATGATAGTACAACTAGAATGATTTTGCATATTTTAACAAAGAACAACTAGTGCTTGAATAATGGACACCATATAAAGACACTACACACAATGTGGTCACAATATGTTCGGAAAATACACACTTGAAGTTTAATTGGTGCAACACTATCATCATGTTCGCTCCTTCAAGCCGTGACACATGATATTCCATCCTATCAATAATCCCAACAATGTTTTATATAGTCACCTCGCCATGGTCATGTTAATGTTGCTTTAATTGTAATTATGTACAATTATTTAAAACAATTGTTGGAGTTAGGAACAACCGTGCAAGACGATATTGATCTCATGTCTTTCTATTGCGGCGTGAATGTCCCATGCCCTCTATGCATAATCTTTCCTACATGCATATTTTAAGTTCCTAGTACAGAGTAATCAGACAAAGGATCATCAAATCAATTAGATTGCAAGCTTCTTATAGCATCATCGAGCACCTTTTCACCCATTATTAATTTAAAAGATTAAGAATGACATACATAAGGATAGAGGTTACTATAAGGGAAGGGGGAAAGAGGGTGTCCATGATAGGCATCGAGTTGTAGGAGGTGGGTCACCTAGACGGAGAGGGAAGCTTTGTGGAAGGGATCAAGAGGGGAGGGTAGGGAAGGGGTGGTTTGTAAGGGTACAACGAAGAGAGAGAGAGAGAGAGAGTGGCCCTGGGGGTTAGGGGTAGGTGAAGGCACATGGGAGATCGATTCTTGAGAGAGAGACAAATAAGACAGCTAGAATAAAATGTTACAGTAAGAATACCAAACCCTTAATGTCATCACAGTATGTTTGGAAACTACACACTTGAAGTGTCATAGGTGAAGCACTCTTGTCAATGTCACGTCCCCTTCCATACATCCGATGCAAGGGAGGGAACATGAATAACATTCTGGGGCTTATTTGGGAAACCCATCCCGATCATTACTAACAAATTCATAATAAATAAAAAAACTCATGCGTGCAGATTTATACTCAAATAAACACAATGGAAATAAACATTATCCACTCACAATTACTTCATGCATTCAACATATAATCATAACAATCATCAATAATTAAAACTTTGCAGAATTAAAAAACGTGTAGATAATACTTATATTTAAGATGAAACTGTCCAAGAAATTGGCTATGTGAGAGCAACATTCCACCCAATTTTAGGTCTCTGTCTAGCCTATATTCTTTTAGCTGAGAGACCACCCCCGAGATGGGCTGTGTATCCACTAAGGAGGAACTAAATGGGCTCACTCACAACCATGGTTTCACACTAACAGTCATGCTAATCCAACACACAGTTGGGTTTATCAAGCATGCTAAGCCAGTGAGCTCAACCACAGAGTTACAGACATCTCAATCTAAACTCAAACAGCCTTGGCACCCACAATACCTACCACACCCAACACAAGGAAGGTACCCTTCTCTGCTTCACATTCCCTCAGGCTCCCCTTCCCTCCAGTGCTCTTCAGGGTAGGAATAGAAAGGTCCAAGTTGCTAAATCCTTGAGACTCTAGCCTTCACTTGATTTATCAAACAATCCCGACCTATGTTCTATCTTCTGCTTTGATATTCATGCTTGGATTTTCTTAATTCTATGGCCAAATAACTCTGTCTCGTAATTGGATTTTTGGGCTATCAAATATGGGTTTTCCTATGGATTTCAGGGTATCTAATACTCTAAAATTCGCCCCAAGGTTCATTTCTATGGATCCCCCATTGGATTTTACTGTCCACATGAATTTCTAGGCGTTTTTGGCACTTCAAAATGTGGCTTAATTCAGAGTTGTGATTTATGGTTTTCTCACTGTTGGTCCTGTGTAATGGATGAAAGCTGATGCTTGGATGTTCAACAATGGAATGGGAATGAGGAAGAACTAATTCCCATGAGGTAAAATGACTTGTGGGTCAAGAAAACAGATCCCATATGTGCCATATGAATTTCTGGGCTGCCCATGCTCCATTGAAGACATGGACTAATTTCCTCAACCACTTTCTTACAACAAAATTAAATGTTAGCAAGAAATTCAAATGGGTTCTCAAGATGACATTTGGAAACATATGGTTCAACCCCACAACCCCCTCACCACTCCTTAGTGGAATACACATGGCCCCTTCTCATTAGTTGCTTCCATAGCCAGTTTTTGATATTTTTATTGCAATATTAATATTTACATCATTTTACAATGTTCAATGGCTTAGTAGCACATGGATACTATAATATCAAATACTTTCCTTTTTTAAATAAGATATGAGCATCCACTAGCGGGGCCTTCTCCTTGAGCTCCA
The DNA here is from genome assembly GCA_027924585.1 of Larix kaempferi. NCBI lineage: Eukaryota > Viridiplantae > Streptophyta > Pinopsida > Pinales > Pinaceae > Larix > Larix kaempferi. Next base: position 595,004 of record BSBM01000697.1, on the reverse strand, counting down.
CGCTAGGAAAACATACATCGCATGTATACAACATTTACATTAAAAGCCAATATATTCCAAGGGTCAAAATGAGGGTATTACAGTCGGGTATGCACCTCCAAGTCATGACACATGATCGTCCATCCTATCAATAATCTCAATGATGTTTTATACACTCAGCTCTGCACGGTCATGTTAATGTCGCTTTCATTGTAATTATGTGAAATTATTTACAAACAGTTGTTGGAGTTGGGAACAACTGTGTAAGATAATCTTGATATCATGATTTCCTACATACATATTGTAAGGTCCTAGTATAGAGGGATCAGACGAAGGATCATCAAACTAATTAGATTGCAAGATTCCTATAGGAGCTTCGAGTATGTTTTCATACATTATTAGTTTAAAGCTTAAGCATGCCATACATAAGGCCGGAGGTTACTATATAGAAGGGGGACAATAGGCGGTCATGTTAGGCCTCAAGTTGTAGGAGGGGGATTACCTGGACAGAGAGGGAGGCTTGGTGGTAGGGCTTGAGAGGGGAGGGGATTTGGGTGGGTGGGTTGTAGGGGGACATTGAAGAGAGAGAGAGTGGGGTGGGGATTAGGGGTAGGTGGAGGCACAAGCGATACTGATCCTTGAGAGAGAGACAAACATTATATCTAGAATAAAATGTTACAATAAGAATACCAAACAATTAATATGGTCACAATATGTTTGGACACTGCACAATTGAAGTGTCATTGGTGCAACACTCTCGTCAAGGAAAATGTTAGGGGCGAAAAAATTTAGCCCATGGGCTATTTTTCGGCCTTTTTTTCCAAAAAACTATTCATCAATTTGCTTTTTTTTCAAAAGTTATTCTCCCATATTCCATGGGATAATCCATTTTTACTCTAAAGTTCGCCAAAAATTGTCCAAAAACTATATAAAGTCCTTAGAAATTTAAATATTCTTACAAAACAATCACCAAACATTTTATAGTTGCAAATTTAACGATTAGTAAGATTCGCCAAGTTTTCTACACTTTGAAACAATTATGGATCCTTAAAATTTTCCTTGACTCTCATCATGTCTTCTCCTCCAAGCCGTGACACATGATCATCCATCCTATCAATAATCTTGATGACATTTTGTACAGTCACCTCTCCAAGGTCCTGTTAATGTCACTTTCTTTGTAATTATGTGCAATTATTTACAAACAGTTGTTGGAGTTGGGAGAAACTGTGCAAGACGATCTTGATCTTGTGTATTTCTATTGTAGCATGAATGTCCCATGCCCTCTATTCCTGAGCTTTCCTACATACATATTTAAAGTTCCTAGTATAGAGGGATTAAACGAAGGAGCATCAAACCAATTAGATTGCAAGCTTCGTATATCAGCTTTGAGTAGTTGTTCACACATTTTTAATTTAAAATCTTAAGCACTCCATACATATGGCCATAAGTTACTATAGGGGAAGGGGGAGAGTGGGTGGTCATGCAAGGCCTCAAGTTGTAGGAGGGGGGTTACTTGGATGGAGAGGGAGGCTTGGTGGTAGGGCTCGAGAGGGGAGAGGAGGGGGGGTGGGTGGTACGGGGAAACGAAGAGAGAGAGAGAGAGAGAGAGAGAGAGAGGGGGGGGGGGTGGGTTAATGGTAGGTGTAGGCGTAGGGGAGACTGATCCTTGAGAAAGAGTAAAAAAGAACAACTAGAATAAATAAGAATACCAAACCCTTAATGTGATCACAATATGTTCAGATACTACACACTTGAAGTGTCATTGGTGCAACACTCTTGTCCTGCCCGCACCTCAAAGCCATGACAAATTATCGTCCATCCTATCAATAACCCCAATGAACTTTTATATAGTCACCTCCGCATGTTCATGTTAATGTCACTTTCATTGTAATTATGTGCAATTATTTACAAACAGTTGTTGGATTCAAGAACAACCGTGCAAGATGATCTTGATCTCATGTCTTGCTATTGCAACATGAATGTCCTATGATCTCTATTCCTAAGCTTTCCTACATACATATTTTAGGGTCCTAGTATAGAGGGATCAAACAGAGGAGCATCAAACCAATTATATTGCAATATTCTTATAGCAGCTTTGAGCAACTATTCACACATTATTAATCTAAAATCTTAAGCATGCCATACATAAGGCCAAAGGTTACTATAGGGGAAGTGCGAGAGGAGGTGGTCATGCTAGGGATTGATTTCTAGGAGTGCGGTGACCTCGATGGAGAGGGAGGATTGGTGGTAGGGCTTGAGAGGGGAGAAGAGGGGGGCTGGGTGGAAGGGGGGAAACAAAGAGAGAGAGGGAGGGGTTGGGATTAAGGGTAGGTGGAGGTGCAGGGGAGGCTGATCCTTGAGAGAGAGATAAAAAGGAGAACTAGAATAAAATGTTGCAATAAGAATATCAAACCCTTAATGTGGTCACAATATGTTTGGATACTACACACTTGATGTGTCATTGGTACATCACTCTCGTCATGTCCGCACCTCCAATCCATGAGACATGATCATCCATCCTATCAATAATCTCGATGACATTTTATAAAGTCACCTTCGCACGGTCATGTTAATGTCGCTTTCATTGTAATTATGTGCAATTATTTACAAGCAGTTGCCGAAGTCGAGAAAAACCATGCAAGACAATCTTGATCTCATGTCTTTCTATTGCAGTGTGAATGTCCCTTTTCCTCTATGCCTAAGCTTTCCTACATACATATTTTATGGTCCTAGTATAGAGGGATCAAACAGAGGAACATCAAACCAATTATATTGCAAGCTTCTTATACCAGCTTCGAGCAGTTGTTCACACATTATTAATTTAAAATCTTTACCACGACACACATAAGCCTGAAGGTTACTATAGGGGAAGGGGGAGAGAGGGTGGTCATGCTAGGCCTTGAGTTGTAGGAGGGGGGTTACCTGGACAAAGAGGTATTATTGGTGGTAGGGCTCGATAGGGGAGGGGAGTGGGGGGTGCATGGTAGAGGGGAAGCGAAGACAGAGAGAGATGGGGGGTGGGGTTTAGGGGTAGGTGGCAGCATAAGGGAGACTTATCCTTGATAGAGAGAAAAAATGGAAACTAGAATAAAATGTTACAATAATAATACCAAATCCTTAATGTGGTCACAATATGTTGGCACACTACACACTTTAAGGGTCATTGGTGAAACACTCTCGTCATGTCCGTTCCTCAAATCCATGACACATGATCGACCATCCTATCGATAATCCCAATGACACTTTATACAGTCACCTCCGCAAGGTCATGTTAATGTCACTTTCATTGTAATTATGTGCAATTATTTAAAAATAGTTGTTGGGGTCAAGAAAAACTATGCAAGACGATCTTGATCTCATGTCTTGCTATTGCAACGTGAATGTCCTATGATCTTTATGCCTAAGATTTCCTACACACATATTTTAAGGTCCTAGTATAGAGGGATCAGACATAGGAGCACCAAACCAATTATATTGCAACCTTCTTATAGAAACTTCAAGCAGTTGTTCACACATTATTAATTTAAAATATTGAGGACGCCATACATAAGGCCAAAGGTTACTATAGGGGAAGGGGGAGAGTGGGTGGTCATGCCATGCCTCGAGTTGTAGGAAGGGGGTTACCTGGACATAGAGGGAGGCTTGGTTGTAGGGCTCGATAAGGGAGGGGAGGGGGTGGTGGATGGTATGGGGACAATGAAGAGAGAGAGGGGGGGGGGAGTTAGGGGTAGGTGGAGGCATAGGGGAGACTGATCCTTGAGAGAGAGACAAAAAGGACAAATAGAATAAAATGTTACAATAAGAATACCAAAGCCTTAATGTGGTCATAATATGTTGGAACACTACACACTTGAAGGGTCATTGGTACAACACTCTCTTCATGTTTGTTCTTGCAAGTTGTGACACATGATCATGCATCCTATCAATAATACCAACAACATTTTATATAGTTACCTCCCCACATTAATGTTAATGTCACTTTCATTGTAATTATGTGCAATTATTTACAAACAATTGTTGGAGTCAAGAACAACCGTGCAAGACAATCTTGATTTCATGTCTTACTATTACAGCGTGAATATCCCATGCCCTCTATGTCTATGCTTTCCTACATATATATTTTAAGGTCCTAGTATAGAGGGATTAGATAGAGGAGCATCAAACCAATTAGATTGCAAGATTTTTATAGGATATTCAAGCAACTGTTCATACATTATTAATATGAAAACTTAAGCATTCCATACAAAATTCCATAGGTTACTATAGGGGAATGGGAACAGAGGGTGGTCATGCTAGGCCTTGAGTTGTAGGAGGGGGGTTACCTAGATGGAGAGGGAAGCTTGGTGGTAGGGCTCGATAGGGAGGGTCAGGGGGAGTTGGTGGTAGGTGGACAAAAAGAGAGAGAAAAATGGGTTTAGGTTAGGGGTAGGTGGAGTTGTAGGGGAGACAAATCCTTGAGAGAGACAAAAAGGACAACTAGAATAAAATGTTACAATAAGAATACCAAAGTATTAATGTGGTCACAATATGTTCAAACACTCCACACTTTAAATTTCATTGGTGCAACAATCTCAGCATGTACACACCTCCAAGCCATGACACCTGATCATCCATCCTATCAATAATCCCGACGACATTTTACACAACACCTCCCCACGGTCATGTTAATGTCGCTCTCATTGTACTTATGTGCAATTATTTACAAATAGTTTCTAGAGCGGGGAACAACCGTACGAGACGATCTTGATCTCATGACTTGCTATTGTAGTGTGAATGTCCCGTGCCTCTATGCCTAAGATTTCCTACATACATATTTTAAGGTCCCGGTATAGAGGGATAAGACGAAGGAGCATCAAACCAATTAGATTGCAAGATTCTTATATCAACTTCAAGCAACTATTCACACATTATTAATGTAAAATATTAAGCACACCACACATAAGGCCAGAGGTTACTATAGGGGAAGGGAGAGAGTGGGTGTTCATGCTAGGTCTCGAGTTGTAGGATGGGGGTTACTTGGACGAAGAGGGAGGATTGGTGGTAGGGATCAATAGGGGAGGGGAGAGGGGGTGTGTTTTAGGGTGTAAACGAAGAGAGAGAGAGAGAGAGAGAGAGAGAGAGAGAGAGAGAGAGAGAGAGAGAGGTGGGGGTTATGGGTACGTGGAGGCGCAGGGGAGTCTAATCCTTGAGAGAGAGACAAAAAGGAAAGTTAGAATAAAATGTTACAAGAAGAATACCAAACCCTTCATCTGGTCACAATATGTTCGGACACTGCACACTTGAAGTGTCATTGGTGCAACACTCTCATCATGTCCACGCAACCAATCCATGACACATGATCGTCCATCCAATCAATAAACCCGATGAATTTTTATAAAATAAAATTCCCATGGCCATTTTAATGTCACTTTCATTGTAATCATGTGCAATTATTTACAAACAGTTTTTGGAGTCGGGAACAACCATGCAAGACCATCTTGATCTCATGGCTTTCTATTGTAGTGTGAATGTCACGTGCCCTCTATGCCTAATCTTTCCTACATACATGTTTTAAGGTCCTAGTATAGAGGGATCATACATAGGATCATCATACCAATTAGATTGCAAGCTTCTTATAGTGGCTTTGAGAAACTATTCACACATTATTAATTTAAAAGCTTAAGCATGCCATACATAAGGCTATAGGTTACTATAGGGGAAGGGGGAGAGTGAGTGGTCATGTCAGGCCTCAAGTTCTAGGAGGGGGGTTACTTGGATGGAGAGGGAGGCTTAGTGGTAGGTCTCGAGAGGGGAGAGGAGGGGGGGTGGGTGGTAGGGGGGAAATGAAGAGAGAGAGAGAGAGGGGTGGGGGGATAAGGGTAGTTGGAGGCGCAGGGGAGAATGATCCTTGAGAGAGAGACAAAAAGGACATCCAGAATAAAATGTTACAATAAGAATACCAAACACTTAATGTGATCACAATATGTTTGGATACTACACACTTGAAGTGTCATTGGTGGAACACTCTTGTCCTATCCGCACCTCCAAGTCATGACACATTATCATCCATCCTATCATTATACATTCACCTCCACACGGTCATGTTAATGTCACTTTCATTGTAATTATGTGCATTTATTTACAAATAGTTGCCGGAGTCAAGAACAACCATGCAAGACGATTTTGATTGCATGTCTTGCTATTGCAACATGAATGTCCTTTGCTCTCTTTCCTAAGCTTTCCTACATGCATATTTTAAGGTCCTAGTATAGAGGGATCATACAGAGGAACATCAAACCAATTAGATTGCAAGATTCTTATAGCAGCTTTGAGCAACTATTCACACATTATTAATTTAAAATCTTAAGCATGCCATGTACATAACGCCAAAGGTTACTATAGGGGAATGGAGAGAGTAGACGATGGAATTGTTTTTAATATTGCTGATTTTTCTATGATTTGCAAGCAGCATAAAATGAATAATTTGCAGCCATTAGTCATTTCCAGCACACATTCACAGAAGGCTCAGGTGTACAAGTGCATAACAGAAATTTTCATGAGCATGGAAAGTGGAGTGATTCCCACTTGGTATTGTAATTTTCATGTGTTTGAGAATATCCATGCTTGATGGGGAAGTCTCACAGATATTCAGTTTTGCAATGGAAGTTACCAACTTTCAATGGGGTGGAGTGATTTTGACATCCTACCTGATGATAGATTCCCCAAATGGATTTTTATGTTTGGTAGAATGCAGTTGAGACATTGGGATCGAGGCATTCTTTGCCTGACAATTTTGACTGCAAAAACATCCATTTCCATGGGAAAAAAAAACAAGCAAATGGGTCCCGATATCCATTGGAGTGACAGATTGCGAAAGGTGACAAAACAATTTTGGTCCTTGCAGAGGAGGCAGTGGGATCTAGAAATTCTACTCAGTTACCTTAACTGGGTTAAGATTTTTTTTCATGATTTAGTGTAGATAGAGTTTACACTGCAGTTTATTCTTCATAGTCATCTTGCTTTTCTTTAGATATTTTTTAAGGCCCCAAGTTTAATTTTCATATTGATAAGTGGATGGGGACAAATATAATCAGAGCGGTGCAGCAGAAGCTTGGTGGAATCCTAACATTGCTTGAGGAAAATAAATCTTGGGAAGGGAGGACTTGTCATGTCCCCAATTTTGGTTCATCCAATCCAATGGGTGAAAAGGGGACAAAATCAACCCTTAATCGAATTAAATTGCATTAATTATATTTGCTTAGAATTAATTTTATCCTAAGTCCCATAAATTGGCTAATTGATTTATTAAAGTTAATTTTGATAAATAGAATTAATGGAAAATGAGCAAGTGGGCCAAGAGGGTGCCCCATGTGGATGATGTTGCGAAAATGGAGTTGGGGGTGAAGATATGGAAAAAATATGAAAAGAAGGAATGTGGGGATAAGGTTTCCAAAACCAGAAAAGGGAAACAAATAGAAAAGCTAAGGATGGCGCACTTGCCAAAAAGACAGTCTAGTTTACCAAATAGGAAACATCCAGAAGGGCGCAGTTTCCATTTCAATGCCCAGTTCACAAAGAAAGCGAGTGTTGTTGCAAGAAGGAAACATGTAAGGTCAAGGAGGGTGCAATTTACAAAGGGAGAAGATCATGTTAGAAAGAAAAGAAGGAAAGTTCATCCACCCAAGGGGGGGCGTATTTGTGAAGGGCTCTAGCAGGTCATCCAAAGGGAAACTTGCTGAGGAGGTAATCAAAGATTCTATAAAAGAATGATTCCAACTCCCATTCACATCTTTTGACTATTTTGTAATTGAATGTGAGAGCTTTATCTTCTCTTTTGAGTGATGTGCCTCAACTTTCTTTGGATGATGCTCCCCTTAGCCAATCTGGTCTAGTTTATAATTCTCTTCATCTCCCTCACTCTCTCTAACAGGTATTGAAGACTAAATGGAGGGAATTGAAGATCCATTTGCATCCACTGAAGATAATTTTGCAGCCATTAAAGTCTGATATTCAACATATAGAACCATATATAAGACACCAAGAGTTAAAAGAATAATCCTTCTCCTTATCCCCTCTCTTCTTCCCCATTCTTCCAGTATTGTAGGGCTTTGGTGGGAGGTTTGCTCCATTGGAATATTTCCAGTGATCAATAAGATGAAGGATATGATGAGTGATGCTCATATTCAGATATGAATTTGAACTTACAGCCATTCATTTGACTTCTATCATTTCCAAGTGATTCCAGTTCGAGATTCCCCAAGGGTGTCATGTTTTGAACTCAACGAGGTGAAAAAATGAGGGATTGAATCCTCTTTCCTTTTGTCATTGGAGAGGATGGTTTGCTTCTATTTTGAAGCCATCAAATATCTATAATAAACATGTAAACTCTGTCCTAACATCTTCTCATATTTTCATATGAATATGCCCCAGAGATTCATGATGTAATAATGACTTCCAGTATTGTTTTTCTAGCTTATTTTGGAGTAGTTTTCACCATTCAAGCACTGTATTTTCAAATGGTAGATGTTTGTAGATTCTTATATGGTTTATAATTTCTGATATAAATCTCCCAATCGATTACATAAATATTTTCAGCCATATATATGTTTTATTGAAGGATTGGGTAGACCTAGGGGGGTTTGAGGGCTTTTGTGGCATATAAGTTCTCTGGAAATGTAATGATGTGATGTATAGTTTTCTGATATGTATTTTAAATCCTATAAGTTGTAATATTTCCATTAAGTACAGAGGTAAATATTACAGTGGTCATATACAAGTTTAACTCCTCCCCCTATGCTCATTGAACACTTTTTGAGGACTAGTCTTGGAAGAAATTACATATAATTAATTCAGAGGATCCAATTAAGGTTTTGTAATTTGATTATGTTCACACACATACCATTGAACCACATCCAACCTTAAAAAGTAGAATTTGGGAGGGACGTACACCATTTGGAAGCCGGGCCCAAAAATCAGCATAGTAGCCCAACTCCTACCAAATCCTCACCAAATCTCAAACCAATTCCAAATTGATGTTTAATAATATCCACAAGGCCCGTTGAAATACATAAATCATCTCAATTCATCTTTATTCCCTCCCAGTCTAGTACGCATATGCTGGAATCCCAAGAAGCCTCGAAGTAGACAACAAACTTGTCTGTTGTTGAAAAGTGAAAGGATCCAATACCTTTTGCATAGGGCTCACTATCATTCCTTGACTCATATTGCTTCTATAAATTCTCCATATAAAATCCATAATCAAAATTCATCCCAACCATCCTTTACTAGTATTATAGTACCCCTCACTTATACCTTGCACTCCATAAAGAAATTGCTTAAAAAAATTACTAGTTAAAATCCTAATCAACTTGGAAGTTGGAGTTAGTATTCTGGCCAATTCTTCGCTGGGATATTACAACAACCCTTAATTAAGGGACACATTCTATAACAATTATGTTGTTGGAATAAACTACTTTTCCAATAGAGGTTCTAGCTCCTTGATTGGAAATCTTATCCGCTAGCCCATTATTAACTCTTTTGATATGAAGATAATTTGTGGAAGAAGGTATTTTGAGAAGCATAATATGCTCATGAATCCTCTTGCAATTGGAAGAGCCAATTACATATCCTTGCCTCATATTTTGAATCACTTGCCTGGAGTCTCCAAAGACCAAAAACTTGGAATATCCATAGTCGAGACTAATTCTAAGCCAATTAGAAGAGCCAACCAATTTGATTCATTATTTGTTTTGATCCTAAGCCCCCAGGAAAAGGAATTTAATGTTTTACCTCCTGGATCAAAATTGATCCCTCCTACAAGTACCACCCCTAACTTTTAAAATATTCTTGTTGAGAATGTCATGGAGATTGTTTTGGAAACACTTCTTTATAATGGTGTTAACGTCTAGTTTATAACTTGCAAGCATTAGCCAAATCTATTTATGTCATGGATCATTGTTCATGAACGATAAGAAGTAGAGTAGCATAAAAAGTGTATTGTTTATATATATATATATATATATATATATATATATATAAGTAAGAAGGAACATTATATTGTATCAAAAACAGTACATAACAGAGAGGAGGTATATGGACACATCCTTCCAAAACTTGAACATGACCAAACCCAACAATTTTAGGAGTTGTATAAGCAAACAAACTGTTTAAAGACCTATTACAGACAATCCTTAAAAATTGCCATATGTTATTTACATGCAAAAATTAACTGGACTGACTCTGCAAACTAAAACATAGAATAAAAACTAGGGACTTGACCAAAAAACCACTGAGCAACTTATCCAACCTATGAATTCATTCGAATGGCCTCTTTCTCATGCTATGCGTCTGAACGATTCAGAAGAGGCCATCCGAGTAGGACCGCATCCCTCGTAGAGGCTGAGCACAATTGATTCATCATATCTAGTGCATCCATGGAAGCAACATAACATCCATCCTGTGGCCAATTTGGTCCAATTTCTCATCCAAGTCCTGAATGGACCTATGAGTGTCAGAAATCAAGTTCCATTGGGTCTACATGAGCCCATCCCTATGCTCTGTATTCTGAATATGAGCCTATGTAAGATATTGAACCGGAGAGGCATTAATTGTCTCCTTACGCCAATCCTGGGTAATGTTTTTGCCAACAAGAGCTTGGGTGGGAGACAGAGGAGACATGGGTTGGAAACCCATATAATTTATTTTCTCGTTGAACCATTCTACTCTGCAGCTCTAGCAATTAGACCCTAGACCATCCACCATGGAATTCTTAGAACCAAAATCCAATATGGAAGTGAGGGAGGAGGAATCAATCTAAGGTGATGAGGGGATTTTTTCAATGTGAATTCCAATGTGATATGGATTAGACCGCTTAGCATGAAAAGAGCATCCATGGACACGTAGATGTCTCATGGGGAAGGGAAAGATCGGCAGAATGGCATCCTTTTTCATGCATCCAGTGATATAGTTTCTTGGAATTTCCACATAAAGAATGGCGTAAATGCCACACATGGGAGGAATCATCCTACCAGGGATATAGTAAGCCTATTGCCCCATCTTTCCATAACTCCAGCTCTGCATCCTCGTATAAATGCAGAATTGAGCTGGATCCAACATAACTAGCATACGAGCCCGAGACTAGAGCGTGGGAGGAAATTCGACATTTAATGGATATTAATGCTCCATCTGGTTCAGACAGGGGCGGTAAAATGAATCATTCACCACCTACACATCATCTTCCACCATGTTGAATGCACTATAATCGACAAAGTGTCACCCCACACTGGGAAAACGTGTATTGTATATACAATTGTGTTATTTTATTGATTGTTTGTGTAAGTGATTAAATAATATGGTAAATGTAGTGATGAAATCCTTCTAAGTGTGTACCAAGCAACGTTCAAATTTGAACTTGCCCAAACCCTTCCGTAGAGTTCTCTCATATCCTAGAAGTGCAAGGTTAAAATTGCCCTTGTAAAAAAATTTAAAATTTTATTTTTACCCTCCCAATTAAGAATAACATAAATAATAGCAACATATAAAAGGAAGGACAACTTTTTGAATTACATGTCAATATGGAATGTTATGTGTGAAGTATATAAAATATAAATTAAGTGTGGATTAAATGTATTGTTATGCATTGAATAAATAATAATAAATGTGTGGATTAAATTAAATTTTATATGTGGATATATGAAGTGTTGAGTTTTATTGTATACATTATTTATTCCTCTTAAAACTCCATATTCTATCATTTTCCTATATAATATTAATGTAGGGTTTGGTAGTACAAGTTCTTTTTATCAATAGAAACGTGCTACCAAGGAATCCTTAACAAAATTGTCACACAATTATAGACAATGTTAAGTATAATATGAATATTGAATATCATAAACATTGGACTAATCATATTCAAAGATTGCAACTTTGGGTGTTTTTCGAAATAAAGTTCACAATTTTGAATTGAGATTCACTTTCTGAATTAAAAAAATGCACTTTTAGGGTTCGGAAGTAGTAAAAAACCATACTATTCGAATAGAAAAACACACTTTTTAAACCCGATATTGCCACTTTTAGAACTTAATTTCGCACATTAAAAGGTCGATATTGACACTTTGAAAGCCTAAATTCACACTTTTTAAGTCCAAATTTTGCCTAAAAAGTCCAAGTTTAATGAAATAGGTTTTGTACCACCTTGATTATAATACATAACTACAAAATTTAAATTTATTTATTTATATATATATTTAATATTTAGATTTCTTAGATTGAAATTATCATATCTTCCAATGCCTAAAATAGAAATCAAATTTCTTCCATATTCAGTATTCATTAATGCTTAAAAAACTTTAAAATATTAATAAATTACTAATTCTTCTTTGTGATATTAAGGTGGTAGTATTAACACTACTTTCATTTTGTGGTGTTAAAATGATGGATTAACATGGTACTTATATTTTGTGATGTTGAGATGCTGTTAATATTTGTTAGTAGTATCTCAAATTGAATTTTTTATCATCTATTATGAGAAATGCCATGTTGGCAAGTACCATAGAGGTGCTAAGAGGATTTAATTATGAGGATTTGCACCATAAATACAACATTTTCACAAATAATTGTTTTGTAAATAACTTGTTCAATTATTTATTTTTTGTTTTATTCATTCAAATAAATGATGAGAATTAATTTATGAGTGGTTGCACCACAATCACAACAAATTCAGGTATTTATTTTATATTATTTAAATTAAGTTCACACGATTCATTATGAGGCTTTGCACCACAAGCACAATAAGTTCACAAATAATTATTTTGTAAATAATTCAATTGAATTATTCATTTCTAATACTATTAAAATAAATAAACACTTAGGATATTTAATATTGAAAAATAATTAAAAAACAACCATTTTTAATTTTATATCATTATAAAGTAGTAAGGAAAATGATTTGAATCTAAATTTGATTATCAAATCCAAAATATTTGTATTGATCTTATTAAATTTCTTGATAGACATTAGTCTCAGTATTAGGTTTCTAGAACAAGCCATGGTCTTATATTCATGGACAAGGTCAAAGGGGAAAACCCTACCTTGGGCCATAAAGAAGCTTCGAGGAATCTAAGATCAAGAAAGAGACGTCAAAGATCAGCACATGTCTTCCTAAGAGTATGCATAGCCTATACAATGTTTTTATAAGGATTTAGACACTAGGTATAGGTCTAGTGACCCTCATCATGGTTGGGAGAACAAATAACAAAATATAAAGGAATACTAGATCCTCTAAAGATAATGTCACATCTCCAACCACAACCTTCGTTGCTTGTACATCTTTTCCAATTGCATAATTTGCATATAGCTACAAAGAACAACTTTTTCATCTCACTCCTATGAAATATAGGGCTTATATAAAGTGGGAAAATAATGAATTTCATATACCTGATTTGAAACATCTTCATGATCCCGTTGATTCATTCCCTCTCCTATAGCACTCTACAATACAGTATTAAGAAGGTTAAAACCCACTGGAATTCAAAGATGGGCACTCTAATCATATGCTGAGGCTTATCACCTTCTACTGCTAGGTGCAACTTATCATCTCTATTTATTATTTAGAAAATAGTTTTGTAAAGCTGCAAGGAATATACAGGAAATTTGTGTTTCATTACTCACGCATTCCATAGGTTAAAATAATTGGCATCAAACATGATTATCTCCCACCAAAAACGACCTGACAGAGCTACAAGGAATATATGGACAATCTATGCTTCATTATTGACTCATTCAGTAGGTTAACTAATTGGCATCAAACAAGATCATCGTGCACCCAAAACCATACATGTGAGTTCTTTAGCATATGTAAGTACCACTATGTAAAATTAAACGAACACCCAGACTTTTCCAGTCAAAAGAAACTCCACAAACTTGGAGAGTGCAAGAGAATTGGTTGTAAACTAAATTATCTTATTATAAGAGAATGTTTTAGAAGAGCTGTTGGAAGCTTAATCCTTGGATTATAGATCCACATATTATGTACATATGAAAATAAATAAAATGAATACTAATAGATGTAGGAAGACAAAGAGTCTTTAATGTAACTTTTGGAAATTGAAAACCAAAGGTTAGAAAACCTTGTATATATTCACATGTTTATATATTGACATGCTTGGTGAATGAAGAACATATCCGGGAGTTATTACCGGTCAGTGGTATCAGATCTGCTGCATAACTCCTGTTCTTCCATTCCTGTGCTGGCCAGATTGCCCATTTTTAGCTTTGTGTTCTTCCTCAGAATTCCAGGGCTTTCTCTCTCAGTCCTCCGTTCTGCCCTTTGCGTCTTTTCATAATTGTTCCAAAAACTGTATGGTGTGTAGACTAACGTCTCTCAACCGTAACCCTAATCTCTTCTGCTTGCTCTAACGTCTCTCAACCGTAACCCTAATCTCTTCTGCTTGCTATCGTTCTGCATGTGAACGTTGTTGAGGCCTCCTCCACCTTCGCTGAGTTTCATTTCTATTTTTTGAATGCTGCGATCTTTGTATCATCTAGTGGAACCTTTGTTGTGAAAACGAAAAACCCTATAATTTCAAGGAACTCTCTCCATAAACCCTAGTTTTCACTCTCACGAAGTGTTGAATGAATGAGTCCCTTGGTGATGGTGCATGGAGACCTGCGTGAAGAAAATTGATGCGTACTGCTATGCATTGAGATTACACCATCAAGCTGCATGAGATTATACCGTGGAGTTGTTGTGCATCATTCTTTTCAAAGAATGAGTATTAATACCTACAGTGGAGATGTCATTGAAGCATTGAGTTGAGAATGATGTTTGCATGGAGCTGAGATATTTTTTTGCGATTCATTCCGTAGTTGCGTTGTGAACTGTGGAGCCAGAACGTCGAGCTGTTGAGTGCTACGGCCAAGACTTGAAGAGTTGTGCCCTTGAGAAGAGTTGTGTTGGATAATGGATGCCATATCATGCTGCATAAGAGTGAAAGAGCTGCGACCTCGAGCTGTCCATCAAGGAAGACAAGTTCGACCTCAATAATTAGAGCTGCGACTGCAACCTCAATATATGCGTGGAATTTAAAGTATAGTGACTGCAATTTATCCATTTAAAAGAGTTGAATGGAGACTTGAATGCATCTGTGATCTGAGTTAACTGTGTTGAGTACTGCGTTCTGCGTCCATGCGCGGAGACTTCTCAAATTTTGAGCACGAATCTACATCAACTGCAACCTCGAGGTGATATCGAGCTGATATGTGTGCAAAAGAGAGATGAAATCTACCCATTGAGAATTGAAACTCACTATTCAAGCTGTGTGGTTCCATGAGACAGAGAAACCCTAAATTTTGACTCTAGGTATACGTGTTAATATATACATTTTTTGCAATCCTTCGAGACCGTGGAAAACAATTAATTTTTTCAGATTGTTTTGTAATTTGAGCCAAATATTCAAGTGTAATTGTGTCATTGTAATAGAAAGTTAAGTCTGGAAAATATATGTAATAGTGCTCAAGGGAATGTTGTAGAATTGATTTGTAATAAGTTTGTAAAGAATAAAACAGAAACTCAATCTGTGAATTATCTATTCTTTGCCATACATTTTCACTAATAAGTTACAGGTTTAAGATGCATTCAATAACATCGGCTGTTGGTGCTACACTCCC
This sequence comes from Larix kaempferi, assembly GCA_027924585.1. Lineage (NCBI taxonomy): Eukaryota > Viridiplantae > Streptophyta > Pinopsida > Pinales > Pinaceae > Larix > Larix kaempferi. Next base: position 579,380 of record BSBM01000697.1, on the reverse strand, counting down.
TGGCAAAGATACATTTCCAGAATGGTGGATAAGGATCAAGGATGCTTATGTTTACAACGACTTGCAGGATGGCATCTGTGAAGGAAAGATCACTCTCACCGACGAAGGCACTATCATCTCTTCAGCTCCAAAGCGTCCAACATCATAGAAAGAGATTTCTATTTGGTAGTCGAGCGACAAGAGAGCATTGACTATGATTTATGCCACTGTAAGTGAAGATGTGAGCCAGCATATTCTTCTTGCAAAGACATGTTATGAAGCCACGGGGGCTTCACTAGCGAGGCAATATCATATCACGTCCATTCATATTGGGGTTTTCAATAATCCTTAAAACATTAAAAATATATTGCCCTGTATTAAGGGCTCAAGGGGAGTTTTAATTTGACATAGTAATATAAATATTGGGGGTTATTTTATTTGGGTGGGGTGAGGAATAACCTCCAAATCATGGGCTCAATTCATAAAACCTAAACCTTAAGGACCCTCCATTTTTATTTGACATTGCGTACGATCCGAAGTTTTGCATAAATCTAATAATAGTGTACCAATGATAATTTCGATGGAAGTATCTTTGGATTACTGGCCTTGAGCAATCCTCATTTCATAGCTTATTTAGGCTTGGTTTGAATTAATGTTATATTGTTTTTCATCTTAATTAAGTTTGAGCCTATTATTACGAAATTTCCTCTTTGTTTGTTATATCTTACTAATTTCTATATCATCAAGTTCTTTTAAATAACTTTAGTTGGATCTCTAGGATTTCACCTACAGTCTTGTTGGCATCCTTTTGAAATTGTTCTTTAGAATTGAGTAGAAAATATATCATTGTGTTTTCAAAAATATTCTCGTATCTTTTGAATTCCATCAATGGCCCATCGATGACTTTTAAAATATCTCTGGTTATATTTTTTAAATTTAGTCGATGGTGCTTTCAAGTTGGGCTTCAAAATTCAAACCCTCTTCTTTTTCATAATTATCTAAACAATATTTCAAATGTTTTATCATGTTTTTAAAATCTCACCAACGATCTATCGACATAATTTGAAAATGTTGTTGCATGTTTTAAAAATATGTCGATGTATCCATGAGTGAAGTTTGACAATTTCTCTTGCCACGTCTTTACAATTTCAATGATAGAACTATTGGTAGATTCTAAAACATAGTCCTTGTACTTATGGATCTCACCAATATTCTATAGGTGAAATTTTGATTATTGTCCATCGTCACATCAGAGAGGACAAATAATATGCACTCGCAACAAACTAACAAATGTTATATGATCTAGGATATATATTGTTGGATCTAAACTGCATATATCCCAACAAATATCTAAGGGCATATATCTCAACCCATAATACATTTATTACTCTGCTACGCGGTGTATATCGTTTTCCCATCAGAGAGACACATCTCACTTTCCAATATGTTTTGGGAATCTATCAAACCATAATCTTTCAAAACTCGTTGATACTCTATCAACATATTTCGAGAATTGATCGATTTTAATCTTCGAAACTTGTGGATAATCCATAAACAAGTTTCCAAAACTATTAGTTCCTGTCGTAGGCAGATACTATTGTTTTCACATTTCTTAAATAATTTCTGTAATACAAAAAAATTCTTAAAAACCATTCAACTTATAACATATTTTTTTTTAAAGAATATTTTTCTTTATGAATGGAATTTATCTAATATTCCATTGGTGCGAGGCCTATGAAAATGGATAGTAAAAAAATCATAAGAAAATAATAAAATTAATCAATGTGATCTTCCCCTTGATGAGATGTGCCCTTAAATTCCTAGTCAATTGTGCCTCCATTCATAAATGTGATTTGTCCTTTTAAATTCCTAGTATTGTTTGAATAATTTAATTTGATATGTGCCTCCATTCATGTTGTTGAGGTTCACATTTTTATGACGCAAGCAATTTCCCCATCCATGTTTTATCACCCATTGAATTCCTCATGGGGCCTTCATAGTTTGCTATTTATTTTATACCACTTGTAGTCCCACTGGAAAGGAAATGTTTGGGAAAATCATGTCTCCATAGTTGTTTATATTTATATCAAATTCTGGTGCTCCTCCATGCATCTACCGCGCAAATGCATATGTCAACATGTACAAATTATGTAGATGCGTAAATTGGCATGCACAAATTACGTAGATGCATAAATCGACCTATAGAAATTTTATGCGGGTTTAAATTTTCTACTCATCTGCATCGAACTCAACAAATGAACTTATTTTTATACCTGTCGAAGGAAGGTATATAACAATCGATTTTTTTTTCAACTGAAAAAAAGTTTCTTGTTATTCATAGAGTGAATCAAAGAAACTATAGATGATACCTATCCCACGGATAGTGTTTTTTGTTACCACATATCTTTACAATATATTATAATAATGTTGAAATCTATGTCAAAAGACAATCTACCAAGTGTGCGCAAGTAATTAAATAGTTGTGTATCATATTCCATATATGTTCACTTCTAAAACCAACAAAACAATAAACAACGCAGAAAGCACATTGCATCAACTATTGCAAAAAAGTGCAAAAAAAGAAACAAGAAAACCCATCATGTAGCAGGCCGCACCAAGCAAACAAAACCACGCCCCCATAGGTGCCAATACAAAAAAACCGCGTCTTGCCACTGAAGGAAACAAGAATCAATACGATGTTTAACTCTCCGTAATCCTCACGAAAATGCATACGTTGACCCCTGAATACCCTGAAACGGTAATGCACATCGTCACTGCAGACCATTGAAATTGTCGCCACCAGAACTGGAGTAGCCTCAGCCCTCGTTCCACAAGCCGCCCAAACTTAATGTGAGGGTCGTCGGCCATACATAACTGTATATAGTAACACCGCCGCCACCATAAGTTCAAGCCCATGCCTCCAGGAACCTCGCCATCTCAGAGCATAAGCGGAATAGTCTATGTGGCAGAGGAGAGGAGAAATGGGATGCTAGGGTAGAAACCCTAGCTACCCGAGGTGATTCGAAAAGCCTCTCAAACCCTTAGTCGCAATTACAGAAACCCTCGCCTTGTTCCAACATGTCGGAGACCGACTTTTTAAATATAGCAATCGATTTTCATTCAAGCTAAGTTGACTTTTAATTAATCTAAAATACATGAATCTATTTCCCTATAGTTTGTAAAGTTTTTGTAAAATATATAAATGAAATTCAATATTTTAAAAACTAAAACAACATTTTTATTATTTTGAAATTTAAATACCAAATTTATTATTGGATGGTTAATTTGATGTGATCATTTTTACCTGGTTATAAAGGTAACTGTGAGAAATAAAAAAAAACTTAAAAATAATAACAATTAAAAAAAACATAAATGCACCATTTGTATGAATTCCTTTATTGATGATTGAAAATAATTAAAATTAAAAATCTCATCTCTCTTTATGGTCACCGGTCAGTTTTCAATATTTATAGCATGAAGTACATTTATAGAAATTATTTAACATCAATGAAAATTTATGGTCACCGGTCAGTTTTCAATATTTATAGCATGAAGTACATTTATAGAAATTATTTAACATCCATGAAAATCAACGATCTATCTTTTATAAAACTTTTTTAAATTATTTTTGTGAGATTTGTCACCCTTAAATATATGCCACTTATACATCTGATCATTTATGAGCATTTATAACAATAACTCATATTTTATATTAAAAAATTAAAAATCTATCATCCGTGTCACCTATAATGAATAAAACATTGGAATTAGTGTTTTTGCATTTCGTAAAATTTATCACTTGTTGTACCATAAGTTCAGTTGGATTCGATCAATCCACCGAACATTGGAGGTAGTGTTTTTGCATTTCGTAGAATTTATATCACTTGTTGTACCATCAATTCACTTGGATTCGATCAATCCACCTTTGAGTATGATTATCATTTTTTTTTAATGTCTGTGTTCTCCACTTTTGTTCCAAACATTCTCTGTGTTCTAGATGTTACTGCACTATGTCACATCCACCGTTCTTTTGAGCGTCTTTTATGGTTTACTATTGTGTGTTGCTTCCATTGTTGTTCTATTGCGTCCACTATTGATCTCTCTATTTCTTCCTTACTCTTCTGAAAGGGACTTTACTATTCTCTACTAGAGAACTGTTTCATTATCTACATCTCCAACAAATATTCTTGCTACAGGAAAACATTAAGGTAATATGTGAAAATAAATAATATATTTAAAAATATTTTTTCCAATGAGATTTGTGCTCAATAGAAATGGTTGAAGATGTTTAATAGCAATGAACTCATATCAACCATTATTGTTGAGAGGGTAAATATTGCAATTAGGTAGGGGGCAGAGCAGAGGCATTTCTATTAACCAAAGAGGAAAGATGTTGTTCCTATTGGGAAGTTCAAAGGAAAGTGGTGTTCGGATCTTGAAAAGATTACTTCAAATTTATCAGGTAATTCTAATCTTCAATAATACTGTCTTAGATGGAGAAAAATTGTTATTACGCATGTCTAGTAATTCTTGTTGTCTTCTAAAGGTGAAACAACCAAAATTTGTTCTCAACATGGGTCTTCTCCTCCCGAGATCCAGGAACCCATTACTGTCCCTTTCTAAATGATTATCTTCTCTGCTCTCTTGTTATATTTTTTCCCCATTTTTCCAAATTTTATTTCTTTGTTATCATAATTCAAAGAAGCACGCTATGCATATGGTGATGATCCTCTCCGGTTTTCCCTTCATTATGGAGCTTTATTTTAGGAGTTGCATTCATTATTCATTTATATATTTAAATCATGATAGCTATACCACTGTTAACTAATAATAAATTGCACGATTCAGAGGGCACTTTACCCACCATAGAATGGCAAGAATTTTCTTTCTGTTCAAATGAAATACAAAAAAAAAAAAGTTGGAACACCTTAAAAGCATGGAATAGGAATCCGTAAAGACATCTAATTTCCATTTGGATTTGAGGTTATGAATTTTTGCTATAAGGATTTATTTTGAAGGATGGAAAATCTTAGAAGTTATGAGCTACGAATCGTTAGTTCGTGGAGGAACCACTAGTTCTTGGAGGTTTGAAGATGGATTGCATTTGTGATGGATGGGAGGTAGGAAAATGGCCTCTCTTTTCCTTTGCATTTTCTCATTCCATTCAAGCCTTCTGATCTCTAGATTCCCTTTCCTTCCCACTTTAAATTGCTAACTATCCTGGTCTTCCCCACTTTAGAGTGTAAGTTATTTATTTATCCTATTTTAAATATTTATATTTTTTATAATTAAATTAAAAAGTTAATATTTTAATCACTAATATAATTTAATAAAATTTATCAATAAAACCCCTTGCTGAAGGACCAGAAGATTCAAGGCTCTCCCCTCACCAGAGAGTGTGCGCACCTCTTACCAATTGAGCTCTCTAGCGGGGCTAATGAATGTTAAGAGGACATGGAGGTGAACTTTGATCTACTTATGCGTCCACTGATCACTTGGAGTTAAATGATTAAGGTACATCTCTAAAAAAATATATATAAATCTTTATCTTACTTTAATTCAAACAAAAATATGTAATATCCTTTACATTAAAATAATAAAAAACTTACATTTAATAAGTGTCATTTAGTTTTTTATTTATTTCATATCTCTCAATCAATGCATTATCCATGTAAAGTGATATGTTCAAATCTTGTTTCGTTAGTAAGTTGAATGGAAATCCAACCTTATCCAAAGATATGCTGACTAGAGTGAGAAATGGGATTCAATTTAGCAAGATGAAAGGGCTTCAAAAAAGGTGCTTCAATTGGCTTTGGATTTGGATCACAATGCGGGGTGTTGTTTGAAAGCAACTCAATACCTATAGCTGAACATGCCACAAAAAAGGTGTTTCTCGTAGTACCAAAGGAGGTGTTTCTCGTGGAACTTAGTACATTGGAAGGGTTCAAAGAATACAAAAGAAGTATGGCAATAAGGTGTTTGATTAGCATAATGACATTGATCTTTTGGATAGGCCAAAAGGTGTTGACTATATTTAATTGTGTTGGTACAGTAAAATAAAAAGGCAACGCTTGTACAAATATGATTTGACAGATCATCTTTTTTTTACAACTTGAATATGTTATAGCAATGACCAACTTAACATACAACAATAGGAATGACACATACAAATTAGAATAAAGTGATCAATATTTTTTTCTTCTGATTTTAGAAATCTCAATAAGGTGAATTTAAATAATATTTTAATTTAGTTTTCCTTATTCATTCCCATTCTATAGATAATTTATAAATAATTATTGGTTGTAATTTTGTTGATTTCATGTAGCAATGTCATCTTGATTTTATAATTTTTGGCCTCAGTTGCAATGAACGGTTCGAATGGTGAATTTTGGGATAAACCAACCTAATTTTTGTCTTATTCATTCCCATCCAATAGATAATTTATAAAAAAAATATTGGTTGTATTTTTATTTATTTCATGTAGCAATATCATCTTGATTTGGGATAAACCAACCTAATTTTTTCCACCTACTTTTTCGTGTAAGTTTCTTTGACCATTCATCTTTTCTAGTTGTATATTAGCTTTCAAGATAGATAGTATGCTAGTGTAACCATCCATCTTATGATTTTAAATCGAATTTCAATATGGATTTGGATTTCACATGATGATATGACTGTTATAGGTACATGGGTTGATGCAAATTCATGTGTCATTCATGATGTCAACCTCATTTCAACGAGATTTTAAAATCAAGGCTAAAGGTGTTAGAAGGTTCTCAATCAACCAAATTGGCATTGTGGAAGATGAGGAACTTGCTTTCCTCTATACTAGTGGTCATTTAGAGATAATGCTAAGATCATCTGATCAAATACTTTATCTTTACATGTTTTCCATATTCAGGGGAATGGCCCCTTTAAACTTTTAGTAGTTTTTTAGTAGTGGAAATGGAGAATGTGACACTTTTGAATACAATTTCTATCATAAATAAAATCATAGCTATATGATAAATAAGTACTCTTGACTTAACAATAATTTTGACTTATCATATCTTCCATTTTTCTTTATAAAAATATATGTGAATGTCTATAATTTGCTTAAACTTTATAGATTTATGTGTGAGTTGATTTTTGTTCATCCTTTCTTCTTCTAACAGAGACTTGAATCTTTTTGTAATGATCCTGAAGCAACTTCTGCAATTGTCTTTGTCTTTTTGAAATTTTGATAATATTGCAACTATTACTATTAACTTTGGTTCTGTGTTTTATTTTTGTGGGGTTACTCTTTTTGTTGCTTAGCGAAGTTATTTATATACAAGGTATGATTGTTGGAATAATAGGCACTACAATATTAGAATTTTGTTGCATTGAGATAACTAAGGTGATAATATTTTGTTCTTTTATGCATAATGTTATTGATGTGATGTCCAAAAGTTTAGTGTTGCCACTTGTTATGCATATGTATGCAATATTTCACACTTTCTCCATAATTGAGGTTGAGTTTGCTAGTGTTAAAACAGATGCAGTTTTGTAACATTATACCTTTTGTTGTTCTATACGAGGTCGTTTCCGAAAGTATGTTTATTTTTTAGATAGAAGTCACATTACATACCATGACACTATTCAGTATGGTTGAATATGCATTGGGTTCCCCATCAACTCCAAAGTTAAGAGATGTAGCTAATCGGGAGTTCTGGAGTTGAACAATTGTATTGTACTTTTTGTAGGCATTATAGTAAAAGATATAACTCTTCATTTTTTAGGTTGGGGTTTAGGTAGGTATTGAGATTCAATCAAACCTTGCTCCATGACAACCAATAAAAGTGAGATCAATCTTTCTTGGCTCAATTGAACCAATAAAAGTTAGATCAATCTTTCTTAACTAATTATTTATTTTAACTTTTTGTATTCATCTTTAATATTTTCACATTGCCAATTAGGAATATTTGTTGGATTGAGTTATATTTGGCACATTCATAATTGCAATTTCAATTATTATATGCAAGGCATCCGTCTTACTATTGTATTGGAACTAGCATGAACATAGTTGAAAATATAAATCCTTACTTACATACCCTATGTGTTATCGTTACCATGAAATGGTATTATATAACTTTCACCATCTATGTATCTTTATAACTATTGCATGCTTGAAACTTAACAATGGATATTTTCCCTCTCACGTAAAGATAAAAAAAACTAGATATAACCCAAGAAAAGGTAACTAAATGTTTTTAATTCCCTTGATTGCAAGAATAAATGTAGAGGATGTGGAGGCAATTCGTTGCATCTTGTGAATAACCTAAATCCAAGCTATGCACATGATAATATGTTGTTATTGGAAAGTAAGATGACTTTTTCTATGTTCATTTGGGTTCAAACGCCAATGGTGTTTGTTTTGATAGGAAGGTAGGGAAGTCCATCCACAAAAGGGTTTCAATTTTTCATTTTTATGGAGTTTAATTTAGTAATATTATAGAAAACATGAGATCTCTATGGCTATACTTGTATTTACATGATATAAAATTGCTAGATTGGCAGGATGTGGTGTGAAACATTTGCAACTCTCATCTTTTCTAAGAATTGCACTGACGATTGGACTATTAGTCTTGGACATTCTTTGTTACATTTATCTCTTGAATGGGTTCCCTTTTACACATTTTCCCTTCCCCATTACTATTTCGTTGGGTGATCTTCTACTATCCAATGCTACAAATCGATCAGCCGCCACTGCAATGTTGGTGTGGCCATTATTAGCAATATACTATTATTTTATTTAGCACCATGTTTGCTTATACTAAGATGTGTTAGGGATCCTTACAACTTGATAATATGATATAAAGGGGGTATTAAAAATGGGTTGATAAAAATGGATACCTACAATATTTGGCGAAACTAGGGGTTTTCTTAATTGAAAAGGTATATTGGGAGGGGGGTTCAACAATATATTTTTAGGAGGCATTTTCCAATATTTAGTGAAATTAGGGATATTCTTTAATATCATGCGAACGATCGTGCTATGTAATGAGCTAACTAAGTGAACCCCCTGTGTATGAAGCCTTAAAAACTCTAAAATATCTATATGATTCTCACTCTGAAATGGAAGTCATTCAATTAATGTTAAAATTATTCAGTCTTGAAGTAAAATAGAATGACCCCATGCTCATCGCATCTAAAATAAAATCCATCATGCACAAGATTCAAGCTTCTAGTATGAAACCATACCTTCCATTTACAACATTTGTAAAATCGATGTATCCCACTCACTCAAACTACCTTGAATCCTTGCAAGCAAGCAAAAAATTCAAAGACCTCACCTTTGAAGTTCTGGTAGAAAAGATTGCAGATAGATAGAAAGATTTTGGGAAGAAGAATAGTGAAAGTACTACAGAATCTCTTTGCTTTGCTCAGAAAGAAAGAACAAGCCTAAATACTATTTCAGGGGAGATAACAGCAAAAGAGGCAGAGGAAGAATAAATTTCAGAGGAAGAGGATGAAGAAACAACTCAAGCAAAAGATCAGATGTGAAGTGCACACACTGCGGAAAGAATGGGCATGAAGCATAGCAGTGTTGGGAATGTTGGAACTCCATCAAAGGTAGACATAATAAAGAAGATTAGAATAAAAACCAAGAGGGTGGTAAAACCCCTCATTCTTCTCATTGTATTGTTGCACATTGTAATCTTGGAATTAATGAAATGAATTCTCTTTCACCATACAAAGATTGTTAGATGCTTGATACTGGTGCAACATCTCATATGAATTTTAGAAAAGGTTTCTTTGTAGAACTGAATTACATTGCGAATGACATAGTATATTTTGCAGATAAATCTAGCCTCAAACCACAAGTTGTTGGCTCAATCAGGCTAAAGCTGCATGGCTTCCCTGATTTCATATTATAGAATGTTCTCTATATTCCTTCGTTGCAGAGAATATTTATGTCCTTGGTGCAGATTCGATAACAAGGCCACTCCATCCACATGTTTGATGGGATTGTGGAGATAAGAAAATACTCTGACAACAAGGTCGTCATGACTGGTTATGAAGATGGACAACTACTAAAGTTGAGAGGCTCTTCTGCAAGAATTCAGAACTTTGCCTATATCTCTCAGCATGAAGAAGGTAATATGTCATCCAGTTTATTATGGCATGCTAGATTTGGTCATCTTAATTATAACAATCTTAGATTGTTAAGAAAGAATGGTGTATTTGGTTTTCCCACCATTCCTAAGAAAAGGAACAAGTGTGATGCATGCATACTAGGAAAACATAGTAAGAAACCATTTCCAAAGTCAAAATTCAGAGCATGTAGAAAGTTAGAACTGGTTCACTCTAACTTATGTGGCCCTATGCCTATTCCTTCTGCAAACGGTAATAGGTACATTATGACATTTGTTGATGATTATAGTATAATGTGTTGGGTGTATTTGTTGAAGACAAAATCAAAAGCATTTCAAACTTTCAATACGTTTCTTGCATGGATAGAAAATCAAGCACAAGTACGTATTGGTACATTCAGATATGATAATGGTAAAGAATATACATCTAAGGAATTTGAAGACTATATTTACAAACATAGAATTACACATCAAACTACAGTTCCCTACAATTCCCAACAAAACAGTGCAGTAGAAAGGATGAATAGAACCCTAATGAATACAACATGATCAATGATGTTTTTCAAGAATGTGAAGCTAATGTTCTGGGGTGATGCAGTCCTAGGCACAACATATTTGAGAAATAGAAGTCCTTCTCATGTTCTAGAATATAAGACTCCACATGAAATGTGGTTTGGCCACCTTCCTTCAGTTAGGCATCTCATAATTTTTTGTTCCACCTACTATGCCTTAATACCAAATGAGCAAAGAAACAAGCTTGGTGCTAGAAGTAGAAGATGTATTTTCTTGGGGTAATCACAAACATCCAAGGCATATCATCTTTATGATGAGGTAAACAAAATTTTTGTTATTTCCAGAGATGTCATTTTTCTTGAAACTAATAAAAATGACAAGTCTATTGAAAGACAACTTGATCGTTTCGAGAGGTTTTCTCATCTAAAGACATATTATGAATTTGATTATGAAATTCCACATATTGAAGGGGGGGTCCCTATATTGGATCAATCCATGGAATTTTCATTCAAAGCAGCACCAACAACTCCTCATGAAGAGAATGACGAAGAAGAAGTTGCTGTCTCTTCAACTGAACAAGAGACTCAACTGGATGATGTAATTGAGAGGAATGCAAGATTGAACCTAGAAGAGAATAATGCACCACCAACTGGTCAACCTAGACCATCAAGGAAGATTCTCAAATGGGCACAAATATACTTGAGAGTTTGCATACAAATGAAGTAGGAAAGATGGGAACAAGAAGCTCAACTAGACAAGAAGATGGAGGAAATGTAGAGAAATCAGGTGATGACATGGATGTCTCATTTGATTTTGAATTGAATATTTTTGCTAACATTGAACCAACTTCCTTTGAATAGGCTACTACTCATGATGAGTGGAAAGAATCCATGAAAAATGAGTATGGTGCAGTCATAAAGAATGGAACTTGGAAGCTAGTCGATCCTCGAGTCGGAACCAAACCAATTGGAAGCAAGTGGGTGTACAAGAACAAATACAAATATGATGGCTCACTTGAAAAACATAAAGCAAGGCTCGTGGAAAAAGGATATGCACAGAAAGAAGGAATTGACTATGAAGAAACATTCTCTCCCACAACAAAATGGGGCACCATCCACACTATACTTTCCTTAGCTCCACAAAATGGTTGGAAAGTTCATTAGATGGATGTAAAGACTACATTCTTGAATGGAGACTTGAAAGAAAATGTTTTCATGTCTCAACCTGGAGGTTTTGTTGGGAAGGGACAAGAACACAAGGTATGCAAACTCATCAAGTCCTTGTATGGCCTGAAATAAGCACCTCGAGCATGGTATGAAAAGCTAACCGAGCATCTTCTAAAGATGAATTTCAAACATTACAATCTAGACGACGCAGCGCTATTTGTAAATAAAGTTGGAAGATATGTTGTGCTTCTTGTATTATATGTGGATGATCTTTTGATGACAGGTAATACTGAAATTTATATAGCATCCATAAAGAAAGACTCAAGGAAAGGCCTTGAAATGACTGATCTCATAAATCTTCACTATTACTGAGGAATTGAAGTGATTCAACATCCTAAGTACATTTTCAATGCTCAGAAAAAGTATATTGGAGAACTGTCGAACAAATTTGGGATGACAAATTGAAATCTGCTCTCAACTCCAATGGAACAAAATCTAAAGCTCACGTCAAGTGAAGGAAAAGAACTCGAGGATGCAACCAAGTACCGAAATCTTGTAGGAATCATTATCTACCTTACTACCACAAGACCATATATTAATTATGTTGTTAGCATTCTTTCATGGTTCATTCACAAACCTTGTGAAGGACATTGGTCTGCAGCAAAGAGAGTTCTAAGATACTTGAAAGGGACTCAAGAGTTTGGACACAGATATTCTAAGGTGGATGACTTCAGACTTATTGGGTACTCTGATTCAGACTTCGATGGTGGAAAAGAAACAAGGTTATCCACTTCTGGATACACGGCGAATATTGGATCAGCAGCTATCTCCTAGAGATCACGCAAACAATCAGTTCCAGCAGATTCAACAATAGAGACAAAATATGTAGTAGTTGCAGAAGCAACCAAAGAGATTGTGTGGCTCAAGAAGATACTTGAATATTTGCAAGAGAAACAAGAAGACTCCACTCCACTTTTGATTGACAACACTTCTGCAATCAAGTTGGCCAAGAATCCTAGATTCCATGATTGAACCAAACATATCAACACAAAGTATCATCTAATTCAACATCATGTAGAGGCCAAGACAATTCATTTACATCATTGTTCCACTAATGATCAAACTCCAGATATCTTTACCAAAGCACTTGGACGGGAAAAGTTTGAAATATTTAGAACCATGCTCAGTCTTACAAACTCGCCTTTGGATTAAGGGGGGGATGTTGGAAGCTTAATCCTTAGATTATAGCTCCACATATTATGTACATATGTAAATAAATAAAATGAATACGAATAAATGTAGGAAGAAAAAGAGTCTTCAACGGACCTTTTGGAAACTGAAAACCAAAGGTCAGAAAACCTTGTATATATTGACATGCTTAGTGAATGAAGAACATATCCAGGATTTATTACCTGTCAAGAACTACAATTTTTACAGTGGTAAATCAATGTTTCTTCGACCTCCTATCTATTTTCTAGCTCCTAAGGCACTTTTGCCTATCTTTTTCTCTCAAACTCTTCATCTGAGTGCCTTTATATTCTATGTTGTATCTCATCTCTATTACCCAATAACCACCATTATTATGAGTTGTAACCAATGAGTAAACCAACTGCAAACTGGTCAATGGGGTCTTATCATATTTTGTGACAACAAACACAATTTGAGGTGGTTCATGTTCATGAAAAAAGTTCAAGCCATCTTTGACATACGATATAAAAAATTGACATTAAGGGAAGCCACGCCCATCAATATTGTTAGTTGTTGAATTTGGTATGGTTGTACCCAACCATTATTCTCATTTTCTGATACATCCAAATCCACATTTGAGCCAAATAATTGAAATACGTTTTGTTAAATTTAATCCCTTTAACTCATATTTCAAGTTTTTCTCATTCGAAAAATGATTCCCCAATTTGAGATTTGTTCAATTTATCCTCAATACGATTAGAAGTTTATTGAGTTTGTTGTTTTTTATTGTTGAAAAGTTCATTGGTTTATTGGGGCTAAGACAAAATTTATGTACTTCTAATTTGAGCATATTTTGATAGAAACCGATCTGTTGGATATTGTGCAGTGTAAATTAAGATCGTGATTAGTTTTCAATGATCCATCTCCGTACCTTAAACATTTTTATTATCCACCAATTGAAGATTATGGAAGCAGGGCTATACTAATAGGTTGTTTAGTTTGGCATAGGCAAGACAAATAAGGTTTTTTATCAATCCGTCAGAGACCTGTAAGTGAATTTGTTTTAAATCTTTATCTAAATTTTTGATGTATTTATCTCTTCTTGATGCAAATTTTGTCAATACTATTGCCCACTTTATCATGGAATTTTTTGAAAGTTCTTCTTGAAGCTATTCTCTAAGCATACCTGGGTTGATGTAAGATTTCTTTTAATCTCCTTACTTTCTTGAACATTAGCATGGAATTTTTATTGAAGACTGGAAAGTGGTTTTCCCTATTTAGTTTTTGGGCTTTTTGAATATTTAAGGTGATTTCTTTGTGAATACTTCATTTATGTGGAATTATTTGAATGGTCCATAATAAGAGGGATGTGAATAAAAACGTTTTGAAGGTATCTAGAATTGAGCAGAGGGTGAGTTTATTTTGTCTTGTGAAATGTTTAAATTTATCTTTTCCAAGAATTCAATTTGCACATTGGATGTTAAAATAGGTTTGGTTGGTTTTCCTTAGTTTTATTTTCTTCTAATTCTGAAAGTTACCTCACAATGAAAATTAGGTGAGCCCAGATGTGAATGATAGATTGGTTGAGTCTATGTATCTAGATTTCTTATTGAGTTTGGTTAGTTCTTCATCATTATTCTTCCCTGGTTGAATAACCCCATTGTCATCTCTTTGGGATTAATTCCACTAGACCCAAATGTAAATTGTAGGTGTACCCTATATGTTTGAAATGCAATGCAAGTTAAGAGTTTTCTTAATTATTTTTCTGAGTTCTTGTAACAATAGTTTACAAAATATTTATTAGGGATTTGGTTTCTATTGTTGTTAAATTTAATTTTTAACGCAGTTGTATAGTTCGGCTCCTATTGTTTTGTTTTCTATAGGTTGATATAAATAAATTTCTCCTTTTGATAGTTGTTGTACGAACTGTTCTTTACTTATTACTGGGATTTATTATGATTCGATCAAATCAAAATGAAAAGCACAAGGATATAAGAGGAACCATTTTATGTTTTTGATAAAATATTACTTTTCTAAATTTCCAATTTATCTCAAATGATCATAATATTTCCAAAATTTATGTCTACATTATCATACTCTTTTCCTAGTCTATTTGGATCACCATACTAGCTTGGTTGGTCATGCAATGTTTCACAAAATGATTTGTTTTGATCCAAGTACTCTTAGTTTATTAGTGTGTGACAAGGTAACTCAACAATTAGCATCATCTCTAATCCAAGCCAGAAATGCACTCTTTTTCCATCAAAACATCTAGCAATGCACTCTTGCAAGCTTGAGACAAAAAATTGCAAGTATTGTGATGAAAATCACAAGTGCAAGCTTTATTCAACATGAGGAGGTAGCAGATTCTCATATGCCTTCCCACCAATGTTGCAAAAGCATGTTCTGTTGAATCACAATTAAAATTTCTCCTTACAGTTGAAGATTTAGTTTCTATTTCTTCTTACACAAATAAATAAAAAATTGTATATGTTGCAATCAATTGTTTCTGGGCGATTCCTCTCTAAGGTGCACTTGATGTTTTCCTTCTATTGCACACTACCAATTTATCTTTTTCCTAAGTACTGGTTATTCATTTCTTTCTATAGATTTAGTATTTGTTGATGGTTATATTCAATCATTTCTATCCCTCTCTTGTGAACCCAAAATAGTTTCAGATTGGATGCCAATCTCTCTTATTCTATTCAATGTCTATGATCCAAATACTTTTGTCTAAAGGCATTTCCCAAAGGGTTGCAGATCTAACATTTTGTAAAAAAAATCTTGTTAAGGATTTCCTAGGGTTTAAACTAGTCTTACACTATATGTGATTTATCACATGTATCACAATATATTCCAAGTTGATCCCCAAGCCAAGAGTATAAACGGTAAATATCACAATAATTTCATATTTTGAAATAACCACAATAAATTCATATTATTGCAATAATTTCTTTGAATACCACAAGTTGAGGTAAATTATTTCCCTATATGCATCAATTTCTCCTTAGAACCAAATTCTCATTCTTTTAACCCTCATTTTGCAAAAGTGCATTAGGGCATTGAGCTCTAAAGACAATATGACTATTTTTCATTAAGAGGACAACGAGAAATCCATTGTTTTCATAGCCATCGACCAAACAGATTTTGTTTTGATGTGATTTCATATCATCATGTGAAGACTTATGACATGAAAAAATTCATATTTGAGTACCAATGTGTGGTGTACCACATGACATATTATATATCATTTTTATTTTCATATTTATGTAACAATGTGTTTTTTTGATGTTGTAGTTGCTTTAGATGTCTAAAATTTTGAAAAAAAAAATATTAATTTTCTATTTTTAAGTTTCCCAATATTTTTTGATATTTTCCCCAAGAATACCGATAAGATATATTCTAGACCCTCCATGATAAATTTATCGACAAAATAAATGTTACAATGGTTTAAACCCTTTATCAAGGACCCACTTCAATAGCTCATCCTGAGAATTTTCGTTGGCGGCATCATTGTTGTTTTTGTGATTCAGAGTCATGGTTTTGGATTATTACCCCTCAAGTTGCATGTGCATTTTGAGACATCCATCTAGCAGTACAGTGGTGGTGATGCACTCAATAGAAGAGTTATTTGTGACTTAGAAGTACCTCTTTGGTAACTTTCCAAGTGATATTTTGAAATAAACTTACAACCATATTTGAATCCCTCCCACATGCTCATACTAGGATCCACTATGGGAGGAAAACATGTTGATTCCTTAGCACTATGGAACCTAAGTTAGGCATCCATCTCAAGCATATTTTAGGGACATACTATGTTATTTTATGGTAGTATCCATTGTAACTTTCAATTCAATGTTTCAACATGGTTGTCTTTGCAAATATAAACTGGATTTCAAGCATGGTTGTCTTTGGAAATATAATGTGAAATTTAAGCATGGTTGTCTTGGGATCTTATTGTCTTTTGTTAGAATTATAAATGATGCAATCTAGGTGTTAATATTGCTATTCTCCCCAATTTTTAAAGGGTGATAGGGAAGAGAACCTTCCTTACAAGAAAGAGGTTGGTGGTTCTATTCATTCGTGCCCTAACGATATTACAATATTGATATTCTAATTAAAAATTGTTATGATGATTTATATTAATGGCTACAAGGGGGCTTTCAAACTGTATTTGTATGTTTCTACGATGGGGGTTCTGAACCACCCTCATATGTTGATATGAGGGGGGTTCTAAACTGTCATTGTATGTTAATATGAGGTGGGTTCAAAACCCCCTACTTAGGTTTGTAAAAGAGGGGTTCAAAACCACCCCTATAGGTTTGTAAGAGGGAGTTTATGAGGGGGGTTCAAAACTGGCCCCGTAGGTTTTTAAGAGGGATTTTTAGGGGGGGTTCAAAAGTTTCTACAAGGATATTTTTAAACCACCGTCATAGGTTACTACGAGGGGGGTTTCAAACCACTCCCAACATTCAATCCTTTAGCAGCAATTTTTTAAGAGATATAAACTGCTTTTGTAGGTTTCTACGAAATGGGGTTCTAAACCGTGTCTAAACCACCCCTAAAATTCACTTTTTGAGGGGTTTCCAAACCCCTCCTAAAGGAACCTCTACTAAAAGTCAATCCTTTTAGTAGTTGTTTTTGAAGATATATAGACCACCCCAGAAAAGTGACTTTTAGGGGTGGTTCAGAACCACCCCCAAAAAGTGATTTTTAGGGGCGGTTTGAATTTGCCACCAAAATTCATTTTTTAGGGGTGGTTCGGAACTGCTCCCTAAAAGTCACTTTTTGGGGCATTTTATATTTCTTCAAAAACTTCTACTAAAAGGATTGAATTTTAGTAGTGGTGCCTTTAGGGGGGTTTTTCAAAACCGTCGCTAATGCTAAATCTCCTGCCAATTCCACTTACAGAGGTGGAAAATGATGACCTCCAAAGGTATTTTTTGTAGTAGAGTCTGTCTCTTTTTTCCTTTACAAGTTTCCATGAACCAGGGGTTGGTGTTGCTATTGATGTTTGTCTCCTTTGATGGTAATTCCTTTGTTAAGATGCAGGAGGATTTAAATAACCATCACCCTATGAATGATAATGTTATCCATCAATGAGACCACTTCCATGTTTACTTGCTTGACCATCATAATCCAATCCATTATGGCTTGCCCAGTTTCCTTCTCCATCATGCGGGCATACAATAACATCCTTTGCACATTATTTTCTCAGATGCAATGGTACATCCCCTTAATCTTCTAAGTTCCTTTGCAATTGATCATTAATGAAACTTCTAGTGACCATGTGCTCTTCCTATTTATATCCTACCACGTACCCCTCTCAAGACGACATACTAAGGTTATACCACATGTATGCCTCGTGTTTGGAGGAGGCCTAGTTGTTTGCACTTGCGATGATGATGGGGTCTTGTCCTTCCCTATCTATGTTGTGAGCTGAGGTGTCACGAGAGAGCCCCATGTCTTCCCTTCTCAACCTACGTGAGCGCCTGGTTCTAACCTGTAAATATCCCTTTGCTAGCCATTGACACTCTTGCATAATAGATTCATCTTTTATACTGGTCACTACTTCATCTAGTACTTTGTTTTCATTGGAAACTCTATGATTGGATAATTAATCCAAAACCTTGTTGGATTTTCATCTAATGTGGTGTGGTATAAGGTCTTGGATTTTAGGAATGATTGTGGGTAGGGCCTTGTTGTGGCCACAACAGATCCCATGCTTACTTAAGCACAGGAGCCCTAATCTTGATAAACACTATGGTGTTTGGGTGAGTCATTTTGTAAATGTTAGAATTTTGATTTTTCTTCACCCATGCCTTTGGTTTGTTTTTTTGCAACTGTTGTTCATATTTCCAAGGTGTTTCGGTCTAAAAGGAAAAGAAAGCTAAAATTTTGATTATTTTGTTGATTGTTATGATCATTCCGAAAATTAGCATTTGGAGTCTCCGAAACCCGCAACTCGACATTTGCGGGTTACGAGACTGTTGTTTGAAATTTTTGTATTTAGTGAGCCCGCAATCTGCAACCCGACATTTGCGGGTTGCAGAACTAATCAGTAATAAGACCAAGGAACAATTACCCCGAAACCCAAACTCCGCAATGGCAGCATTCGGCTTTCGGGATGGTCATTTTTCGTTTATTTGCTGTGTGCTGCCGAAACCCGCAAACTATAATTTCGGGTTTCGGCTTTCAATATGGATATTTTATGTCACAGTTCAATGTTCCAAAGCCCGCCACCCGCACAGTAGGTTTTCGGCTTTCGGAAATCCTTTTTTATTTTCATTTTTGTGAACCCGTACCCCGCAAATCCGTACTTTTGGATTTCGGCTTGCGTAATCTTTGAATAAAAAACTTCGTGAATGTAATTGAATTCAATTCCGCATCCTGCTCTAGCTATTTTCAGCCGTCCATTGTTATGAGTTTGCGGTCACATTGATTTTGGGTAATCAGTTAAGTCAAGATGCGCTATTTTGTCTATGGAAAGCTGGTTCCTCTCAAATTATCAGTTTTTCTGTATAATTTGTAACAGTGGATACTACTACAACATTATCAATTGCTTCATGTTGGATGGACACCATTGCTCTGCCTTACGCTCACCATGTCTAGTCTCGAGTTTTGACGTTTTGTTGTTTTTGCTCCGCTTATTGTAACGCCCCCTTCCATCATCAAGTGCAAGGAAGGGAAACGTTAACAACACACGGGCTTATGGCAGGCTTAGCCCCAATAAATTGGCTCATAACGCATGCAATTTAAAACTTATGGATGCAGACATAAACTCAATAACTACACAGCGGAATTAAACTTCACAAATACACATAGTTTCCTCATGCATTCAGCGGATAAACAACAGTCATTAATTATCATATTGCCTAAACATGACGCATTTCATTCCATTAATCATGAATGCATTGTAAAACACATACTGTATATAAATTAAATCACAGATTACTCATCTTGAACTGTAATGGTCCAAACGACTGGCTATGGAAGGGCAACGTTCCTCCCAACCGTAGACCTCTGTCCAGCTTATGTTCTTTCAGCTGAGAGGTCACCCCCTAGCTGGGCTGTGTATCCACTAAGGAGGACTAGCTGGGTTCACTCATAGCCAGGCTTCAGTCAAGCATCCAAGCAGATAGAGGAGGGTAATGCTAAGCCAGTGAGCTCAACCACAGAGCTACAGGCATCTCAAGTGGGCTCAACAGTCAGGCACCCACATTACCTACCACATCCAACACAAGGAAGATCCCCTTCTCTGTTACACAGTCCCTCAGGCAACTCTTCCCTCCAGTGCTCTTCAGGATGGGCATAGAAAGGTCCAGCTGCTGACCCTTGAGATCCTAGCCTTCACAGGGTTTATCAAGCATACCCAACCTCTGCATAGTCAATCCCCACTTGATTTCTCACCATTCTGCTCACCAAATACTCAAATCCGTCACTCGTTTTCTGAGCTGCAAAAACTGGGTTTTCCCATTGATTTCGGGGTAGATAATGCTCCCAAATTCGCCCCAAGGTTCATGCTAATGGATTCCCCATTGGATTTCTTTGTCCCATGCCAAATCTGGACGTTTTTGGTCTTTCAAAAACTGGGTTCTCTCAAGGTCGCGATTTCTGGTTTTTCCTCACTGCTGGCACTCGTTTTTGGATGGGAATGATGCTAGATAGTTTCACAATGGACTGGGGTGAGAATCAAGCAACCTCCCATGAGGTTGAGTGACTTCTTGCCCAAGCAATCAGAGCCCATGCCCACCCATACGAATTTCAGGGCTGCCCATGCTCCATTGAAGCCATGGGCTGAAATCTCAACCACCTTCTTACAGCAGGCATTAATGTCACCTAGGGAAGTCAATGGGTTCTCATAATGACAAATGGCAGCCTAGGGTTTAATCCCATAGCCACCTCACCACTCCCTAGTGGATACACGTGGCCCCTTCTCATTCGTTGCCCCCATAGCCAGTTTTTGGTATTTTATTTCCATATTAAACATTTACATCAATTTACAATATCCCATGGCTTAATAGCACGTGGGTAACAAAATATCAAGCATGTCTAATTTAAATAAAATCCGAGCATAAACTAGCGGGGCCTTGGCCTTGAGCTCCACGCTAGGGAAACATACATTGCGTATTTACAATATTTACATTAGAGCCAATATTTCCTAAGGGTCAAAATTGGGGTATTACACTTATTAATGATCATCTCTTTTCACTTAAAATCTGATTTCAAAGCTTCTATCCTTCTCATCGAAGTTGGGTCAGATTGATCCGATTTGTTATGTGTGAAGAACTGATTACCCGTGTACTGGAACTCCTAATCAAGATTTTTTTTCGCAGGTCAATTCTATCACCATAGCCTCTGTTTCCATTATTAATTACCAGTTATAATTATCGATGGGGGGTTTCCTATAACTATGTGATCGTAAAAGTAATTCAAATCATGCAAGTAGTAATTGACCTTGTACTTCGCACATGCTTAAACTCAAATCTTCGCCTTTCATAACAGTTGAAGTAATTATAATGGGTTTGCTGCATAAGTTTAATCATTGCAAATCTCCCCGCTCAATCGATATCACCCTGCCTATTGGTCTTAAAGTAGCAATTAACGTGAAGATCCTACATTGTTCATTGCTTTCTGTAATAGGAAAAATTATGTTTAGCGTTCTGGGCATCTTGTTATCTAAGGTTTTCCCAGGATGAGTGATTTTCATGCAGGAGGTGAACCTTCTAATATTCTTGCTGATGATGAAGAACTTAGCCCTTTGTTATATCAAGAAACGTTGTCACCACTATTTGATGCAGGTGCTCCTGATTTTAGCAGCGGTAGCAGTGAAGAGGACTTTGAAGCGTTATCTTCCTATGTGCAAAATTCCATGCAGCAGAGCGAGGAAGTTCTGGAAGAATCAGCTGACTTTGACGACGATCTTATATGAGACTTTATAATCAATGGAGAACCTGACGTACCGGCCACTGTTTCTGAAGTAAATCCTTTAATGGATTTCTTTGTTTTTGGCCATGAATTATCTGACCCCAAATTTCTTACACCAGATGTCCCACAAGCCATGCCATTCGTCGAAGATAATGAGCAATCAGTTATTGAATATCTATGGTGCCACGAGACCTTACCTGACTAAAAAATAATTCTTTGTAATATTTTAAGGAGATAAGGTGGTGGAAAATCCTTCAAGCTAGAAAATAGCAAGTTTTATTGGATCGACGGTTGGAGCCGATTTTGTAATTTCTATTTTGTATAATTTCTCCTTTTGGATTTGAGGAAAATGGGATTATTGAAGGAGGAATGTTACCCTTAGCAAGGGGTTGGGAATTTTGGAATTTTGATTCAGCATGAGTATGGACTGAAGATGCTCTGTCTATTCGAGCCATTGTAATTTTTGTACAAGACTTTTATATGCAGTAAAGTTATCTTTTCTCCACCTTCTTGAGTTCTTCAAATTTCTTTGAGAATCGCTGAGTTAAATGTTTCAAATTGTCATCAGTTATGTGTTTAATCTATTGTAGGTCATCTATTGATGTACATGGTCTTTCATATTGATTTCTCTATATGTTTTGACTCATGTTTTGAATTGTCCTATTAAATTTCTTTAATTGAACATTTCTCATATTTATATTACTGCAAATGATTCGATGCAATTGAATATGTATAATCAATTGTTAATTTTTCAATTAACACAATGATTACAGATCAGTTGTTTGAATAAGCTCAAAGCACGTAGAAGAGTTGTCTCTTAATTTTTATTGATTGATGATCTTTCAAGATACAAGTGGAGGAACCCGAAGACATTTCTGTTTAAGGTATCTAATGGTTATTAATCACATTTTAAACTTGATCTACATAATATCAACTTTCCCTCTTTAGGTCAGATCTGACTTAGGGTAGATTCTTTCCTTAGGTAGGTTAGGTTAGGTTTGTTAACCAGTTATCACACTCTGTTTTCCTTAAACAGGAAAACTGATCTTTGGATGATCAAACCTTTTACTCTTAGAGTGCCAGCAGAGTCCAAAAATCCGTGGGTGATTAACATACGAAACAACTCGAGGATAGGATAACTCTTGTGTAGGGTTAACTGAAGCCTTTGGATGGGTTTTCATCCCCTGTCGTGTGCCTTGGAACCTATTCTAGCACTTTGCACTCACCCTGCACCCACGAGGCATCAACAAATGGCGCTAGAAGGAGAGCCACTAGTAAAACATGCCTAAGCAAACTACTAATAAGCCTCCTCCAGCAAGTACTTCAATGGTTCAAACCTGAAGCTAGACTAGCGCTTCAACATCTGAACAACCAACTGATTCACAACCTACAGTTCTCCCTGTTACATCTACGCAACCTACAGTTATACCCGTTACACCGGTGGTACGACAGGAGAATAGAGGACAAATTATCTTCACGTCGCCCTCAAGGGGACCCATTTCGTTAGAACAACTATTGAAAACATTCGCCGATAGGGTTTTAAGTAGAACAACAATTTCTTGCCGATCAAAAAAGACGCGATCTGGTAGCTCTAAACTTAGAAGGTGTTTTGCAGGCTAGCGATCGGGAAGAACAGCAAGTTCCCACCTCACAGACCTCTGATCCACCGATTCAACCGAATGATAGTTTTAACCCACAGGATCAACATTCAACTGATCATCAATCTGAAAACCAGGACCAAATTAATCAACCAGATTCTCCTGAATATAATCGTGAGACCACTCACACAGTAACACAAGGTCATCCAAATCTTGGAGCAGGCGGTCCACCACCGTCCCCTCCTTCATCTTCATCATCTTCCTCAGACGAAGAAAATTCCTCTAGTTCGTCATCTGAAGAAGAAGAAAAAGAACCTCCAATGGCTGGAGAAGGTCAAAACATACCTTGGCTTGACCAAGGTGCAGTTTTCATACTAGGTGATGAACACAGATTACTAAAGAATCCTGAGAAATGGCTTCCTAAATACAACCTTGACGACAAGATACCTGCGTTGGACCACATAAAAACTTTCATGCAAGCAATTAGGCTTAGAAGTGTGGTAGATGAGGATGTAGTATGCAGACTTTTCCCATATACCTTTGAGGGTAGAGCCGCCACTTGGTATTTCACTTTGCCTGCTCAATCTATAACTTCCTGGGATGAATTCGAGAAACATTTTACCCAAAAGTTTGGGGATGACAAAACACCACAAGACCTTGTCTTAGAGTTGTCCTCCATGAAATACAATGGAAAATAAAGGGTAAAAGACTTTAACCAAAGGTTTTCATATCTTAAAAACAGGATTCCTACCAATCTCCTTCCTGCTGAAGAGTTATTGGTGGCTTATTATGAAAAGGGTCTGCCTCCCCCTATTGCAATATGGGTCAAAAGGGAACAAAAGGGTACTTTACTGGAAGCTTTTGATGAAGCAATCCAAGTTGAGAAAGACATCTTTTGTCTGGAAGACAACCCTGAAACTTCAAAAGGGCAACCTTCTACTTCTAGGAAGAAAACTGATAATGTCCCTAAACCCACAGTCTAGAATAAGGATACATTTGATATGACCGAGATGAAAAAATTCCTTCAGAGGATGTCAAATGAGATGGTAGATTTAAAGAAGAACACTAATGATAATCATAATCATAACAGAGGTTTTGTAAGGCCACCATTCAGGATACCTTACCTACCTCCACAAAATCCACCACCACCAAATCTGGCGGATGCACTCACAAACGAGGAACTCTTTTCCATTTTTAGAGCATTGACAGCAGAATCTCAAGTCAATCCCGACACTTCCAATGATCAGGCTACTCCTGATTATCCACTACCTGAAGAAGAAATGGAAGATGACCCACTTGTTGATGTTGTGGGGTGCTTTTCAGAACTGCCTATGTGTGAAGAAGAAGCAGAACCTAAGGTGGTGTTTAACACACAACATCCTTATAATACAATGTCAAGACCACAGCCACCTCAAGAACCTTCATCTTCTTCCTCGGTTCCCACAAGTAACAAGACTGTCACACAGAAGGATACAGTCCTCCCTCAAATGGAGTACAACCTGGTTGAAGACCTAAAAAGAGTCAAAGCAAACATATCTATGTTTGAGCTGCTTAAAATTCCTGCTATGAGAGATTCTTTACCTAAAAACATGATAATCAAACATCCTAGAGAGTCACAGAATAATAATCTAGACTCTGTCACTAAAACTAATGATCAAAAAACATCAAGTAAGAGAACTCCTCCTTTCTTTCTTACTTTTGAGATTTTCAACCGGAATGTACACAACTCCATGATAGATTTGGGAGCATCATCAAATGTGATGCCCCTCTCTATTTACAGAAAATTGAATGCAACGTGGGAACCTTGTCCAACCTAGATTGTGCAACTTGACAGATCCAAATTCAGAGTGGTTGGTAAATTGAGAAACATTCTTTTCATGCTGTCAGCTGATCCCAGGATCCATCAGACAATTGACATTGTGATAGCTGACATCCCAGAAGCCTATGGGATGTGGTTAAGCAGGGACTGGTCAAAGAAACTTAAAGGTTATTTTGCAACCGACTGGTCCCACTTATGGTTTCCATACAATGGTCAACCAAATAAAATTAAGATCAACAGAGAACCTTTTATGAAACAGATAGTTACTGATCTTAATGATTCAAGTAAACCTGCTGGTTATCTCACCTCTCGTACAGAGCACTTTACATTCGACACATTTTTCAGTGAGTTCTCAGCTGATGCCTCACCAGAAAAAAGCATTCATAACGAATCACATATCACTCAGGTTACTTCTGTACCTTTTTCTGGTGAAATTGTGCATAATGTATATAATGTGAATACAAATTTTAGATTAGACCCTGTCTCCTGGACTTTATTTTTCGATGGCTCCAAGTCCAAGGAGGGAGCTGGAGCGGGTTGTGTTCTTATCAATCCTGAAGGAATGAAAATAATGATTGCTTGCAGATTAGAATTTGACTATACTAATAATGTAGCCGAATACGAAGCTCTTGTGCAGGGGCTCAGGAAGGCCATTGATTTGGGTGTTCAACTAATAGAGTGCTATGGGGACTCCAAAATTATAGTCAAGCAAGTTAGAAATAAGATACACTGCTTGTCTCTGCGTTTGGCTAATTATCAAAAGCTGGTAAGGGAGCTAACCAACTCATTTTCAGCATTCAATATTAAATCACTTCCTAGATCACAAAATTTTGATGCAGATCTATTAGCAAACACAGCTTCTAGACTGATTCCGCCGGAAGGTATGTCTCCTCAAACTTTTTCAATTGAAATGATGTACAGACCATCTATTCCAGATAATGTGACTAATTGGCAAGTGTTTGATGATGATCGACAGATAATTGACTTCCTCACTGCTCAGGACACGTTCGAAGACATGGCCATCGATGAAACAAAACATGAAAAGTCTCGCACTGATTCCTCAAACGTCATCCCGAAGTCGATGATCAATCTAGAAAATTTTTACGATTTATAGGACAAATTCAAATCTCAGACTAATTGTAAAACTCAAAGTTCATCTTTAAATTATGAATGGGTCAACCTAGGCACCGAACAGGAATCTCATTTCATCAATTTGGGAATTGATTGCACCCCTGAAGAACGCAGAGCCATTATTGCATTGTGTAAATAGTATAAAGATGTCTTTTCCTAGACTTATGATGAATTAAGAACGTTTGACACCAGCGTCATGTTCCACAACATACCCATTAAACCAGAGGTTAAGCCATTTCAACAAAAGCTGCGGAAAATGCACCCTAGTTTAGAATCTTCTGTTAAAAAGGAACTGGAGAAGTTACTCAATGCTCTGATTATCTTTCCAGTCAGGCACACTCAGTGGATCACCAATTTAGTACCTTTCCGTAAGAAAAATGGAGAAATTCGGCTCTGTGTTGATTTCAGGAACCTAAATCGGGCTTCTGAGAAAGACAACTATCCTGTTCCACCTATGGAGAAGATTCTTTAGAAGGTAGTCGGGTCAGAGATGTTTTCCCTCTTGGATGGTTTTTCGGGGTATAACCAGGTTATGGTCACCCCGGATGATCAATTGAAAACATCCTTCAAAACCCCATGGGGTACTTTTGCTTACAGACGGATGCCTTTCGGGTTGATCAATGCTGGAGCTACTTTTCAAAGAGCTATGGATATAGCTTTCCGAGGGTTAATGCATAACTATGTCATGGTTTACCTTGACGATATCACTATTTCCTCTAAAAACGACATGAACATGTGTTCACTTTAAAACAGGTTTTTGATCACTACAGGAAATTCGGTATTTCTCTCAACCCGAAGAAATCTAATTTTGCAATAACTAAAGGAAAACTTATAGGCTTCATTGTTTCGAAAGAAGGTATGGTTATTGATCCTGAACGCATAGAGGCCATTTCAAAAATTGGTTTACCTAGTTCACGCAAAGCAATGCAATCCTTCCTAGGTAAGATCAATTTTGTATGGAGATTTGTACCAAATTTTGCTCAAATAGTCAAACCTTTGCAACTCTTGGTCAAGAAAGATGTACAGTTTACTTGGTTGCAGGAACAAAGAGATGCATTTATCAGAATTCGAAAAGCCATTGCAGAGGCTCCCGCCCTCATGTCCCCATATTTTGATAAGGATTTCATTCTTTATACTTTTGCCATTGATTTTTCTTATGCAGCTGTGTTAACGCAAAAGCATGATAATGATGCAGAAATCCCCATGTCTTTCATGAGCTCAGCATTCAAAGGTGCAAAGCTTAAATATTCACAAATTGATAAGCAAGCCTATGCAGTGTATAAATCTGTCAAACATTACAGACCCTACTTGCTGAAGTCCCGAACCAAAGTCATTGTTCCATATTCTTCTATCAGGAATGTCCTCATTTAGAAAGAGTTAGGGGAAAAAAGGTCCCATTGGATGACTGCCTTACAAGAATATGATCTTGACATCAGACCGACAAAAATTGTAAAAGGGTAGGGCCTTTGTCTTCTTACTGCACAATCCAATGACCCGGCACAACAGTAGTCTGAATGGGATCGCGAAGAAGAAATTCCCTCAGGTGTTGTTAACTTTATCGATACCCCGACATCAGAATGGTACGACGATATTAAATTTTTTCAAAAATCATGGATTTGCTCCTGAAACCCTCGACTTTAAGAAAAGAAGAGCTTTAAGATTAAAGTCTGCTCCTTATCAATTAATTGATCAAGTTCTTTTTAGAAAAAATTATGATGGAGTATTTCTGAGATGCTTGGAAAAACATGAAACTGATGATATTTTGTTTCAATTTCATTCAGGTCTAGCTGGGGGCCATTTTTCAGGAGAAACAATAGCACACAAGATTCTCAGGGCAGGTTATTATTGGCCCACACTGTTTAAAGATGCTTATGCTTATGTGAGAAAATGTGAGCCATGCCAGAAATGCACAGGGAAGTTTAGGAAACCTGCATTTCCTTTACAACCAGTTACGATTCAGTTTCCATTTCAACAATGGGGACTGGATTTTGTTGGGCCTATAAACCCTCCTTCATCTCTCCAACATAAGTATATTCTCATAGCCACAGACTATTTCACTAGATGGGTTGAAGCAGCTCCTCTTAAACAATGCAACGCCCCTCAAGTAATCTCTTTCCTTGACAGCCAGATTGTCACACGCTTTGGTGCTCTAGAGTATTTAGTTTTTGATAATGCATCCTACTTCTCTTCAATCGATATAACTGAATATGCCTTTGAGATGGGAATTAAGCTTAAATTTTCCGCCAATTATTACCCTCAGGGTAACAGCTTGGTTGAATCATCAAATAAAAACCTAATTAATATTCTCAAGAAAATTGTAGCCTCTCATCACAGAGATTAGCATACACAGTTGTATAATGCATTATGGGAAGATCGAATTACCCCAAAAGTAGCAATTGCAAACTCCCCATACTGTTTGGTCTATGGAAAAGAAGCCATTCTCCCCACTAATCTCACCATTCCTTCGTTACAATTGGCCCAGTCTGTTCAAGAAGATGATTCTTCTCCCCTCCAGCAAAGAATTGACACCCTTTTGAAGCTAGAGGAAGACAGGGAAATAGCCAAGAACAAGTTGTATCATCATCAGTAGATGGTGAAGAGATGGTTTGATGAAAAATCTTCTTCCGATAGGGAGTTTTCTATTGGTGACCTGGTTTTGAGGTGGGACAAGCAACGTAAAGATAAAAATCTATACACCAAGTTCCAATTTCTTTGGCTCAGACCTTTCATTATTATAGAAAAAATTGGTCCCAACACAGTTCGATTGCTGACATTGGAGGGAGTTGTAGACACCTACCCGGTGAATATATCTCTTCTCAAAAAGTATTTCGTCTGAGCAATCTGATGCACTTGTACATAGGTGTGATTTGTTTTTCAATCATTTTTTTAGTGTGTTCATATTTTGATTGGTTTTCATTAATAAGGCTTCATACTTGTGGTAATGGCTCATGATCACTTTTCTTAGCGACAATTGCTTCTGAAGTTTCAGCATCGTTATCAATCTTACTTTCTGGATTTTGATTCGAATTTGATCTGAAGAATAAATAGTCAAATAAGTGCAGTGCCTTTGGATACTTTTCACTTTGATCATTATCTTTCACCATACTTTATCTGTGTAATTGAGGTATGAAGGAAGGTCATCATTTCTCTATCTGATGTTTCATGGTTAAACGACATATCATAATAACATGGCCAGTTCCGATTGCTCATGGATCCTTTTACGATTACTTTGAATATAAATTTTGTTTAAAATTATAAGTTACAAGGTGGATGGTCTTGTTATCAAGCCAGCCCATTAGGTTCATAAGTGTTTAAAGCGGAATGACATATTCACATCAAGCCACCACACTTGGAAGATGACTTTCAGTTCTGCTGAAAGGTGGAAGATCCTATCACAGGTCGGTCCATTCATGATCCGCAAAGCACTGGTGAGTAACATTATCAGTATATGGTCACCAAGCCATGATAATTCCTTGTAGCTTATGTCAAAATAAGTGTTTTCTTTTTATAATATTTTGTTATATACAAGAACAGGGGGGTCTTATCACAAGCCAGCCCTTCTATGATCATGAGTTTGACCTTGGATTGGAATTATCACTATATGGTCACCAAGCCATGATGATTTCTTTTGGTCGTACAACCAGAAGACAAGGAGTCTCGTCATCGAGCTATCTTGACCAGTTTCCAGATTGGGCCTGTGAATGGCACTGTTTCATCTGATCACCAAGTCAATACAGTGGTCTTGTATCAACAAAATTTTGTATTTATAAAAACAAAAACAAACAAAAAAGACAAAAGATAAGAAAAGAAAAGAAAAGAAAAGACAAAAGATAAGAAAAGAAAAGAAAAGAAAAGACAAAAGATAAGATGATGAAGTGTTACTGAATATACATGTAATTAATAAACCAAGGAGATCTGTAATTAGGATATCCATGAGCATTTCTAAGACTGTGCCCAGATTCAACACAAGCTAGTTTTCTATGATTACATCATGGTAAAGATTCGGTATCGCCCTCTAAATCTCCTTATCAGATGAGTGTTATCTTTACAATGATCATTGATTAAGATTTATCCATTTTGATGTTCACTATTTGTTGGTTGTTATCTTTTCAGTATCTTCTATCACTTGCGTCTCAAGAAATCGGTTGATCGACATGTTGTCTTTAGTTGGATTTGATTACAGAGATAACTGGTTCTTCCCAGCCAGTCGACATTTGTTGTGGCCACAACAGATCCCATGCTTACTTAAGCACAGGAGCCTCGATATTGATAAACACTATGATGTTTGGGTGAGTCATTTTTTTAATGTTAGAATTTTGATTTTTCTTCACCCATGCCTTTGGTTTGTTTGTTTGCAACTGTTGTTCATTTTTCCGAGGAGTTTCGTTCTAAAAGGAAAAGAAAGCTTAAATTTTGATTATTTTGTTGATTGTTATCATCATTCCGAAAATTAGCATTTGGAGTCTCCGAAACCCGCAACCCGATATTTGCGGGTTATGGGACTGTTGTTTGAAATTTTGGTATTTAGTGATCCCGCAATCCGCAACCCGACATTCGCGGGTTGTGGAACTGATCGGTAATAAGACCAAGGAATAATTACCCCGAAACCTAAACTCCGCAATGGCGGCATTCGGCTTTCGGGATGGTCGTTTTTCGTTTATTTGTTGCGTGCTCCCGAAACCCGCAAACCATAATTTCGGGTTGCAGCTTTTGGGATGGATATTTTATGTCACAGTTCAATGTTCCGAAGCCTTCCACCCGCACAGTAGGTTTTCGGCTTTTGGAAATCCTTTTTTATTTTCATTTTTGTGAACCCGCAACCCGCAAATCCGTACTTTCGGATTTCGTCTTGCAGAATCTTTGAATAAAAAACTTCGTGAACGTAATTGAATTCAATTCCGCATCCCGCTCTAGCTATTTTCAGCCGTCCATTGTTATGAGTTCGCGGTCACGTTGATTTTGGGTAATTAGTTAAGTCAGGATGCGCTATTTTGTCTATGGAAAGCTGGTTCCCCCCAAATTATCAGTTTTTCTGTATAATTTGTAACAGTGGATACTACTACAAGATTATCAATTGCTTCATGTTGGATGGACACCATTTCTCTGCCTTAAGCTCACCGTGTCTAGTCTCGAGTTTTGACGTTTTGTCGTTTTTGCTCCATTTATTAATGATCATCTCTTTTCACTTAAAATCCGATTTCAAAGCTTCTATCCTTCTCATCGAAGTTGGGTCAGATTGATCCGATTTGTTACGTGTGAAGAACTGATCACCCGTGTACTGGAACTCCTAATCAAGATTTTTTTTTTACAAGTCAATTATATCACGGCAGCCTCCGTTTCCATTATTAATTACCAGTTATAATTATCGATGGGGGGTTTCCTATAACGATGCGATTGTAAAAGCAATTCAAATCATGCAAGCAGTAATTGAGCCTGTACTTCGCACAAGCTTAAACTCAAATCTTCGCCTTTCATAACAGTTGAAGTAATTATAATGGGTTTGCTGCGTAAGTTTAATCATTGCAAATCGCCCCGCTCAATCGATATCACCCTGCCTATTGGTCTTAAAGTAGCAATTAATGTGAAGATCCTACATTGTTCATTGATTTCTATAATAGGAAAAATTCTCTTTAGCGTTCTGGGCATCTTGTTATCTAAGGTTTTCCCAGGATGAGTGATTTTCATGCAGGAGGTGAACCTTCTAATATTCTTGCTGGTGATGAAGAACTTTGCCCTTTGTTATATCAAGAAATGTTGTCACCACTATTTGATGCAGGTGTTACTGATTTTAGAAGCGGCAGCGGTGAAGAGGACTTTGAAGTGTTATCTTCCTATCTGCAAAATTCCATGGAGCAGAGCGAGGAAGTTCTGGAAGAATCAGCTGACTTTGACGACAATCTTATATGAGACTTTATAATCAATGGAGAACCTGACGTACCGGCCACTGTTTCTGAAGTAAATCCTTTAATGGATTTCTTGGTTTTTGGCCACGAATTATCTGACTCCAAATTTCTTACACCAGATGTCCCACAAACCATGCCATTCGTCGAAGATAATGAGCAATCGGTTATTGAATCTCTATGGTGCCACGAGACCTTACCTGACTAAAAAATAATTCTTTGTAATATTTTAAGGAGATAAGGTGGCGGAAAATCCTTCAAGCTAGAAAATAGCAACTTTTATTGGATCGACAGTTGGAGTCGATTTTGTAATTTCTATTTTGTATAATTTCTCCTTTTGGGATTTGAGGAAAATGGGATTATTTAAGGAGGAATGTTACCCTTAGCAAGGGGTTGGGAATTTTGGAATTTTGATTCAGCAGGAGTATGGACTAAAGATGCTCTGTCTATTCGAGCCATTGTAATTTTTTGTACAAGACTTTTATATGCAGTAAAGTTATCTTTTCTCCACCTTCTTGAGTTCTTCAAATTTCTTTGAGAATCGCCGAGTTAAATGTTTCAAATTGTTATCAGTTATGTGTTTAATCTATTGCAGGTCATTTATTGATGTACATGGTCTTTCATATTGATTTTTCTATATGTTTTGACTCATGTTCTGAATTGTCCTATTAAATTTCTTTAATTGAACATTTCTCATATTTATATTTCTGCAAATGATTCGATGCAATTGAATATGTATAATCAATTGTTAATTTTTCAATTAACACAATGATTACAGATCGCTTGTTTGAATAAGCTCAAATCACGTAGAAGAGTTGTCTCTTAATTTTTATTGATTGATGATCCTTCAAGCTACAAGTGGAGGAACCCAAAGAAATTTCTGTTTAAGGTATCTAATGCTTATTAACCACATTCTAAATTTGATCTGCACAATATCAACTTTCCCTCTTTAGGTCAGATCTGACTTAGGGTAGATTCTTTCCTTAGGTAGGTTGGGTTAGGTTTGTTAACCAGTTATCATACTATGTTTTCCTTAAACAGGAAAACTGATCTTTGGAAGATCAAACCTTTTACTCTTAGAGTGTCAGTGGAGGCCCAATATCCGTGGGTGATTACCATACCAACCAACTCGAGGATAGGGTAACTCTTGTGTAGGGTTAACCGAATCCTTTGGCTGGGTTTTCATCCCCTGTTGTGTGCCTTGGAACCCATTCCAGCACTTTGCACTCACCCTGCACCCCCGAGGCATAAACAGGCCTGAGAGTCATCCTCCATTCTCCAATTGTGGATTAGTTTGTTGAATGATGTTCCATTTTGAAGTTTGACTATTAATTTGATAAGAAATTGTGACTCACCTTCTGTAATAATTTTGTTGAAGCCATTTCTAACTACTATGTTTAGACCCTGACGAAGTGTCGCCATCTTAACAACATTGTTTCTATTGATGCCTTTGTAACCAACAAAAAATCTATTTATTACTCCATTATTGTCTCTAAAAACTCCCCCATAGCCTCCTTGAGCAGGGTTATCTTTAGAAGCCTCATCAAAGCTGATTTTGGTGAATCCCTCTAGAAGGGGGATCTAGGAGGAGGGGCTAAGAATTTTTTGTTTGGTAAGAGTAATGGGAGAAATGGATTGGAGACGGTTGAGATCCAATGATTGAAATATTAAATCTTCCATGGGTTGAGCTGCATCTCTTGAGCTATCTAGTGTTGAAGGCAGAGCGTATCTTGAAGATTGCATCTTATTTTTAGTTAGACATAACTTGAGGGATGAGCTTTTTCTTTGAAAATCCTTCGGTAGCATTCATTTTAGAGTTCCTAAAGGAGAAATCCCGGTTTTGATGACATCAATATTCAATCAAATGATAGTAGAATAGTTCTAGTGGCAACTACATTAAATACAATAACAATGTATGGAAGCTATTTCATGTGCAATTTTTCGGAAAAAGGTATGGCTCGTAGAAGGTTGGATAAGTTACCAATGGTCTCTTAACGGGTAAACTAGTTATAAGGTTGGAGGGTCTTGCTCCCCTACATAAACTACACTATTCTATCCCTTTATATAACTATAGGCACTGGATTTCTAACTGTATCAAGAGATGTGATTTGTAGTGTATACTCCAAGAGATTGGCTTGGAGGCTGCTTTCTGCTGCTGAAATTGAGATACCAGCTTAACTCAGTGCCCCAAGGTGAAAATGAGCCGACCAATATTATTCTTACTTTTATTTTGTAGGGTCTCAGCTTCCTGAGGGCATAAAAAGGGCAAGAAGAGATCAAGATGGAAAGGTTGGGAATCGCCGAGATGGAGATTGAAAGTTCTGAGAGTGTTGAAGGGGAAGTTGGAAATGACAAGTGCACTTAATAATAAGATGTAACACTTCATGATAATAGTTTTCCATCCTGTCTCATGGTCTGTGTATATTTTCTCTGGTCATGAATAACTTGAACTCCTCGTATCCTAGGGTTTTCTATAGTTCGTTAGTTAATAAAATCATTGTCTTTTTGGGCTTGTGGAAGATTATAATCTCCAAGTTATTATTACAAAAATTTCAGCAACAGATACAGTTGAATGCCACTATCTCTAGGTCAAGGTAACCACACCAGTTTTTACAGTTTGTTGTGTTTTTCTATGTTTTTTATATGAAGTAGTTTGTTTTTATTTTATTACCATCTTACTCGTCATATTTAACCCTTCACTCTTTGGTACAATGAGACAAATAAGTTGATCAAGGGAAAAAGGGGAACACCCTGCGCACAATCAAAAGATTTGACCTGCGCAGTAAATGAATATCTTTATTTTCTTTGTTTTATAGCTGTGCTTCACTTAGAAAATACTTTTCTCTAATTATTTTTGTGAACACTTTACTTCGCAAATTAACTACGTGGAAATTACCTACGCGATTCCACTTTTTACTGTGCGCAGGTTAACTGCAAATATCTACTTTTTACTGGGCAGAGATTACCTACGCGTTTCAGCTTACTACTACGTAGGTGAACTTTGCTGCGCAGTTCTCTAACCTCGTGGAATACTTTAATTTGCATGAGCTTCGAACTTCATACAAATTACTTTTGCAAACTTCTTTTAAGTTTACGAAGATTAACTGCACACACATTAACTTCGCATTCCTATTCAAGTGCGCACAACCCAAACTTGAAAAATCTTTATATAAATGTATTTCATGCTAAAACATAAGAACCGAAACATATGTTGAAGTTACTGTGCGTTAAACTAGGTCATATACCACCGTGAAATACTTGGAATCTTGATTTGATTTACAGACCGTAATAGTAAACAACATTTACGCAAGTCAATATGAAGAAGATGCGCAGCATGCATAAACCAACATTCTTGAGAATGAATACATAAAACTAAAGACTTATATATATTACCACTGTAAAACAGAGTAACTTTGTCGCACTTACAGAGAGATGAGTTTTACTTCAATCTTTTACTTCTTACACAGAGCTTGGGCTCTTCATACATTTCACAAGATGAGCTTCTCCTTCTTTCACTCTTCTTCCCTCACATACATTTCTATATCTATCTCTATCTAATCTTCTCTGAGTGATTTTCATTTATACACAAACTTGGTTTGGCTTCTCCTAGAAGCTACAGGGTTTCATTAAAGACTGTAATAAATTTCTACCTAAGAAGTTTTGGACCTGCGAAATACAAATGCGACTACATAAATACTAACTTGCCATGAGCCGGATTGGCTGCAAACTGACTGACTGTCTGACATTGTAGACTGACAAAATGACTGACTAAGATCCTGACAAAGCCGGCGCATATCAGATATGTTATCAGCTCATAAATACAATATTCCCAACACTCCCCCTTAATTATGAGCGGATGGGGATCATTAGACAAAAATAAAATATTACAAAATATTTCAGAGACGAAACATGCTCTGTTCATGACATAGTTCACTACGCAGAACTTGTCACTCCCAAACAGCTTTGTAGATATTGAAATATGTCCCTTGCCAATGGTTTTGTAAATATGTCTGCTACCTTATCTTAAGACCTGCAAAATTCTAAACAGATTTTCTTGTTGTCTATTAATTCTCTGATAAAATGATACCTTGTGTCGATGTGCATGGTTCTCTTGTGGTACACATGATTCTTTGACAGTGCGATAGCTGAATTGTTGTCGCAATAAATGAGTGTGGGTTCTTGCTGGTTCTGTGACAGATCACTTAACATCCTGCGCATCCAAACGGCTTGACATGCAGCGCTTGTAGCTGCGCATTACTATGCTTCTATTGAAAAAAGAGTTACTATGGGTTGTTTCTTTGAAGCCCATGATACAACAACTGTTCCCATATGAAATGTATTCCCAGATGTGCTTTTTCTATCATCCATGCTGCCTCCATTATCACTATTAGTGTATCCAATGACTTTGTAATTTTCTGAGGTTGAAGAGAAAATACCAAAGTCTTTTGTTCCACTTACATACCTCAGAATTCTTTTACCTGCTTGCCAATGAGATTCTTTTGGTGACTCCATGAATCTTGAGATTAAGCTGAATCCATACATGATGTCTGGCCTTGTTGTTGTAAGATACATAAGGCTGCCAACGAGCCTTTTAAACAACATAATATCTACTTTGGTTCCATCATCATCCTTGCTCAATTTCAAATATGTTATTACTGGTGTTGGGTTTGTCTTACAGTTTAACATCTTAAATATGTGCAAGACATCACTTGCATACTTTGACTAAGATATAAATATCTCATTTTCAGTCTGTTGGACTTCAATGCCCATAAAATACTTCATAAGCCCCAAATTAGTCATTTCTGTTCTAAATTCTTCTATGCCAAAATCACCAGTAAATATTAAATCATCTACATACAGGCATACAATTAGCTTATTACCTTGCTTTTTGATTTTTTGTACAGCGTTGGTTCACATTCACTTATGTGAAATCCATTCTGAATGAGGTATGAGTCAATGCGACTGTACCAAGCTCTAGGAGCTTGCTTCAAACCATAGAGTACCTTCTTCAGTCTGTATACTCTATGTCCTTGTCTTGGAACTTCATAGCCTTGTGGTTGTTGCACATATACTTCTTCTTCCAAATAACCATTTAAAAACGTAGACTTTACATCCTTTTGGTAAATGGGCCATGTCGTATGTGCTGCAATGGCCAAAATTGTTTTAATTGTGTCCATTCGAGCTACAGGTGCAACAGTTTCATTGAAGTCTATGTCAGGCTGCTGTGTGAACCCTCTTTCTACCAATCTTGCCTTGTGATTCTGCACATTTCCATCAACATCTTGCTTGGTTTTATAAATTCATTTCACGCTTATCACATCCTTGTCTTTAGGAACATCAACTAATTCCCATGTTTGATTCTTCTCAATGCATTCTATTTCTTCATCCATGGCTTGTGCCCAAACTTTATCTTCAACAACTTCTTCAAATGTTAGAGGATCATGAAATTGAGAAAATAATGCAAAACCTAAGAATGAATTAGGTGTACCAGTCTCATATATCTCACGCATAGTTCTTGTCTTTTTCAGAGTTGCTAGTGTCGAACTGCACGAGCTACACAAACTGCTTGATGGAGTTTGCTGCGCACTTGGTGTGCTTGTCGAAGTTGCTTGAGCTGCGACTTGTGTCGGTGTTCTTTGTGCTGGAGCATGTTGTGTAGTCCTGGGAGTAGACGGAGTTGCGTATTTCTGATTCACATGCGGAGTCTCAACCACATCTTCTACGATGTCATCATGTTCAACATGTGACATGATTTTCACATTCTTCTCTACAGTTCCATCCCATGCTTCATTTTCTACAAACTAAACATCTCAACTGATAATAAATTTTCTTGCAACAGGATCATACAACTTGTATGCTTTTGTGTCTTCATAATATCCAATAAAAATGCATTTCTGTCATTTATTGTCTAATTTCCTTCTTAGCTCATTTGGAACATGTGCGTATGCTACACAACCAAAAAATTTTAAATGCGAAACACTATGTTTCATACCTGTCCATGCTTGCTGTGGAACTTTGTTCTTCACACTTTTCTTCATACATCGATTCATGATGTAAACAACAGTTTCCATTGATTCAGTCCAATATTCATTTGACAAATGCATGGCTGCCAACATACTGCATGCCATTTCCATAATGGTTTTGTTCTTCCTCTCTGCGATACCATTCTGCTGCGGTGTATATCGTGCAGTGAATTTCTTCTGTATGCCAAGATTTTTGCAAAAAATTAAGAAATCATTTGAGACATACTCACCACCTCTATCTGTTCTCAAGATCTTGATGTTGTACCCACTATGCTTCTCCACGAGTGCCTTGAACTGCTGAAAACAACCAAATGCATCAGATTTATGTCTTAGAAAATAGAACCATGTTTTTCTTGTGAAATCATCAATAAATGTGAGAAGATAAGTGCATCCTACCATGGATGGTGTTTGCATCGGTCCACAAATATCAGAGTGCACAATTTCAAGTGGTGTGCGAGCTCTGTATGAATTTCTGACTAGAAAAGTCTCTCT
This sequence comes from Larix kaempferi, assembly GCA_027924585.1. NCBI lineage: Eukaryota > Viridiplantae > Streptophyta > Pinopsida > Pinales > Pinaceae > Larix > Larix kaempferi. Next base: position 540,528 of record BSBM01000697.1, on the reverse strand, counting down.
GTGTTGTTTTCTAAAAATACAGCCTTCACAAATTCTCTCTGGCTTTTCAATCAATGGAAATCCTTTCACCATGTCCTTCATGTACAGTAGCTTCATCCCACCAAAATTCAAATGTCCAAATCTGAAATTCCATAACTAGGATTCATCATTTATTTCTGTTTGAAATGCAACTTGCATTTCGCTGTCTTTTTCTTCCTTGTCGCAGTGAATTTATGCTTCTTTGCTTTCTACTTTGAACGCAGATCCATAATTTTCATTATGTCTTCCATGAACAACTTGGGTTGTTTTCCTCTTATGATTGTCCTTATCCTTAAAGAAAACAAGTGATTGCTTGTCATCTACACTTCGGCTATTAATTGATTACTTGGATATATGTCTTTAATTACACAATGCTTTCCTATCATGTGAACTCTGTAACCTTTTTCCATCAGATGTCCTATGCTCATCAAACTATGCTTCAAACCTTGAATATAATAAACATCAGGCATATATTTCTACTCCCCCTGTTTGGTTAGAATATCAACAGTACCTTTACCCAAAACATTAACTTGAATATTATTTCCAAGTGTGACATCAGTTTGAACTGATTTATCTAGACTAGAAAATGGATTTAAATTACCAGTCATATGATTGCTACATCCTGAGTCTAAATACCGTATGTCGTTTGGACTTTCTTGGATAGCATTGTCTTCAAGTGGAGATGCACATGCTAAGAACAGTGAGCTGTTCGGAGTGCTGATGTTGCTTGATAGTGTTTGGCCTTGCTTTCCTTCGTCATATTGCTTCTTCCTGCATTCATATGCGAAGTGTCCAAACCTCTTACAGTAATGACATTGAATTTTTTATTTATCATACCTTTGTCCACTTGGCTGATTGGGGGTCTGATTCTGGACTCTACCAGTGATATGCGCAGTGTTGCTACTGCGACCTCCTCTAAAAGAACTTCCTCCTCTGCCTCTAGATTTTGATCTTCCTCTGCATCTTCCACGACTTATGGATGACTATGTCGCGAATGCACCTTCTAGTGATGTATCTGAACCACTGATTCTATGTTCATGATTGAGTAATGAGGCTTGTAACTCATCAATAGTAAATTGGGACAGATATTTGTTTTCCTCTAGGATCACAACTAAAGATTCAAATTTCTTTGGAAGAACTCTAAGAACTTTTTCAACAACTCTTTGGTCACTTAGAGTTTCTACATGAGACTTTATTTGATTAACCAGACCAATAACACAAGTGTAGAAGGATTCTATTGACTATGTATTTTTCATTAACAGAGATTCAAAATATCTTCTAAGAATTTGAAATTTGGAAGTTTTTACCTTGTCCAAGCCTTGATAGGAAGTTTCCAGTGTGTCCCACGGTTCCTTAGATGACTGCGTTACTGCTACACTTGGAAGTATGGATTCATGTGTTCCTTGATGTATGTGGAACATCGCCTTTCCATCTTTCTTTCTCTGTTCCCTTAAGACATCCTTCTTAGCTTGTGTGAGATTGTTGTATGCTGCTAGATCTGCTGGTTCTGCATAACCATTCCAAACTATTTCCCATACATCTTGACTTCTAAACAAAGCTTTCATAGTTAGATACCAATATTCATAATTTTTACCAGAAAATATTGGGGTTTGCAAATTACTCGAAGTGGAAGCCATTCTTAATCACTTTTCCCTTTTTGTAAATACAAGTTCTACTTTCCGTAAACCAAGCTCTGATACCATAGCAAGGGAAAAAGGGGAACACCCTGCGCACAGTCAAAAGATTTGACCTACGTAGTAAATGAATATATTTCTTTTCTTTGTTTTATAGCTGCGCTTCACTTAGAAAATGCTTTTCTCTAATTATTTTTGTGAACACTTTACTTCACAAATTAACTACGCGAAAATTACCTATGTGATTCCACTTTTTACAGGGCGCAGGTTAACTACAAATTTCTACTTTTTACTATGCGGAGATTACCTGCGCATTTCAACTTTCTACTGCGTAGGTGAACTTTGCTACGTAGTTCTCTAACCTCGCGGAGTACTTTACTTTGCATGAGCTTCGCACTTCATACAAATTACTTTTGCAAACTTCTTTTAACTTTATGAAGATTAACTGCGCACAAGTTAACTTCGCATTGCTATTTAACTTTGCACAAACCAAACTTAAAAAAACTTTGTATAAATGTATTTCATGCTAAAACATAAGAACTGAAACATATGTTGAAGTTACTGCGCATTAAACTAGGTCATTTACCATCGTGAAATACTTGGAATCTTGATTTGATTTACAGATCGTAAATGTAAACAACATTTACGTAGGTCAATATGAAGAAGATGCATGGCATGCATAAACCAACATTCTTGAGAATGAATACATAAAACTAAAGACATATATATTACCACTGTAAAACAAAGTAACTTTGTTGCAGTTATAGAGATATAAGTTTTACTTCAATCTTCTACTTCTTACACAGAGCTTGGGCTCTTCATACATTTCACGGGATGAGCTTCTCCTTCTTTCACTCTTATTTTCTCACATGCATTTCTATCTCTATCTAATCTTCTCTGAGTGATTTTCATTTATACACAAACTTGGTTTGGCTTCTCCTCGAAGCTACATGGTTTCATTAAAGACTGTAATAAATTTCTACCTAAGAAGTTTTGGGCTTGTGAAATACAAACGCGGATACATAAATACTAACTTGCTGTGAGCCAGATTGGCTGCAAACTGACTGACTATCTAACATTGCAAACTGACAAAATGACTGACGGAGAGTCTGACAGATCCGACGCATATCAAATACGCTATCAGCTCATAAATACAATATTTCCAATAGTTAATGTAATTAATTATATCGTTTGTTTTTAGGGCCAAAATAGTTATTAATGATACATATCCATATTGGTGTGAGATGCCATTCAGAAGAAGGAAGTTATTCATTTAATCAGAATGTAGAACATTAAATTTAAATCCATCCATAATTCCAATCGACAAGGAGTTATTCATATAATCAAAACATTGAATGTATGTATAGTCATTCTCACTTAATGACAGTTGATGGAGGAATGCTCAGAGCATTCCTGAAAATGTTGTTAGGATTGATAGTAGCCTTGGCCTTGACAAACCTGTCATAGTTTTGGAGAAAATATTTGTGACCCCATGATGTCACTTCTTCAACAGTGGCTGACCTTTGAGTAGGATCAGCACCTAAATAAAGATCAAGATAATTGACATAAGAATCCATGGGATAGTTGGAAACATAGGGAGTCATATATTCATATAATCTTCGAATCGAAGCAATATAGTCTGCATGAGGTCTGGTTGATGCTTCCCGTTGCCATGAAACCCAAGAAGGAGAAGCTTACTGATGATTATCCCGTCATTTTGCCCAATGTTTTATTGTATTGAAGATCATTGGCTTCAGAATAAAGGCCATTCCTTAGCTGATGGGTAGATTAAATTTTGAGGGATGCTGCTACTTATTCATTCGTCTAGGTACATGCGGTTTTTTAGTTTCTACTTTAATATATAGAAGGCATTGAATTGTAGCATATTTTCTAAACATTTATGAACTCTCTAATGTGTAGTCATTCCATTTAAGGAAATGCAATATATATATATATATAGGAAAGATGAAATAGGGCGGATTCAGAACATTATCCTAAAGGCTGTGGAAGATTTGCATGGCAGTCAGTCACCTAATGGACTTAGAAAAACTTACCATAGCAGTACAGATCGGAACAAAACTCCCTTGCCTTATCACTGGGATTTAAACCGCTCGAAAGGAATTGTCTAGGGCTGCGGAACACTTGCGGAGTTGCATGTCAACCAGTCAACTGACTTCCAAACGACCTACTCCAGTTAAAGAAGAAGCCGAAGTTCCATTATTTTTTCAGCATAATAAGATAATGGAACATAATTTTTTTTTTTATGGCTGCACATGGCCATCATGCAACAACCCCAACAACCACAGTTTGACAGCTTACAACTTACTGTTACGTGCCGTGCCAGCTTACAGCTTACTGCTATGTGCCAACAATCCACCTACGTCCATATTAAGAAAATGAGAATAAAAGAAAAGGAAGTAGAGATGTGTAATAGAGATTGACAATGGAAAACTAAATTATCAATCTAAATATATATCAATCTAAAGAAATATTAATGTCAAAGCACAAAGGCAACTACTTATGTACAAGGTTAAATTGATTCACATAATCTTCTAGGATGAATATCTAAATACATATCAATCTAATTAATGCCAAAGCACAAAGGAAACTACTTTTGTACAAGGTTAAATTGATTTACATAATATTCTAGGATCAACATTGTGACAGAAATAGAGGAGGAGCAGGAATAACAAAAAAACTATTATATTAATGACCCTTCAGCTAAGAACCAGATACATCCAGAATACATTACAACATACAGATTTATAGCAGTTTCTGTTGGAAATTAATTCCAACAGCCACGTATAACTTTGGAAACCACACGAATCATTCCGTAAATGTGTTTCGCTGATATGCATTTATGCAAGATGGGTTACCATGCTTGTTGGTAGCTGGCATTAAATGCTATCTCAATCTTGATGTTTCTGTGAAAATCCTCACAGCAGATCTAAGAGATGATGTATACCTCACAAGAAAGTAATTGATTAAGCAAGAAAATAGAAGAAGAGTGGTCAATGCAGTATAATGAGCAATAGAATAATAATACAATAGAACTTGGATAGAAGCAAAAATACTTCACACATACTAATTAATTAATCACAATATGGACAAATAAATAGTATAATGCATGAGGATTCGAATGCCTAAGGTGGAAATTCGAATTAGCCTCCATGGAATGACCAAAAGATCACTGGAGTGTCATTGGAGCACAACTAGTATTCTATCTCATCATCAGTGGAATCATCAATGCATAAGTAACTGTCAACTGTCAGTCAAACTAAGTCTAACTAAGTGTGGTAGGTGTAAATGAATGTAACTGGCACATGGAGACACTAACCGAATGAAGGAGGCTCAGTGGAGTGCACATGAGGAGCTAACTGGAGTCAGAACAAGTAGTCATGTCTCATCGGAGGTCAATCGGAGTGATAACAGTAGTGAGGAGTCAGTCTGGCCTCAAATCAAGGAAAGACTACTGACTAACTAAAGTAAACTGGACTGGTAGGTGAGAAAGGCGCCATTCTCATGCAGTAGATGAAAGGAGGGCGCATGACAGGCTAGGAGGGCTGAAACTGTGTGGAAGGAAGCTCCTGGGGCTAGCTAAATGAGGGCTAGGTGCTGGAACTGATGACTGGAATGCATGCAAACCCTAAATGATGCATGCAAACCCTAAAAGTGCATGCATGATTGAAAATGTAAATGATCAAAATACTGGTGGGACTAGGATGGAGTATAGGAGTATCCTAACACCCCCCCTTAATCCATCCTGGGCCCTGGTAACTAAGACCAAAGGTCACCCAATACAATGAATAATAACAGTCAATAAACCAAGGAAGTGAGGAAAATTTCATGGGAAAAATAACCCCCCTCAAAATAGACTGTAAGGAACAAATAAAAAATAAATGCTCCAAACTCAAGCAGGTGTGATGCTTGGTCATATGTCTGGAGGTATTTTTTTCTTGGGAAGAAGTGGATCATGCTCAAAAAGAATGTGCTTGTACTTGCTCTTCAGATCGAATGTGATGAGAACAAATCCAAAAATATGAGGATGATCATTGAACCTGTGATCCGAATCAGCTGAGGTAGGATCAAATCTATGAATGTGCAGATAGTCTTTTGTCTTCTCCTTCGAACCATCATGGGTGAGATTATGCCAAAAAGAACCATCAAATAATAAAGATTGCTTGGAATCCAAATCAGATCCAAGACTTGAATCATGGTTGCTTAATATCTCCTTTGAACCATTTGAGGTGAGATCTAAACCAGTAAGTGCATGAGAATTTTTCTCAAGCGAATGGAAATGACCATTATCTTCAATAAACTTCTGAGAACATGAAAGAATGATCTTACAGTAGTAAATGAGAGGTGATTGCTTGGAATCCAAATCAGATCCAAGGCTTGAATCATGGTTTCTTGAGATATCCTTTGAACCATCAAAGGTGAGATCAAAACCAGTAGATGCATGAGAAATTATCCCAAGCAGATGACAATGGTTTCTTGAGATCTTCTTTGATCCAACAGGGGTGAGATCAAAACCATGATGTGCATGATAAATTATCCCAAGTGAATGGCAATAGCCATATTCTTCAATAACCTTCTGAAAGCATGGAATAATGATCATATAGTAGTAAATAAGAGGTGATTGCTTGAGGAGAGCGAATGCAATACCTCCAATAGCTGATCTTACCTCCGAAATAATCATGTGATCATGATGCAAACCAACAGACTCTGGTGCAAGAGAGGATTTAGGACCTTCTGCAATATCTAGAGTGTGAGTTGGCACAGAAAGAGAAGAAATTTGGAGCATGAGTGTAGAATATGCAAGTTCTTCTTCTTTGTGGACAAATTCAATATAAGATGTGGTTGATACTGGTTCATGATCAATGAGATCATCAAGGAGGGCGAATGCATCACTTTGCTTACTCTTGAAAGGGTTTGGACCAAATACTTCATTCTGTTTGACATATCTTTCGTTCAGGTGAGCCCATAGCTCTTTTGGAGTTTCAATATCAATAATGATTGAGTACAATATGTAATCAGGCATAGTAACCATCATTCTTCCAAGGGCCATGTCTCCTTTATTCAACCAGTCAATCTTCTCTTCAAAGGATTCGAACTCTCTTTCAAAATAACAATCAAAGAGATCATGGCTTTTCAAATATGCTATCATTTTTTGTTTCCATTCATCATAGTTGAACAGAGAAAGAGGAGGGATTTCTTCTGAATTCACTGAAGCTATAGAAGACCTACAAAACAATAGAGAATATCTGCAACTGCTACTGCTGCAAAAATGCAAAAACTGCTACAACTGCTGCACTCGAAATCTGGGTAATAACTTGCAAAAAACTCTCAGGAATGGAGATAAGCAATATTCTCAACATGCTCTGATACCATGTGAAAATCCTCACAGCAGATCTAAGAGATAATGTATACTTCACAAGAAAGTAATTGATTAAGCAAGAAAATAGAAGAAGAGTGGTCAATGCATTATAATGAGCAACATAATAATAATACAGTAGAACTCGAATAGAAGCAAAAATACTTCACACATACTAATTAATTAATCACAATATGGACAAATAAACAGTACAATGCATGAGGATTCGAATGCCTAAGGTGGAAATTCAAATTAGCCTCCATGGAGTGATCAAAAGATCACTGGAGTGTCATTGGAGCACAACTAGTAGTCTATCTCATCATCCGTGGAATCATCAATGCATAAGTAACTGTCAACCATCAGTCAAACTAAGTCTAACTAAGTGTGGTAGGTGTAACTGAATGTAACTGGCACATGGAGACACTAACTGAATGAAGGAGGCTCAGTGGAGGGAACATGAGGAGATAACTGGAGTCAGAACAGGTAGTCATGTCTCATCGGAGGTCAATCAGAGTGATAATAGTAGTGAGGAGTCAGTCTGGCCTCAAATCAAGGAAAGACTTCTGGCTAACTGAAGTAAATTGGACTGGTAGGTGAGAAAGGCGCCATTCTCATGTAGTAGGTGAAAGGAGGGCGCATGGCAGGCTAGGATGGATGAAACTGAGTGGAAGGAAGCTCCAGGGGATAGCTAACTGAGGGCTAGGTGCTGGAACTGATGAATGGAATGCATGCAAATGCATGCAAACCCTAAATGATGCATGCAAACCCTAAAAGTGCATGCATGACTGAAAATGTAAATGATCAAAATACTGGTGGGACTAGGATGGAGTATAGGAATATCCTAACACCCCCCCTTAATCCATCCTGGGCTCTGGTAACTAAGACCAAAGGTCACCCAATACAATGAATAATAACAGTCAATAAACCAAGGAAGTGGGGAAAATTTCATGGGAAAAATACCCCCCCTCAAAATAGACTGTAAGGAACACATAAAAAATAAATGCTCCAAACTCAAGCAGGTGTGATGGTTGGTCATATGTCTGGAGGTATCTTCTTCTTGGGAAGAAGTGGATCATGCTCAAAAAGCATGTGCTTGTACTTGCTCTTCAGATCGAATGTGATGAGAACAAATCCAAAAATATGAGGATGATCATTGAACCTGTGATCCGAATCAGCTGAGGTAGGATCAAATCTATGAATGTGCAGATAGTCTTTTGTCTTCTCTTTCGAACCATCATGGGTGAGATTATGCCAAAAAGAACCATCAAATAATAAATATTGATTGGAATCCAAATCAGATCCAAGACTTGAATCATGGTTGCTTAACATCTCCTTTGAACCATTTGAGGTGAGATCTAAACCAGTAAGTGCATGAGAATTTTTCTCAAGCGAATGGCAATGGCCATTATCTTCAATAAACTTCTGAGAACATGAAAGAATGACCTTACAGTAGTAAATGAGAGGTGATTGCTTGGAATCCAAATCAGATCCAAGGCTTGAATCATGGTTTCTTGAGATCTCCTTTGAACCATCAAAGGTGAGATCAAAACCAGTAGATGCATGAGAAATTATCCCAAGCAGATGGCAATGGTTTCTTGAGATCTTCTTTGAACCAACAACGGTGAGATCAAAACCATGATGTGCATGAGAAATTATCCCAAGTGAATGGCAATAGCCATATTCTTCAATAACCTTCTGAAAGCATGGAATAATGATCATATAGTAGTAAATAAGAGGTGATTGCTTGAGAAGAGTGAATGCAATACCTCCAATAGCTGATCTTACCTCCGAAATAATCATGTGATCATGATGCAAACCAACAGACTCTGGTGCAAGAGAGGATTTAGGACCTTCTGCAATATCTAGAGTGTGAGCTGGCACGGAAGGAGAAGAAATTTGGAGCATGAGTGTAGAATCTGCAAGTTCTTCTTCTTTGTGGACAAATTCAATATGAGATGTGGTTGATACTGGTTCATGATCAATGAGATCATCAAGGAGGGCGAATGCATCACTTTGCTTGCTCTTGAAAGGGTATGGACCAAATCCTTCATTCTGTTTGACATATCTTTCATTCAGGTGAGCCCATAGCTCTTTTGGAGTTTCAATATCAATAATGATTGGGTACAATATGTAATCAGGCATAGTAACCATCATTCTTCCAAGGGCCATGTCTCCTTTATTCAACTAGTCAATCTTCTCTTCAAAGGATTCGAACTCTCTTTCAAAATAACAATCAAAGAGATCATGGCTTTTTAAATATGCTATCATTTTTTGTTTCCATTCGTCATAGTTGAATAGAGAAAGTGGAGGGATTTCTTCTGAATTCATTGAAGCTATAGAAGACCTGCAAAACAATAGAGAATATCTGCAACTGCTACTGCTGCAAAAATGCAAAAACTGCTACAACTGCTGCACTCAAAATATGGGTAATAACCTGCAAAAAAGTCTCAGGAATGGAGATAAACAATATTCTCAGCATGCTCTGATACCATGTGAAAATCCTCACATCAGATCTAAGAGATGATGTATACCTCACAAGAAATTAATTGATTAAGAAAGAAAATAGAAGAAGAGTGGTCAATGCAGTATAATGAGCAACAGAATAATAATACAGTAGAACTAGGATAGAAGCAAAAATACTTCACACACACTAATTAATTAATCACAATATGGACAAATAAATAGTACAATGCATGAGGATTCGAATGCCTAAGGTGGCAATTCGAATTAGCCTTCATGGAGTGATCAAAAGATCAGTGGAGTGTCATCGGAGCACAACTAGTAGTCTATCTCATCATCGGTGGAGTCATCAATGCATAAGTAAATGTCAACCGTTAGTTAAACTGAGTTTAACTGAGTGTGGTAGGTGTAATTGAATGTAACTGGCACGTGGTGACACTAATTGAATGAAGGAGGCTCAGTGGAGGGCACATGAGGAGCTAACTGGAGTTAGAACAGGTAGTCATGTCTCATCGGAGGTCAATCGGAGTGATAACAGTAGTGAGGAGTCAGTCTAGCCTCAAATCAAGGAAAGACTGGTGGCTAATTGAAGTAAACTGGACTGGTAGGTGAGAAAGGTGCCCTTCTCATGCAGTAGGTGAAAGGAGGGTGCATGACAGGTTAGGAGGGATGAAACTGAGTGGAAGGAAGCTCCGAGAGCTAGCTAACTGAGGGCTAGGTGTTGGGACTGATGACTAGAATGCATGCAAACCCTAAATGATGCATGCAAACCCTAAAAGTGCATGCATGATTGAAAATGTAAATGATCAAAATACTGGTGGGACTAGGATGGAGTATAGGAACATCCTAACAATTTCTAGATGGCTCGAGAGACATTGACATGTGTATAAATCATGCTCTTGGTTAATGAATATACATGGAGTAGTTCTCTCGGCATTTCACCCACACTATCAGCTGCTTCTACTCCATCAATTGGTATAAGATCCACCGCTTAGCTCTGTTCGCCATTGGACAAACCTACCCCTCGCGGTTGATTGAGTTTATTTTCTTGCGGAAGTGAAAATATTGTTGAAGAGTGGAGCTGAGCTCTTCATTCATGTTTTGTGTGTCAAGTTATTCGTTATGCCGTCAGTGGAGAGACTATTTTCCATCCTGAGAGTGGTCAATTGGGTTGGAAAAGAGGGCTCGAATCAAGCATTTGTTTCTTGAGCACTATTTTCTCTCGCTGTCAACTGGTGTAGAATTGAGGTCAGTCAAATAGATTTGAGCCCAACTTTGAAGGGTTGCTCTGAGCCATGAGTTCTCTTGCATATGAGAAGAGCATTGGGCATAGAGTGAAGCATGTAGCAGCTAGAAGTGGAGTTCTCACTCCTCGATTTTGAAGACCCATAGCTCAGCTCTATCTATGAGCTTGTTTTGGCAGAGAAAGGAACCTACAAAGGGTGCGTAGTGTTGTCATTGGACTCTTATAATTGGGGGTTCACATCTCTAGAACTTAGAATTGGTTTTGCCATTGAAGAAGCTGACCACAAGTGGTAAAAGGAGAGAGGGACGTATCCCACAGTTGCTCAGTGGAAGGAGCCGTGTAGGCTTGAGATAGTGAACCATGTGCACAGTGTAATAGAGAACGCAGTGGTGACAACAGTTATGATGATACTTGTGTGCAACCAGCAAGGTGATTTTGATGGGTTATAGCCTGAGGAAGAAGTTGAGTTATGCTTGAAGTCGAACCACCCACTGGTTGAGTTCTATCTCCCGTGGATTGGAAACCCCAACCTTGGAAAAGGTAAGGAGAAATTTATGTTTCTGTTTCTGTTGCAAAAGTTATTGCTCCCATAGTGTACTGGTCGAGCAGGAAGGCCTGAGCTCCCATTTAGTGGTCGAGTTGTTGTTTATCCCATGAGCATTTGCCAGATCTCATCAAGTGAGTTGAAAGGCACAATTCTTGTGTGTGAAGCCACGTATGAAATATGTGAAGGCTGAAGCCTGGAGTTGAACTTTCGGTTGAGCAGAAGCTCAGAGTAGTTGCGTATATTTGAGAAGATCGTCCTGAGGGGCCACAAGATCGAAAGGAAGAAAGATATGGAGTCTGTAGACTCAATGTTTGTTGAGGAATTTGATAATATAATTGCAAGCTGCACAGAAGTTGCAGCAGAAGCAAAACTGATACACATTGTAGGTATCCATGATGATGCTAAAAAATGCAATGGATATGAGGAAGATTTAAAGTTGATTGCAGACTGGCTTGAAAAGCCAAGGCATGTTGATGTTGTGGAGTGTCTTGCTGATTATGGTTGTGCCATTGTTGCAGTGGTTGAAGCATGCACAACAGTTGAAGAGAATGCAACACTGGAGGTTGAAAATGTAGCAGACCAAGCTGCTAGAGTGAAGATGAATGAAGAAAATATTGCTTAATTTAACGTTTTAGCTTGGTTTATTTGTGCAGGTTTTGATTGCAGTCCTAAAGTTTCAAGAGCTAAAGTATTGAAGATGGCATGTAGCATTTACAAGAAGAAGAAAGTTAAACTGAAGAATCCAGAACATAACTGGTTCAAAGTTGTGCACTGTTGGAAAATGAAAAAGATAATGACCTGGTGCTTTCAATGAAGAAAATGTTTTGAAGAATTTTGTATTGTTTTTGTTGTTTTACATATGCTGTAGCAATGTTGTTTTTTAAATGATGATGTTGGCTGAAGCCACTCTTAGATGAATTCAATGGTAATGTTTGCTACTGAATGTTGAACAATCAATGTTGTTGAAGACTGAATGTTGAAAGGCTGTAGCCTCGGTAATCTTTGTGTGATCCTCTACCATGGATGAGTGGTTTGCTGAAGTATGCCCCATGTGGGGAAGGAAGATCATAGAGTGAGCCTCCGCCTTCATTATGCAGTTGAGAAAGCATCTACAGTAGCATATTTGCCGTAAGACTCTCTAAGACATGAGAGCAATCTGATGTTGAAGACTATCAAAAAGTAGCAACAACAACATTGAAGAAAATTTGAAGTGTTTTGTGACTACATGTAAGGTTCTTAGCTGAGACTTTAGACCAGCAGGCCATGATTTTTGTAAACTGTGTTTTGTAATGTGGCTGTTGAAATTAAGCGGGAGTGTTGGAAATTAATTCCAACAGCCACGTATAACTTTGGAAACCACCCGAATCATTCCGTAAATGTGTCTGGATGATATGCATTTATGCAATATGGGTTTCCATGCTTGTTGGTAGTTGGAATTAAACGCTATCTCAATCCTGATGTTTCTAGATGGCTCGAGCGACATCGACATGTGTATAAATCATGCTCTTGGTTAATGAATATACATGGAGTAGTTTTCTGGGCATTTCGCCCACGTTATTAGCTGCTTCTACTCCATCATTTTCACTGGTCTTCTAGAGATCTCTAGAGCTTATAGAGGTTTCGAGTTGTTTCCTGGTTTTCAGGTCCTTCTTTACCTACCACGAGTTGTTTCTGGGTTTCCACACCTACCGCAATTCTACAGCTACTGCGTATTTAATACATGTAGGCGAGTTTCTGGAATTATCTGCCAACACTCCCACATAATTCCAACAATTCTCTTACAATCAATTACATCTCAAAATATTTTGTTATTTTGCTTTCTGCTCTGTTGTTCCAATCTCTTTGGACTTTCTTCTGGATCCTATTACAACTGGTCCAACTAACTACTCCCCCTTAGTCCAAGATTTCATATTTCTAGACTGATCTCTGTCTATGAGAGATTCACACAGTGCTGCTGCACTACATCTATGCCTCCAAAAGAGGGCTTACAACAATCTTGGGGAAACAAGCCTATGAATAAGGCTTTTGGACCAAAAACAATGAGGTGTTGGGTACAACCGATAATGCACCTCAAATACATTGCATGCCATTTAATTTCAAGGATATGTAGATACAAGAAACCAAATCATCTTTACAATCATAGCTTCTTCTAAGCTCTCAACTAGATGAATGGAGGCTCTAGTTTACACAGAACCCCAGCAAATGTTTCCCACTAGAACCACATTTCAAGCACTCCCTCAGCACATTAATGGATATGGGCTTCAACAAAATACACAGAGTGGTAGTGCGCACAGCAGAAACGCACAGAGCATTCAAAATGGCCCCCAAAACACATTTCATTAAAGAAAAATGGAATGCGCACAGAGCGAGGTTACTTTACCAGGAAATCCCCTTAGGTGGCAGCCAAAAACTCATGGGGTCTTCAAAAATTCTGTGATTCCAGTTCACAGAACAACTGCTCCTTTCTTGAGCAATTTCTGGGCAGCGCAACCTTACACCCCTTTGCCCTCGTACACACAGCTACAGCTGTCAATTACAGAGTTGCTCAACTTCAAGATACAACCTTCATCCACGGTTTCACACATTGCTCTACCATTTAAATCTGGGAGCTAAAAATACCTTAACATGAGCAGAATTGCTTCTACAGTTTCAATTTTGTCTATCGGCAGCTCTCCAGCTCTCCACAACAGCGTCAGGAATTCTTCTTTTACCATGAGCTACAACCCATCAATTCCTTCTCAACAAACTAACACCTCATATGGAGAAGCAAATACACGGCTATGCTCACAAACAAAACCCTCATGCTTAGACACAAGACATTGAACTTAGTTACTCCTACCTCCTACACTAATCTACACCTACAGTAGATTAATAAACAACTCCTTCATGACCCTGGGCCTCCCGTGAGGGAGTAATGCCCAGACCCAATGCTCAGATACCATGACGGAAATAGAGGAAGAGCAAGAGCAGGAATAACCAAAAGACTAGGGGAGGGCTGCCAGTTGTTGGACACCCCACGTGGCTCCCTCCCCCATGCCACCCTGGAGAGTCGACACGACCGCAGCCCGGGCCCAGATGGCACCGCCACCTGTCGTGGTGGGTGCTATAATTAAAGAGGCCTTTATGGCACGCTTTTTCCCGCTTTTCCGGCGCTTTTCCTGCATACTCTCCATCCTCCCGTGTATTGTTGCTCGGGTCCTGTCTGTGAACGCTCCGCCACCCCAGTTCCTGTTCACGCCCGGTCTGGTTCTGCACCACCCCCGCTCTGGTTCTGCACCATGGGTGCTCTCGTTCCGCCGGTGTCGTCACGTGCTACTGTTATGCAGCGGGCGCTTGTTGCCTTACCCCCCGACGAATGGCGTTCGCCGCTGCTGTGTGTTCTATCCGCTAGCTCGCCCGATGTTGTTCCTCGCTCCATGGCCATAGCGCACCACAGGCGCTCGAAGTTGTCTGCGGCGGACCCCGTTGGAGGTTTTCATCGGTTCGGTGGTAGTGTTGTTGGGTTGTCGCTCGGCTGGTTTCGTTGGTGGCGATGGTGGCTTCCATCAGGCTGTTCCTGCTCACGGCGGTGGCGTTGGCTGTTCCTGCTCACGGCGGCGGCGTTGGCTGTTCCTGCTAACGGCGGTGGCGTTGGCTGTTCCTTCTCGCGGCGGTGGCTCGTCCCTTCACGCTTCTTCGGTTTCGGTGGTAGGTTTCCTACCAGCCATTCCCTGCAGTGTTTGTCAACACTTTCAACCTTCTGGGGATTTCGTGGACCATTTCTGCTGCTTTTAAAGGTTAAATTCTGGTTTTCTGGGTTGTGAATTTGTGCATTTCTGTTGGTGAAATGGTTTGGTGCCCTCCTGCTCGCACTTTGAATTGTGTATGGTGGGTTTACGTTGCATTTGTGGCAATGGTGAAATGCATTTCGTTTATGCTGCAGCAAGGTTTTGTAATTAAGGTTCCGTGGTTAATGTTGAAGCTGCGTTTAAATTTTTTTAGGGTGTATGCATTAGGGTTTTGTAATTAAGGTTCTGTGGTTCATGCTGAAGCTGCGTGTAATTTTTTTTAGGGTGTATGAATTAGGGTTCTGTATTTAAGGTTCAGTGGTTAATGTTGAAGCTACGTTTAAATTTTTTTAGGGTGTATGAATTAGGGTTTTGTAATTAAGGTTCAGTGGTTAATGTTGAAGCTGCATTTAAATTTTTACAGGGTGTATGAATTAGGGTTTTGTAATTAAGGTTCTGTGGTTAATGTTGAAGCTGCGTTTCAATTTTTATAGGGTGTATGCATCAGGGTTTTGTAAATAAGGTTCAGTGGTTAATGTTGAAGCTTTCTTTCAATTTTTATAGGGTGTATGAATTAGGGTTTTGTAATTAAGGTTCTGTGGTTAATGTTGAAGCTGCGTTTCAATTTTTATAGGGTGTATGAATTAGTGTTTTGTAATTAAGGTTCAGTGGTTAATGTTGAAGCTGTGTTTCAATTTTTATAGGGTGTATGAATTAGTGTTTTGTAATTAAGGTTCAGTGGTTAATGTTGAAGCTGCGTTTCAATTTTTATAGGGTGTATGAATTAGGGTTTTGTAATTAAGGTTCAGTGGTTAATGTTGAAGCTGCGTTTCAATTTTTATAGGGTGTATGAATTAGGGTTTTGTAATTAAGGTTCTGTGGTTAATGTTGAAGCTTTCTTTCAATTTTTATAGGGTGTATGAATTAGTGTTTTGTAATTAAGGTTCAGTGGTTAATGTTGAAGCTGCGTTTCAATTTTTATAGGGTGTATGAATTAGTGTTTTGTAATTAAGGTTCAGTGGTTAATGTTGAAGCTGCGTTTCAATTTTTATAGGGTGTATGAATTAGGGTTTTGTAATTAAGGTTCAGTGGTTAATATTGAAGCTGCGTTTCAATTTTTATAGGGTGTATGAATTAGGGTTTTGTAATTAAGGTTCTGTGGTTAATGTTGAAGCTGTGTTTCAATTTTTATAGGGTGTATGAATTAGTGTTTTGTAATTAAGGTTCAGTGGTTAATGTTGAAGTTGCGTTTCAATTTTTATAGGGTGTATGAATTAGTGTTTTGTAATTAAGGTTCAGTGGTTAATGTTGAAGCTGCGTTTCAATTTTTATAGGGTGTATGAATTAGGGTTTTGTAATTAAGGTTCAGTGGTTAATGTTGAAGCTGCGTTTCAATTTTTATAGGGTGTATGAATTAGGGTTTTGTAATTAAGGTTCTGTGGTTAATGTTGAAGCTGCGTTTCAATTTAGTTTGTAATTTGAACTAGTGCAATGTTGAAGCTGCGTTTTAAGGTTCTGTGGTTAATGTATGAATTAGGGTTTGTAATTTGAACTAGTGTTTATGAATTTAGTTTGTTGTCTGTTAATGTTGCATCATAGTTTGGGATGAATTATTGAAGGCTCTATGGTTTATGATTTTTGTTTGTTGCAGCAGTGTCCCTAAATTTTATCTGGTTTATGAATTTAGTTTGTTGTTGGTTTATGTTGTTGGTTTTTGTCGCAGTGGAATGGTAATAGTTAAAAGGAAAAACTGCATCATATAGGGGATGGATGGCAGTTGACAACAATGGCTTCTCCATTGTCTCATCTAATTGGAATAATACCCATAATTCAGTTTTTGATATCAGCAAGTTTGCCAAATTGGCTATTGTTGATGCATTTTACAAGCGATCTGCTCCACCTTATCATCTGCTGTTGTTATTGCAGTTTACAAGTTGCATGCTATTGTTAAATTATAAGTGTATGATGCAGTTTTTACTTTTACCTATTAACATGAAGTGATCTGCTGCATCTTATCTGCTGTTGTATGATCTAATTTAGGCCTGTTATGTTGATTAGTATGATACTGTATTAAGTTGTAATAAGTCATGCATGACAGCCCTCCATGGAACATTCCTTATAGAAGCATTTTAATAATAGGAGAGAGATAGGCACCATGTTGCAGTACAGTTAGCATCGAATGGATGGGTATCACACCCATGCAATGGTTCAACCCCATTCCTAGCTGCTAGTTTAAGGAAAATATAGGGGTCAAGGACCCTGCCACATTAACCACAGAAACTTAATTACAAAACCCTAATTCATACACCCTATAAAAAATTAAACACTACCCTTTGTAATTAAGGTTCTGTGGTTAGGGTTTTATAAACGCTGCTGCAACATTAACCATAGAGCCTTCCAAAATTTGACCGAAACTATGATTGCAACATTAACAAACAACAAACTAAATTCATAAACCCTAAAAAAATTACAAACCCGGCTGCAACATACACCATAGAAGATAGATAATTCAGGCCAAACCCTAGAACCTAAGCCATGGACCCTAATTACAAAACCCTAATTCATACACCCTGTAAAAATTGAAACGCAGCTTCAACATTAACCACATAACCTTAATTACAAAACCCAGGAAACTTGAACTCCAGGATTTAAAGCCATGGACCTTAGGGTTTTGTAATTGGGCATATGGTTGTAATCCCATACTACTGCAACATAAGCCATGGACCCTGCTGCAGCATAAACCCTAGAACCTTCAATAATTCAGCCGGATACCGGCAGAACGAGAGCGCCCATGGTGCAGAACCTGGGCGGGGGTGGTGCAGAACCAGAGCGGGCGTGAACAGGAAGTGGGGTGGTGGAGTGTTCACAGACAGGGCCCGAGCAACAATACAAGGGAGGAAGGAGAGTTTGCCGAAAAAGCGCCGGAAAAGCGGGAAAAAGTGTGCCATAGAGGCCGCTTTAATTATACCACCCACCACAACAAGTGGCGGTGCCATCTGGGCTCGGGCTGCGTTCGTGTAGACTCTCCAGCGTGGCATGGGGGAGGGAGCCACGTGGGGTGTCCAACAACTGGCATCCCTCCCTTATATAGAAATACAACAATGTTTGTTTGGTTGTAGAAGACATTTTGATTCCATCAATAATGATGATTAATCATTTTGGTGTGTATGTGTTGGTCTTTCATAATGGTAGTGATGACAATAAGTTTTTTGGGTTGTAGGTGCATAAACCAACAATTCATCCCAAACATAAATTGCAACATAAACCAACAAAAAACTAAATTCATAATCCCTAAAAAATGTTAATGAAATGTTTAATCAGAGTACATTACAGCTTGCTCTTGAAATGATGAAATTGTATATCAAACCTTATGATAAACCCCTGATTACAATGCCGCAAACATCAGGGAACGATATGACCTAGGATTATACCCAAAAATGTATAGGATTGTATACAAAATGGCCATGTTGCAGTAGTTAGACCCAGTGATTACAAAATCCACAATGCAATGTGGTCACAACAAAAAATTTGGCATCCCTACATGACACTCCTATGCTTGATGTCATCCAAGATCTTCACTTCCCAAGCATGTTGAGCTTCCTGCTTGAGCCAGGTTGGTTGGCATACCTAGCAATGGCTGATTAGGTTGTGGCTGGTTGCCTCCATATGTTATCCAATTTGCTTCTTGCAGCCATGGAGGAATGGAGTAGCCACAGTGGACACTAGTGCTACTAACCCCTGCATTGGTTTGAGCCCCCCGATATTCATACATCTGTCTGACACCTGCACTGGTAGGAGGGAATAAAGTGGGCATGCGCACTTGTTGATAGCGGGGGACTTGGATGTTTAGGAGGTCTTGGAAACATGGAGTATTATCTGCAAGATGTTCCAATGTGTTTTTCATCATCCTACTCCCCTCCACTATGTTTGCATCAATGGCAGAACTTTTTGCCACCCCTTGTTCTTTTTGAAGCAATTGTTGAGCCTTTCTCAATTCCTTTTCATGCCTTGCCATTTGTTTTTGATGAGCCTTTTCTTGTCTTTCTTTCTCTCTGTCAAGCCTCTCCTGTGCTCGAATTTCTGCTGCAGCAATCCTTGCAGCCTTCTTTTCTTTAGCTAAGTCCCTCTTTTTCTGCTTTAAATCCTGGAGTTCAAGTTTCCTATGCTCAGACTCAACCAATAGTTTTATATAGTCCTTTGATGTGAGTAACTGTGAACTTCGGCATAGACGAAGATTGTCTGCTGTAAATTCCCTTCTTTTTGCTGACACTCTCTCTACCGGTAGCTTTAGAAACCGACCAAGCAACTGGCTCTTCTTTGACACTTGTTGCTCCTTGCTTGACTCTTGCCTCTCAATATTTGGGTCAATGTTCTCCTGCTCTATCTGAACCATATTGTCCTCTTCAGCTGGAACCTCGTTGTGGACACTATCTTCTACCAGGTTTCCATTGTCCACAAAATAATGAACAATTTCTTCTTCCAATTCTCTGGGCTGTGAAGGCATGTTCATGCTTTCTTCATTTGTCCTTGACACAATATTTTTGTCCAAATTCATCATGGCTTCTACCAGCCATGATTGTGGGGTAACCTGGCTTGGCAAAGTCAATTCTCCATTGCTGCTTCCTGGTGCATGGTCAACGTTTTCATTGACATGAACAGAAGCAGAAGTTGCAACTGTTTCTTGCATAGAGACATTAAGAAGATTAGAAGCAGAATTTGCAGCTGTCTCAGTTGGTGTATGTACCTCCATGTTACTGTCAATTGGTTCATTGTTATACTGTGTTTCACTTACCTGTTCTTCTTCATCACCACAGTATGCTTCTCCTTGAGAGAGGGATATCATATGATCAGCAGTAGCAATGTCTTCCTCTACCTCCACATCTTCTTGGCCAGCAACATGTGCTTGGACATCCCCTTCTTCCTAACCATTCAAATCAAATGCCAGGCTACAACTAGTATCATGCATGAGAGCCTCAGAATTCAGTGGCCATATTCCAGTCCTCCTAAACCCAGCCTTGATATTCGAAGGTGTGAGATCCCTTTTAAAGGCTTTACTTGCAAGCTCGGCTAGCTCAAACCTTTTTACCTCCACCCCTGGATTCTGTGCCATCCATGAAGCTCGCTCACCCCTGAAATAGTTCTTGAAAGGCCCGAACACACTGACATCTAGGGGTTGCAATCTGTGAGTGGTATGAGCAGGCAGTGTCAACAGGTCGATGCCCAAATTGTTAGCCTCCTCGATTGTTTGCACAGCAATGTGGCTTCCATGACCATCTAAAACTAGCAGGTGTCTATTTACAGGTGAGACACCGCCTGGTATAGATGCAGCAAAGTGAGTAAGCCAGTTCAAAAAGAGTTCTTTGGTCATCCAAGCATGGGGATGTGCAGCCATGCATGCACCTGGTTCACAATTCTGTATATAGTTTTTGAGTTGAGTTTTACCTTTAAATAGATAAAATCCTGGGATTGAAGCACCAATTGCATTGACACAACATAGAATAGTGATCCACTCCCTGCTCCTAGGCAAAATCTTTGGCACATTACGACTCCCTCTCTTGGCAATTACATGCATGCCAAAGTTCCTTCCTGCCTGTAAACCTGTTTCATCACAGTTCCATATATGGTCTGGAGCATACCCATGGTTCTCATATGCACTATAAAGGGTGGCATAGAACTTAGTCAGAATTGCAGGGCGTAGATTGAGAGCCCTGTCTCTATCTAGGCCCTCAGCTGTACGCAACACAAGGTCTGGATGCCTTTTTTTAAACCCAGACCACCATGACTTACCAGGAAACCCATCTTTGAAGGGGTTTGGCCTCCCTTGACAGATTTGAGCTACTGTGGATTTTAGTTGTATCAGCTCTAGCCCATGTCCCATTTCAGCCATCTCCTTACACCACTGAACCACCTCGGCCTCCTCCTCTTCACTCATAACTGTAACAGGCCCTCTACGCTTTGTATGTGTGAGTCCATTTATCCAATAATGTACTGAAGAGGTAGCAACTTCATGTTTTTTAGTAGCAGCACGAATGGAATATCCATTGAACTCTATATCATCAATAGCAGCTAGCATGTCTTCTTTTGTCCAACCTCTTATTGCACTGATTTTGGTGACTGAACTTGTTCCTTGAACTGTGGTTGGAAGTGACTGTGTGGTTGGTGGTGGGACAACAATGTCCTCTTCCACCACATTGTCATTCTCAACAACATTGCTGGGAGCATTGTTGGCATTTGTATCATTGGGCCTCTCCTCATCCGATGAGGTGCAGCGTAGCTGGGCACCCCTACTCAGTCGACGACTTGTTCTCCTTGCATTGCTGACTCTTGCCATGCCTACAACAACCTGCACATTTAGAAGGGAGGTTGGTTATGTAGAAGAAACTGGAAGTTGATTATAACAGAAATGTAAATAACAGAAACAGAAACATAAATAACATAAGTGGAAACATAAATAATATGAATAACAGAAACATAATTAACATGAATAACATAACTGGAAATAACATAAACAGAAACTTAAATCACAGTAACAGTAACCCGAATCTACATAAATAATATGAATAACAGAAACATAAATAACATAATTAACATGAATAACATAACTGGAAATAACATAACAGAAACTTAAATCACAGTAACAGTAACCTGCCTCCACTGTGCACACACTTCTGCTGGTATGCCTCCACTGTGCACACACTCTGTTGTTCAAATTTCTGAAATGCAACTGTGCACACACTCTGCAGGTCGAATTTATGAAATGCATCTTCATAAGGGCTGTGGTTCATTTATAGTTGTTTGCTATTGAATTGGGTTGGTAAGAAGGTTGCACATGGATTGCAATCTCTCAAATTTCAATGTGTGTTGTGGATTGATTTGAAAGTGATCCAATGGTTGGGAGCTTGTCATTGTGGATCCCTGTGCCTTCATCTGTTTCATGATCTGTGTGCTTCCATCTGTTTAATGGGTGCATTTAATGGGTAGGTGTCATTTATTGAATACAGAGGGTTGGAATGTTGAACAATCTTGCAGTTATGGCTGACACCATATTTTCTGATGCTTGAACAGGTATGCATGAATTTTTGAACAGGTTTCAATGAATGCTGGGATATTTAGGCTCCATTAGATATTCGTGGGTCCTCCTTTGATAGGTACCTTGCAATAGGTGGCAAAAACGAGTTGGGTTATTTAGTTGTTTATGTACTTCTGGATATTTGAGCAGATTTGTACTTTGTTGGGACAAGATGTTTTGTACAGTTTGTCATATAAAGACTATTTATTGACAGCTATTGGCCCAGTCAGTTAATGGGCAATTTTTGGACATAATTTAAATATTTTCTGCACTTAATATGGAATGTGTGTGTTTAATTTATGGGTTTATTTGTGTCAAGATATGGTGGTTATGTGGGACCAGTACTATGTCAACTACTGGTCCCTGTTCAACAATAGACAACTCTCCCCTATAAATTAACGACCCTTCAGCTCAGAACCGGATACATCCAGAATACATTACAGCATACGGATTTATAGCAGTTTCACTGGGCTTCTAGAGACCTCTAGAGGTTTCGAGCCGTTTCCCAGTTGCCAGGTCCTCCTTCACCTACCGCGAGTTGTTTCTGGGTTTCCACACCTACCGCAATTATGCAGCTACTGCGTATTTAAGACATGTAGGCAAGTTGTTGGAATTATCTTCCAACACATTGGAAGGAGGGGAGAGCTCCATTCTTGATATGGTATGCCCCTCCAAAATGACCCAAAGGAAGTTCGTGTTATTTGATTATGTGAGCAACCTACACAATGGAATGGAAATAACCCACATAAAAAGTTGATTGATGGAAGGAAAAATCTGAATGAATTACCATAGTTGGAATTGCTCGTGCTTTTCTCTTGATACAAGAATTAAGATAAATTGAAAGTGGGGAAAATCAAAATGAAGTTCCGATTTCATACGAACTTGTACCTAACATATTGTTTTGGATTTGACAGAAACTTGCAAACAAATATGAGGGATATAAACTTTCTGCAAACTTGTTTTGCTTGTTTAGATCGAATGAGAAAAACTTGGAAATAAACTATATGCAGACTTTTGCTAAGTACATTTTGAAATGAAGTCAGTAGGATCGGTTGCAGATAAGTGCACTAGACTGTTTTATTTGAGCTGTTACTGGGAGTTTATTAAATATGCCAACAGGTGCAGTAGATAATCTTGAGTTTATTAAATATGCCAACGGGTGTAGTAGATAATTTTGATCGAGGTGTTACTGAAAACTAATGAAACATTTGGCTCTAAATTATTGAGAAACATTAAAACAATACAACTAATATTTCTTGTACATACATTTTTGAAATTGTTTGAAGCTAATAAACCAACACCTTATACAGATAGCACCTTGCTGAATGGAATCAATTGAAAACTTCGCTATACATTACCCGAAGGTTTCAGCAGTCTGATTACTGGTTAGATTTGAATTTATCATCTTAATTTCCAAATCATAAGTTGAAGAAGATTGGTTAGAATAAGATGGCTGCAGAGGTGTGTCCACAGGAAATGGGAATGGAGGAGTGGTAATGTCTACTTCTCCTTCTAAAATCTTCACGACTTTGCTCATCGAGGGACGACGAGAGGCATTGAACTGAATGCACCAGAGTCCAACTAAACTTAACTTTTTGACTATGCCTTGGTCTTCCTCTGACATGTTTCCTGCTCTTAGATTTCCAAACTGACCATTTTCCACTTGCTTAAAGGCCCATTCTGCATAGAAGAATTTGCTTGATGAACTTTCTAGATCAATATCAATGTTTTTCCTTCCTCCCACCATCTCCATAACTAGCATACCATAGCCATAGACATCAGATCTATCAGTGACAGATCCATACATCCTTGACCACATCTCTGGAGCAACGTAACCCAGTGTTCCTCTATTAGCCACAGATATGACTTTCCTCTCTACCCAATTATTTGGCTAGACCAAAATCTGCAACTTTGGGCAAAACATTATCATCAAGGAGAACATTGTGGGGCTTAATATCACAATGTAAGATGCGATTTCTGCAGGTCTCATGTAGGTATGCAATTGCCCGAGCTGCACAAACTGCAATTGAATACAGCTGTTTCCAATCCAACTCGTCCTTATGGTCTCCAAAGAACCATTAGTCATGTATTCATAAGTCAAAGCTCTTTTGGACCCCTGGGAACAATGAATTTTGGCAATCACGTTTGTAAAATTTATATAAATTTTTATTTTTTTTTAATTGGTTAGAAATGTCCATCACCCTTGACCACACCAGATTTTTTGTGTCTTCTCTTATTTAAGTCATCTTTGAGAGTATTGAACTCGAAAAACTCACACTTTAATATATAAGCTAACAAGAATTAACTTATATTTTTTAAAATAATAAATATAATTCTTTTAATAATAATTTATTTTTTCTTTTTTACAAAACCATAATATTAAAATAATAAATATAATTAATTTAATAATATATATATTTTTTTACAAAACAATAATATTTAATTAACTTATATTTTTTTTAAATAATAAATATAATTATTTTAATAATATATATATATATATTACAAAACAGTAATATTGACTTTAAACAATAATGATAAAAAAATTTAGAAATCACTTTAAAAAATTTATATAATTCTTTTTAAAATAATAAATATAATAATTTTATCAATAATTATTTTTCACTCTCTTTACCAACAATGACATTGATTTTTTTTAAATAATAAATATAATCATTTTATCAATGATTATTTTTCACTCTCTTTACAAGCAATGACATTGATTTTATTGACACAATCACTTTAATAACAATATTTTTTTTTAGGCAATGTTTATAATTTAATTGACTTGTCTTCTTCATTATATTTCATCATAACAACTAATCAAATCAAGATAAAAATAATATTGATTTTTTCTTTATTATGTCATTTAAACTTGAATTTTATTAAGTTATTCATCATAACAATTTATCACTTTTGGATGAAAATAATATTGATTTTTTTCTTCATTATGTCATTAAAACTTGAATTTTATTAAGTTTAAAAAATTTGGATAAAAATTTTAAATGATAAAAACAACCACTTTAATAATGCTTCACATAATGTATAATTAATATATATTTAATTATTTTAAATTAACTTTAGTTTTAATATTTATTAAATAAATTTAAAATAATTATTATATCTAAACATTAATCATAAAATACAAATACTTTATTTATTTTTATATACTACTTACAGGAATGCAATTAGATACAAAATATATTTATGATTTAAAGTTTAGTGTTAAAGTATATACTTTTGGATAACCATTTAAGTATATAAAATACAAATACTTTATTTGTTTTTATATAATTTGTTTTTATATTTTTTTTCCAAAGATAATTTGTTTTTATATATTACTTACAAGAATACAATTAGATACAAAATATACTTATGGTTTAAGGTTTAGTGTAAAAGTCTAAACTTTTGGATAACCATTTAAGTATATAAAATATACTTTTGGATTACCATGGATTAATTTTGGATTAACAATGTTCTGGATTAATTCTACTTGTACTTAATGAACCTTGTGAATTTGGTCAATTTGAATGGTTTTTATTTATATTTACATGCAATCACCATGTGCCCCATAAACCGCAAATCCATGTTATCATTTATTTTTTGTTTCCTCACTATGAGAGTTACTCCTCTCCTTGGCTTTTTTGAGCTCTACAATTACATTCTTGTATAAATTATTGATTGTAGGACGAGTAAAACACAATTATTGTTGAATATGAATCTGTTGATATGTTGATACTAAATAACATGTTAGGATCACAATCAAGTTCCTTTTGTACATAAGACTACCAAAACATTATTCATCAACCTTTCCTCTTAATCATAGGAAATTCCTTGTTAGATTTTTTCTTCCAAGTTGTTCCAAATAATCCATCCAAGATAGTTAAATTAACTTCTTGAATTTGCATGGAATGTGAAAACCCTTACCCCTAAATCCATGCATGGCATATGCATCCACTATAAACCTTAACTTCAGATTTTGTATTTATACATTATGTTATTAAATAGAAAATATCATAGATAGAAAGAGAATTAATTCAAATAGGGAATTTCTTGTTAGATTTTTTCTTCCAAGTTGTTCCAAATAATCCATCCAAGATAGTCAAATTAACTTCTTGAATTTGCATGGAACGTGAAAACCCTTACCCCTAAATCCATGCATGGCATATGCATCCACTATAAACCTTAACTTCAGATTTTGTATTTATACATTATGTTATTAAATAGAAAATATCATAGATAGAAAGAGAATTAATTCAAAGATTAAGAGAATACCTACTCTAGTTTGTTGTTCATATGCTCGATTGAAAAAATTCCCTCGACCTTGATATATATATATATATGGTAGAGAGATGTACAAAACAAAGTTATATATATAATGGATAAAGAGATTTACAAAACAAACTTTTAGTCTATTTGACTTGGCGACTTACCCTCACCCCTAAATCCATGCATGGAATATGCATCAAGTATAGACGTTAACTTAATATTTTGTATTTATACATTATGTTATCAAATTATATGTACTTTCTTTGTCCTTTATCTAAAAATATCAAAATGAGAACTTACATAAAGAAAGTCTAACCCTTGTTACATAATAAAAATATCATAGAAAATACCATAGATAGAAAGAGAATTAATTCAAGGATTGGGAGAACACCTACTCCATGGTGTTGTTCATATGCTGGATTAAAAAAAGGTCCTCAATCTTTATATATATATGTGTGTAGGGGGGTAGGGGGGGTAGAGAGATGTACAAAACAAACTTGTATATATATAATGGGTAAAAAGATGTATAAAACAAACTTTTATTATATTTGACTTGGTGACTTAGTACCTTCTTTATGTCCACTGTCAATTGACCTAGGCTTCTTTAAACATGAACTCCACCTTCATGTCCTCCTTTGGTGCCACTTTCCAACATGTGGCTTACACTTCCATCTCTACAACGTTAAGCAACATAGCCCATTCAATGAACAACATCTTGATCTAGATAATAATTTAATCAATTAGACTTTTTTTTTTTAACAGTAACAGGGGAAGATGATGTATTTATAAAGGTTGTGCACAGCCATTCATTACAAGCTTTCAAAAATATTTGACAGAGGAGGAAATGTCTGAAAGATTGCAGCTATAATTTCTAACAGCATGACGGTATATGCTCTAAGCATTGTCTTTCTAAATCTGTTCAAAATAGAGCAGGGATAGACCCTGATAAACTGTTTGTTGAGAATGATACAAAAAAACATAGACACTATATATAAACAAAAATGTGGAACCTCAGCTAAGACTATAAATTATCCATAATTCTTGAAATGGACAGAGGCTGCGTCCATCATTTCCTGCTTAATCTCCTGATTGATCGTTGGGTTTTCCTGGACACAGCTTCCCTGAGTTTTCCCGGTGAGAACGGCGATGTCTTCCTGCAGAATATCTACTTTTCCCATCAACTCAAACAAATTCTTCTCCAGGTCGTCAATCCTAGAGTCCTGGCAAGAAAGCTGGGAGATCGTGTGGTTACGATCCATGGCCATTTCCTCGTTCTGTTTCACACTAGTACAGACTGCATTATACATGCTGCGAACCGATAACTTGATGTCTACCATAGTGCGGTTCAGAGCAGCTATGGATGCCATGATACTTTGCATTGTGCCAAAATTGAATGGTGACAGCAGACGGGGACGGGAAGGGGATGAATCCAAATCGCAGAGGGAGAGTTGGCTCAATGCACTGGAAAGAGGAGGGCGAGCCATTGCGAACGAATACAGGAAAGGAACAGGTAGGGGAGTAAATAATGGCTCGTGGGAGCTGAAAGCACAGCTGGGAGCCATGTGCCAAGAGCGTGAGTGAGGGTGGTGTGTGGCAGAAGCGACGGGGAAGGGGCGAGGCACATCACCAACGATTTTAGAAGGGAAGAGGGGGACCCTCTTGGGACCTAAGGACCCCTCCTTACCCTTATCCATGACAATATTAACCTTTGACATTTTGCTTAAGGGATGAAGTGAAACCCCATGGCACCATTGAGGCCCTCTATGTGCCCAATGTCTAACATAGTTCCTTTATTGGCTGCTGAATCTGCTAGCTTGTTGTTCTCTCGACAGATGTGGAAAAAAGAGGCCTTGGAGAAATGAACATTGGTTTTAATTCTTTGCATGTATCTATGAGCTTTCGAGCCATGAGGAGCTGCACCCCTTCTCATTATTTGAATAACATGTCTAGAATCCTCGTATATTCTGAGATTGTCAATGCTGAAGGAGGAGGCCAGATTTAATGAGAATACGAGGGCTAACCATTTAGCCTCGTTATTTGTCTTGCTACCTAATCCCCATGAGAAGGCTACAATTTTATTTCCTCCGGGATAAAAAAGAATCCCACCCGCACCTGCCACCCCAATTTAATCAATTAGACTTATGCAAGGTTCTTTCTTTAATTTTTTTTAGTGATACAATTAAATATTGATGATATTCTACTGAAAACTATAAAGCATAACCTTCAATTGTAAATTTTAACCATAAATCCTCTACATGTGTGATGTCATCTTCCAAGATCCAAAACTTTCTAGTTGATATCTTCATCTTGTCTCCAACAATGAAGTTGTTCCAACAATATTTTCAACCATTCATACAAAACTACAATAAATTCAACCCAGAATATATTGTTTTGATGCATTGGTGGCATCGATGGTTCTCCAATCCCGTATATTTATAGGCTTTGAATGTTTCTAGGGAGATTGTCCATATGTGGAATTGAAAAAAGGATTGGGACCCTTAAGGAAGATCTTTGTCTTATATGATATATATAATCTCATGGAAGCTCATGGACAAGGAAATTGGTAGACTCTTCCAAAGAAAGTAATTGAAAAGTTGAGATATACACAAAATAAACATCTAGTATATTGTGAACTCCCACCCACAATACATATTATAAGTTTTTGATGCCTCTAGGGACAATATTTCCTTATCATCTACAACAATGAATGATCTCACTGGGGAACCAATACATCTTATCCTTATCATCTATAACAGCTAGCCACCATACATTTGAGCCTTATTCAATACAATGATACTCATGTACACACATTTATACTTTCTTAAAATTCTTATGCCAACTACTCCTTATGATTGTATTATTTATTCTAACCACATAGTGTACATATTTATTACCATCAACTACCAAGTGGATCTCTTCATATTACATTAACTCTCCCCTTGGGTACCTCTCTAGGTACATTACAGGTTTCGGATGACCATGAACTATTCAATATAAAAAATGGTATTGGAATTACCACTAAGTTACTTTAGGTGTTCATTGATAAAAGGCCATATTATTGGTTGAAGAAATAGTGAAGTCAAGAACCACTGAAATACTCCTTTGAGGAAGAAAACAAAAAGTTGATAGATTGTCTCGTGTTCAACTACATAAGATATTTCAAAGAGAGCTAACACCTTGAGCAATCGCTCACACAAATAGATCACAGATCAACACACCGATTTTTTTATGTGATTTAAACCCTTAAAGAGGGAAACACTCCATGAAAATATCCAAATAGCTGCTTGAGGAAATATTATTATGCAAAAGGAAGAATGTTACAAATGGGTTTCTCATAATCAATCAACTAGTAAATGACCCTCCATGCTCTTTAAATAGAGTTCACGGACCAATTGGGTGTTAAGCCATGGATCAATGGTTGTTAAGATCGAAGAAAAGATGAGTTGTCGAATTGCTCTATGTCATTAGCATATCGTGACCGTTAGATTGCATATGCACAAATTCACAGTAATGCATATTAAAGAAACACACTTTATCTAACAGATATATTATAACAAGTTGATCTTAACTAACTCCAAAGTGTCTAAATATCCTAACACACCACCTTAAGAACACATTAGGATAGGATCGAAGGATTTACAAAAGTGACAATATAGGGGAAGGGAGGAGGCATTAGAAACTATGCCCCCTTAATGACAAATTCTTGAACTCCTAACATACATGGGCCCTCGCATGAAGTTGAGGGACCTTTTAGGTGGAATCATGCATTCGCAAAACGTGTGATAATTTAGTAAAATGAAAACACTTGCGCATTTCGTAGAACTAGGCATGGGCGGGCTTCGAGCCTTCCATGTCAATTAACATGTAGGATAGGATTCAATAATGCGCACACGTTATGTATCACTATAACGTGCGCACTTTTTGTTTAATATAACAAAAACAAAAAAATAGTCCACGGACCGCAGCCATTGTTTGTTCATGGAAAACTGAAACACTCGAGCGATCAGAGCTTCCAAAAAAAACCTTGGAAAAGTGAAGGGAGGGAAAATTCGAAGAACAAGGAGCATGATTTTGTCTTGCAAGGAAGATTGGAAAGGTAGGCATCCAAACATTCATCCTTTCATCAATAAAAATATAAATTTTTATGTTTCCCTAAATTAAAAATCAATGTAAATGAAATTTCAAAACTAAAAATTTTAAAAATTGTTGATTAACATATGGAAATTCCTCCATATTATCAATCCCCTTAATGAATTTTGCATCCACATAAGCAATAAGGGATTTGAATCCCAACACCAACTTTTCTTCAATATTTTTCCCACATCTATTGCAAATTGGAAAAGAAAAACCATCCACCATTTGTCTAGGAGGAGGAACTATGGACTATAACCTACCCTATGTTTTTTTCCCACACATTATTTTACCCTAAAAATGTTCAACCAATGCTTGTGAAGCCAACCCAATGGCATGATGGATTTTACATCATCCCCCAAACCCCAAGGGACTAGGTTCCCTTCCTTTGCAGACACACCGCTTACTTTGTTGCTAAGATGAACTACCACATATTTTTTGACCTCCTTCACCACCAAGACACTGAATCGATGGTTTTGGATCTTCATACCTAGCAACCGATAAGAGATTTACTTCATCTAACAGGCGTAGATAAACCCTCACATTCAAAATACTACCCCTTCTTAATGACGCAGAGGACTTCACCACCAAATCTTCCTCACCATACACTAGATTCTAAGCAAGGAAAGGGCCACGAACATGAAATGAATTAGATACAAAAGATAAATTTTTCAATGTAGAGTATGATGAATAACATCTTCCCCAATACCTCGGCTCTAGAAAGGTGTACATAAAGTGCTTTTAAGGCCCCCATTGTCTCGATCCTTCATTAATAATTGAATTAGGATCTGTCCGCCATCAATCATTAATCGATTTAGATGTATTTGATCCTCACCTTCCACTTTGGTTTACATGTAGTTGTTATTATAATATTTTTAGATGATATTTATGTTTGTAATGTATTTGTTCTTGCACAAAGTTTGTACATTTTTCATTTCTGAGAGATGTCATTATAGCACATGTATATGTTTCTAATGATTTGTTTTTTTATTTTTTGATTGCAGTGACAATTATGGATGCACATTTAGACATCCAAAGAGAAATTGGGAGGCTCAGAGAAATTCGAGCGTCGATAACTATTGTTGATGATAGGCACTGTATGCTTGCATCCAATTTGGATGCAATGATAGAGACCTTTAGTAGTTCTAATGGTGCACTGCACGATATTGCTACATACAGAGAGAGAAAGAGGCAAGAATATGCTGATGGAATTAGATACAAAGAAGTTAATAAGTTGAAGATAACAAAAAAAAATATGTTTTCCCTTTTTAGAGATCCACGGACGGGTGAAATCCCGAATGCAAACAAAAGGAATATTTCTATCGAGTGGTGTACATATCAACCATTCATAGATAATTAGATGGACCGATGGTACATGGTGTTTGATCTACCACCACATAACAATAGGGAAATGCCTCTATATTTTTTGAGAAAGATGTACGCAGAATTTGTTTTGGGGAAGCATGTTAATTATTTTAATATCTTGGAATACCATGGCGTTGGGATGGAGATTCCTCAACAACGGCCCAATGCGAGGCACATAGATCCCAATCTCCCAGTAGCTCCACCTCGCAGGCAGCTACCCAAGCCATATGTGTCACCTACACATCAGTTGGTCCCAGAGACGCAGGAGTCATTCCTACTATTGGCACAGGCGGTTGTTCACCATAGCACGTATCTTCATGGTACGTACTAGGTAGGGCCATCAGAGCCACCATCTATGGGTGGAGTAGAGCCACCACCTCTCGGTGGGGTAGATCTACCACCTCCCAGTGGGGTAGAGCCACCACCTTCTAGTGGTCGAGGAGCATCTAGTAGTTGCACTAGACCTGCACATCATGAGCAGAGCCAATAGCCCCACCCATGCACAGTATGCGGCCATCCTTGCTTTGATCTTGTCCAAATAGATGATACCTTTACTGGGTATTTTACACAGGTAAGTAAATGGTTTACAATTTGGTGTCATTTGTAAATTATTTTTTCTTACTATACACATATATATTGCTAATATTTTTAATGATTTTAAAACTTGTAGTTGCTACAAGAAGGGCATGAGGGGCAAGAGGCTCATGCATCAGAACCTTCTGATGTACAAGATGTTGTCATACCTTCAACGACAACAATTCACATTGAGGTAATTATTTTAACATGACATTATTTTAATACATGTTAGTTTGTTATCACATGTTACTTAATTAATGCTACACGATCTAATATTTACAATTTTATAAATTGTAGGTTGTAGATCCCCCTCAGAGGGAAATGATTTATCTAGTGAGCTCCCCCCTGGTGGGAATGCAAGTGATAGCATGCCCATAGAGACAGAACGGGTGGCAGAACGTTTCTTAGAATTGATTGAAGTATACAGTACATCGGTATGTATTTCATCATTGTCAGTTTGTTGATACATGTTATTTCATTGACCAATGCATTTCTAACTACGTCAGTAATTGGTGATTGTATCCACCAACTTCTACTTAGGAGACAATCAGCAGTTTCCACTCCCCATAGTCCAAATGTGCAAAAGGGACAAGTGTGTAAGAGAGGCTCCACTCCTATAAAATGTGTGGATGTCCTCTATAGCAGACACATGGGAGATCCATCTACCCCTCACCTAACAAGGGTTATTGATGCTGTAGTTAGTGCCGCATCTGTAATAGACACAAGTCATACATAGGTAACTATTTCAACAATTACAATGCATAGTATTTAACCATGTTACTATATTTTGTATTCATGCATGTCTAACTATTTCCCCATTTGGTGATCGTAGCCATTAGTGACAGCAGTGCTTGACCCCTCTACTCAATCCATGGTTCTGACTGGGTCTCCTCTTGTGGTGAGATGTTCATTAATGACCAATTCTTTTTATTCAATTTACACAAACATGTTGATCAATGTTGAATTGTTGAATTAATTGAGATATGATCTTTTATTTGCAGAGCACAACTATATAGAGGCCTTCCATGAGCACATCGCAGACATCTATACCCCGACAGGATTTGGTGAGTGTTTGTCATAAATAATTTGCCCATAAGTTAATTTTTTAAGTTTTTTCATAGTAGGGTATTAGTGCAGTTATTTGATAAAAATAATGATCTTTTTTTTGCAGACTCCTGAGATGTAGAGTGATCCTAGAGAGATGGTCGATAGAGGAAAGTAGGGGAAAAACAAGTGAAAGATTGATTTTTGATGTTTCATAGTCCTGCATATATGTATTTTGACATACATGTACACATTGTCGTACTTAGGGATACATGTACATTGACAGGCCATTTAAGGGCCGACTACTTTTCCATATTTTGTATTACAAACATTCGGCTATCAATGCATGATAAAATTTATTCCATATTTTCTATTGAGTTTCCACTTGTGCTTGTGATGATTTATCTCTTCCACAAATTGATAAATTATGCTATTGAAATTTATATAATTACATTTTAAGCAATATTTATTCTCTTACATTTATTGCATTGATCAAGTAACATCTCACCATTGTGTTATGAAAACATTATCTTAATGGAAAAAACTAATAATAATATCTTTCAACAATTCAATGAACTTAGTACATGCATGCTAATTTGATATCTAATTTAAAATTGTGGTTTTTGTCAACTCCAAGGGTTCATACCCATTGATCAGGATTATGGTTGCAAGGAAAAAACAAAAGGTAACAAAATAAGTCAAAATATGTTTGAATAACCTCTGTCATGTAAAACATGCTATGCATGTCATCAATGTAAACCTATGACATTTTCAAAAACTAAGAGGAAGTCTAATAGATGCTACACATTTCATCAATGCTACCGTATTTCATCAAATGATACGTACATGAGCATCTATGAAGTTCGGTTGAAGTGTTCCTACTCTAGCATGCTAAAAAAAGGAAAAGTATCAAGTATAATGGCAAGGAATGCATAACTAAAGTGTAATAAAACTCATTGGGCCTTCATGTACATATGATCAAATATATGTAACAAATATACCCTAGTTTGTAAGACCCTAGTTTGTTCCAATATGCTAACCAATAGCTTGTCATGAATTCACTCTCATAAAATCGTTGAAGATATAAACCCTATCCTTACTACACCCTAGTATGTAAGACCCTCATTTGTGCTTTACCTCTTCCATATGTCCATTTTCCACTTTTCATAATGCAAAAGTAATCAAACAGAATCCATGGAAAATAAAATAACTAAATAGTTTAATGATCTTCCTTGATAATGTTTTTTTATGAAGGAGAATAAGATGTTCATGGTCCTATGTTTGTAAAAAGGACGTATTATCCTCATATGAAGATGTATTTAAAATTGAATGTACTTGATTGATACAAACGATGATGTAATGGTTGTTCATTGTGATTTGGAAAGTCTTCCCCCATAACTTGAGGGAAAAGGTTCATGGTGACTTTGATCTAACAAAGCTAGCAAGGATCAAAGGGATATCATCGATGAAACATCGCCTCCATTTTTTATTTGGAACTTTGAATTCTTAAAAATGACATTAATTACTCAAAATGAAAATATAGTGGAACAATAAGGAGTTGTTAAATGATGTGGCACACTAAGGACATAGCAATATACCAAGGGTGTAGTGTGGTAGGTTTGATTTCCGCTCTTTGAAATTCTAGTTCTAGAATCAAAATAAAAAAATTTCAAAGCTGAACCCCATGTGCAAAACTGCACATTCCCTTACTGAGCAAAACCCTAGTTTCCAAAATGGACCTAAAAGATGACACCTGGGCCATGGGACCGCAGGAGAGGGGCACCCCTAGTACTATCCCGATGTCCTGAATCCTTCGGAGTCGACGGTTTTTCGCTTCGAGCAAATACCACCATTCTATTTCCAATTTAAACTCACACCCCAAAGGCTTTTAGGGACACCTACACATGGCTATAGAGGAGAAAATCCAACAAAATAATAATGAGCATGAGGATAGTGATAATGAGCATGGAGATGGTGATGGTGATAGTGAGCATGAAAATGGGCATGAGGATGCATATATTATGGTTTACTTATATGGGAGAAAAAAACAAAGAAAACAAATCCATGACGAAACTTGTGCAATTTATCAAGTTGTACCAAGTCAATGCAATTTATCAATCTATCAAGCTATCAATGTCTGGCTAGGATTTCTAGGCCCGTTTAAACTCCAAAGAAAATGTGTTCGAACTTTATGATTGAATGGGGAGGATGGACCTACTGAAATAGATGTAATGCAACTAATGACATGTCCTTTCAATGCACAATTTTCATTTCGTGCCTCCAATTTCATTTAGGTCAAGTGTCTCAAGGAGAGATGGAAAATTCATCCTTGGTCATAATAACCAAACCAAGCAACAAAATTGAATGTTGTAATTTTTGGAAAGTGTGTTTGGGACAGACCAACATGAGCGCATTATCCATAAACTCTCATGCAATTTTTTTATGAATTTGACCTTTTAATGCAAAATATTCTTTGCCTCTTAATGAGAAAAACACTAGTTGGATATAGGTTCCAATAAGATGTTTTTTACTCCACATATGGGTACTCATGCCTTGGACATGATCATGGAAGGGAAACAATAGACTTAGGTCCTTGACCATGCTTAGAGGAGGGAACCAACCACCTTAGGCCCTAAAGATAACTTCTTAGGTTCAACCTTCATGAATGTGTCATTGGACCTCCACATAGGACAATGAATGCATTGTGGGGTCTTAGCCATCATCAAGTGATGAAACAAGCGATTTATGATCATATTAAATTTTCTAAAGCTTAACGGCATTGGAAAATTCCTTTAACTAGAAATGAGAACATTGTAGGGGGTATTTATCATCTAATTGGGATACAAGTGCCATTATCATGTTTTTTGCACTATAAAACCCGTTGTCTTTAGTACTATCTACCCCATGTCTATAGGTGAGATTAACCATTATGCTGACCTGAACTGAGTGATAGTATTGACTCTGAATCTCATTTTTTGGTTGAAGAGTTTATTTTCCGCAAAATCAACCACTGACAGGATAGTCCCAATAGGAAATGTATCCCTACACATTCTAAACTATTCATCTTTCCAACGAGCCACATGTACATGCTTTACATACTGTTGTATCTTTTCAAAGAATTCCTCCATGAAGTCGCAAACCCGTACCTGGTAGATCAACAATAAAGACATATATCAATAGATTGTTACATATGAAATTGCAATCTGAAGAAAAAATAGTATTCAATAACTCATTACCAACCTGAGAAGTGACCAATTGTATTTTTTGCGTCAAGAGGTGCTCTACATCCCAGTATGAGGGAGATCTTGTAACATGTGAGTGTTTTTCTAGTAACAAAATAATATAAAGTAAACAAAAAAGAATAATACAAAGTAAAAAGTAAATATGAGACTTAAACTAGAGACTTTAGAGCTTATGATTAGGGGATAAATATTATGTTGGTCATAAACAAAAAAGAATAATTCAAAGTAAAATGTAGTATGAGACTTAAACTAGAGACTTTACTTTTTACTTTTAATACAAAGTAAAAAGTAAATATGAGAGTTTAGAGTGTTTGTTGAGTAACAAAATAATACAAAGTAAACAAAAAGGAATAATACAAAGTCAAAAGTAATAAGTATTATGTTGGACATAAACAAAAAAGAATAATACAAAGTAAGAAGTAAATATGAGACTTAAACTAGAGACTTTAGAGCTTACGATTAGGTGGCTCCGGTATTGCACTCAAGGAGCTATTCAAAGAGAGGTTTTCACCTTGGGAGATTTGATCCCTCTCGGCGCTTGATAGAGCTTAGGATTTGGATCTATGCTGGTTTTATTCCATTCCCTCCATCAATATCATACATGACATATTTGAATGATTGCAAGTTCACCTCCTGCCTCCCAATTTCATGCTCATCGGTCACGTGTATGCATTTTTCCAATAATGCCAATCCACCACACCCTGGGAATGTCCCATCTATGCAAGTTTTTTGATAAAATGTGCAACCATTTGGCCTTCTACACAAAAAGCTATGAATAAAGTCTCTAGATGACATCAGTGGTAATGTAGCTGAGCATTCCTGCACAAGATTGTTATGCAATACATGAAAAATATATGTATATGTGTCATAATAGTAACCATACTCAATGTGGTATTGACAACATGTGTTACTAATTGTGTTTATTTTAACATACCATGGTTTTCATTTTTCAAGGATCTTTGTCCCAAGTTAAGTTCGTTATGTTTATTCCTAAATCTCTCATGTAATTCTGTTTGTGTCATATCAAGAAAATGTTTAATGTGTGGTTCATGATCCTTTGAACCCCTTCTCAATTTTAATACATCTTTTTGGTTGGAATAAGGTCTTGTGTTGTCATGCCAAAAATCTTGCACTAATCCCTTTACTGCATCAATGAGCTTCATATCAGAGCGTGGAAACCTGCCAATGAAGGCCCAAACACCTGTTTGACCATTTTCAAGTTGTTCTCTTCTAACACAATACCTATGAAGTGTCTTCACATTCAAATTAATAATTTTGGAGGTAGGTTTAAGAAAACGAAGTGCCCTATTGTTTTTGTTCGCGATTGATTGTGACAACACATGGTGAGCCGCATTGCGATCCTTTGAGCGAGATTTATTTCCAATTGTACTAAATGCATCTACTAAACGTTTCACAATATGAGAACTTGGTTCTAACTTTTTGGTCATCTTTATCCTTAACATTCTTCTAACAACATCCATAAACGTAGATTTTAACAATGATAAAAATAATTTGCATTTGTCCCCATCACATTTAGAATAAAAAAAATTATCAAGTATTTGTCGAGTTTGATAAGCAGTAACACGTTTAGACAATGTACCTTCAAGTGAACTAATGAGAGTTTCATTACCTGTATCTGTTTCGGAGTTCTTCGAGGTGTAGCTTCTAATGGAGGTAAGGGTATTGGAACTGGAGCATGTACAACATCACCAGGACGCTCCGGTATTTCGATAGGAGCCTCTTGTCTTTCATTCTCTTGTTGGTAGTTGGATGTGAGAAATTGGAATTTCTCTTGGATGATATCCATAACATTTGCTTCTTTCCTTGTAAATTCTTCATTCAATGCCTTCCTAACTTCGTTGCTTGTATAACCACAACCCAACAAGTCATTCACTGCCATAGACGGAGGTTGACTTGATGTGGGAATTGAAACATCCCCTAATGAGCACCTACGTTTTACTTCTTGACTAGTTCCATGGGGTGCTTGTTCATCAAATGTTCTTGAAATTGAGGGCCCCTCTAGGGAACCATCTACGGTTGGAATTGGATGAGTTTCCATGGAATGCCTTCGATTCCACATGTCCAATCTTTTCTTTTCTCTAACTTCTTCCATGGTTTCTTGAGGCTTCTTTTTCCTTTTCGATTTCCTTTTTCGATTGTGTGAATTCCCCATGACCAGAATGAGCAATACTAAGAAAATAGATTCTAGAGGTGTGCTCAACTATTCAAATATCCAAATTATTTCTCAATTGTGAATATAGGTTCTTCAAGCTTCCTCAATTGTGAATTTAGATACATCCTCAATTGTGAATATAGATTCCTCAAGCTTGCTCAAATGTGAAAGTAACTTCTACCTCACTTGTGAATATACAAAATTATTCATTTGTGAATATAGATTCTTCAAGCTTGGTCAATAGTGAATGTAGATTCTTCTTCAATCGTGTTCATAGACTCCTCAAGGTTGCTTGAAATTGTGGATGTAGAATCCTCTTGAAGCTTGAAATTCTGAATGTAGAATCCTCTTGAAGCATGCCAATTGTGAATGTAGAATCCTCAATTCCCAATGCTAACTATAGAATCCTCTTCAAGCTTGCAGATTGTGAACATAGAGTGTCAAGCTTCCTCAATTGCCATGATTGTTGATTGTCAAAATAGAGTTTGAATTTTTTTTGCAGCGCTATCGCGGAGACAAGGAGACAAAATGAAAACTTTGGGTATGAAATAGGCAGATTATTCTGCTGAATTTTTTATACAAACAAAATGCGCTAGCTTTATGGACACACAAAACGTGCTAGTGTTATGGACAAACAAAACACGCACGTGTTTATTGGATGTTAAAAAAATCCTAGGAATTTAATATGTTTGGTGCATGGCTAAATAACGCCTAATGGAAAAAAAACGTGCGAGCGTTTCTACATACAAAAACGCACTAGCATTATGGTAATCTACACAATTTGCATTTTCATCAAAACCTTATTTAATAGTTTCTATGGGTTAGGAGGTTAAATAGGGATTTGGTGTTAGGGGCTTAGGGTTTAGAGATGGGGGGTGGTTAGTGGTAGGGGAAGGGGGATTAGGAGAGAGCAAGAGTGTGGGGGGAGTAGGAGAGAGCGAGAGAGAGAGGGGGGGGTTAGTTAGGGGTAAGGGGATAGGAGTGGGGTTAGCGGGGGGAGAGAAAGAGAGAGAATGAGAGATGGGTTTAGTAATGGTTAGGGGGGAGAGAGAGAGAGAGAGAGAGAGAGAGAGAGAGGAGAGGGTTTTAATTGTAGGGAGTGATAAAGAGAGATGGGAGGTGTTGTTAGAGGTAGGTGAAGGTGTAGGAAGAGAGAGAGACTGAGAGAGGGGGTTAGTAAGGGCTAGGGAGAGGAGGGGAGAGAGATAGAGAGGAAAGGATTTTGGGACAGGGGGAGTAGAAAAGAGATAAAAAGAGTAGGATGGTTAGGTATGGGGGAGATTTTAGGGAGATGGAGAGGGCCCAAGGGGTTGAGAGAGAGAGAGGTGTAGAAGTAGGGAAGAGAGAGTGAGAGAGGGGGGGTTAGTTAGCAGTAAGGGGATAGGATGGTGGTTAGCGAGGGGGAGAGAGAGAGAAAGTGTGAGAGAAGGGGTTAGTAATGGTTAGGGGGGAGAGGATGGAGGGAGAGAGAGAGAGGAGAGGGTGTTAGTTGTAGGGAGTGAGAAAGAGAGATGGGAGGTGTGGTTAGAGGTAGGTGGAGTTGTAGGGAAGAGAGAGAGAGAGACTGAGAGAGCCCAGGTTAGTAAGGGCTAGGGAGAGGAGGGGATTTTGGGCTAGGGGGATGTTGTTGCTGCAACATTCCCCCCCAAAATTTTATAAATATTGGGGCCCCTCCTTTTATTTTTGAAGAAGTCCTTTCATTTTTTGAAGCTTGTTTGTTCAAACATTGCAAGTTTTCTTCTATCCTCTTCTCCCAAGATTTTTTTATTTTTTCTGCTAAGAAAAATTTGATCTACTCAACTTTGGTCGCAGTTTTTATTGGTTCTTTGTCTGACAGTTGTGCATTTCTAAAAAATAAAATTTGCGACATTTGCGCAAGTTTTAGCCTTATTATGGCCGATTATGGCTCATTATTTAGCCTTAACTTTGCCGATCAAAATAAATTGTTTATATTTCCTCCCAAGTTCATCGCATTGTTTAACTCTAAAATGACTGCCTTTGCACAAATTTTAACATTAACTCGGCCGTTTTTTGTGCCAGTTTCAAAATATTAACTTCGCACCAATTGGTGCAGATTTTAGAGTTAAAACGCCCGCCCGTTGCACAATGTTGGCCTTAAAATTGCCTCCTTTTTGTGCGCCTCGCCCTCTTCATCGCAGCTTTTGGTCGCAGGGTCTATGGCTAAAGTTGCCACCGGTTGCGCTATTTTTAACCTTAAATTTGCCGACCTACGTTTCAATCCATGGGGACAACCCTTCGTCACAGGAGTTAGCCCTAAAGGTGCTGCCAGTTGCGTATGAATTATCATCTCGATCACCGCCTCAGCGTAGCCCATATTTTGGGTATGTGCGAAAGGTAAGTTGGTGGAGTTTTTATTCCCACCCCGTGTGGAATTAATCACTCATTGTGTTGAGCCCCGTGCTCATTAATACTCCTACTGGACACCCTGTGCGATTTTATTTCTCATCCTATATATATACGTAGAACGGGGTTTTCACCTATTCCACTTTCACCGAACAGGAGAAGAGTTCACCATTTTCCATTGAGGATTTTTCAGACTATCACTCATTTGGGTACGCACGTCAACCACCGAGAGACATTCCAAGACTAACAAGTAGGTGCTTTTGCTCCCCCCTTTGCTTTTATCCGAAAGGAAACTCCGATTGAAGCTCGTTTTTCCTTTTTAAATCTTTTTAGCACTCGAATTGCCCGTTAGTTTCGTGCAATGTAAGAGAACTCATTTTCCTACAGGCAAACCTCCCTTAAGGCTGATAGAGCAAAGTTTTCATTGTTTTCTCCCGTCAAATCATGACCCGTAGGAGCTGCTTTCCGTGCATATACATTTCAGCCTGTGGACTGTTGTTCTCTCAGTATTTTAGGAAAGATTTCCTCCCCACGTTTGTTTTATTCATAATGGCTAATCCTAGGAAAATCCTTATCACAGATTTAAGGCCATGGATAGCGCTACTAGCTCTATAGCACATGTTCTAGTCTGTAGCGCACATTTGCTAATGCTGGGAAATGCCATACTGCACTCACCGTTGCAGGTAACAAGTCGTGCTCCCAAAGATAAAGCCTTGCGTTACAGCCATAAAGCCATGGAAGTTTCGGAAATGCTCCTTATGGCCCGCACTAATAGCACTTTGCATAACTGAGTATTTTTCAAAAAAAAAAGAAAAAGATGATGCCAGTAAAATAATTGTTTTTATCATAAAATATGGTCAAGAGCTGGCTAGCAGCATTCGTTTTTGTGTAAATTTCATTTTGAGCTATTGCATGGGTGGTTTTTTTTGTTTAGAATTTCTTCCTCGTCACCCTTGTATTCGAAAGGTCATTTTAATTTGAAATCCAACACTATTGCATACTCAATTTTTGCTTGATGCTATAAACCTTAAGATGTGATTTGTTCGCTAGTAATGGTTGCTTGAGAATTCATCAAACTCCTCATTTGTGCTACCCTCACCATTGCAGGTTTGACATGCATAGGAGGTCTTCCAGGAAGAAGGCTAAGCTTGTAGAATCATATTCGGACATGGAAATCTTGCTAGACACATCACTCAAAACCATGTTTAGCGACACGCAAGCTGTCACTGAGGTAGCCCCAGGAAGCTCTGCCCCATAATTTCAATGGGGTGACTTCACGGGGGCTTCACTCAATAAACCGCTATCATAGCACGTTCATTTGTTCCATATGAAACAATACCCCTAATTTCACTAAATATTGGAAAATACCTTCCAAAATCGTTTTTTTTTACCCCCTCCCAATATGCCTTCCCAATTTAAAAAAACCCCTATTTTCACTAGATATTGTATGTATCAAAATTTTCATTAACATTTTTTATACCCATTTATATTTCTACCTAGTATATTGATATGATACCCCTCTTATGACCCCACATGCATTCTACAATGCACCTTGCTTTTTTCGATGTATATTGTGGATGCACATTACTTCACCCACAATGCAATTACTCAACCACATATCATTATGATTTACAACATCTAATGGTCTAATGAAGAGATAGAAGATCACTTCTTGTATGTCACTAGAGCCAATGCACATAGTACAACATTTAAATTGCATGTTGCAATTCCCCAATCGCTGACTAAGCTTGTTATGGGCTAGGTATCCAAGCCCCCAGGGCCTGTAACAAGCTCTAGGAGGATGACTAAACCTCCCAAGTCATTTAATAAGAATGAGTGGTTGGGTATTCAAGCCCCCAAGGCCTATCGAGGGCCTATAATAGGCCTTGGAGGCTTAGAGCCTCCCAAGGCTGTTGGTAACAATTGGTTGAGTGCTATTGGTAATAATTGGCTATCAATGACCACCATCTCTCGACTATGATCGACTGGAAACCCACTTCACCACGAAACCCCTGGCCTTAAGCATGCCTCAAGACGTGATTTCCCTGCGTACTGGTAAGCCCGAGCCTTGCCTCAACCCGATTTCTCATCCAGCCATGATCCCGCCATCTCCATTTGGAGGATATTTGTCAGCCATCCCATATAAAAAAGACCCCAAAGTATTTTTGTATTCTTACATTAAATTAAAAAACCCTTTGCCCCTTAATATATAAGCAATATAATTTTTATCTTTTCATGAATATTTAATACCGCAATATGAATGAACGTGATATTAGATTTCCCTCTAGTGAAGCCCCCATGGGTGACTTATACAGGTTTATCAAAGATCGGAACTACCCTAAAGCATCCATAGAAGAAACCATGGTTTACCTGAACATCAAGAAATCCGACCTTCACAAGGCCGCGACTCGTCCCGAGTTATTCCCATGCTCAGAATTCATCGACTAGATAATTCCTCATGTTAGTACTGATATAAGGTTTATTAATGACAAGACTGGGATGAATCTGGCATCTTTCGCACCTGAACACATCATGGCTACTTACAAGTTTCCCCAGGAAAGGACTTGGCTAGATGATGAGTGGTTGGTAAAGCAAACTACGGACCCTCTAGAGTCCACTAAAAGATGATGATAAGTGAAAGGTAAATTAGACAAAGGAACAACAATGAATATGAAAGTGCCATTCTAAGGACCCCCGTATAGACTCA
Organism: Larix kaempferi; assembly: GCA_027924585.1. NCBI lineage: Eukaryota > Viridiplantae > Streptophyta > Pinopsida > Pinales > Pinaceae > Larix > Larix kaempferi. The sequence continues at coordinate 496,542 of BSBM01000697.1, read as the reverse complement.
TTGCCTTAATGATGAGTCGGATTTTCGGCATGCCAAATGGAAACATCTTCAAACTGGGATGGGTACCAATGATGGTCCATGTGGCCATGTCCGGCAGAATCTTCAATTGGGCTGACATAATTTCAGACAGTATGGTCTCGCAATTAACCGCTGCTCAAGGAGGCCTGACCCAGAAGAAGGATGACTTCTTCATGTCTTCTTATTTGATGGATTGCTTGTTAAGCAAACACCCCTTCCCGAATTTGGGTTGCATATGGAGTAGAAAAGAGTCTCCTCTCTTTGTAGCGTACCAGCCCACATGGGAAAGCAATTACGCAAATAACTACAAGCAGATCTGTGAGAAAATCATCATGCCCCTATATCAACTCATTTTGATAGAAGAGACGAACTGCCTGTCCGAAAGCGCCATGCCCATGATAGAGGAGTTTGGGGATTATTACTTCTCCATCGAGGGCACCTATATCCGAATGAGTGGAGGATCTCAACCCCCATTTTTATTGCCCCGATATGTCACAGATTTTGTAGTACACAAAGAGGCTCTAAGACAACTCTTTGGCACTGGTGGAGTCAGCAAGGTCCTCACGGAGAGAAAGAAAGGTATTTATACACCGATGCCCTTCACCATCGGTGCATATAGTCTCCCGAAGGCAAAAGACAATGAAATATTTGCTCAACGATTAGAGTTTTTTCACTTTGGCACAAAGCCCTTTAGGAGACATGATCCTAGTGGTAGGGTTGCTAAGCATTGTCTTAATGTCAAAACTTCTTATGAGTACACAAATATTTGGGACAAAGAAGAAGAATTTTTTCGAAGTGCAAGGAACTTGATTGAGTTTGGGAAACACTTCCACCATAAAAGCAGAACAAGCTCCATTCCTAAGCCTGTAAGGTTGATCTAGAAGTAGCAAGAGGTAGCAACATCTCAATCATAGGAGTCAAATAGGAAGGAAAAAGAATAAGGAGAGAGACTCCAAAAGGAGCAAGAGGTCAAGCATAAGCAAGACGCGGAAGCTGCTAGAGTCTAGAAGGAGTGGGAGGCAAAAGCTTTGAGAGAGGAAGAAGAAAGAATCCTACAAGAGCAAGCTGCCAAATTGCAGCAAGAGGAAGAAGAAAGAATCCTGCAAAAGAAAGATGCCAAATTGCAGCAGGAAGACACCAAAAGGTTACAAGCAGAGATGGAAGAGAGGCAAGTAGAAGAAGAAGCTGAGAAAACCAAACAAGAAGAGGCAGAAAGGTTACAACCAAAGCTAGCAGAGCTGGCAGAGAAGCAAGAAAAAGAAGAAGCTGAGAAAGCCATGGAACAAGGAACATCCAACCCACATGCCATGGACTTGGATCTGGAAATAATGAACCAACCAGGGTTAGCTAATGAAGGGGTTGTCACTGCTGAAGAATTAGCACTTACCCCATAGAACCCCGGAAAGCAGCACCAAGTGGCCAACCTGGATTCCATTTATTTTCATAAAAAGAAGAAGTTTATTATTGATAGATCAGTAAAGAAGATGGAGATCGGGGAAGACAAATACAAACTCAGAGTATCAGAAACCACACTTGTCCAAGGGACTGACATCGACCCTGTATTCGCGCCATCATGCTCTGTGGTTTCAGCCCAAGCAAGTAAAGACAATGTTGATTGTCTGGTTGAAAACGTTAAGAAATACAGGGAACTGTGTTTCAAGATAAAAGCTAACATGAAGAAAGAGGTGTTAGAAGGAAACGAGTTAAAATTGAAGTACAAAGAGCTGGAGGAAGAGAAGAAAGAAACAACTTCGAAAATACGACAGCTCAAGAATGAAAAGATTGCACTAGAAATGCAGCTGGCGGTCTCAGAAAGCGAGAAAAGAGATTTAAAAGCTCGCATAATAGAATTGGAAAATCATGAAGCCAACAGTGTTCAACAAATTTAATTCCTCAAACCACAGTTTGAAAGGCTAACGCGAGAAAAGGCAGGACTGTTATAACAACTCAAAGAAGCAAATGAAAAGAAGGAGGATCTATCTACATTTTACAAACAAGCCTGTGACATTCAAGAAAAGACTCATCAATCGCTAGTGTTGATTTCTGAAGAGGTCTGTAGGATGAAAGAAATGATAACAAGGATGAAATCCATTGAGGTTGAGGTGCTTAAAATAAATGACAAGTATGCGCAACACATGGTAGAAATAAAGGAACAATTTGAATGGAGTAAAGGAAGATCTGGTTTTCCCTCAAACCTGCATGCTACAACCGCTGAGGAATTGGACATGGATACAGGAGTCCTCAAGTTTTGCAAGGATTGTAGTAACAAATTAAGTCTTGAGATCCGAAATACCATAAAAAAATTTCACATCGTCTACTCCAAAATGCGGGAAACCCATGAGAAGTGTCACATGGCTTTACCTCACACCATTTATGAGTTCCCTGAGAGAGAACAACGCCTGGAAGAATTTCAAGGTAACTTGAATTCAGAATTAGTCTATCTAAAGAAGATAGAAGCTATAACCTCTGAGGACCTCCATCAATTCATTGAGCATACTGTTGTTCACACTTATTTCCTGGAAGATATTGTGCAGGAGGCTGTAGTAGGGGCAGCAAGTGTAAAATCAAATTTGTGCAAACATGAGATAGCACAGAAAGTGACAATATTTGTGCGGGGAAAGACCATCCTGAGAGAAATTACCCAGTGGGCCAGTTATATTCAAGAGGTAGACAAATCAGCAATAGCAGGAAACCATGTTGAAGAGAACAAGTCAGCAGAAGGAGAGAAACCAAATGAAGCAACAGAGCCATCTGGAGCTTAATTTGTTTTATTATAATTTTGATAAAAGACAGCTAAAAATTTGTTTATTGTATAAATATGTTAAAAGACAGCTGGAAATCCTTTTTTGTCTCTTTAGGCACTAGATGACAAACTTTTGTTTTCCCCTAGGGTTAGGTTTTTAAGAAGAGACAAATTTGTAAAATATATAAATATAGAGATAGATGAGATAGAAAGGACTTTTGGTAGGTGAAAGGACAGACTTATGTTGTATGTGAGCTATTTTACTGCATCAATAAAGAAAGTTCGTTTTTGCCTAATGGAAGCTTGCATGGAGTTTTGTTATGGGAATGTTTGAATGAATGGCCGAATTACTTCTGCATTATTCACACATTTGCTGTGAGATCGTTCTTAACCATCTGCATTAATTCTTTGCTTTGAATGCTTTCACTCTCATGCAAAATTTATGTGTAAAATGGGTAATAGAATGTTTTTCTCTATCAAGGCTATCTTTGGTAATATTTTATTTTCTGCTGTAAATGCATCTATTCAATTTAGCAGCTATCTGCGAAGTTCTTGGTTGCATTCCCAGTTTAATACTCATCCTTTAAATTTGCTCCTTACGAGGATAGATTAAATTTGCTTAAAACAGTTTTACATTAGATTTGTTTACAGTTTGAATTTAGATTAGAGCACTTGCATCTCATTCTTAAAACTAAAATACATAAACGGTGGATTGGGACGCAACTGGTGCAAAGGAAGCAAATATTTATAACCTTACATGGTAGCTGGGCCGCTAACTGGACGGATTCCCCATACCAAATGGTGAGCGATCTAATTGGGATTTCTTACCGGGGAGAATCCCTTGCTGATTGATGCTAGGATTTTCGGGGCATCAACTGTTTTTAGCGCTAGAAGGAGGGCCACTAGTGCATGGATGGTAGAGGAGATCCTTTTGTTAGAAGAAACCGCACTGAAGACTCGTTTAAAACAAATATCCCAGAAAATCCAAATCTGGAATTAATAAATCAAGAAGATCCCAATTCTGAGATCGAATAGCAAGAAACATTGTATGTTGTTCCTTTTACTGAAGTAGCAAATTTAAGAAGACATACCCACGCTTTTGTTAGGCAGCTTGGTGGTTTAAACACAATTCCCTTGCTCCCCAAAAGAAGAGCCCCTAGAAGGGAGACGCAGTATATAAGAGATTCGGTTCTTGTTCAGAACTTAGAAGATATGGTAGATCTATCTTTGGAAGAAATAACAGAACCGTTTGGAGAAATTGGACTTGAAAATCCTCCAAATCTAGAAGAATCACATACTCCACAGAATTCTCCACCTCACACTCCACGTGATTCCCCACCCAATTCTCCACGTAGGGCCATGGATGAGCCGACGTGGAGAGTGAGAGGAGCATTGAATATAGCTGGACCATTCCATGATCTACCCAAGTGTTATAGGTCAAATCTGCACTTCTCCGTCCGTGATCACATTAAGCTGTCGATCACACAAAAGGACAACTTGGATTGAAGAGAAAGATTTCCCTAGATGATGTATGGACTAGAATCACCCCTCTGCAGCTGACAAAACACTATTTTTATCTACATTTTGACATGAACGCTACCCTACAGGCATAAGAGCAGCGTTCGCCTGCTAAAATATGCAACTCTGCTTCAGCAGACTAGCATTTACCTACTGAAATATGCTACGCTGCTTTAGTATACCAGGGTACACCCTCAAAAACCTTGCAAACGCTGGTTGTAAGCATGAAAGTTGCATATGGTGCGCTACTCCACTTGAGAAAACTTGCATTCACCTTAAAATGTAATAAAAAATATATTAATTTGACGAATTGGGATTAGTTGAAGTTGGTTTTGCAACTTCTCCAACCTCCCAATCAAACTACCTCTTGATCCAAACTACCTACCTTGTCCCATAAATACAAGGGGGATAGATGAGAGAGAGGAGGATAAACTATGCATTAAGGGTTGTTATGCTGGAGGAATTCCAAAGTTAGTGTGAAGAGAAGGAGCCCAGAATCCGGTTGCACAAGCAGTCTGAATGATCAAGTATAATTGTACTGATTATTTGTTTTTGACAATAAAGGTTGAAATACCCTTCCCATCCCAATCAAATGTTTAATGGATTGCATATTTGTTTGGATTAAATGATTGATTGTATTTGATGTCTAAATTGCATTTCAATTTCATCATTGTTATATCAGTCAAGATACGTTGAGGAAGGTATCTTTTGTGTTGTAGGTTCACCGAACGGAAGATCAAGTGGAGGATCAATCGAAGGAGCAAGTGAAAGCTAGGATTGAACTTCATTAATAAGGTATTCCTTCAAGAACCTTGATCTCTTTCCTTTTGTAGAAGCCTATGTGATATGATTAATGTATTTACATGTTACCCTAGAAGTTGGTAGCGTCCCTCTCCTCGCTATAGGGTAAAAATCCCGAACAACAGACTGGTGACTCTGCTGGGGATCGGTTGTTTTCTGCTCTAGGAGACATAGTTAGTTTTCCTTCCAGTACTTGTTGATATTTTTTATCCTTTGAGAGGCTCTGTAGGTTACTGTAGCCTGTTTCCATTGCTTGACTCATCTCAGTTTGAAGTTTTAGATCTTGTTTCAAACCTTCTCTGCCATGAATGCTAGTATCCCTTGCACATAGTAGCGTACACCTACTGAAAAACGTTGCTTTACCTATTGTACAGTAGAGTACACCTCCCAGTGTGCGCAGGTTTATACACTGCACAATAGAGTTTTTTCCTGTAAGTCTTTGTTTGCTTTTGGGTTTTGATTTCCACATGTTTGGTTTGATTTCCAGCCCCTTTCTTTGTCTTCTTAACTGATCCTTGAGGTCTTTATGCCCTTGTCGAGTCTTGTTTGCCTCTCCTAAGTCCCTTAAGTCATCTTTTGCTTGCTTGAGTACTTTTGAGGTGTCTTGTTGTTTGTGACTCTTTTTGAAAACCGTGCTTTGTTCCTAGTTGGACATAGCTGCACTCATGTACTCTAGATGCTTGTTGTAGGTATACAAACCTTTGTTTTGTAACATTTGTTGTTTGTAGCAACACTAAGAACACTTTGACGGTGTCTTGGCCTTCGATTTAGGGTTTGACCCCACGTTGGAGTCTTTAGGGTGTTTTCAAAAGATTTTTGAGTCTAGACACTTCCGGATTGCCTTGTTCGTTTTAGTCCAAGTAAGTTGAAGTCTTTCAATTTGCTTCCATTCGAGTCTTTGTGATTGTAAGGCCATCTTTGGTTCACTTTCCTACCTTTTGCTTGGCTTAGTGTTTTTTTAGGGTTCTTGGTGCTTTTGAGGTTTTACTTTCCATTTTAAGTGTCTCTTATCCCTGTTTTCTTTTCACTTTGTTTTCCAAGCCCAAAGTTTTTTCCTTTAAAACACTTTGTAGGACAAGTCTTCGTCAAATAATCGATTTGATTGTTCTGAGTTTTAGAGTCGCTTTTCCTTACTTGCATTGCTCTTTTAGGTCTTGCTTCCATTTCCGAGTTCTTTTTCTTTTACGTATATCAGAAAAGGAAAACAATGAGTTTGGTATTTTAAAGTAGTAAGACTTATGATCATTTCGAAGTAGCATAGTTTACTTTGTTTTGAATTTGAAAAGAAAAGAAAAGAAAAAAAAGAGATTTGTTTTTGGTTTGCAAACCAAAAAAGATCCTTTTGTTGCTTTGAAAGTTATTTCTTTTGCACTTTACTTTCTCAAACCATTCCACACAATGCAATACCCCGTTGAGTAAAAAGTAGCCTTAAAAAGAAATTTTAATAAAATCAATTAGAAACATTTTTCTTTTTAGGTATACGAGACATCAACTAGCTTAGGCTAGAGTTTCGAGCTTAAATCACCTTAAACTGCTTAGAACTGGATTCATTACGCAACAATCGTAGTATGAATTTCACTTAGGTAAATCCATATATATCAAATAGTCCTGGGATGCTCTACTCAAACCAGAGTTAAGCACGAGGTCGTGGGAGACTGGAATTGTTCAGGATATCCCCTCACTTTCCTTTTGACCATAAACCAGAGTCAATTTGCGTACGGGGGTCCTTTCAGTCTTCGGGCTTTGCTACCCTACCCATGCATTTTGACTAGGCTGACGACTATCTCCCCAGGTTATTTCGTATTTATGGTAGCCTTAGTATCAGACCTTTAGGATTCTACATAGGTAGAGTGGGCAGTTATTCCCACTTCACCTCGGACAGGCGTGGAAGGGAACCCTCTGGTAGTAATCCCGGGAAAGCAGATTGGTGATTCAAGCGCTTGCACCCAGTGGACCTCTGGTGGACGCCACGAAACTGACCATTGGTACTCTGTTAGTCTGTTATGGGCCCTAATCATCCCATACTTGCTTCCGAGAGTATTTGCTATCCATTTGATTGGTTTGATTACTTAGGATTTTTTTTAGTGGTATTCTGTTTGCCCTTTAGTCTTAGTGGCCACTAGGTTTCTTACTTAGTTAATTTTTATATAATTGTGGAAGACCAACAGCTTCGTAGGTATCGGAGGTTGCAAAACCTTCCCCCACTCATTGTGGAGCCACTACCGCCACCACGATGATGAAGGATAGACTCTAGTGGTCTTTTTTAACTTACTGGTGAAATAGAGGTTCCTGGTGAACCAAAACCAAGAACTCCGGATCGACAAGTTCTAAGTACTATTGAGGTTGAGGATATTACTTCTAGTGAGTTTAACACTCCTTTCAACCCTCCTCTTATTGGACCTAACGATCCGCTTCTGGTACTTGTAGGTTTCCAACAACCTGAGTATAGTGCATATATTTTCACACCTGGTCATATTATGACTAATCCAGGAGACGAGCAGGGAGTTCCACAGACTCCCACAATGGGTATGAATACAAGGATTGTGAATCCTTCTTCCACTGCTACACCAAGTTTGTCGCAGACAGATTCTACTTCAACTCCATCTTTTAGTTTTAACACTAATACTTTAGGCATGCCTAGCTCAGCAACTTTGACATCTGCCTCAGTTGCCACCTATACTTTTGGACCCAATAATGCAGTGAATATCACTCCACCTCCTGCGACTCAACAGTCATACCATATAGCTAGTACTTGGATTTCCACACCCAATGTTGGGTCGAATCCCTCTGCAACTATTCCTGTCATGAGTACCATGACTGCACCGTCCACCTCAACTACCCCTGGTTTTAACACCTTTGCAGGTTACAATATGAATCAAAGTCATATACCTGCAGGAAATATCCCCTTTTCTTTGTTTTCTTGAGGAGGGGGTAATATCTTTAACCAACAATATGGCGGGGCTAACACCCAGCCACAGTGGACGAATGCACAGGGTGCCAACCCACTTTCATTTGGGTGGGGGAATTTTAACAACACTTTCACACAACAACAGATGGTTGGGGGCAACCCCTACCAGCAAATGGCTGTGGGAAACCCCTACCGACAAATGGCTGGGGGCAACCCTAACTAGCAGTTGATGGGTCAAACTATGGGAGGTTCCCCCTTCATGACTCCAGCTTACCAAATGCCATCTTATAGACCCCGTTTACCATTTCTGGAAACTCTAAATTTGCTAGATCTTTCCAAGTTAACGAATGATCCGGTGTGCCATAACGTTACATGGCCACCAGTTCCTACCAAGCTACCTTCGGACATTCCAAAATTTGAAGGTAAAACTGGTGAGGATGCTGGTGATCATGTTACCACTTTTCATCTCTGGTGTTCTTCGAACTCGTTGAACAAAGATTCCGTTAGGTTGAGGATTTTTCAAAGAAAATTGACCGGTGCTGCAGCCAAATGGTACATTGAATTACCTGCAACCACATTTTTTAACTTTTGGGATCTCGCCATAGTCTTCCTGAACCACTTCTAGCTTTTTGTTCGGTACGATGCCAGGACAGATCTTTTGTCTACCTTTAGACAAAACAAAGCCACCCATTTATCTGATCATATTCAGGAGTGGCGAAGATGGAAGAGGCTCATTAAGGCCAATATCTCCCTAGAGTTCTTATTAGAGTGGTATCTGAAATCATTCCTTCCTTATGTTTCTAAGGAAGTAGCTACTTATGGGGTGTCATCGGAAGAAGAAGCCATTTTAAGGACCCAACAACTAGACTTGGTTTATGCTCAGTCTGGGCTCCTTTACAAGATTATACCTGATGCACCGTGATCGAACATTGATCTAGGTGGACCAAAACTTGGACCACATGCTGATGGAATAGTAGGTTCAGTTGATTCTTTAGCTTTCGAAGCATTAACTAAACAGGTTCATGCCTTATCGGTCAAACAATCGACTGTAGAAGTGACTCCTGTCACAACCTCTCCTTCTACTACTAAATTTGTACAGTAGGTTCAGACTAATCAAAAGCGTCCTCGACATCCCAACAAAAAAAAGAAGGGCATGAAAGGAGAGGGGAACCAACAAAAGCCCAAAAACAAAGAAAATGCCGAGGAGGGTAACAAAGAAAAGAAGAAGGTTAAGTTCCCTTGCAAGCTTTGCAAGCAGGACCACCTCACTCACCAATGCCCTCTAATCGAAGAAGCCCAGAAGCTGCTTCAAGAAAAGAAACCTGTCGTCCTTAAAGATCTATTTCCCAAGGGGCAGGGCTCAGCTTCTGGCACCTCCAATGCTAGGGGCACCACCCATGCTTCAGTTGATCAAGTGTTTATTAATATGGTTAACTCAGACGCTCTTTTACAAACGTGGGAAAAAAATTATACCCCGGATTTGCAGAATAAGGATAAAGACGTTCTTGAATCTTCCACTCCTCTCCACATACCTATGGATTCACTGCCCAAGATCCCGAAAGGTGTCTTGAAATGGGCTTCACACAATCCCAACGCACGGGATACTGCCAACTACAACGTGGTTGAAGATCTAACCCAGACCCCTTGTGATATGTCCACCTTAGAAGTTTTGCAAAGTTGTCCATTACAACAAAATGCACTTCTGGCAGTGATTGGAAGTATGGAATCATCCAACATGACTGTGCATTTTGATATGTCTGATATCAAATACCGGTTTCCGTACCACGTTGCTCTTCAAATATAGGTAGTTCATGGTCCTATGACCATTGGATGAGCTATCGTAGATGAGGGCGCGTCTACGTGCGTAATGTCAATTTCTTGTTGGAAATCCTTGGGTTTTCTCGAGTTAGCCCCCTCTAACACATTGCTTACTGCATTTGATGGAAGAACCTTCCGTCCACACAGAGTCTTGCCGTCATTTGACTTCACACTTGCTGGTAAGACAGTTACTGTAGAGATTGAATTTCTGGATGCTCCGCTTGATTACAATATGTTGTTAGGCAGGAGCTGGACATATGCCATGCGAGCTATTCCATCGGCAGTTTTCCAAGTTGTAATGTTCCCTCAGGAAGGTAAGATCATCACAGTCAATCAGCTTTCATTCTCTTGACGAAACAACCAGACTTCATCGAAATCCACAATTCCTTTAGTTGATCAATCTGCCCCAGCAAGCGAGAGTTTAAGAGCAGGGCTTTATGGGTCATTAATGGGCACTTTTGACCTACCCGCTCCCGTTCTTTTTATGTGTTTTGATGAAGGTACATCTACTGAAACTTTCACGGTCGGTTTAAGGACTGATCCGTGGATCCTTCCTATTGTATTAGAACCATCGGTGCCCTTATCCGTTGCAGAAGTAGCATACATGGAAGCAAAGCATGCTGCAACGAAACATATCATGACTCTGCCAATCTCTGCTGAGTCGAATATGGACTATGCTCTTGCATGGTAAGTAAACTCCACCCACTCTTTTGATTGTTTAGACATGTTTTTTCCTTCTGACGAAGTCATTTTGGAAGCCATGATGGGCCTGGACCAGCATTGGGAACACATGCACCACAGGTCTTACCTACTTCCAAATCTAGACAAGATAGAGATAGGAGAGTTTTCTATGAGACCTTGTGGGAATGTTGATTTGTCCTCTTCCATTTCAAGTGTTGTTTACACTGAAGGGAATATGGCTAATATATCGATAACTATCCCGATCAACATTTCCACCAAACCCGGGGTCGTGGAAAACATTTTTATTGGAGCAGATTGTTCTCCGGAGGAGATCGCTATGTATACCAAACTTTTTAAAGAATTATGCGATATTTTTTCCTGGTCTTATGAGGAGATGCCAGGCATCGATCCATCCATTGTTGAGCATGTCATCACAACGTACCCTAATGAAAAACCTATGAGATAGAAGCTTCATCCAGTGAATCCTCGAAAAGCAGCTGCCATTAAGGCGGAGGTTGAAAAATTGCTTAAAGTCGGATTTATCTATCTGATCGACATGATGTGATGGGTTTTGAATCCTATTCCAGTTGATAAAATGAAAAGTACCATTCGAGTCTGTACTGAATTCCGGGATCTAAACAAAGCTTGTCCAAAAGATAACTATCCCACACCATTTATTGATCATATCATAGATGCGTGTGCAAGACACGAGATGTTTTCTTTCATGGACGGATTTTCGGGATATAATCAAATTCAAATCAAACCCGAAGATCAACACAGAACAACTTTTATTTTCCCATGGGGAACCTTTCCCTATCGGAAGATGCCATTTGGCTTAAAGAATGCTGGAGCTACTTTCCAGTGAGCAATGAATTTCTCTTTTCACGATATAAAGCACATAGTTGAACCCTACTTGGATGACCTCCCGGCGCGATCTCGCAAGAGACGGGATCATCCAACTCATTTGAGACTTGTGTTTGAACGGTGAAGACAATACAAGATTCGATTGAATCCTAATAAGTGCGTATTCTGCGTCGAATCAGGACGTTTACTGGGTTTTATTGTATCCATTCGTGGCATAATGGTCGACTTGTTAAAAGTCGAGGCGATTGTAAATCTGCCTCCTCCTCGCACCTTGCCACAACTTCAAAGTCTGCAAGGCATGTCTAACTTCTTGCGACGCTTTATCATAAACTATGCTAAAATTACAAAATGTTTCATGAGACTGCTTAAACAAGATACCTACTTCTTGTGGGATGAGGCTACTCAAGCATCGTTTGAGGCCTTGAAAAAGGCATTACCTTCAACCCCCTTGTTAAGCCCGCCTGATTATACAAAAGATTTCCTCCTATATCTGGCTGCGTTTGTATACACAATTGGCATAGTAATAGTTCAGGAGGATGACACGCTCCAAGAGCATGTCGTTTATTATCTCTCGTGTGCATTGATAGCTCCCGAGATTAAGTATTCACATGTTGAGAAGTTAGCACTAGCCGCAGTCTATGCAGTGCGGAGGCTTCGTCACTATATCCTTTTACGAACCACTACTCTGATTGTGGAGGTCAATCCTTTCCAATATGTTCTCACTCGATGTATCATCGGTGGGAAATACAATAAACGGATTGTGATCCTGCAAGATTTTGATTTGGTTTTTCAGTCTGACAAGTCGAAGAAATCACTAGTGTTCGCTGAATTAATTTCAGAATTTCTGAGTGACTTAGGGCATATTGAGGAAGAGTCATCATTCCCGGATGAACATATCTTCCTTATTGCCTCCTCTGACCCATGGTATGGGGATATTTTAGTATATCTCCATACTTTGAGGTGTCCTACCACTTTTTCTAGAGAGGAACGATGCAAACTTAAAAGTCATGCGAAAAACTATCTCATTATTTATGATACTTTGTACAGACATGGGATAGATTCCATCTTACAACGTTGTTTGAATTTAGAAGAAGCAGAATCCATATTGAATGATGCTCACAGTGGAGCTTGTGGGGGTCATCTTTCTGGGTTGGCAACAGCTCAGAAAATACTGTGTGCCGAGTATTTTTGGCCTACAATATTTAAAGATTGTGTGGAAGCTGTGAAACACCGTCGTCCGTGTCAGTTTTTCACCAAAAAAATGAGAGCACATCCATCTCCTCTTCATCCTGTGATCACAGCAGTTCCCTTCACAAAATGGGGGGTTGATTATATGACTTGTAATCCAGTTTCGGCTGGAGGCCATCGTTATATTATCGTTGCCGTCGACTACTTCACCAAGTGGGTCGAGGCAATGCCTACTATTAAAGAGGATGGAGAAAGCGCCGCTTATTTTGTATTCAATCAGATTATCGCAAGGTTCGGCATACCCAAAGTGATCATGACGGATCACGGTCGTCATTTCCAGAACAACATGATGATCGAGCTTTATACCATGCTAGGTTTTCATCAGGAGCATTCGTCCTCATTCTATCCACAGGTGAATGGTCAGGTTGAAGTGGTTAACAAAACTTTGAAGACAATTCTACAAAGATCCGTTAATGTCAATCGGAATAACTGGCACATCATATTGTATCATTCTCTTTGCGCTTATCGAGCAAATGTAAAGACTACTACCAGGTTCTCTCCCTTCCAACTTGTGCATGGGATAGAAGCAATCGTTCCGATTGAATGCGAGATTCCCTCATTAAAGTTGGTTGTCCAGCTATTACCAGAAACTTCAATACTAGAAGAACATTTGCTACATTTAGAGCATCTAGACGAGCAGTGCTGCGATGCACTCACAGCAAACGAGATCCATAAGAAACGAGTCAAAGGATAGTACGATAAGTCTGTCAAACCTACGTTATTTCTTGAAGGAGACCTTGTTCTACTTTGGGATCAGGACAGGGAACCTTTAGGGGCTGGCAAGTTCAAGTCCATGTGGCTCGGCCCCTATATAATCTCGAAGGTACTGAAGAAAGGTGCTTACAAGCTAACAGACTACGAGGTTAATAAGCTTCCTGAGCCTAGAAATGGGCTCTACCTGAAGAAGTACTATGCTTAGACATTTGTGCTTTTTCATGTATTATAGTTGTACATTTTGTAGAACTAGTTTTTGCTTGTGATCGTTAGTTGACCTTATGTATGTTTTCTCACTTCATGTTTCAGATGTCGACTGAACACTTTTTAGGATTTGCTGATGGTGCCAGTCGCCACACCCGATAGTTGGCTTCAGTAGCCTGGGTCATTTAATCACCGACTGGCCAACTGGTTTCTTCGGGGGGGGGGGGGGGTGTTTGTTTGGGCCCCACAACGAATAACATAGCTGAGTACAGTGCAGTCATAGAACTTCTCTAGGATGCTCTTATCCAGGGCATTTCACATTTGGAGGTAAGACTTGATTCACAACTACTTGTATTTCAGTTGATGGGTGTTTATCAGATTAGAGATCCTGTTTTGCGACGACAGTTTTTGCGAGTTAAATTATTGGAAAGACAATTTGATTCCATCATATATCAACATATTTCAAGAAATTTGAATGCATTAGCTGATTCATTTGCAAATTATGATCTAGATTGGCATTTGTATCATACACTTCCATAAATAAACATTACACATAAAGTTAAACACACACATGTAAATATAAGCCGATACTGTATCAAAAAATAGTATGAGTTTGGAATATAAGTATATCACAGAGTCATATCATAAGATACAAAATTGGGCTTGATGGCCTCAAAATATACATAAAATATCATTCTCCTATGGAGAAGGTGGGGCCTCATCAGCATCCACTACCTCTCGGTAGCATATGACCAGCCTAGCTACCTTTCGCAGCAATCTAATCCAGGCTAGGGGCACATCAACTACGTCCTCCTACATGTCAATGGGCATCCGCTCAATGTGATATGTGGGAATATCATGATTCAACCGACTCATCTTCCTCTCTATAGCCCCTAGCGTAGCATCAGCTCCACCCAAATCAATTGGCCTCACAAAAGTAGTAGGATGTCCCTCGGGACGAACTAGTCCAACATCTGCATATGACACTTTGTTTTAGTACTTCAAACTCATCATAAAAATAATATACTTTAAAAATAAAAAAAGTTAAATAATTTTCAAAACATAAACATACCTATATCTCCCTAGGCACCACCTGGAGGAAGTACCAACTCTAGATCATGATGGAAGTCTAAACCAGCATACGAAAACTACTCAAATGTTGGCACCTGTCTCTCCCACCATCCCCAGAAATCATGGGTGTGATAGAAAAAGTGGCCTTCACCACCACCCTAGCGGAGAAAAATGTCACCCCAACGACCCAATCTCGGCTCATGAGGAATGACTAGGGGCAAAGGCATGCCCAAACTAAGAGCAGGTACCCTCTCGAAGAAGAAGGTACAAAGAATGCTGCCATATCCAAAGTTCTTCATTATCCCTATTTTACACCATGAGAGTTGAAGCTTCATGTTTGCTAAGAGACTAGTGCACCAATCATATACAGGACCTTGCAAGCATTCGATACCAATATGCATGTAGTTCTTTGAGGCTAAGTGCTGTGTGGCACTCCCTCCCATTTAGTTCAACATACTTATAATAACCTTCAGAGGGAAACTCGTAAGAGTAGAAATGAGAATCGGAATCCCACATTTCTCAGTACCCTCCACACAGTAGGCATTCACGTATTCTTGTACGGACATGCCACCCGCATTTCGTGAAGACCCTTTCAAGTTTACAAGCTCTCCCCTCCTAGAGAGTCATGTAATGAATTATATGTCATCAATGGTGAGGTCTAGGGTCTCTCCTCGGATATTAAACACATTGGCATCTGCATCCCAAGACTGAATAAGTCTTTGAAGCAAGCGATTAAGGGCCCTCATGTTCACAGTTCGGTAGAATTTCAACAAACCACATCTTCTAAGCACCATAAGAGTGGCACGATCTTGCATAGCTATCCTATCCATCTCCTCATGCTCTCATTCTCTCAAGATAAGTGCCATCCTACCAAGAAAACATCAAATTTTTAGTTCTTGACCTTTTTTTTAAGCTTGTTCAGGGGTAAACACTACTCTACTAGGCACACAGTCACGTTTGGACGCTACTGTCCTTGAGGAACAGTCGTGTACACCTCTAAAAATACTCTACTTTACCTCTTAGACAGTAGCGCACACGTTTTTCACGATTTGAACATGGCTAGAAAATGAAATTTAAGCATGAAAATTGACAAATAAACCATCAAAACGCAAGTTGGGATGAAAATAACTTACTTGGTGAAGGAATGAAGTCGAATGGTTGCCCGATTTGATTGCTATGAATGGATGAAGATCAAGGGTTTGCTCCAAAAATTTGCCCTACAATTCCAAATGTGATATTTGAGTTTTCAAGTTGAAATTACATATATGAATTTGAATTTGATTTTTTACCCACTTTTGTGAAAAGTCTATAGTTTCAAAATTGCATAAAAATGATCTATTTAATCATTAAATAACTACAAATGTTGGTAGAATGATTTCAACCTATGTCTCTCAAATTTTCACTATCTTTTCATAGCATCCATCTATTATGACCTAATTTATTTACCGACACATCATTTTCAGTACTTTATAGTTGAAATTTTATGTCATTGAATATTTTTTGTCATTAATACTAACTTGGTTGTTGAGATCCTAGTCTTTAGCAGGTAATGAGTCGTGATCCTAGAAGCTATCTTTAAAGTCATTTTAAGCTCTTGTTTGGACTATTGAAACTTAAAAAAGATCGCCGAGCAGACTTGTCCTCTTCAAGGTTGTTAAAGGAATTGACGACCCATCTGCTTAAGTATAAGTTTAACCCTTTTCCGGACTTTTGCGGATTACTTACGAAAAAGGAATACTCTAGTCATCCGTGGCTAGAAGAGTTCTTCTTCCATTATTTTACACTTTTTCAAGGGAGGAGACTAACTTTATGAAAAAGGACCTTTTGGATCCTTCTTTAGGGTTTTCAGGCTCTCAAAACATGAAAACACCAAGCGAGCAGTCACCTACTCGGGCTCAATGTGAAATCCATGAGAGGGTAAATAGAGGATTGTTTAAGTTTTTCAGACTCTATAAACAAGAAAACACCGACGAGCATTAACCTACTTGGGCTCGATATTAAAATCCATGAGTAGAAGTATGGAATTATTGTTTAAGTTTTTCAGACTCCTTAAAATTGAAAACACCGGCGAGCAAGAACAGATCTCGGCTTGATATTAAAATCTAGAGATTAGTATTATAGAGTATTCTCCTATCTCTTCTTCGAACTCTGTAAACAATGAAGAAGGTCCTGATTCTTTCTCCCATGGGCTTGTTAAACTCTTTATATGGTTGGATCTACTGAGTTTTCATTCTTTCTTGGACTCATTAAAAAAACAAGAAGGGTATTCTTTTATCTAAAAAGAATAAGGGATACGAAGGGTATATCACATCTTGCAGTTTCAAAGGCAGTTCAGTCAGTCATATCCTTGAACACAGCACCTACTTGAGTCTTTCATGTTAGTTGGGTTTTAGTTTTTTACCTTAGGGTGAACTTGATCTCCGAGTTGTTTACTCCCCCCAGTTGGTTATTCTTCCAACCATATGGAGGGTATGCTAATGTCTCCTACATTGCAGGCTTATATCACTTTCCCATCATGTTGAAACCTGCCTAAGTCACTTTGTGTCGTGCTTACTATTCAAGGATACAACCTGTGTCGTTCATTCTGCAGTTTACCTTGACCTCATGTGTCATCCATCCTAGTGTCAGTCATGTTACTTATACTACTCCACATCATCTCATACCATTTGAGTGTTCCTCGTGTTGGATGACGGAGGATTCCTTAAGGCCTCCCTTCCAACAGACTTCTTTCCATCGACATCAACTCATTTTGCTTTGGAAATGAAGTTTAGAGTTTCGGTTAGTACCTTGGGGATTGCATTCACCAATGGAAATTTCCCTCACTGTTGAATTATGAGAATACATCAATGTCTCTTATTTGATAGGCTCCTCAAGTGTTCGATGTCAAGTCCACTTATTCACACTTGTTGGATCGTACTAGGTACCTTGGGCCCCATTATCATTATTGGTGGAATCCCTCGCATTTGTTAACGGTATACATCAATGACCGGTAATCAAACGATACCCCCCATGTTCGACTTCAGCTCATTTATTCACATGGTTAGGGTTTGTACCTTGGGCTGTTTGGATGAAGAACTTGGGATTTTGATAGCATTACCTCATTATGTTATCACCCAAGTTGCGCAAGACTAAGCCTTACTCATTTCGGCTCTTCATGAGACATAGATCCAGTTTGTTGTTATGGCTATGATCTCTCATTCTGACATGGATTGTCATGTCCCAAATTTGGAATTGGGTCACAATGGCCTAATCACATTAGCCATATTCATTAGAGTTTGCAAAGTTGATGTTAAGGGTCAAATAATTGCCAAGGAGGAAAATTACTAGTTTCCTAGGTTTGGGGTGGAAGCTTTGGGATTTGGAATAATGGGGATAATAAATGATGTTTGAACATTAGAATGGCATAAATATTTAATAAAGGAGATAAATAAATATATACAAGTGAAAATCAAAGTGGCATTTCATCATGAAGACACATGGAGGAAGTGGGACCCACATATGGCTAGATTTCCCCACTACATTTGGCATCATTCTCTCACCAATTCGAATTCAAGGTGAATGGTAACATACTTGGGGAAGTCCAAAAGGTATTATTCATGGCATAACTCATCCAAGGTCGAAATATAGAGGAAGAGTAACTCCCATGGAAGAGGAAGAGACAATTTGGAGCTAGTGAGACACTTGGGCTAGATTCCCTAGCTCTATGACAACAATGATGAAGATGCTATGACACCTATGACACAAATCAGACCTGAAGGCTGACATATGAAATATATGACATGTCAGGGCTAAAAATAGACTCCAAGAGGGCGCTCAAGGGTGTTAGGGCAGCTAAGATGCTTCCACATGTGATTTGGTGGAAGTGGGAGACTAGGAATTGTTGTACAAGTGGCGTTCTTTGGAATCTCTTCCCAACTTGAGTTGGCATGAGTCTCTTGGAAGGAATTCGACCCATGGAGGACATTAGAAGTTTATAAATGTCAATAACAAAGAATGAAACCAGCTTTTGATCATTTGTAGAATTTGTAATTGCATTTGTGAAGAGGGAGAGCTAGTGGATGACTAGTTTCTTGCCTTAGCCAATTTCGAGGGTGAAAGATTCCCATCCAAGTTGGTAATTGGAAAGGCCATTCAGACCTTTCATTTGGAGCTTTAATGGAGTCTTTATTTGCAGGTGTAAGCTACAGGGCAGCTCATGGTTTCTTCTATTGCATCTCACTCCTTCAACCATTTCCGGTTTTGATGGCATATTCTTGATCCTTGAGGGAGGGCGTTTTTGGTGAGCTATTGTACTCTTTGGGGGAGCTTTTAATGCCCCATTTCTTTTTTAATATGAAGTAAATACTCTGTTCTTCATCTCCAAAAAGTTTCAGGTCGAAATTCCAAGTAGAAATGTATAAATCTCATTTTTAATGGAAGAACAATGCCATTTCCCCACTACCTTGTTGTGAGCCAATGTATTGATGATGATTTCGAATGGATGGATGATTCTCTGATATATTTGTGGTCAATATAATTCCATGGATGTCTTCTACAAGTTTCATGTACTGTACTTGAGCATTTGAAGTATTTTTACTTAGTTTAATTGCACTGGGAGAAGAAATAGTGCCATTTCCCCAAGGGTCGAATTGGTGATTTTTGCAGTTGAATGGGAGAGGGTTGGAACAGATATAATAATCAATTAATGGTGCACATGAGACCTTAATAACATCCTTAATACATTACCTACCTCTTTTCAGAAATTTGAGTGGCTTTGGAGGCATTTGGGAAGCCATTTTCAATACTTACCCCAGGGGGATTTGAACCCCAAATTACTAGTAAAATTGCATACTTGGTCCAGAATCTTAAGAGAGTTTGCAGAGGTATTTTGGTGGCCATATATCATCCCTGAACATCATATTCAAGTCTTAATATCATTCATACACCTTCCTTGAAGATTTGAAGGCATTTGGAGTCAATTCGAGACATAGAGACCAATACTAGTCAAAGGCAAATTACTAGTAAAGTTCCCTACATTGGCCAGAATTGAAAGAGTATTTGCAGAAGTATTTTAAAGGTCCAAAGGCATCCTTAAAACACATATTTATGTTCTAATCTCATTCATATACCTTCTCAGAAGATTTGGAATCATTTGGGGCAAATTTGGGACCTAGAGATCAAACTAGTCAAAGGTCGAACTAGGGAAAAAAAGTGGAAAATTGCCATTTTAATAAAATTCCTAACAAGGGACATTACAGTGGTATCAGAGCATGATCTTGGCACCTGATGTGGTATAATATTCATGAGGGCAATAATTCAGGTACCACCATTAGATATTGAAACCGAAAGTGCTTTTGTTGAAGAAAAAAAAAGTAGGAGAAGAAGAGCAAATTTTTTGAGGAAACTATGACTAGGGATGAAAAGGGAGCCTCATATGATGGTGAGGAGCATATAAAAATTATGAAAACAATATTTGAAGATATGACCAAGCAACTTAAGGAAGGATTCGAATTGTTTTCTATCGAACTTGTGGAAAAAATTATTGATTTTAAGGAAACCAAGGGGAAAAATGCATCAGCTTGCTTGAAGGAGCAAAAGGAAGAGACATCACAAGATCATGAAGAAGAGTCTATTGAAAATATGGAAGATCATTTCGAGACACCTTCTAGCTTAGACATGAACCAAAGAGCATCTACTGATGGATGCTTAAACTATGAAGGAGTACCTACTGATGGGTGCTCACACCTCTATGTTGGTGACATAGAGATCACTTTTGAAAGTGTTGCTGCAAGCCCAAGTTCCATTAAGCATGATAATGAAGACCTTGCAGCAGTTGAAGAAGAACCAAGATCAACTTCTCCATCACCACTTGAGCTTCATGAAGTTGGTCCAAGAAAAAATGAAGAAGATGAGGAGGTTCATTTGCAAGAGCCTCATTTTCTTGAAGGGTCCTTAAAGATGAATGAAAAGAAGATCCAAGAGTCCCTCAGCATTCTCCATGACACTCAAGCATTGGTGTCAAATTCTTCTTGGAGAGCTACTTCATTGGAGGAAACATCCTTCCTTGAAGACATGGAGAAGATTCAAAGAGCAATGTGCCACATCAAAGGTAATTTCATGTCTTTGCTTTTTGATAGAAACCATTTGTTTGAGCTTAATGAATTGTTACATGATGCATACTTGAAGAATAATGAGGATATTCATAAGCTCACAATTCAAAATGAGCAACTTCTTGAAAAGTTGCAAGATACTTGTTTTTCCTCCTATGTTTCAGATTGTCAAATGGTAGATTGTTTGGAGGATTCTCATGACATGGTGGATCATGAGAAATGTGAAAACTTGAATGTTCTTGATGTGTTTGAAGATGAACTTGAAGAGATCCAAACACTTGATGTGGTGGAAGATGAATTTGAATTGCCTCTTGATGAAGGTTATGCAATTTTTAAAGAAGAGCATGATTCCTCTACATTGGAACCAAACTATGACAAAGAGTTCACACTTTTGAAGGAGCTGCATGATACTACCCACATGGATCCTTCCCATGATAAAACTCCTGAACTTTTTGATCATTTGGGTGAGTTAGTACATTCTCCTACATCCTACAATTCCATGTTTTGCAGTATTAGTCTCAATGAAGTATGGGTGAAAGGGTTCTTTTTGATGGTGCCACATGAGGAGTATGGAACTCCTAGATTTACTTTTTATGATGATATGGTTGGAGCACATTCTTATTCACATTTGCAGAAGCATACTTTGTTACTTTATGACAATGCACATCTACATGGATGCACCTATGATATGCATTTGAGTCACTTGAAGACTCATGGTTTTTCTTGCTCAACACTTGATTCATTTGATGTTGGAGGAACTTCATCCAACACTTGGGTGAATAGATTTATGATTGGAGAACATTTTTGTTGGAAGCCACATACTTTGTTATATCTTTATGATGATGACATTCAGGGATGTATGGGTGAGACTTCTTTGAGTCATTTGAAGTCTCCTTGTTTTTTCTGCTCATTATTTGGTTCAGATTTTAATGGAGATTCTTCATTCACTTCTCGGATGAAAGAATACATGGCTGAATATTTTGATGCATATCACATCCTTTTGGAGCAGCTTTATAAGACATGGGATCCTCACCTATGTCATTGGAGCAGATTTGATTGGTCACTTGAAGCTTGTATGCACTTGGAAAACGGTGGTCTACTTGCTTGGAGGTATAAGCACTTTCATGATTCTTTGATGAAGCACCTCCTTGATATTAATTTTCATTATGTAGTTATGTACTTTGATGATATATATTTGGTACTCATGATGTTTGGAAGAATGCATACAAGAAAATGGGATCCAGGAATCCTCTTATCTAATGGTGTAGGTTGGAGAGCACTCTTAATTGTTGGGGTGCAATACAAGCAATGGGACCCTGGAATAATTTTTATCTCATTGGTTTCAAATTTTTTGGGGAAACAAGCAGTATGGGAGATGGATTTCCCCACTTAATAAAGTGATTTTTATCAGAGTAGTGCTGCGGCAAGCATGTTGGTTCCTCTCTAAAATATTCATGGAAACTCAAAGACTCAAGGTTTGGCAATTCAATGGCAACTTCAAAGAATTATACAGAAAGCAGGTTCTTCAACACCCATGTTTGAAATTGCTTGAGGACAAGCAATATTGGGAAGGGAGGATTTGTCATGTCCCAAATTTGGAATTGGGTCACAATGGCCTAATCACATTAGCCATATTCATTAGAGTTTGCAAAGTTGATGTTAAGGGTCAAATAATTGCCAAGGAGGAAAATTACTAGTTTCCTAGGTTTGGGGTGGAAGCTTTGGGATTTGGAATAATGGGGATAATAAATGATGTTTGAACATTAGAATGGCATAAATATTTAATAAAGGAGCTAAATAAATATATACAAGTGAAAATCAAAGTGGCATTTCATCATGAAGACACATGGAGGAAGTGGGACCCACATATGGCTAGATTTCCCCACTACATTTGGCATCATTCTCTCACCAATTCGAATTCAAGGTGAATGGTAACATACTTGGGGAAGTCCAAAAGGTATTATTCATGGCATAACTCATCCAAGGTCGAAATATAGAGGAAGAGTAACTCCCATGGAAGAGGAAGAGACAATTTGGAGCTAGTGAGACACTTGGGCTAGATTCCCTAGCTCTATGACAACAATGATGAAGATGCTATGACACCTATGACACAAATCAGACCTGAAGGCTGACATATGACATATATGACATGTCAGGGCTAAAAATAGACTCCAAGAGGGCGCTCAAGGGTGTTAGGGCAGCTAAGATGCTTCCACATGTGATTTGGTGGAAGTGGGAGACTAGGAATTGTTGTACAAGTGGCGTTCTTTGGAATCTCTTCCCAACTTGAGTTGGCATGAGTCTCTTGGAAGGAATTCGACCCATGGAGGACATTAGAAGTTTATAAATGTCAATAACAAAGAATGAAACCAGCTTTTGATCATTTGTAGAATTTGTAATTGCATTTGTGAAGAGGGAGAGCTAGTGGATGACTAGTTTCTTGCCTTAGCCAATTTCGAGGGTGAAAGATTCCCATCCAAGTTGGTAATTGGAAAGGCCATTCAGACCTTTCATTTGGAGCTTTAATGGAGTCTTTATTTGCAGGTGTAATCTACAGGGCAGCTCATGGTTTCTTCTATTGCAGCTCACTCCTTCAACCATTTCCGGTTTTGATGGCATATTCTTGATCCTTGAGGGAGGGCGTTTTTGGTGAGCTATTGTACTCTTTGGGGGAGATTTTAATGCCCCATTTCTTTTGTAATATGAAGTAAATACTCTGTTCTTCATCTCCAAAAAGTTTCAGGTCTAAATTCCAAGTAGAAATGTATAAATCTCATTTTTAATGGAAGAACAATGCCATTTCCCCACTACCTTGTTGTGAGCCAATGTATTGATGATGATTTCGAATGGATGGATGATTCTCTGATATATTTTTGGTCAATATAATTCCATGGATGTCTTCTACAAGTTTCATGTACTGTACTTGAGCATTTGAAGTATTTTTACTTAGTTTAATTGCACTGGGAGAAGAAATAGTGCCATTTCCCCAAGGGTCGAATTGGTGATTTTTGCAGTTGAATGGGAGAGGGTTGGAACAGATATAATAATCAATTAATGGTGCACATGAGACCTTAATAACATCCTTAATACATTACCTACCTCTGTTCAGAAATTTGAGTGGCTTTGGAGGCATTTGGGAAGCCATTTTCAATACTTACCCCAGGGGGATTTGAACCCCAAATTACTAGTAAAATTGCATACTTGGTCCAGAATCTTAAGAGAGTTTGCAGAGGTATTTTGGTGGCCATATATCATCCCTGAACATCATATTCAAGTCTTAATATCATTCATACACCTTCCTTGAATATTTGAAGGCATTTGGAGTCAATTCGAGACATAGAGACCAATACTAGTCAAAGGCAAATTACTAGTAAAGTTCCCTACATTGGCCAGAATTGAAAGAGTATTTGCAGAAGTATTTTAAAGGTCCAAAGGCATCCTTAAAACACATATTTATGTTCTAATCTCATTCATATACCTTCTCAGAAGATTTGGAATCATTTGGGGCAAATTTGGGACCTAGAGATCAAACTAGTCAAAGGTCGAACTAGGGAAAAAAAGTGGAAAATTGCCATTTTAATAAAATTCCTAACAAGGGACATTACATGGATCCACGCTTGTATTTCAGTGGCCATGCTGTATATACATCTCCTAGTTATGTATCGGAGATCATGTTGTATCATGCTACACATCTATATGATGTCAAGATTGTAATTGCTCGCTGACCTTGATCTTTATTTTAGGTACTTTTGTGACTTGGTTATGTGGTTTCCTGCTCCTTCGCTGAATTGGAATTATAATATAGTTTGGCCATCATTTCCCTCTGACCTCACACATTAGGGGGCATCTGTTATAGGTCAAATATGAACTTCTCCGTCTGTGATCACATTAATCTATCGATCACACAAAAGGACAACTTGGATTGAAGAGAAAGATTTCCCTAGATGATGTATGGACTAGACTTACCCCTCTTTAGCTCACAAAACATTGCTTTTACCTACATTTTGACATCAATGCCTACAGGCATAAGAGTAGCGTTCACCTGCTAAAATATGCAACTCTGCTTCAATAGAATAGCATTTACCTACTGAAATATGCTACTCTACTTCAGTAGACCAGCGTACACCCTCAAAAACCTTGCAAATGCTGGCTGTAAGCATGAAAGTTGCATATGGTCCGCTACTCCACTTGATAAAACTCGGGTTCACCTTAAAATGTAATAAAAACTATATTAATTTGATGAATTGGGACTAGTTGAAGTTGGTTTTGCAACTTCCCCAACCTCCCAATCAAACTACCTCTCGATCCAAATTACGTACCTTATCCCATAAATACAAGGGGGATAGATGAGAGAGAGGAGGAGAAACTATGCATTAAGGGTTGTTATGCTGGAGGAATTCCAAAGTTAGTGTGAAGAGAAGGAGCCCAGAATCCGGTTGCACAAGCACTCTGAATGATCAGGTATAATTGTACTGATTATTTGCTTTTGACAATAAAGGTTGAAATACCCTTCCCGTCCCAATCAAATGTCTAATGGATTGCATATTTTTTTGGATTAAATGCTTGATTGTATTTGATGTCTAAATTGCATTTAAATTTTATCATTGTTATATCAATCAAGATACGCTAAGGAAGGTATCTTTTGTATTGCAGGTTCACGAAACGGAAGATCAAGTGGAGGATCGATCGAAGGAGCAAGTGAAAGCTAGGATCGAACTTCATTAATAAGGTATGCCTTCAAGAACCTTGATCTCTTTCCTTTTGTAGAAGCCTATGCGATATGATTAATGTATTTACCTGTCACCCCAGAAGTTGGTAGCGTCCCTCTCCTCGCTATAGGGTAAAAATCCCGAACAACACCAAGAATCCAGAAAAGGTTCTACCTAAATATGATCCCGGGAAAGGTATTTCTACGGAAAACCATCTTAAGAGCTTTTACTTGGCTTTAAGTCTTTTAAATGTGCAGCATGAAGATGTAGTATGTAGGATTTTCCCTTACACTTTCGAACCCAATTTATCTTCCTGGTACTTTAGTTTGCAAGCTAGTTCAATATCTAATTGGGAATATTTCGAGAAATGTTTCTTGAAAAAATATGGAAATTAGAAAACAGTCACTACACTCATGAAAGAATTGTTGTCAATGAGAATGGAAAAGAAAGAGAAGGTTCAAGAATTTAATCAAAGATTCACTACATTGTTAAATAATTTTAGTGATGCAGAAAGGCCTACTGAGGAATCTTTAGTTGAATATTATACAACGGCTATTGATCCTCCCATAGCAATGTTTGTTAAAAGAACAAAGAAAACTACCTTAATATAAAACTTTGAAGAAGCAAAGAAGGTAGAAGAAGAAGTTGATAGCATTGCTAAACATTCTCTCGATCTGGAAACGAAACCAGCAACTGTTAAGAAACCTCTTCTATTAACCAGAAATAAAGAGGAACCCTCAACAGATATGAAAAATATGGTCAAAATGATGCAAAAGCTTTCTAATAAGATTATTGATCTAGAGAAGGATAAGACATCTAGCACTTCTAGGAAACCATTTAAACCTTTCTATAAGAAAAGAGTACATAATGGACAGCCACTCCCACCTGTAAACAATTATTCTGTGCTAAATTTAAATGAATTAGGCATGGATCATTTATGTACCTTACATCAAGAAAAAAACTCATAAAAAAGTTGCCCACAGTGGATTAATTCGACGAGTCTAGTGATGAAACAAATGTTAGATGCACAGATAACAGACCAGAAAGATCCTCAGGAAGAACAAATTTCTAAACAGGAAGAACCCACTCTCGACACAACAATGGTCTTATGGGATTGGGTACCCACACAAGAACTTTCTTTCGAAGATCTTGCTGAAGAATTTCAAACTGCATCAATTAATGTCACCACTAGAAGTAAAGGTCTAGTTCTTGATCAATCCATTGATGCACCTAAAGCCAAGGTTGTGAAAGAAATGCTGAAGCAGCACATAAATGTTATCCCACCACTGCCTAAGGCAAATCCAACACCTACAAAAGAATCAAGTACGGAAATAAACAAACAACCAAAGGTCACTTTGACTAGCACAGGGAATCAACCTAAAGTTTCAAAGGAATGTGATATGGGATATGATATAGTCGAAGACATTAAGAAGGAAAAAGCAAATGTCTCTATATTTGATATGTGCAGCCTACCCTAGCAAAGAAAGAAATTGCTGGAAGCTTTTGACCCACAGGCTAGTACTTCGATAGAGAATACTTAAGAAAACCCCGAGATAAATGAAGCCAGCATTGGCGTGAAATCTAGGTCACAAACCCTACCTTTTCTTTTAACTTTTGAAATTTTCAATCATAATGTGCATAATTGTTTGGTAGATTATGGGGCTTCGTCGAATGTCATGCCACTTTCGATTTGCAAAAAGATTAATGGGCATCCAATTCCATTCCCATCTCAGATCATACAGTTACATAGGACTGTTGTTAAAGTCATTGGAGAAATGAAAGACGTGCTTATTAGGCTGTCAGTAGATCTGAGAGTGTGTCAATTTGTTGATATAATGGTGGTCGATATTCCTGAGGCTTATGGTTTGATTTTAAGCAAGGATCGGTCTACAAAACTAAATGGTTATTTTGCAACAGATTGGTCTCATTTGTGGTTGCCATACCAGAATAGGCGAAATCAGATTAAGAGACTCAGAGAACCCCACATGAAACAAAATGTTACTCAGTTAGAGGAAAAGAATGAAGCTGTAACTTTCTCATCATCGGTTTTGGGAAATGATTTCTTAGAGGTTGAACTAGGAAATTATCAAGCAGAAAATGTTAGCCATGAATCTAATGAATAGTCTGATCTCCTTCAATTTTCTCAGGCTGATAATATTGATTGTAACATAATAGGATTAGTCATTGACGTAAGCGATAGTGGTACTAACTTAGTTAAAACTGAAAATGTTTTTTGGGTCCTATACTTTGATCGTTCCAAAACCCAAGAAGGATCCGGAGCTGGTTGTGTCTTAATTGATCCTAAAACCAACAAGCACTTCTTATCTTGTAGATTAGAGTTCGAATGCACTAACAACACTGCTGAATATGAAGCTCTGGTCCATTGTTTGAAGAAAGCTATTAGTTTAAATGTTAAATATCTGAAAGTCTTTGGTGATTCTGAGATAGTTGTAAGGCAAGTGAGAGATACAATTCACTGCCTTTCACCGCACTTAAAGTGTTATCAATATGAGGTTTGGAATTTGATTTCATGTTTTGCTGCTTTTAATATTAATTCCATTCCCAGATTAAGAAACGCCCCAACTGATTTTTTAGCTACCTCTGCTTCCAGATTAGTGCCTACTAATAACAAGTGTTCTATTGAATTAATTTTCAGGCCATCTATCCAAGATAACATTACGAATCTTAGAGTGTTTGATGATGATGATCAGATCATCATCTTCTTAACAAATGAAGATGTTTTCTAGGAGGCTATAATAGATGAAGAGGAGCATGACTCAAATCTGCAAAGTAAAGATGCTGTGAAAGGAAATTTCATGCCCAAGGGAGTAAGGTCTCTTGAAGTTTTATTCGATCTGCAGAATAAGTTCAAAAGGCCAGTGAATGCTAAAACTCACAGTTCCACTATGCGGAATGAATTAGTAAATCTAGGTACAAAGGCATAACCGAAATATGTTAATCTTGGTAGATGTTGTTCGTCGGGTGAAAGAGATATATTCATCAAAAAAATTTGGTAGTACAAAGATGTCTTTGCATGGAATTATGAGGATCTAAAGACATATGATACTCACATTATTTAGCACATAATACAAATGAAGACTGGCGTTAAACCATTTTAGCAGCAATTGAGGAGAATGCATCTAACTCTTGAGCCTTTGATACAAAAGGATTTGAAGAAATTGTTGGATGCGAAAATGATTTTTAAAGTCCGTCATTCAGAATGGGTTTATAACGTAGTTCTCGTCCAGAAGAAATCAAGAGAAATCAGATTGTGTGTGGATTTCCGAAACTTGAATAAAGATTCTGATAAAGACAACTATTATGTGCTCCCAATGGAGCAAATATTGCAGATTGTCTCAGGATCAGAGCTTTTCTCTCTATTGGATGGTTTTTTTGGTTACAATCAAGTGATAGTAGTAGAAGAAGACCGGCTCAAAACCACTTTTCGTACAAAGTGGGGAACACTTGCATATCGAAGGATTCCTTTTAGTTTTATAAACATAGGATCCACCTTTCAACGAGAATGGACATTGCCCTTCCAAGATTAGGAGGTCATTATGTTGTAGTATATCTAGATGATGTGACGGTTTTCTCAAAGAAGAGAGAGGATCATGTTTTTCACCTAAAACAGATGTTTTATCGTTGGAGGAAATATGGTATTTCTTTGAATCCAAAGAAAAGTGTGTTTGTTGTTCTTGAAGGCAAACTTTTGGGTCATATCATTACAAAAAAGGGAATCTCAATAGATCAAGAGAGAGTCCAAGCTATCAATCAGATTCCCATGCCCCACAGCAAGAAATCTATGCAATCCTTTATGGGCACTATTGACGTGTATTTACTGTCTTAAGGAATCACCAAAATATTTAATTATCGACCAGGGTTTGTAATCTTAGAGTTGTGGCACAATATATGCTAAGGTAGAGGGGATCCTAAGTTTTGACTTGTCAAACCTTAGAAATTTTTAATAAATAAATGATCGAAAGATCTTTCAAAATGAAAAACTGAGTCAAACTTCAGAAAGACAACAGGGGACTAATTAAACCTAGCTAAATCAATAGATCCAAATAGTATCAAGCTATACTACTCTACTCTAAGATCAAGCAATGGGAAAAGATATAAGAAAAACAATATTATTCTAGGAAGCAGAACTAAATCAAACCAAAACTACTTTGATGGAATTGGAAACTAATTGAATTAAAACAAAACTACAAACTACTTAGTGAATTCAACAACTATTCATGCATTCAATTAATACTTCAAGACTATACTAAAGTATCTAATTCCATTCTCCTTGGTGTTGTATGTCAAATGTGATAGGAACTGGGGTGAATGTATTGTAATTACTTTCGAATGTAATAGCAAAAAAAAATGGAAGTAAATCTAACCTAATTTCTACAAAGAGATGTAAACTACAAAGAGACCAATTACAATTAACTTTAAACATTATGATCTATCTTCTATCCATAAGCAAAAATGATATAAAACTAATGAAATCTAGAAGCAAGTATAAAACTTAATAAAGATATTTATTTGGATTGAATTTGATTTGGAAGCAAGTAGAAAACTTGATAAAGATATTTATTTATGAACCAAACTCTATTTCATGAACATCTTCATTATCTGTGTGAATGGGAAAACTAATCCTATGCTTAACGGAGAAACTATTAACACTGAGATAACTTGGAGAATGAAATTATTAACTTTAATCCGAAATAAATCTTAAGAACATATAATAAACTACACTAAGAATGAAACTGATAGATTCTAGAACAATAACCTATTGACAAATCAAACATGAAAGACATAACTTGAAAGATAGTTAAAACAAAGTTAAGGAAGATGAAATGGAAACTAAGAGTGATGACAAAACTAAATTAAAAATCTATGCAGTGGAAAACAAGATCTTAATTACATCTAAGACTGCTAATTAAAAGCAAGAAATATTACAATTAAAAAGCCTAAGAAACTAGATTCTAAATAAGCATAAAAACAATGCAGAAAGTATTGAGGTCCGAATGACAATCTGGATGACTGTCCGAATGATAGTCCGAATGATAGTCCGGATGGAAGAAAATGATTTAAACTAAAGAAAGAAGAAGATTGGATGATCTTAACTACCAGTTGGCTGATGCATGTGATCCTACAGTGCAAAAAGTCAGTGAGAATACTGTTGAGAAACTAATATAGCAAGAAGTAACCTATTCTAATCATTGTTTAAAGAAATAAACTATTTCTAGGGCCTAATCAAACAAAACTGAGTGATGAATACAACTAACCTATAGCTATAGGAAAGAAACTAACAAAACTAATTCTAATTGCAAACTAAACTTGAAACAGCAACTAACTAAACTCTATCTAATTGCAAAAGATTGAAAGCAAACTATGAACACTATGCTTCGCCGACCATTATCAATTCTAGAAAAGTAAATTAAGTTAGCAACAAAATACAGATTACAGAAAAATAAGAAAATGATATATACAGGAAAACATAATTAATTACATACACTGGAAAATGAACTATTTACTTGCAGAAAGGAAAATACAAAAACATAAAAACCTCCGGTTGATGACGGGCCCTTCCCAGCAATCAGAGATTGAAACTAAATCAACTTAGTCACCAATAGCAGAATATCAACAGTAAAATTCAGGAGCTTCCATTAACTGAGAAAATTATACAACGTTTCTACGAATTACTGATAGCGTAAAGGTCTATGTCTACTGTGCTATATATCGTCTCGTTTCTCCAAAGGAGGCGTCTATATATAAGTTTACAATGGGAGAGAAGGTCGACATAGTCGACCTCTCTAAAAATAGAAGTCTTAATGATTTTGCTTGGTGGTTGACGATAGCGCAAATGCTTCTTCCTAGGTCCACAACATTGATCCCCTTCAACACAAACAACTATGAGTCGGTTTCCTTCCATCGTGGGAATATAATGTGTTGGAAGGCTTAGCGTGGGAGAGCAAGGATCTTCTAGAACGTCGACGTGAGCAGAGGTGCGTGCTGTCAGGTTGGGTGAACAGGAAAGACAGAGCTTCTAGAGCATTGACATGAGAAGGAGGTGTGTTGTCAAGATGGATGAAGAGGGAATCAAATATTCTAGAATAGGGACTCGCCAACCATAACCTCCACATTGCTAACAAAACCCATATTTTTGTTTTTGTCTTTAATGGGAAGGAATACGCCAACCGACGATTTCATGGGCTGAATGAAGGACTGAACGGTGGGTTGGATGCAACTGAACATTTGCAACATGAACACAAGTTTGAACAGAGATCCGTTTGAAGCCCATAACTTGTAAGCCGAAATCTATTTTCTAAGCGAGTCGAAAAACATTAAATTAATATTAATAAACCATCAAAATAATGATATTTAGCCAAGATTCACATGATATTAAATACGATCATACCTGGGTCTGATTGATGATCTGAATGGAAAGAAGAGTGATTTATTATATTATAATAGTGAAAATAATGCCACTCAGAGTATATTTGGTGATAAAAAATGGTGACGAAATGGACACCAAAATTCCCCCAAACCGGAGATATGCCTAGTCCCACTCAGTGAAAAGGAGAGAAATTCAAGATGAAGGCTGAGCTACGGGAGCAGTTGCCTTCAACTTGGAAGAGCAAGTGGACTTAGCCTTAAGCTTCTAGAACTGATCCTTCAAGTTGTCGTACCTCATCCAGAGAGAAGTATGGGATGTTGTTTTGGCGTTGACCAAGCATTCAATGCTTCTTACTTGCGTGTGCAGTACCCTGTTTTCTTTATGATGCTCAGAGATTGTTTCCACATAGTTTTTATTCTGGTCTATCAACTGTGATATCCCTTGGGTCAACCTATCCACTTCCTGTTGATTCAGAATGGGCTATTCTATGCAATATTCCAAGTCCTTTTGAGGACTCAACTCTTTTGAAAATGTTTCAAGTTCAACAGTGTGTTCTTCAAGAACTCTATCTTCGCTGTGTGCAAGAGAACCTCCAATAGCATGGGCTTCACATAAACGAGTAGATACATTGGCTAATGTGAGGAGGGGTGTTTCGAGGGTATGGTCGTCTGACGGGTCGTCTGAATGTGATGGCTGAACGACAGTCTAGATGAAAGACTGGTCAACGGACTGATCATGATTTCTTCCCTTGGATTTAGTGGGTACTGATGAAAAAAGTGGGGGTTCCGAAGTAGGGTCACCAAGGGAAAGCTCAGGAGAAGGCGATGCATGGGCAAGGTGCACATCTCCTAAGGGGTCCTTATCAAACTGCCCATGCTTAGTGTCTCGTTCTTCTTGCATAGAGACTTGGGTAGGCTCACTAATACAGGTTTGGACACGATGGTGTTTTCAAGAAGCAGAGGGTTTAACAAAAGGCTTCTTGATCAGATGAGGGTTTAGTATTTCAAAGACAAAACGATCCCAGGTTTTCCCTCTCTCTTCCAACTAGTGAATGATTGGGATTTTAATGAGACAGTGATGGTGCAAGCTACCAGAGGGATTAACAATATTCTTCCTAACCTGGATTGACATTTTCTCTAAAATTTTCAGGAAATAGAATGGGAAATTAAGGGTCTGATTGTTAACAAAATGTGCTAGCAGTCTAAAATGGCAGACTTTAAAAACAGTAAACTTACCCTCACAAGTGATCAGATGGATTATGACAATCAAGGGATCTAGGTATTACGGCTTGACCCATTCCCAATGGAATCCTTTTGTTCTAGCAACATCTTGATATTCGGCCTTCAAAGAGAATTCATGAGCCTTCCGTGGAAGGAGGAGATGTTTGTGCCAATGGAAACCCTCCCTAGGAAGCTTTGTGGCCAATGCGATAGATTCTTCCGTCGCAGAAAAAGTGAGATGGCCAAGTTTGGCCGTCTTGCCATTGAATCCATTAATGAAAAGAAGTGAGATTTCGTTGTCGTGGCCTTGGATAAGGTGGAGAAACGGACCCCATCCATCTCGAAGGAATACCTCATGGAATTCTTCGAACTTGGGGATGCGAAGTAAATCCTGGTAAATTCCAGGTTCATGACAGATCGACATAATTGGACAGAGGTCGAGGGTTGCAGATAGGTATAGGGGATGCAAGAGATGCAGGAGACACGGCTTAACAGAAAAGATGGAAAGTGAACAGAATCTAGCGAGATTCACGCATTCGTCATTTTAAATTAAATTCCATTTGAATGGTTGAATGATCGTAGGCGAGGACTTAGCATGCTTGAGAGATCACGATTATCATTCAAATATCTTGAATAAAGTGCCAACATAGAAATGCATGAATTAGTGAATACATGTGGTTATAATATATATTCAACCATGTCCAAAGTCGAACTTTGGATAGGTTGAATGTAATTCTCGAAATGAAATCATAGACATGGATTACACGTGAGAGATCATGATGACTCGATTAATATGATGGAAGATCGTACGACAGGATAATCAAGACCATATGACGATCATGTAATGATTCTGAATATCGTAATGATACATAATCCATTCGTTTAATGGAGTCGAGATGGATAAGGGAATGAGACCACATGCGAAATTGACATTTGATTGATTCGTGACATAATTAGCCAATTAGATTTATCAATAATATTCAAATTTAGATACCTTGGCATATTAATAAAGCCATTACAAGCTATGGTTTCATTCGGCACTCCATTCAGATCGTTGTTTGTTTTCCTCATTCGTCCTCATTTGGATCGGGATTCGACTCGTCGTTCAACCATTCATACAGACTTTTGTTTGCACAAGATCTGTTTGTTGATGCTGACTGAAGT
This sequence comes from Larix kaempferi, assembly GCA_027924585.1. Taxonomy (NCBI): domain Eukaryota; kingdom Viridiplantae; phylum Streptophyta; class Pinopsida; order Pinales; family Pinaceae; genus Larix; species Larix kaempferi. The sequence goes on along the minus strand of BSBM01000697.1, from coordinate 462,384 downwards.
TGATTTTGTAGGGAATTTATGAGGCTGTTAATGCACAAAAGATGCTATAAACTTTGCTTTTCTAAATCTTTCAGTTGCATTCCTTTTTATTTTTCATTGATTAGGACAGTCCTCCTTCTGCTATTTCGCATTATTCCTGAAAACACCTATCATTTTTTCAGAGATAAATAAACTTTTTCATAAATATTCTGAAAGTAAAAAGAGTTTTGATCTTCCCCCAAACCAAAAATATGGCGTGTCCTCAAGCCATCAAAGAAAAATTGATTAATATTCAAATATTTTCAATTGAAATTTTTTCCGATAGCTTCTAAAATGCTGTGATAATTTTCGTAAGAAAATGAAATATTAACTAATAAATGTAGATGATTCAGATATGTACATTCATCAAAAAGAATACAATAGTGCTTAAGAAGACCATATGAACAATGATAGTATAATTGATGTGAAAATTTCCATAGGAAAAATAGTCATCCATGACTCATTGTAAAGATCTCTTGTCATCCAAAGAATATAGATAAGGTTCACCATTGTTACAACGTAATTTTCCACCTTGTGAGCATTAGCACTCTTTGGCCTTCAGGATCCATTTTACTGACTCAAATTCACTTTATGTCCTTCAGAAACACTTTTTTCCCTATTTTTCTTCCAATACGCTTGTTGTTCCATTGTAGCCAGCATACACGCGAGCTGTTCCACTATAGCCCGCGGGTGCCAAGTAAAATGGTAAAAATCACTAGTAAATTACTTTTTACTCCCAAAAAACGGTCTTAGGGTGACCATTGGCCCTCCATTTTCCCTGAAATTCCTTGATGTGTCCTTTCACTTACCTTTGAAAGGCTATATATTGAGCTCTTATGGAATGTGGAAGGGAGGATAAAGAGAGAGCAAGCTAACTCTAGTGGATTTTTGCCATGACTTGAGTCTACACTCATTGATCCTTTTTGTTGTGAACTCCTTATGTTCACCTACCAAACTCCTATCCTAGTTTGAGTTTTCCATTACATGGAGGATTGAAGTGGTGGAGGCACAAGTGGAGAGACCAAGTTCTTGGTTCAGATTGGTTGCTGACAAGAGGTCGTATATTGTACTTCTTGTTATTCATTAATGGAAATACTCATTTTCTCGTCCAATTGATGTTGTGAATATTGTTAATTTACATTGGGTTATATTTTCTTATAATATCATGGATCATGCTATTGATTATGCTAATTTCTTTCACATATTATATGCACTTGCTTGTACTTGTTGTTGAGACTAATTTGCAGGTTCAAGTGTAGAAGTTGAAAGCTCAACAGGGATCTACATCGAACATCCGATTGAAGGTTGGTCTTTTCTCCATTATCTTAACATCATCATTTATATAGCATTGCATTGGCTATTGAGTCATTTTCAGGTAGTCAGCTGTCTATAGTGGTCTTCCCCAAGCCATAGGAAGTTTTCTCCATAATAGAAATGGAGACTCCGCTAGGGAGAACCTTCATTTTTTGGGATTTTTAGGCATTAGTCCTTATTTAGAGTTGTTTTGTGTCGAGTCTCTATGTCATTGATTGGCCATTAGGATACACTATAGAAAACAAGATTTTTCTGGGTGATTGGACTCTTTGTTTTCTCATTTTCCTTTCCCTGTACGCGGGTCAACTTAGCTTTTCCCACTTCTACCCGCCTCTGTCTACACTATAGCTCGCGTCTACCTGCAGTTATTCCTTCGACAGTAGCATACAACTCCAGGTTTGATTGATTTATGGCCTTGGGTTGTTGCTGGGTTGGTTTTGAGTGTTCCTAAGTCCTAATTGGCCTTATTCCTGACAGTTCCATGCCCTATTCGTGACCATAAACTCTTCTTTCTCTTTGTTTTGAGCCTTGTTAGTTTATCACCATTTTTTATTTTCTAGCTCATTGCATTGGCTGAGTCTCACTGTTTGGGATGTGCTGGGTTGTCTTAGTGATATGCTCTGCATTTCTTTAACCAAATAGGTAGATTTCACTTGCATTTTTCATTTCATTATATTGAAAAATACAAAAAAAACATAGTTTTGCATTTTCCTTTCCATTATAAGAGAAAATAAAAAAATATTTGCTTTCTATACTGTATTTTGCATCTAAGTGCTTGTGCTTTCATCTAGGATCTGCTTGTGCATTGGAAATTTAAAAGAATTGCATTTTATTTTGAATCGTTGGATTGATTATCATTTTAGTGGCATTGTTTTTATTGGATAGATGAGTCTAGATTTTGTTGGTTGTGCATACTATTGAGTCCTATACATCATCAGTTTCATGACCATATCCCTTGAGTAATTACAGCCATTTAAAATCAATGCTTAATCTTAAAATTGATTAGAACGGTTTTTATTTATAGGGTGCACCAACTAGTATAGGTTTAGAGTCTTGGAATAAATCATTGTGAGTTAACAATCCAAGACTACTAGACGAAACATTATGTGTCTGACCAGGGAGTGGTGAATTCCATAGTATACATCAGTGTTCTTAGGAAGCTCTACTCAAACCAAATTTAAGCACGAGGTCACGGGAGTTTGGTTGTGGAGATAGCCCTCCAATACTGGCCAAACATGGGAGATATTTCCAGGATTTGTTCGTGTATGGGGACTCTTGGGGGATTTGACACTCTTGAGTTTCGGGCTTAGCTACCCTACCCATACGACGGATCCCACCTCTGACTGTCCACTTAAGCATTGGTTATATTGTGGTGACTTTAGTTTCCTTACCTAGGTATTGCATAGGGTGCTTGTAGTGGTTATACTGTACGTATCCTGAGTCAGATAGGGGTTGGACATCACAGTTTCCTATTGTATAGGGACTTGACCCTGTGCACACAGTGAAGTTTGGGAACCCTTATAACTGATTTTGTTACCTCCGGTTATATTTTGGGAGTCTCAAGCCTCTCCTAGGTGAGACATACCGGGAGTAGTGTCGGGAGGTCCCTTGAGCTAGTACTGTTTGTGTGCATTTGGCTATAGTTTCTTAGGTGTGTGCTCTTTTTTCCTTGATCATTAGTTTGGCCGTTAGGGGATGCTTTGATTTATTGAACTTTCATAGGTATCATGGCATGAGTTCCAACTCTCCGCCAGTCTCGTCGGTTGGCTGGTTTACCGGCCGTTGAAGTTACACGTTGTGCTCAGAGAGCATGCCGGAAGGCCCTCTCCGATTCTTTTGATTCTTTAGAAGCGCTTTGCGCTGACATTGTCACTCGTCTTTTTGGCATGGGAGAAATCCCTACGAATCCGTCGGGTAGAGTCGAGGACGTCGCTCCTCCTACTCCTAGAGAGGAATGGGGGGGCGATCCATTTATACCAGAGCCTCAACCTCTTATGTTTGGATCTACTCCACCCGAGGATGACCCATTCGATCCTTTGAATCCATGGAATTTCCTATATGGGATGCCGAATTTGCATGTTAAAACAGGCCCTATGACCACTACGAACAATACTCCATTCTCTCATGGTATTCCTACTTACAACACAGTTTATCCTTCTGCTATGTCTGGTAGTCATGCTAGCACTAGTCATGGTGTTAGCAACGCTACACCCACTGGGGGCAATACCCTCACTGGGGGCACCACATTTTCCACTCACACACATCATACGGGGACTGGCCATATCCCTTCAAACATTCCAAATGTTGGAGGAATGCCACCTCCTAGGACTTCCCCTCCTGGTGGGAACAATGTTCGAAATACGACTCGCCATCCATAGCATAATACACATGCCCATACACGTTAACCTAGGACCGTGTTCGCTAATGTTAACAATCCTCCTAATACCATGAGTAGAAACATACCATATAACTTTACGAATGCTCCTGCTACTAGTAATGCTAATGTAGGAGGTGGGAATATACCTTATACTTATGGTCACAACACCACTGCTCCTACTACTAGTAACGCTAATGTAGGGGGTGGGAACATACCTTACAATTATGGTCATTACAACACGGTTCCCGATATGAGTAATACTTATATGTCCCATGATTATGGTGGTAACCGTTACTATAATACAGTTGGTGCTGGCTCTCAGTACAACCCACCTCATTATGGCGCTCAGAATACATATATACCTGCTTACCCACATACGGGTCAGGTTGGAGGAGGTTATTAACCTTATGGTCAGGGTCACGGTTATGGTCCATATTATCCTTCAGGTCCATATAATCAACCTTTTATAGGAGCTTATAATCAAGCTTTCCAGCCGCAGCTCCCGTTCCTTGCTCGATTGAATCTTCTGGATCTTTCGAAGCTCATGAATGATCCAGTGTGTCACGATCCTAATTGGACTCCAGTCCCTACGAAGCTCCCTTCAAACATTCCCAAGTTTGACGGGAAGGGTGGTGAGGATCTAGGTGATCACGTTACGACTTTTCACCTTTGGTGCTCATCAAACTCATTAAATCATGATTCCATTCGCTTGAGACTATTTCAACGCAACCTTACGGGGGTAGCCGCGAAATGGTATGCCGAGTTTCCTGGGGGCATGTACAAGGGTTTCAATGAGATATATTTGTTTTTCCTCGATCATTTCCAGCTGTCGGATCACTACGATACTGGCATTGAACTGTTGTCTACCTTCCACTAGAATAAGGCCACACACATATCCGACCACGTTCAAGAGTGGCGTCGACAGAAGAGGTTAGTGAAAGCCACCATTCCTCCAGAGTTTCTGTTGGAATGGTTTCTCAAGTCTTTGCTTCCATACATTTCAAAGGATGTTTTGATGTTCGGTATTACGACTGAGGAACAAGATATACTCAAATTTCAGCAGCTAGATTTACTCTATGCTCAGTCTGGCATTCTTTATGACATTATTCTTGACGCACCGCGATCACGACATGAGCCCAAGCCAGTTCTTGGACCACATGCCGATGGAATTGTTGGATCTGCAAGTACTTGACCCGTATATTTGGTTGCTAATCAAATGAAAAATTTGTCACTTAACCAATATACTCTCGGACAGGTTCACACCTTGTCCAATTCCACCTCATCATCCGATGTACATGCTATGCAATCGAAGAACCCATTGGGTAACCAACAGCCTGGTGGTAAGAAGAAGGGGAGAAATAATCTCAAGGGTGGAAATAATGGGAATAATGGTAGTAATCGTAATACTCCTCGCAAAGAGAACACCAACCCTCCTAGGGACGGCGTAAATGTTGGTGGGGACTGTAAACCTAGATGTAAAGTGAAATTCCCTTCCAAGCTTTATGGGGAAGATCATCTTACTCACTTGTGTCCTTGGATTGAAGAAGCATTGAAGCATCTTGCACAGAGCCTAGCTGTGTTGAAAGATCCCCTTCCACATCAAAATATGGCTTCCAATGCTCCCGCTACTAGTTATGGGACTAATGATACTTCATCGTCCACTTCTCATACCGGTGGCTTTGGATGTGTGAATATGGTTAAATCAGAGGTTAGTGTTGCAACTCGTCAACGTGATTATGATGCACCACAACCGAATATGGGGAATGAGCCTCCCCCTCCTCCTGACAAATATTTGCATATCAAGAAGCCCACTACTATGTTGTGGATATCGAAAGGTGTTCTCAAGCGCTCTATGCATAATCCCAATGATCGAGCCACCCAAAACTACTCTATTGTAGAAGATTTGGGTCAAACTCCATGTGCCATGTCGGCTCTTGAAGTTTTACAAGCGTGTCCTTCTCAAAGGCATGCCCTTTTGAGTTCTTTAGGAGTTCAGGATGGGGGAAATCCCAACGTTATCAAGTTTGATACTACTGACATTCAAACTCACTTACCTTACCATGTGGCTTTTCAAATCCATGTGGAGTGCCTTCATAATTTCGTCAAAAGAACGGTGGTTGATGAAGGTGCTTCTACGTCAGTGATGTATTTATCTTGTTGGAAAGATCTTGGCTCTCCTCCCTTATCCAATTCTATGACCATGCTCACTGCATTTTATGGTCGGTTGTTTAAACCGCATGGGATTATCCCTTCCCTTGTTGTCCGCTTTGGCGGGAAACCCATTCCTATTGAAGTCGAGGTGGTTGATGCGCCCATCAACTACAACCTTCTCCTGGGTAGGAATTGGATGTACGCTATGAAAGCAGACGCGTCCACTATGTTCAAAATTATTTTCTTTCCACACGAAGGAAAGATTGTGATGGTTGACCAACTGGATTTTGTTAGTCCTTATTCCACAGCATCCACGGGATCGGTGGTCCCCCAAGTTACAGATTCTCAGCCGACAACTGGGAACATGGGTGTCGGATTGTACCCCTCATTATTGGTATCTTTTGATTTCCCTTCACCCATTGCTTTTATTGGAACCATTTCCGATAATGTGCCTCCTCCATTGAATAATGTACTGTTCCAGACTTCGTATTTTGATGATCCATGGACCTTACCGTCCACGAATTCCATGTCTGGAGACATTGCGCATGTTGGACTGGCTATGCCACTGTCTACTGCTAAGCCTGCATATCAAGATATTTGACAAGCTGCTGCAGAGCCAGATCTTTCCTCTTCCTGGACAGGGGAGGAAGATCTCGTTATGCTGCCAGAATGGGTAGTTGACTCATCTTGTTCGCACGATTGTCTTGACAGTACTTTGCCTTCGGATGAAGCTATTATTGAGTCCATGTGTGGTAGTGAAAGAACTTGGGAAGACATGCATCATCGCTCTCATTTTCTTCCCAACCCTGATCTTATGGAACAAGACAAGTTTAGGATGACTCTTGCCGAGATTGTTGGTCACCTTATGGCTCCTTGGGATTCGCATGGGATTTTCATGGAAGGGAACATGGCTAATATTTCCCCTACCAACTTCCTTCTGTCCAAAAATACATTTAGACTGCTTGGCATGGAGATGATGGTCAGAGAAAAGTTGCATGACAAGATCCAGATGCTGGAGATGTTCATCCCATGTTTTACTGTAGATGAGGATATCATCAAAGAATACCAGAATGAATTTCCGCAAGTAGGATCGAAATATTTTATTCATTAAGGCATGGAATGTGGAAGGAGCATTAGTGAGGCCAAAGGGCATGACCAAAAACTCATAATGGCGATCATGTATGCGGAAAGCTGTTTTAGGGATATCATCCTCATGAACCCGAATTTGATGATACCCAGAACAAAGATCCAACTTGGAGAAAAAGTGGGCCCCATGAAGCTCATCAACAACAAGAATTGGAAACTTATCCTTGATGGTGAGGTGATTAAGTGCTCGAAAGTCAATGCAGAGGCGCCACGACCCATCATTTTTGCGGACAAAAATAACTGGAGAAGAAAAGGAACTAGTGCTTGGGCGAATAATACCTTGCTTCAATAAGTCCCGAATGAGCATTTCAATCTCCGTTTTTTGGTGAAATTGGTAGCGATAGGGCCTGATGTTGGGAGGAACGCTGCCAGGAAGGAGATGAATACGATGGTATTCTGGCCTAGAAGGTGGCAATCCCACTGGTTCAGCAAAGACACCTGTATATCGATCCAGAATTTGTTGTAGATCCGAAGGAGTAGTGGAGACCGTTGAAGGTTGCATCTGAATGGAATGGAGCTGAGCGATGACACCATGTGAATTCTTATTGAGGATTTTTTCCATGCGATGTGAACTGATGATGCTGAGAGAACCTGGTTGTAATCATGTCAATGTGTGTTTTTGTCCATTGAGGGAAAACTGCATCCAAAGTTTAGCAAAATCCCATAAGATAGGGCCAAGTGTGCGTAGCCATTGAGCGCCCAAAACCACATCACATCCGCCTAAGGTAAAGGCAAACATGTCAGAGCGCAAGGTATAATATCCCATAGAGATACGCACATTTCGACACTTCCCTTTGCAAGGTAAGGTGCCCCCATTGGCAACCATGACTTCAAAGTTGGAGCAAGGATGGATAAAACAATCAGCTTGTTTGGCGATCCGAGGGTCAATGAAATTATGAGTGCTACCAGAATCAATGAGTATTGTAAGAGGAAGCTTCTTGAAGTAACCCCTGACCCGCATTGTTTGGGGGGTGCTGATTCCAGCTAAAGCATGGACAGATATCTTTGGCTGGTCATCCTGAGACGGAGGGTCAATAGGCGGTTCCTGAATGTCGATCAGAGCATCCAGTGTTTCTGGATCTTCGTCACCACTTTCAGAGGCAGGCGGAGAATCCACATCCAAGAGATAGAGCTTTTGCTGAACACAGCTATGTCCCTGAGTGAATTTCTCATCACAATTATAGCAAAGCCCCTTTTCTCTACGTGCTTGCATCTCTGTTTTAGAAAGACGCTTGATAGGAGTTGGTCGAGGAGCCTGCGGTATAGGTGGTCGTTGAGAACCCATATTTCGGAAGGGAACAAAAGTGGGCTTGGAGCATTGTTGGGCTGCAATCTTGTCTTCTTCCAACTTAGCCAACCCTAGGGCTTCCATCATTGTGTTGGGACAGAACATTTTGACCTCAGAGCGGATGGCATCCTTTAGAACACTGATAAAACAACTCTGGTAAAAGTCATCAGACAATCCTGCGGTGTGGTTGGCTAGTTTCTCAAATTCGGTTTGATACTCTCTCACAGTGCCAATTTGGCGAAGTTTAGTGAGGGCTCCTATGAAGTCATCAAAAGCACTAGGGACAAATCGTTGCAAAAGGAGCTGGCAAAAGTCTGGCCATTTTGGCTCTGCATGCGCCTTGATGTACCAATGGTACCATTGAAGAGCTTCCTGTTCCAAATGAAAGGATGCCAACGAAACTTTGTTGACATCAAAAGTATTATGCAGACTGAAATACTGTTCTGCACGATAGATCCATCTAGTTGGATTGGTACCATTGAAGTGAGGAAAATCAAGCTTCGGACCACAAAAATTGCTGGAAGAAGAGAACCCATTGTCTGATGAAGACTCGGACTGCCGTTTTTCGGTTGACTGGGTAGGAAAACAAAAACAGAAACTACTTTAGTAAAGGAAAAACTGGACTTGGGAAAAAATCTGAAGGGTAATTGGGGTTTGACTAGGTTTTGGATACTGTCAAATAGATAGGGAAGCAAAAATGAGGATTTCAGAAGCGAGGTGAAAGAATGGGAAAATTTGGCAGAGGGAAACAAAGAAGCAGAATTCAGAAAGGAACTCTATGGTAAAATTTGAAGGTGATTGGGTGAAATTTGAGGAAGTTATGGAAAACCCTAAAAATAGACAAATGTGGGATTTCGAGCTTTGGGAAGGGGAATTGGGGATAGGGTCCTCAGGAATGAAATATGCAGAATGGGATGATAGGGGTTCCCCGAAAATTTCAAGGAAAATAGAGTGAAAACAAGGGAGATATGGAGAATTTTTTTTTTTTTTTTCCCAGACTGGAGCGGCTACAGCTTGGAAGGGATCTAAAATGGTGCCGAATGGATTGAAAACGGATGGATATGGAACAACGAATGACTGGATCTAAAACGACGCAGCGATGATCGACAACAGTTCAGCTGAAAATAGATATGGACCCCAGGTATGTGCGGCTTCCTAACAGTTCAGGGGTTTCACTCGGCCACCAATGCTGTTTGACGGCTTGCATATCGGGGCAGTACCCGTCACTCCACGGCTCAGGTAAAACTGATAACCGTTTTGCCACAAACGATAGCTCTTGGTTTACCTCACGGGTGGGAACTAGTCAATCAGGTAGGGGTCGTTGCCCTTTTCACTGGCAGGTCCTCTCAATGGGCCAGCTACTTCGGGGTTCCTGTGGTACTCCTCACAATGAGTTTTAGGGCTTATGCCCAAGTACTTCCCACGGTTAAATGGATAGGGATTATTCCCAAATCCAAACCTGCAACAGATGCAAAAAAAAATTTTGGCAGAAATTTCACCCAGCGAGCCCAAGAAAGTGCTCTGATACCATATGTGATGCACCTGCAACAATTAATTAATAAGAGTATGCGAAATAACAGAAATGACAGAACTCAGAATCACTTTTATATTGATCACAGGCCACTTTGAGGGGGAAACCTCCTATGAGAAAGCTCAATACAAATAACTTCACGGTGGCTTCATAGGTCTTAGCACACACTTATATACTAAGTCTAGGCGCCAATACTATGGGTCAAAACCATGGGCCACTACAAAATATGGATCAACAATACTACGGGCGACTTACAAAGCATATGCGCCAACAACAATAACATAAAATTTTGATCAACAAATACTACGGGATGACTTACAAAGCATATGCGTCCAACAACAATATACTAACAAAGTAAAGACATGGGTTCCTAACAAACTCTTGCCGATATTGTTGGTCACCTTGTGGCTCCTTGGGATTCGCATGGGATTTTCATGGAAGGGAACATGGATAATATTTCCCCTACCATACCGATCAACATTTATTGTACCCTCGGAAAGGTTGAGAACATTTACATCGGTGTTGATTGCTCTCCTGAAGAGGTCCGCATTTACACCAAATTGTTTAAGGAACTCCCGGAAGCTTTCGCCTAGTCATATGAGGAGATGCCAAGAATAGACCCCAGTATTGTCGAACACGAGATTAGAACATATCCCAATGCTAAACCAGTTCGACAATGCCTTCGTGCTGTGAACCCTCAAAAAGCAACTGCGATCAAGGCAGAGGTGGAGAAACTGCTTAAGGCAGGTTTTATCTACCCAGTTCCCCTTACCGAATGGGTGTCAAATCCCATTCCTATGGATAAGAAGTAAGGAACTATCCGTGTATGCACTAACTTTAGAAATCCGAACCGCGCATGTCCGAAAGACAATTTCCCAACTCCATTCATAGATCAGATCTTGGATGCTTATGCGGGAAGCAATGTTTTTTTGTTTATGGACGGCTTTTCAGGATATAACCAGATACAGATAAAACCCAAGGACCAACATAAGATTGCATTTACTTGTCCTTTGGGTACATTTCCATACCGGAAGATGCCCTTCGACCTTAAAAACGTCGGAGCCACTTTTCAACGTGCTATGACCTACACCTTTCATGACCTTAAACGCATAGTGGAGGCATACTTAGCTTATCTTGCTGGCCACTCTTGCAAGAGGGTGGACCACCCCAAGCACCTCCATTTAATTCTTGAAAGATGCATACGCTACAAGATTCGGTTAAATCCCAATAAGTGCATCTTTTTGTGAGAACGGGTCACCTTCTAGGTTTCACAGTTTTGAAAGAGGGTATCCAAGTCGATCCTCTTAAAGTTGAGGAAATACTTCGGTTTCCTCCTCCGCGCAATTTGTTTCAACTTCAGAGCCTCCAAGGGAGAGCTACTTTTCTACGCCGCTTTGTAGTGAATTATGCTAATCTTACTAAAGTTTTCGCGCGCTTGTTGAAGAAAGACACACCATTTATCTGGGATGAGAGAGCCCAGCAGTCTTTTGATGCTCTTAAGAAAGCTTTCGTATCGGCCCCTCTGCTTAGTCCACCCAACTTCGCAAGAGATTTTATACTTTGTGTGGCCGCATCTCAAGAGACGATTGGCACGGTATTAGTTCAGATTGATGATGTGCTCATGGAGCATGTGATCTATTACCTTAGTCGAAATTTAGTAGATGCTAAGCTAAGATACACTCATGTGGAAAAGTTGGCGCTTGCGACTCTTCATGCAGTCCAACGATTACGCCATTACATCATGCTTAGGAAAAACACAATCATAGCGGATATCAATCCATTTCAGTTCATGCTATCACGACATCTTATAGGGGGGAAGTACAATAAATGGATTGTAATCCTTCAGAAGTTTGATCTCGATTTTGCTTCAGCGAAGTCAGTGAAATCCTTGGTTTTCACCGAGCTCATGTTGGACCTTCCACAACTGGATGAGAATATTGTCCATGAAGATTCCTTTGTGGATGAACACTTATTTCTTATCTTGTCTGAGGACCCTTGGTATGGGGATATAATTGCATATATTCAAACTTTGAATTTTCCTTCACGCTATTCACGAGACGAACAACGGCATGCGAAACATCACGCTAAAGATTATACTATCGTAGGGGACACTTTGTATCGTCGAGGAAAGGATTCTATCCTCCGTTGTTGTTTGACTCACGAAGAAGTGGAGCGTGTTCTTAATGATTTCCACGCTGGGGCATGTGGTGGTCACTTATCCGGGCTTGCTACAGCCCAACACATTATGCGAGTTGGGTACTTTTGGCCGTCTATCTTCAAGGATTGTACGAACACTGTAAAGAGATGTCCCTCAGGTCCCTTCACCAGGTGGGGGATGGATTTCATGGATTGAAAACTAGCTTCGGCTGGGGGGCATCACCATATCATAGTGGTCATGGAATACTTTTCCAAATGGGTTGAGGCCATGCCTACCGTAAAAGTCGATGGTGCTACAACAACCCATTTCGTATTCAATCAAATTATAACTCAGTTCGGTATTCTGAAAGAGATTGTCACTGACCATGGCAGTCACTTTCAAAACAAGATTATGGAGGATTTGTCACTCAAGCTTGGGTTTTGTCAAGAACACTCATCTTCTTACTACCCCTAAGCAAATGGTCAATTTGAAGCAGTCAATAAGTCTTTAAATACCATTCTCCAACGTACCATCCAACAGAGCAAGAACAACTGGCATATTATGTTATATCCTGCTCTATGGGCATATCAAACCCCAGTCAAGTCTACCACCGGGTTCTCATCGTTTCAGCTGGTACATGGTGTGGAGTCTATTCTACTGATTGAATGTGAAATCCATTTGTTAAAACTAGCCATAGAGCTCCTCCCTGATACGTCGGGTATTGAGAAACATTTAATCCACCTTGAGCAGCTTGATGAGCAATGTCAAGATGTTGTCGTGGATATAGATGCCAATAAACATCATATCAAGGTTCAGTACGACAGGTATGTCCGTCCCCGACAATATGTTGAAGGTGACTTGGTCCTTTTATATGACCAAGCTAAAGAACCCATGGGGGCAGGCAAGTTTAACCCCATGTGGCACTATCCTTACATTGTGAGGCATGCCCTGGAAAAAGGAGCCTATGAATTAGAAGATTATGAGGGGAAAATCTTGAAGGAGCCTAGAAATGGGCTCTACCTCAAGCGGTATTATGCTTGAGCTTCTAGCTCGAGCTAATACTTTTGTATACTATTGTATAGTTGCTTTTGTACATAGTTTAGACTTCTTTTGGTTTTTCGGTCTGTTGATTTGCTTCCGTTTGGTTGACAGATGTCAGCGGAATCTTTCGTGTCTTGGGGATTCGCGGATGGTGCTAGCTGTCATATGCAGCAGCGCGCTTCTGCTGCTTGGGTTAAGGTCCACCCTAGAGTTTGTGAGATTTCTATAGTTATGGGTCCCATTTCTAGTATAGTCATATCTTAGGTATTGTGTGAATTAGATGATAGGGTCCAAGTCCAACTTACAACCATTTTGTAATGACAATATAAATAATTGGCCTAAACATGTGTTTGTATACTCAGGGTTTTGATGAGCCATGTGCATAGCAATGTGTTAACCAAACCTCTTTTACCCGATATTGCCCCGCTGCCAGCAGGACTATTCAGTACCCCGGTGGGTTTATCTTAGTACCATGCAAGCATAGCCCCGCTGCCAGTGAGCCTGTTCAGTACCTCAACGAGTTTACTTGCATTTACCCAGCTTCCTTGTTTAAGATTTTACTTACCATGGACCCGCTGCCAGCGATTTTGTTTAGTACCCCAGTGGGTTTGCCTCGTATAATGATATATATATATATATATATATATATATATATATATATATATTTATTTATTTTGTAAGGAAGCCAGTTGGTACTAGAGTGTGCTAAGCCTGCTAAACACATAATTCAAATTTTAGAGCGAACCTTATGAGTAACTTGTTTAAAATGGCCTAGATCATAGATCATGTCAAAAGATAATAACCTAAAGCTATTCTTTGAACTCTCAGTACATCCTCTTCATAAAAGATCAGTAATGTTCCCCACAAAATAGAAATATCACTCACTTTTGGGCTACCTTTTAAAAGTGCTTAAGAGACAAGTTTTGATAATGAGTCTAGGATGAACTAGTAGTCCATAGGTTTAAGATATAACTTTTGAAAATCATGATAATAGGTCTTAAGCAGCTGTTCTAATGATAAATCAGAAATGTACATATCTGAATCGAATACCATATACAGAATCATAAAAGAAAGTGGTTAAAAATGATATAAAGAATACTTTAATCTTTCACTATAAATTTTCAATTTTCAACAATAATCGAAAGAGAAGGAGAATTATAAGTATTTCTTTTAGAGAACTTCCATTTTAGATAATATTGCATGATCTAGTTATAAAGATAAGGTTCTTGTATTTAATCTGTAAAACCACTTGTTAGATGATTCAAATTTATCCAAAACAAAGACATGTGTACAAAGAAAATTATGTAAAATTTTCAAAATTAAGAAAAGGAAAAGAGTCTTCCTGTTTTAATTGAAAAAAAATTATAAGCTGATCATGAGAGGGAATTTCCTATATATATGCAATCAACTGTTAGAAATGACTCTTATTATTGGAAAAAAAAATATTTACATATATACAAAGGAAGATAACCCAAAATAATTCAAGAACTAGGAGAAGTAGGAATGACTTCCTCTTCTATCAGCTCCATTTCCTCCTGTTGTAAGGCATTCTGCACAAAATCTTGTTTAGATATTGGTTGATGATAAAGTCTAAGTCTATGTACATTTACAACAAAGGAAAATTGAGAATCATCAATTGTCTTAATTTTAATAGATCCATTATCAAATGCTGTAGTAATTTCATATGGACCCATCCAATGAGTAGTTAATTTACCTTTAAAGTTTTTGTATATTGAATAAAAAAGTAATGCCCAGTATCCAGTTTTGAATTGTTTTTGTTTAATGTATCTATCATGCCATTTTTTGCATTGTTTTTGTATTAAGATTGTACATTGAATAGCATCTTGCCTAATCTCGTCTAATTCATTTATTTGCAGGATTCGTTGTCTTTGTGTTTTTTCTAGATTCATCCCTAATTGTGCAACCATATGAAAGGTTTGGACTTGAAATTCAATAGGTAGAATAACTTGTTTACCATAAACGAGTTCATAAGGTGTGTGGCCATTGGTGTTCCTCCAAGTTATTCTATAATCCCACAAAGCTTCTAGGTTCCTATCTGCCCAGTCTTTGTGGTGTAACTGAATAGTCTTAGTTAGGATGGCTTCTAATACTTTGTTGGTGGACTCTACCTGACCATTGGCTTGCGGGTGATATGGTGAAGATTTACAATGTCTAATACCATATTTGTCTATAATCTATTTCATTAATTTGGAGGTAAATTGAGATCCTTGATCGATTACAATTTCCCTAGGTACACCGAATCGGGTGAATATTTCTTCATATATGAACTTCACCATAGATTTCTCTGTGGCTCGGAATAAGGATTTGGCTTATACCCACTTGGTGACATATTCTGTACAGACTAGGATGTACTTCTTCTTGCGAGACATAGGGGAAATTTGCCCAACGAAATATAGAGCCAATTTTTCAAAAGGCTCAATCATAACTTGGGTTTGTAAGGGCATCTCATCGGATGGCATAGGTCCACCCATTATTTGGCAACTGTCACACCCCTTGACATACTTGGCAGTATCTTTGAAAATGCTTGGCCAAAAATACCTAGAGTGCAATACTTTGTATGTTGTTCTCTTGTAAGAAAAATGCCCACCGCAAGGTCCACCATGACATGCATGAAGGATCTCTACCATTTCATCCTCTCGTACACATCGTCTAATAATGAAATCAGGACCAGTACGAAAAAGATCATTATCCACCCAAGAATAATTAGAACTTTGAACTATGATCCTATGTTTCTCAGGTGGGGAGAGATGGTTTGGTAGCTTTCCAGTTGCTAAATAATTGGCTATGTCTGCAAACCATGGGGTTTGAATAGATACATCGAACAAATGTTCATCTGGAAAGCTATCATCGACAGGGCTGGAATTATCATCAATTTGAATTCGAGAGGAAAATCAGCTACTACATTGTCTCGACCGAGATGATCAACAACAGTATTGTTAAATTCTGGTAACAAAAAAAGCCACTAAGTCACCCTGGCATTGTTGATTGGGTTATTCATTAAAAATACGACGGTGGAGTGATCGGTATGTACAAAAACTTCATATCCTGTGATATAATGATGAAACTTGTTGATGCCATAGACTACTCCCAAAAACTCTTTTTCAGTAACAGTGTATTTTGATTCTGCAGGAGTCAAAATTTTACTAGCAAAATAGATGGCATGTGATGTTTGTCCCTCTTTTTGACCTAATACTGCTCCTATAGCTATGTCGGAAGCATCAGTGGATATATGGAAAGGAAGGGACCAATTAGGGCCCCTAAGTATTGGTGCCATTGATAGCTTTGCCTTCAAAGTTTCAAAGGCATGTTGACAAGGTTTAGTCCATTGAAATTCTGTGTCCTTCATAAGTAGTTTGAACATAGGTGCCGCTATCTTAGTGAAATTTTCAATAAAACGTCTATAATAGCCTGCATGGCCAAGAAAGCTTCTTACTTCCTTTGGAGTTTTTGGAGGAGGAATATTAACAATTATTTCTATCTTGGCAGGATCCACCTTGATACCTTGAAGAGAGACATGATGTCCCAGACCTATTCCCTCGGTTTGTAATGTCCCCAGCTTGACCCTATTGCATTAATATTGTAAATGATGTAAATATTGTTATTTAGTCATGGTGAGGATCTCAAGGCCAAGGC
The DNA here is from genome assembly GCA_027924585.1 of Larix kaempferi. NCBI lineage: Eukaryota > Viridiplantae > Streptophyta > Pinopsida > Pinales > Pinaceae > Larix > Larix kaempferi. The sequence goes on along the minus strand of BSBM01000697.1, from coordinate 445,727 downwards.
CCCGCCATCGATTTACCGTTCTATGTATTGGCAATTAGAATAGGTGCATATGGTTCTTGTGCTAGTGGTGCACAATGTAAAATCGGACATCATGTAAACATGCAATTTTTAATGAAAAACCCACAACCAGCTATGCAATGCAACAAAGAGATGGGGGCATGATCTTTACAAGGAATAGGGGGGGGGGAATAACCAAACCCTTGAGCCATGGTGTTAAGCCATTTCATTGAGGAAACCCATGAACTCTCAACTACCCATTTGGTCTCATGCACCCAATCATTTAATTCTTCCAATAATTGGTTGAGACAATTAATGCCTTGGGATGGGAGAGGTATGGCTGTCAATTTTCGTGTATGGGAAAGACAACAACCTGGGAAATCGAGTTTTGGTTTGCTGGGCAAGAAAAACCCCATGAAATTGGCCCAAATCCATTCTTCACCCATGGCATTCATCCTCTCACGTAGTCTGAGCTTGTTGGGGTTTTATCCTTCACGTTTTTCACCATTTCCTGCATTATTCCATGCCTGCAAACTCGTTTTTGGTTAGCTCAGTGGCTGGGAGAAGAGAGCCACGATTTTTGGGGTTATGGAGGCCGTTTCTGCCCACGAAATGCCCATGACCATTTTTCTGAAAACGATTCTGCTCTCCTGGGGTTGATTTCCCATCTTCTCCTTTTCGTTTTTGGCTGCCCACGTTTTTCTGGAACTGGTAGAAACCCACTGTTGGGAACTTCACTGTATAGGCGTTTTTTTTCTCATGCCCAACACTTATGATTTTGATGTTATATGCACCCATCTCTTAACAGCCTAAGAAACCCAATTGTTGATTGGCTTGGCTGATTTTGATATACTTTGGGCTATGTGAGAGCCTGTTTTCCCCTTTTCCTTGTGGAGATCATGCCCAGCTCGGGGGTGGCAGTGGTGCTGAGAGATTGAGGAGCACAATGGCCTACGGTTGGGTGGAATGTTGCAGAAGCGTAGCTGGTTGCTCAGGGACTACCTGGTTTAAGATAAGTATTCTCATTTGATAATTTGATATTGCTTAATTGATGAATGACATGAAAATATGGAATGTATGATGGATGTGTGTTAATTCTGCACATGATTTACTTCTGCTGTGTTTGCTTAGATTTGTACATCTGCATGCTTGTCTTTTTATATATGTGGATGTTTTATTTAGTAAGCATCGGGGCCAATTGCCCGGTTTTAGCACAATGATCCTCTCTATCATGCTGGTATGATAGGAGGGGACATTACATTTGGTATCAGAGCTGCTGGTTGCAGCATTAGGCCTCTATGGGCCAAATCCAATTGCAGTCATAAGAAAAGAATGTTTTTAAATTTTTCCTAAGTGTCTTTGAAAAAAAATTCGTTTAAGGCTATTTCGGAAAGAATTCCTGAATGTCTTCCGAAACTGCGGAAGCATTCGGCGAATTGCCTCGAAATTGTGGAAGGAATTCTCTTCCAAAATTGGGGAAGAGTTCAGCAAGTGGGCCCGAAATTGCGGAAGGATTCCGCGAATCGTTCCGCAACGCGGAAGAGTTCGGCGAGTCGTTCCGAAATTTGCGGAAGACTTCGGTGAGTCATTCCGAAATTGCGGAAGACTTCGGCGAATCGTTCTGAAATTTGCGGAAGACTTCAGCGAATCCTTCCGAAATTTGCGGAAGACTTCACCAAATCGCCTCGAAATTTCGGAAGCATTTGGCAAACCGTTCCGAAATTGCGGAAGCATTCCGCGAATGGCTCCGTAATTGTGGGAGCCTTCGCCGAATGGCTCTGCAACTGCGAGAGCCTTCGTCGAATGGCTCCGCAATTGCAGGAGCGATCGGCGAACCGTCCCGCAACGGCGGCGAGTGAGAAAAAAAAAAAAAAAAAAAAAAACCTTGATTTTTGGATAGAGGGAGCATCTGGGCTCAGAATGGGATGATTCCTGTGGAGATCGGAGGCCATTGACGAAGGCCATGAAAGGACCAGTGAAGACCCCGAGCCCAATACACTCCGATTTGACAGAAAATGGATAATAGTGACTTTTGAAGGACGGAGTCCTAAGGCTTGACAGAAGGTCGGTTTGAGATGAAATTGATCGGGCGCGGCCATGAAGCAGGCACAGTGTTAACTTCAGAATCTTGGAGCCAAACTCCAAAGGATGTGGAGTCGGGGTGAGCAAGAAGGCCAAAACGCACTATTCCGGGCCACTTTTTCGGGATTTTGAAAAGCTTGTGGGCAGTAAAAATGACCCTAGATGTGGGAATCAAAAAAATTACTGAACTAGACATTTCATATTCTCATTAAGACAGACAGTTTCCGTCAGACGAAAATTTATCAGAAATACATCGTTTGGGAGATAGCCATTTTTGGCCCAAAATTTGGAATTTTGGGAAAAATGTGAAAAGTGAGAAGTAGTAAAACCCAGAAATTCATAGAAGATGAATGGTGCATCAGAATTGAGATCCGTGAATTGCTGAGTGTTCCTTGTTATATGGACTAGCTTCGCCCGATATAAATTTTTTTGTGATTCCTCATAGATTTTCTTCCACAGGTGGCTAAAGTTGGCATTCTGGACCAAAATGCAACTGTGTAAAATGTGCAGAATTGGAGTGAAAGTTGTCATTTTTGAAAAGATGCAGTTTCCACACCCGGTGTCAGAATGAAGCATGAAGATAGGCATTGGGAAGCTTGTCCAGCAGGGAACAATGATGCATGACCAGAGTTTGAATGAGGTCTACATATATGATATATATTTAGTGCAGAAGAGTGCCAACGGCTGTTTTGACAAACAAATTTTGTTGTCAATATGGGCAATTTCTACCATTGCATGATATGGAAGAGGAATTCCATGTTACGATGAGGGATGAAAAATGGAAGAATTTCTTAAACCCCTGTTTGTTATCATATTATAATTATGAAATTGTCATGTGGCATAAAAATGTTAAAAATGTAAGGGATTACATAGATGTATATGCACTAGATGGCATCTTAACAAACATTGCATAGTATATATGGAAATGCTTGTGCATAAATGGGATATTGCATATCGGTAGAATAATGAAGTTTGCATATGCAATGAAACCACTAATGGAGAATATTGTGGTTGATAATCACTATTGATGTTGGTATTGGTTGTAGGATCAAAGATAACAAAGAGCATGGCTAAATGTGTTGAGGATGATTGTTGCATACGACCAACAGTCGTATGAGGAAGGGATGGTGCAACAAATATACGATCATGAGGGTGCCAAAATGACTGTGTAGCCTTGGTAAGAGGCCAACTGATCAGGTAACATCAAGTGATGTAAACGACAGCCATACAGGTAATGGTTATTGGTGCATAAATTGCATGAATGAGGAAGGAGGATTTGGTAAGATTCCTTCAACTATGTTTGAATTATGTTGAAAGCATAGTACTCATAACTTAATGCAAGGTAGCATTGAGGAAATGTGCATTAAGATATTATGCACAATCTTGTGGTTATGCATTGAGGGAATACACGTTAAAAGATTATGTGAGTGATGTAAATGTGCATGCATAGATATAGGTGCACATGATGAGATGCATTGTGAGAATGCATGAGTGTGATGTATGTTTCATTGCAATTAAATAATAGATGGAATGGTAAACTATTATCAATCTTAAGATCAAGAGAATAATTGCATAAAATGATGAAATCGAACCATGCAACTCTAGTATGGTAATAATTCACGGGAAGTAGATGGTTTTAATGATATTAAAATGCTTCCGTGACTGTGGTAGCAATGAAATTATTATATGCATAAAAAATTACAAAGCATTTGGCTGATTGAAGTTTCATATTTCAGGTAGATTGCTTTGGGCATGGAAAATATGGATAAGTCCATGATGAAGATTGGAATCTACCGTGAACAAGAGCCAAACAATATGAGGATGAGCCTCATTGCTAAGCAAACCAATTTCTGTAGGAGACAGAATTGTAAAATTCATGTTGAATTTAATTATTAATGTTATTGATTGGTTATGAAACAATCATATTTGAAGCTTATTGCTAAATGTTGCTGACTGTTTGGCTATTTGATGAAGTGTGCCAGGATGACACATTGCAGGAAGACCAGGTGTGATGGCCTGCAGAAGCCAAACTAGATGGGAAGGATCCCATGCTTAGGAAATGGGTTTCGGGTAAAACGCCATAGATAATGTCTCAGCCAAACCGCATGTCAGTAAACCATGAAAGTGAGATGGTAAAGCTATGCCCAGAAGGCATGTGAGACACATATGAAAAATGAATGAGTATTATGTGACCCTAGACAAGAGCATTCATGTCTAAATTATTAGGGTTAATATGCAGAGCATGCTCTATTTTATTATATCATTGCAGACTGCTTGAGTATGATTAGGGCCTACATGGCGCACATCAGGAAGGGGGTGCACACCTTTTCTGGTGCTGGGTCATGATAGGGTTTCCAATATTGACTACACCCTAAGGGAATGGACGCATTCCTGGTGTTTCAATACTTGGTAGTGAATGATATGGAATGTGGTTAAGAATTGAACAGCAATACTGATGAGATTGCTTATCCTTCTTGTGTTGTCAGCCTACACAGATGCAGATTGATACTGCACATTAAAGGGAAAAGTGAAAAAGGGTACGCAAAGGGACTGTATGGGAATTGGCAATCTTTCTATGCTCACATGAAATATTACCAGAAGGGGTGGACAGGACCGAAGAGCTGTGTAATAAGAGAAGGTATCATCCTTGTGTGAGTAGGGGTCATGTTAACCTGTAGTCACGAAAGTCACCTATAAAGTTCCTAAAAGGAACCACCAAATTGCACACAAGATGGAGTGGTGTCCTTGTATAAATGAAGAGCCGATGTGTGTGAAGGGTTACGGTGCAAGAAGGTGTGGTGGCATTGGTAAAGGCATAAAATCTCTATTGGGACAGCAGTGGGAGGGAGGGCGCCGAGGACTGACTGAAAACCCTGAGATGCCTATGGCTCCATTGTAGAGCCTTGACCTATAAGGGTCAGATGGTACGAGAAGGTGTGGTGGCATTGGTAAAGGTATAAAATCTCTATTGGGACAGCAGTGGGAGGGCGGGCGCCGAGGACTGACTGAAAACCCTGAGATGCCTATGGCTCCATAGTAGAGCCTTGACCTATAATGGTCGGTGGCGCAGTTTCCTTCCATTGGTCGATGACCCAGACGAATGTGCTGGCTTAGCACTGGAGAGGGCCAACCAGGTATGGGACTGGTTGGGCACCACCAAATGCTTGGTAAATCCAGCCGATGGGGAGGTGTACTAGTTAAGCATTAACTATATCCAAGTCCATAGGCGATCCCAAGGCTTGCAAAGCGAAGCAGGATCCTGTGGACCAGAGGGGAAACGCACAATACAGATAAGTATTCATTTTAATTTATGTCTTGTTTGGAATAATGAATAATTTAGGTATAAGTCTTCTAACAGTTAAGTTGATACACTATTGTTTCTTTGTTGGAAACCTTGGTCATTGCAGGAAGGCAAGACCCTGAAAGACTATAAATTGCTAGTAAATCCAGAGAGCAAATGAGTGGGCGATATAAATTGCTGGTAAATCGAGAGAGTAAATGAGTGGGCGATATAAATTATTAAGAAATCCAGGGAGTAGCTGGTTGAACGCTATAAAATTCTTGATAAGTCCAGAGAGTGACTAGTTGGGCATTAACTACTTGGTAGGGTAAAGCAGCGTGTACCCTGGCCCAACACCCCTTAAACAATTGATAAAACCAGTCGGAGCACTGGCCTAGCATAATGCTAAAGGAAGTGATTGATAAACCCAGTCGGTGTACTGGACTGGAATTGCCGATTCGAATGATTGTGGAGTAGACTATGTGCTAGCCCAACATTCGTTATTGTGTTCACGGGAAACCCAAGGCTCGTAAAGCAAAGAAGGATCCCATGGAATAAAGTAAAGACATCCAATACAGATAAGTATTCAGATACCTTGCAGCTTCTTTCTTATGAATATACGTGTGTATATGATTTGGTTATGATTTCCTAAACTCTTGTTTAGAGAAAAACCCTATGAAAATGAATTAAACATGTGAATTGATTCAATGTTTGAGTGTAGATATTGCTGGAAGCAAGGATTATGAAGGCATCTTGGAGATGCATGTGGACATATGACCGTTCTAAAGAGCTCAGTATGAGCAGTAATGAAAGATGGTGCTAGTAGATGCAAGTGGATCCTAGCAACCCAAGGTTCTGTATGCAATAATGGGAAGGGTTCCCTAGATGAAAATCCATATGCATACCTTAGACACTAAGTGTCATAGCCAAGAAAGGAAAGTCAAAGCCTTCACATTGAAGTGAAAGAGACTAAGGAGCATGAAACCACAGCGATGGTGTAGCTCCATAATAGAACAAGACTAAGAGGGAGAAACCCCTACTCTTCTCTTTCCTTCTGATTGATGCATTTATAAAACAAAAGATTGTTGAGTGCATATCATGGCTGAAAATAGATTGTGTTTAATTGCTTGAGATGAATTGTGAATGCTGAAATCGTAAATTTCCTGTGAAAGGATGAACATGAATGAGTTCATGTGTATATTGGGAAAGCATGAAAGTATGGAAGTCCCATGAATAAAGCATGGACATTCCATGTCAATTGGGAAATTAATTGACTAATCTTAATGTTTATATTATGCTTTCCCTAACAGAGAATTTCCATAATGAATTTCACAAGTAAGAAAGTGAAACAATTGGTTGCAGCCGGCACAAGAAAGTGTTGCTAGTAAGCAAAGTGTGTTCAGTCGTGCCCATTGACCATGGAAGCAGACCGAGGACTATTAGAGTTGGCTGAAAGTCTTCTTCAAACAATTGCGAGGACCCAAGAAAATATTGGGGAGATGCTCAAGCTACAGAGGCAACAGAATGAGATAAACCATGAGGCTTTGCAGAACTCTATTCGTCTGCAAAAAGAGGTAAAAAGCATTCTGGGAGCAATCAACAAAGGAAAGGAAAGTGGGACAATGAAGAAGCATTCATCCAATCGTCCGATTAAGAAACGTCCCAAGTGGGAATACTCAAAGGAAATGGACCGGGAAAAGGTAAAGCCGCCATTGAAATGTTGGGGATGTGGAGGAAATCATTGCCTCCGTGACTGCCCAACAAGAGAATATCAAGGGGGTAGCAACCGTAAATTCCCCAGGTTCGTGGACCAGTTGGAAGGAAAAGAAAAGGAAGGAATTGTTTTGGAACGATGTCCTCATGCAGAGCTAGAAGGTTCCAGCCAGCAATAGCAGTTTGTAAAGACCAAAGGATTTAGTCCTAAAAGACCCAAGTAAAGGGTGAAATGCAGGACAAACCTACCACATTTTGTGAATTTTGGACATATGTAAAGCGGGTATTTATTTCCGAAGTGTTGCGACACCGAGGACGGTGTTATTCCAAGGGGAGGGAAATGTAATGTCCCCAGCTTGACCCTATTGCATTAATATTGTAAATGATGTAAATATTGTTATTTAGTCATGGTGAGGAGCTCAAGGCCAAGGCCCCGCCATTGATTTACCTTTCTATGTATCGGCAATTAGAATAGGTGCATATGGTTCTTGTGCTAGCGGTGCATAATGTAAAATCGGACATCATGTAAACATGCAATTTTTAATGAAAAACCCACAACCAGCTATGCAATGCAACAAAGAGATGGGGGCATGATCTTTACGAGGAATAGGGGGGAAATAACCAAACCCTTGAGCCATGGTGTTAAGCCATTTCATTGAGGAAACCTATGAACTCTCAACTACCCATTTGGTCTCATGCACCCAATCATTTAATTCTTCCAATAATTGGTTGAGACAATTAATGTCTTGGGATGGGAGAGGTATGGCTATCAATTTTCATGTATGGGCAAGACAACAACCTGGGAAATCGAGTTTTGGTTTGCTGGGCAAGAAAACCCCCACGAAATTGGCCCAAAGCCATTCTTCACCCATGGCATTCATCCTCTCATGTAGTATGAGCTTGTTGGGGTTTTATCCTTCACGTTTTTCACCATTTCCTGCATTATTCCATGCCTGCAAACTCGTTTTTGGTTAGCTCAGTGGCTGGGAGAAGAGAGCCACGATTTTTGGGGTTATGGAGGCCGTTTCTGCCCACGAAATGCCCATGACCATTTTTCTGAAAACGATTCTTCTCTCCTGGGGTTGATTTCCCATCTTCTCCTTTTCGTTTTTGGCTGCCCACGTTTTTTTGGAACTAGTAGAAACCCACTGTTGGGAACTTCATTGTATAGGTGTTTTTTTTCTCATGCCCAACACTTATGCTTTTGATGTTATATGCGCCCATCTCTTAACAGCCTAAGAAACCCAATTGCTGATTGGCTTGGCTGATTTTGATATACCTTGGGCTATGTGAGAGCCTGTTTTCCCCTTTTCCTTGTGGAGATCATGCCCAGCTTGGGGGTGGCAGTGGTGCTGAGAGATTGAGGAGCACAATGGCCTATGGTTGGGTGGAACGTTGCAGAAGTGTAGCTGGTTGCTCAGGGACTACTTGGTTTAAGATAAGTATTCTCATTTGATAATTTGATATTGCTTAATTGATGAATGACATGAAAATATGGAATGTATGATGGATGTGTGTTAATTCTGGACATGATTTACTTCTGTTGTGTTTGCTTAGATTTGTACATCTGCATGCCTGTCTTTTTATATATGTGGATGTTTTATTTAGTAAGCATCGGGGCCAATTGCCCGGTTTTAGCACAATGATCCTCTCTATCATGCTGGTATGATAGGAGGGGACATTACACGGTTAGTCAACATCTTACATTTGTCATGACTAAGAGATAAGTTCGTTTCTTGGCCCCAAATAAGAACTGTTTCAAGGTTGTCAAGGGCTTCTTGGAAGGTATTGCCATAAACTGTAAAATCATCCATATAAACTTCTACACAATCATGTATAAGGTCAGCAAAAATCGCTAAAACTGCACGCTGGAAGGTAGCAGGTGCATTCCATAGGCCAAATGGAAACACTCGATAGGAATATGTCCCCCAAGAACAAGTAAAGGTTGTCTTGTCTTGATCCTCAAGTGCTATTAGTATTTGATTGTATCCACTATACCCATCAAGGAAAGAAAAGTATTGTTTCCCTAATAAGGTGTCTAACACATGGCCGATGAAAGGTAAAGATAAGTAGTCCTTAAGAGTGGCCTTGTTCAATTCTCAAAAGTCAACACAGATACGCCATTTCCCTATGAATTTCTTTGGAACTACCACCAGAGGAGACACCCATTTACTGTTGGAAATTGGGTAGATGAAACTAGCATTAAGCAGTTTTTGTAATTCATCTTTTACTATATCTTTTAGGGTTGGATTCATTCTTCTCTGGGGCTTCTTGACAGGAGGTATGTTTGAGTCTGTGTAAATGTGGTGGATATACGTATCCAGGTGTATACCTTTCATATCTATATATTTTCATGCAAATGATCTAGTTTGACTCTTAACAACCTTTAGTAATTTGTTTTGCTGACTCTCATCTAAACTTGCATTTATATGTAGAAATTTGTCGGAACTAACCTCACAAGGTATGGTATAGGATCCTAGATGTTCTTTGATTCCGAAGACACGAGGTGTACTTGTAAATGTTGAGAGGCTCATTTTTTCTTGGAATTCATCTCCAAAGATCTGGTCAAGTTGGGAAAAAGACTAAGGAAAGTCTATACATGTTGTGGAAGAGATAAATTGATTCAACACATTCTCGGTGTTTTGTTCTTGAAGTTCCCAGGAGAAATTACTAACAAGGGAGAGTTCTTCCAAGTTCTCATCCCCGAAAGGACAATTTAACCAAAACAAGTTTTCAGTTACTGGCTGTGCTGGTGGGTATAAAGCTAGTTTTCTTATAGATAACCCATCAAAGATAATCATCTCCCCATCCCTACATCCTATAAATGCATTGGCAGTATCCAACCAAGGTCTTCCCAAAATAATGGGGTGACCTTTGGAAGGGTCTTTTGATTCTATGACCATGAAGTCCATGGGATATTCCCATGATTCTAATGATACAGTGATGTCATCTAAGATCCTAGCAGGCTGCACCATCGTGTGATCTGCTAATTCTAGCATTGTTGGGGTAGGGCAGAGGAACTATCATAAATTGAGAGTTTTTAAAACTGTGGTAGTCATCAGGTTAATAGCAACTCCTAGATCAATAAGTGTGTTTCCTATGGCGGTGTTATTGATGATAACAGTCACCACAGGGTTTCCTGGGTTTGAATACTTTGGGATTCTAGGTTGGTTTGCTATACAATCTGATATTTTTCCTATTACATGAAGCATTGGAGGGTCTTTTTGTTTTCTCCCTGGTCTCTTAATACAAAGTTCCTCTATTACTTTACTATAGATCAAAATATCCTTAATGGCTTGTAACAAAGGGATCTTAATACAAATATTTTTCAATTCGTTAATAATATCATACTCTGGATATGTTACAGGTTTTTCTATTACCAGATGCTCCAGATATGGGGGTGATTTTTCTCTTGTAATTACTTCTTTATATGGATAGTTGTGTGTTGAAGATTTAGAAATAACCACATCTTCAAGAATGGCATCATTCAAAACTTCACTAGGTATGTTTTCTTCTTCATCTTCTTCTTGGATAACAATTGATGACTTTGGCTGATCTTGCAAAACTCTTCCAGACCGCAGTTGAATCTCGTGTATTGGTGCGGTCAAAATGGCATATGATGGAAGACGTAACAACCCAATTCTATTACAAGCTTGGGTTGGTTTGTTTTTAGTGTTTGGTATCGGTTGTGTAGGTAATATTGTGGGTCTTGGAGGATTCATATTCTAGAAATGGCGAGGTTGATTTGGGATAGGGGGTAGTGAAGGAGGTACAAATCCAGGAAAGAGTTGCTGGATATTAGGTGGGTAAGGATAGTTAGGCATAGGAGGAGGTGTTTGAGCATAAGCTTGTCCTCTCCACCCATGTGGCCATTGATGCTATTGAGCATTCTGAGGAGGGTACTGCGGTGGCCAATTCTGCCAACCTGAAGTATTCCATTCTTGAGGAGGTTGATAAGGATAGTAATAGGGTGGAATTTGTGATGTATATTGATATGATGGTTGATCTCTAGGTTTCCAACGCCTCCTAGATGATTCACCAATGTTTCCACTCTTATACACATCTTGCAATCCAGGCAACGATGGACAACTATCAATTGGATGTTCTTCTATACAAAGGTGACAAACTGAAACATTATTCAATGGACATTCTCGTTGGGGATGTTTAGTTCTACACCTAGGACAGAAAACACTCATTGCTGCACGCTCTTCATCCTGTCTCTTCTTAGCTTGTAATACATCCAATTGAGAACCCATGGCTCCTAAGATATCTATTTTGAAATTTTCCAATAGGTTTCACAACTCTACCCTCGTAACTCCACCAGGATCGGATGTGTTTCCTTTTAGGTTCCTAGTATAAGATTCTCGAAAATGTCTTCCACTTTTCCCTCTACTCCTAGAGTAATTCCTACATAGTTCACAAATCTATGCAAAAGGATGATGAGAGATATCTCCTGCCGCTATGAGATTAAGGTTTTCTAAGAATTCTTCTAATATTCCATTGAGGAAGAGTGTTCTTACTGCATCTTCCCGGAGATCACTATATTTGGATTTATGTAACGCATAGTTAAATCTCTCGAGATAGTCTTCTAGGCTCTCATCTTCAAGTTGTTGAATTTTAAAAATATCATTGCGAGAGTCCTTAGGTTTACAGTAATCCTTATATTTCCATAGAAATTAATTCTTCATGTTTTCCCAAGTTCTAATACTAGATTCTCCTAACCCCATGAACCATCGAAGAGAAGAATCTTTTAATGTGGCAACAAAGAGTTTTAGCTTTTGGCCATCTTGTAGGTAGTTATAACTCCTACACAAAATGTCAAATTCGAATAAGAATGTATCCGGATCCTCACTACTCTTCCCATAAAAGGTTGGTAGTGAAGAAGGAGGGATGTTTTTCATAGTTACAACTTGTGTAGTGTCTAAGATGGGAAATACAAAAGTACCTTGAATTCTAATCTCTCCCTCTTCCTCCTCTCGTCGGACATGATCTTCATTTTCATCCTCCATGAAGACTCGGTTTCCAAAGAGAGAATACCTAGGTGGTTCCTTTCTTGGTGAATATGGGATGTCCCAACGTTCTGGTTTAGGGAAAATATTTCCCTTTTAAGAGAAGAATTATCAGCTATGTGGGAGTCCGGTTTTGTAGGTCCTACAGTTGTTGTCTCAATCTGTGAGATAACTATGTTCGCGGAATTTTCAAAAAGAGCGTCTACTTTTGCAAAATCAACAAATTCTACCAGGTTTAGACCACCTACTATTGAAAAATTAGTGTCTTTGGGTTTCTTAACTAATGGAGGGTTGGGAGGTTATGAAGTTTTATCCTTTTGAATTTCTTCTTGTCTAGCTTCAGTCTCAATATGAGCTTGAAGTTCTTCTAGTGGAATTTCTTTATGAACAGACTGTTCTAATGTCCCTATGGTTTCCCCTAATTGATTTCCAGAAAGGATTTATTTTGCTTTCCAAGTAGGACTATCCCCTTTAGGTGTCTTCTGATACCTTTCTGTTGAGTTAGTAGTTGGGGTGGCATGACCCCCGTATAGGTTAGTAGGAATTTTAGTAGGGATTTTAGTTTTAATAAATATACCTTACGAGTATCTAGACCTATTCATGAAAACAAACTATAACTGAAATAAATTCTAACTACATCACTACTATTGCTGGGTTTTGGGGATGCCTGTTATAACAGATGCCCAGGTTCTTACCTCTCGTCTTACCGCTCACCCGCCACCAGCCTATTTCTGAGTTTCAAAGGGAAGAATTCAAAGCTATAACTAAGTTTTTAAGAGAGATAATTATACCTATCTACAACTGAGTTCTACAACTAAGTTCTACCTATCTACAACTCCCCGACAACGACGCCAAAATTTTGAGGTGTATTTACTATCTTAAGGAATCAAAAAAGTATTTAATTATCGACCAGGGTTGGTAATGTTAGAGTTGTGGCACAGTATATGCTGAAGTAGAGGGGAACCTAAGTTTCGGATTGTGAGACCTTAGAAATGTTTAATAAAGAAAATATCGAAAGATCTTTCAAAATGAAAAACTGAGTCAAACTTCAGAAAGACAACAAGGGACTAATTAAACCTAGCTAAATCAACAGATCAGAATAGTATCAATATATACTACTCTACTCTATGATTAAACAATGGGAAAAGATATAAGAACAAAAATATTATTCTAGGAAGCAGAACTAAATCAAACCAAAATTACTTTGATGGACTTGGAAACTACTTTACTTAAAACAAAACTACAAACTACTTATTGAATTCAACAACTATTCATGCATTCAATTAATCCTTCAAGACTATATTAAAGTATCTAATTCCATTATCCTTGGTGTTGTATGTCAAATGTGATAGGAACTGGGGTGAATGTATCGTAATGACCTTCGAATGTAATAGCAAAACAAAATGGAAGTAAATCTAACCTAATTTCTACAAAGAGATGTAAACTACAAAGAGACCAATTACAATTAACTTTAAACATTATGATCTATCTTCTATCCATAAGCAAAAATGATATAATACTAATGAAATCTAGAAGCAAGTAGAAAACTTAATAAAGATATTTATTTGGATTGAATTTGATTTCGAAGCAAGTAGAAAACTTGATAAAGATATTTATTTCTGAACCAAACTCTATTTCATGAACATCATTATCTGTGTAAATGGGAAAACTAATCCTATGCTTAATGTTGGCAGGTGGTTTAGTGAAGTGCTATCGTAGCATCTCTGATGCTGTGACAAGGCAGAAGATGGTGCAAAAGGCGATGAGCGGAAGATTATTTTATGCATTTTGGGTCAATTGTACCGCGGATTGCGGGTTTTGGGTCATTTGGACCACATATTATGTATTGTTGAGTCAGTTATACCGCAGAATGTGGGTTTTTGGTCATTTTTGGATAAGTCAGTTAGATATTGAGTCATTTGTCCATAGTGTCAGTTAACAAGTTGTTAGAAAGTGGACAAGAGTTGTAAGGCGGAAGCCTATATATAGATAAGAATTGTAAGTGATGAAAAAATGATGATGATTGAATGCTGGAGATATTGTGCGAAGCTCTGATGTTGGTTGTATGTTTCCGGGCATGTTTTGATGTTAAGAGTCATCGTGGAGATCTAGTTTTTGCAGAGACATTGTATCTGGGTCAACAATGATAATATGATGAAGCTATTTTGGTACAATCTATGTGTTTAGTTATGGTAATGCGATGTTGCACTATACAAATAATGTTATGCTTCTTTTATGCGATACTTGCTTTACAATTACTATTGTTGCGATGATGAATGTCTTGGTTGAATATTGCTTTAATACTATGTTCAATGCTTAAAGATCTCTTTCCTAGTGTTGCAATAAGTTTAAGTATCATAGCCGCAACCATCCTCCTTCATTTGGCGGAAACATGGTTCCGTCTACTCTTCCTAGACACCTCGGGTGAGACCTCATATGCTCTGCAGGTGTTGTTGGGCGGGATAAACCATGTCCAGGCCAGTGCTTAGGAAGACTGCGGTATGTGTCAACAGTAAGTGGAACCCCTGTCGACTGGCGTTGCGCTAACAAATGGTTCCGTTGCTGGGATCGTGTACGAAGTGAAAGGAGGACATGTTGTGGCACTCGACGAAGCCAGAGATCCAAGAATGGTTTGATCAGAAGTTGCAGGAGTTCGCTGAAGAGGAAAGCAGAAACACTCGACTAACAGTAGATCAGTGGGTGGTTAGACATATTCACGACAGACGGCATGAATGGTTCTTCTATGAATTCCTAGTCATTTTGTATGAGTGGTTGGCAAAGTTGACCTTCCAAAAGAGGAACTTCCAGGGTGGTGAACCGATGACCTGGACCCTCGAGTTGATTTAGGAGCTACAGGAGGTCAATAATAAAGCATCGCGGGCTGTCGAAGTGTGGTTCAATAGAATCCTAGAGGGCTATATCACAGAGTTCGTTGTTGATACTCATAAGTCCTATAGTGAAGCCGAAAGATATTTTTTCCATGAACCTCGAGGCAGGTTTCTACTGTCGCTTCAACTGTTGATTAAGATGCTTATTTGTGAAAAGGGTATATTGAAGATCCATCTTGATTAGTAGACATCCTGGTGGGCGGAGGCCATGGGTACCGCGATAGTTGGGGGGTGGTACATGGAATGGTAAGGGGTAGATGGGTGCAGGTCATGATGAGACTATGAGTGAAGCTGAGGAAGAAAGTGGTCTTATGAGGGGAGGAGCAAGGTTCTGACAGGAAAAGAGGCAGAGGACGTGAGAAGTTCCTGCTGCAGTCGAACCGTAAGACCATGAAGGAAGACCACACGGGACGAAGCGACCTCACAGTCCTGACAAGGACAACCAGGCTACACTCAGGATAGAGGCAGGACCAAACCCCAACACCAACGTACCCACACCTCCTCTCACTATCTCTCAGATAGCAAGAAATACCACTTCGACACCGCTAAGTTCTTCAACACCACAAAATTTGATTGGTAATAGTACAACGAAAGGAGGCAGGAAGCCCAAAATGGCGGGCGATGATGCTAAGTTACGGTTGTTCCATGGGAGTGGGACAGACAACCCATAACAGTATTGGTTTTTGTGTGAAGCGGTCTAGACCATAAAATAGATCACCGATGATGCTGCTAAGAAAGGACAGTTAGTGACGAATCTGTGAGGTCATGCATTAGATTGGTTTATGAAGTTTGTTCTAGTACCTACAGGAGCTTTAGAGAAGTCACTAGATGAGATCTGGGATGGACTGATTGCAGAATTTAGGAAGCCCAAGTCGGAGGCTCAGTATATTACGGAATTGAAGGAAATTAAGTAGTATCCTAATGAAACAATATGGGATTTTGACCAGCGATTCAAGATGCTGATGGCCAAGGTTAGTTTCGATATGAACGTCGTCCAACATACAGAGTGGTTCATTGCGGCACTGCTACCACACATTCGGATACCATTGATGCAACAAAACATCTCGACGTGCAGTGAAGCTCTAGAGATTGCAATGCGATTGGAGTCATCGCCGATTGGAGAAAATGCAGCCAGGATGTTACATATATAGACACAGCTTGCTAACTTGACTATATAGCTACAAGATTTGAAGAAAGGCAAGGAACAACACGATAAATTATGGTCTACGCGATGTCGAGGAGAAGGGCATACGAACGACAATTGCCTGGATTTCCGCAACTATTTGGTGTCAGGGGCACCAAACCCATTGAATGGTGGCAGCATGCCATGGTGTCGCGTCTGCCATGTATATGGGCACAACCATGACAATTTCCCATATATGCAGAAAATGGTCACAACCTTGAGAAATATTTAATGTACATTTTGCAACTCGGTGGGTCACGATGACAAAGATTTCCGTGCATATGGGTTGCTACAAGAAAGAATGTATGATGCATTCTATGTCAAGGACGACCAGCATGACATACAACAATCGCAACCACAGCCACAGGTATCCCAGTCGCTACCTCAACCGCAGCAGCAACAACCACCATAGTTCATGCCGCAATATGCTCCGCTGCAGATGGCTCCACAGTAGCCACAATATGTACAGCAACCGCAGTATGCACAACAAGGGAAACTAATGCAACCAACACCAATGCAGCAACCACAGTACCAGCCGCAGGGAGGATTGCAAGGAGGATACCGGGGAGGACATGGTGGAGGATTTGGTCGCGGAGGAGGACGAGGTGGTCGCGGACCTGTTCAATGCTATCATTGTGCAGTATGGGGACACTACCAGTGGGATTGCCCACTACTGCAGAACCATTGTATGTTCTGTTTTGTTAACGATCACACAATTGAGAATTGTCCATAGTTGATTACGTGATGGCAGGTAGGTAACACCCCTCAGTTGTAGACACAGCCCCAGGCATAGTAGGCTGCCCAGAACCAAGTGTAGCAACCAGTGCAAAACCAAAATATACGGCAGAATCAGAATCAGAATGTGAACCCACCTGGGAATCTGCCATTGAACCAGGTCCAGGGTGCAAACATCGCGACAATTTCTGTAGAACTAAGATCACAAGATTCTTCCGTTGCTGTGGTCACTTGAGGAGGAAATACAACTGGAGAAGAAAGCTCAATGATCCGGTTAGCTAGACAAAAGAAGGTATCATTTGACATTGATGCAGAATGGGAGACATTTCTTCAGGCATGACGTGCATTAGAAAATGACCGAGGTAAAGTTGTCATGTATGATATGCCCTCTACTTTTGATGCTACTTCGAAGGTTAGCTCGTTGCGGCGATTCAACACACTTCGAGCATTTTTGGAACATTGCTTTTCCCTTGCACAAGATCCCGACGCTCTTGCTACGATTGAAGCCTTGTTGCGATGACCGACCCAGGATTGACAAGAGCTCGCGGTTAATTCCTTGCAACGACGAAAGACGGGTAAGGAGATGCGGATGAATATTCAAATTGGTGACTATGATGTTGATTCAGTTATTCTGGATATTGGTTCGGATGTCAACATCTTGACCAAGCAGGCTTGGAAGAAGATGGGGAGCACCCCATTGAGTTGGTCTCCTGTACATCTCTGATTGGCTAACCATGCGAAAGTAACACCAATTGGGAGAGTTCCACGAATGGTGGTGGACATTAAGGGAATGAAAACACATGCCGACTTTGATGTAATAGAAGTAGTCGAAGGTGGAATCTCTTATCTAGCACTACTCGGGATTGGATGGGCTAATGATAGTGGAGTTGTAATCAACTTCAAGCGATGGATGATGACTTTTGAAAATCGCAATCTCAGAGTTATCGCCCCGTTGAATTCGGCTGAAGGATGTCTCTACATAGAGCCAATGAAGGACGACAATCCCAGTGGATGGGACCATGCATTCAATATTTCTGAAGATTATATACATCCAACTGCCAACAGTGAGTTGGGATGGCACCGTGACAGCACTGCGTCTTCCGACTCTGATGATGCGCTGGAATATTGGCAGAACTGCTTGCACGAAGTGTCGCTTCGTAAGTGCGGGTTTCTCACACAGTCATTATGCCGTGTCGTGACTGAAACGGTTACACTACCAATATATGAAGGATTTTACCTGGCTTATCCGACTTTCTTACTGAGTTCAAAGAAAAAGTTTCCAAACCACAGTGATTGCTGGTGTTGAACGAAGCATTGAAGGCCGCTCCAGCACGCTGGTGGGAGACACACAAGGCATCAATTGATGGATGGTCAAAATGCCAAAGATTGATGATGGTACGTTTTGGTGATACTAAGATTTACCACACTGGAAAGTATGATGGTTAGAACGATCCTGGTGGTCACTTAATGGAATGTCAGCGGTTATGGGTATCGTGAACAAAAGATGAGCGGGTCCATGCTTTTATCCATACTTTGGATGAGATGCCATGCTCATGGTATATTGCAGCAGAGTTGTGAGGGGAAATTTCTACTTGGCTGGAGCTCACAGTGTGTTTCACCCATACATTCAGTTTTGTGGATGTCGATCTCAAGGTTAATAATGCATTGCATCTCATCTGTGATGTAATTCTATGGGTTGTCCCGGTAGCATATCTTGTGGATCTGCACACGCACTACCAAATGCAGTCTCTTATGGAATGCTTTAATATCAGTGGTGGGATAGAATATTGTGATGATCCGCGGAATGTGAATATCCTGGAATCAGAAGGAAGTCGTGCTGTGGTACCCCCTGATGCGCCAAGCGACCCGATTAGTCAGCCACTAAAGATCCACAAGATTAACATTGGGACAGAGGACAGTCTGAAGTTCGCAAATTTTGGGGATTACTGGGACGATGAGATGATAAGCAAGGTCACTGATTTGCTCCATGAGTTTCAGGACATATTTCCTACCAAGTTTTCTGACATGAAGGGGATTCTGGGCGACTTAGGAGAAATGAAGATTCCATTAAAACCAAATGCTAAGCCGATCCAACAGTGACCCTATCGATTGAATCCATGACATAAGGAGCATTTCAAGGTTGAACTGGATCGCATGTTGGATGCTGGTATTATTGAACCAGTCGAGGAGTTGGAATGGATTAGTCCTATGGTGGTGCATGATAAGAAGACCGGTGAAGTATGCATTTGCGTTGAACTCAGGAAGCTAAATGATGCATGTTTGCATGATCTGTTCCCGACCCCATTTACTGACGAAGTGCTTGAAGGAGTAGGTGGCCAGGAGATGTACTCTTTCACAGATGGGTTCTCTGGATATCATCAGATCCGCATTGCCAAAGAAGATCGCCATAAGACAACTTTTGTTACTGAATGGGGCTGCTTTCAATACACTGTAATGTCGTTTGGTTTGAAGAACGCACCTGCGATATTTTTGTAGGTTGTCGTTGCTGCTTTTAAAGACTTCATTCAAAAAATTTTATAGGTATACATGGATGATTGGACGATCTATGGTTTGGTCCGTGATCATCTAGCAAATCTGCGGTTGATGCTCGAGTGATGCCGACAGCACCAGATAATGATGAATCTAAAGAAATGCATCTTTTGTGCACCATTTGGGACATTTCTCGGCCATATTGTGTGTAACCAAGGGTTGTTGGTCGATCCGGTCAAGATTGCGCTCATTTTGAGCTTACAACCGTCGACCATTGTTAAGCAGTTACGGGTGACTCTGGGGAATACTGGGAATTATCGTAAATTCATCAGGGGCTATGCAACGATTACCGCCCCTATGGAGAAAATGCTGAAGAAGGATGCGCTATTTCAGTGGACCCCAGAATGTCACGACAGTTTTGAAACACTGAAGGCGAAGATGGCATCGGCACCGATATTGGTATTTCTGGACTGGAGTAAGGAATTCCATGTCCATGTTGATGCCTCATCGATTGCGTTGGGAGTCATATTAGCTCAACTAGGAGAAGGTGACCTTGATCATCCTATTGCTTTTGCAAGTTGGAAGTTGTCATCTGCAGAAAGGAATTACACTGCTACTGAGAGGGAAGGTCTGGCAATGGTCTATGCACTGCAGAAGTTTAGACACTATTTGTTGGGTGGGCACTTTAAAATGTTCACTGACCATTCTGCGTTGAAATACCTAGTCAATAAGCCTGTGTTGGGGGGGAAGATATGTCGCTAGCTAATTCTTTTTCAGGATTTCAATTTTGAAGTCATTGTGAAGCCATGCCGATTAAATGCCGGTCCTGATCATCTCTCGCGGATCGATACAGGAGAGGAGCCGATCAACATTGAAGATGGTTTACCGGATGCTCAACTGTTTCGGGTTGAGGTTGCAGATGGTTACTTTGCGGAAATCATTCAGTTTCTAACAACGGGTACTGCGCCAGATGAGTTCACCACCAGTCAGAAGAAGCAGTTAGTAGTAAAGGATACATACTTCCAGCTAATTGCAGGAGAGTTATACAAAATGGGTGTTGATAAGGTATTACACATATGTGTCTTGCCACATGAGCAATCGCAAATATTAGTAGAAGTGCATGGAGGAGTAGCCGGAGGACACTATGGTGGTAGGGAGACTACTAGGAAAGTGTTGTGTGTTGGGCTGTGGTGGCCCACATTGCATAATGATGCGACAGACTATGCGCGGTCCTGTGATGTCTATCAGCGAACTGGAAAACCATCCCGACGCGATGAGATGCCGTTGATGCCCCAGTTAACATTGCATCCATTCAACAAATGAGTAGTGGATTTTGTAGGACTGATCAATCCACCAGGGAAGTGCACGGGTGCGCACTATATTATCATAGCGACAGAGTATTTGATTTGATGGGAAGAAGCTGCACCTATCATTGATTGCTCTGCGGCCACAGCCGCGCAGTTTCTCTTTGACCACATTGTAACTTGCTTCGGTTGTCCCAAGATATTATTGAGTGATCAAGGAAGCCACTTTCTTAATCGCACCATCAGCACATTGATGGAGGAGTTGCAGATACAACATAAGAAGAGTACACCCTATCATCTGCAGGTGAATGGCATGGTGGAGGCTTTCAATAAGATATTGGAGCATGCACCGACAAAGGTGTGTAACGTGAACCGCGATGAATAGGATCTCAAAATCCCAGCAGTATTATGGGCCTATCGCACCACATGTAAACGACTTATAGAGAAAACACCATTTAAGCTGGTGTATGGACAAGAAGCAATTATGCCCATGGAGTATATTGTCCCGAGTCTACGCATCGTGGCCGCAACAGGCCTGGATGATGTAGCAGCACTAGATGAACGTCTAGACCAGTTGGTGAAGTTGGAGGAAGATCATTTCATCGTTGGGTTCCACCAGGGGGTAGAGAAGGATTGCCAGAAGGCATGGCATGATTGACACATAAAAAACAAACAATTTTAGCAGGGCGACTTGGTGTTGTTGTAAGACAACAAGTTTATGAAACATCTAGGGAAGTTGTAGATGCATTGGCTTGGTCCATATCACATCAGTCGTATTACTTTAGGGGGCGCGGTTCAGCTGCAGCAGCTAGACGAGGTGATGCTCCCAAAACTGGTGAATGGTCATAGGTTGAATCCCTATCAGTCAAGCTTGGAACACCGCGATGCCTGAGTCACATCGGGGAAAAAAAAAAGAAGTAGATTGATTGGTGGCAGGATGGTGCACCAACAAGGATGGAATGCGGAAGCAGGGAGGCTTATGCCGCAAGTTTGGAGCGGTCAGCGACAAGTGGCAGTATTGCGACTAGGTCAAATCAGCAATAAATAACAAAAGTTAAAATAGTTAATTAACGACGCTTCTTTGAATGATGGGCACTAATGGGGGATCCGGCCGATTGGTTGATAGGATCAACGACAGATTTGCATCATTAATACAGGATTTTGGTTGAATTAATGCATGATTTTTTTATGATTACGGAGGATTCAGCTGGAAGCTATAAAACTGGATAGAAGTTGGTCAAAAGACACCGAGAAATCCATTGTGCAGTGTTGTTGCAGAGTGCATTCGTGATTTGAGCAAGGTGTTGATAAGCATATAACGAAGTGCTGCGAGGTATGCCAGGCAAATTAGAGATAGTCGAGATTAGCAGCAAAGTGGAGTCTCCCTTCATCCTGGTGGTTGTCGAGCAAGAAGTTGTGTCATCCGGAGTCATTGATCTTGGATCCGAAGTTGCAAATATGCCAGTGGGAGCATCAGTCATCGCTAAGAAGCGACGGGGAGGTCAGCACTCTGAGTCCCCATAGAGTAAGAGGATACTTTGGTCATCCGCTGCGACGGTAGGTGAAGCTCAGGAATAGGTGGGGCAGTCCAGTCACCGTGTTCATGAGTCTGCCCCATGGGAGGGACTGTCAGCCGGTGAAATACTTGTGTATATCCCTCCTAGTCGGCCGGATGCCACCCCACGCAAGATAAACCCAAAACAAAAGTATGGTATGAAGATGTCGACGCTCCCGGATGGAATGGAATGCTCTGTGGATATTGGGTCGACGTTGATGCACCTGCGTTACGATGACCATGATATGGTGGCCTACCTTGACATTGCATCTGCCCCATATGTGCCTGAGACACGCCTTTCCCCGACACCGACTGTACAAGATTGGGCACGAGGATTGAAGCAGGCTGGCTTGTTAGGGCTTATTAACATGCCACATTTTAGGTGACTAGCAGAAGTTAATGCGTGTGTAAAGAATCTCCTTGCGTTCTTTCATGGTGGTTCGTTGTGGCTGGACAGAGAAGTCGCGGTCACCATTGATTTAATTTCGTATATAACCAGCTTGCCCAAAAATGAAGTCGATCCATCGCAGTTCCTCCAAGGAAAGGCAAACAACAAAAAATGGGCGTTGCAGTTGGCACAGAAATATGGCTTAGAAACGGATGGGCATGGGTATCGCACTAGCAGCTGCAATGATCAGGAGGTACTCATGGGCATTAAGATCCTGTCTTGAAAGGTGATTAGAGGGTGGTTGACCTAACCAGTAACTGGTGTCGCGCTAAAACTTAACGAAGAAACTATCAAAACTAAGATAACTTGGAGAATGAAATTATTAACTCTAATCCGAAATCAATCTTAAGAACATATAATAAACTATACTAAGAATGAAACTGATAGATTCTAGAACAGTAACCTATTGACAAATCAAACATGAAAGACATAACTTGAAAGATAGTTAAAACAAAGTTAAGGAAGATGAAATGGAAACTAAGAATGATGACAAAACTTAATTAAAACTCTATGCAGTGGAAAACAAGATCTTAATTACATCTAAGACTGCTAATTAAAAGCAAGAAATATTAGAGTTAAAAAGCCTAAGAAACTGGATTCTAAATAAGCATAAAAACAATGCAGAAAGTATTGAGGTCCGAATGACAATCTGGATGACTGTCCGAATGGTAGTCGGAATGAGAGTCTGGATGGAAGAAAACGATTTAAACTAAAGAAAGAATAAGACTGGATGATCTTAACTACCAGCTTGTTGATGCATGTGATCCTACAGTGCAAAGAAGTCAGTGAGAAGAATGTTGAGAAACTAAGATAGAAAGCCAGTAACCTATTCTAATCATTGTTTAAAGAAATAAACTATTTCTATGGCCTAATCAAACAAAAATGAGAGATGAATAAAACTAACCTACAACTACAGGAAAGAAACTAACAAAACTAATTCTAATTGCAAACTAAACTTGAAACAACAACTAACTAAACTCTATCTAATTACAAAATATTGAAAGCAAACTATGAACACTATGCTTGGCCGACCATTATCAATTGAATCTAGAAAAGTAAATTAAGTTAGCAACAAAATATAGATTACAGAAAAATAAGAAAATGACATATACAGGAAAACAAAATTAATTACATACACTGGAAAATGAACTATTTACTTGCAAAAAGGAAAATACAAAAACATAAAAACCTCCGGTTGATGAGGGGCCCTTCCTAGCAATTAGAGATTGAAACTAAATCAACTTAGTCACCAACAATAGAATATCAACAGTAAAATTTAGGAGCTTCCATTAACTGAGAAAATTATACAGCGTTTCTACGAATTAATGATAGCGTAAAGGTCTATGTCTACTGTGCTATATATTGTCTCGTTTCTCCAAAGGAGGTGTCTATATATATGTTTACAATGGGAGAGTAGGTCGACATAGTCGACCTCTATAAAAATAGAAGTCTTAATGATTTACAAACGACTGCTTGTTGGTTGACGACAGCGTAGAGGCATCTTCCTAGGTCCACGGCGTTGATCCCCTTCGACACGAATAGCTATGAATCGATTTTCTTCCATCGTGGGAAGATAATGCGTTGGTAGGCTGAGCGTGGGAGAGCAAGGATCTTCTGGAACGTCGACGTGAGCAGAGGTGCATGCTGTCAGGATGGACGAACAGGTAAGGCAGAGCTTCTGGAGCGTTGACATGAGCAGGAGGTGTGTTGTCAAGCTGGACGAACAGGGAAGCGAATCTTCTAGAACAGGGACTCACCAACCATAGCCGCCACGTTGCTAATAGAACCCATATTTCTGTTTTTGTCTTTAATGGACAGGAATATGCCAACCGACGATTTCGCGGGCTGAATGAAGGACTGAACGGCGGGCTTGATGCGGCTGAATGTTTGCAACATGAACACAAGTTTGAACAGAAGTCCGTTTGAAGCCCATAACCTGTAAGCCGAAATCTATTTTCCAAGCAACTCAAAAAACATTAAATAAATATTAATAAACCATGAAAATAATGATATTGATCCAAGATTCATGTGATATGTAAATATGATCATACCTGGGTCTGATTGACGGCCTAAATGGCAAGAAGAGTGATTTATTATATCAGAATAGTGAAAATAGCACCACTTAGAGTATATTTGATGATAAAAAATGGTGATAAAATGGACACCAACAGGCACTATTAATTTCATTCGAAGGTTCATTCCCGATTTCGCTCAGACCATTAAACTTTTGCAGCAAATGATAAAGCAGAGCATACAGTTCAAGTGGACTGACTTGGAGAAAGTGGCGTTTAAGGAGATCAAAGATGCTATAGCTAATGCACCTTATTTAAGAAGCCTAGATTTTGATAAAGAATTCTTTATGTACACCTTTTCTTTAGATGACTCTCTGGCAGTTGTACTCACGCAAAAGGTGGAATCAGGAGACAAATACCCAATCTCTTTTATGAGCATTGGTTTGCAGGATGTTGAACTGAACTATCCTGTTGTAGACAAGCAATCATATGTCGTATTCAAAGCGGTAAAGCAGTTCAGGCCATATATTTTAAAGAACAAGACTAAGGTCATAGTCCCTCACCCCGCTGTGAGATCTTTGTTCGTTCAGAAGGAATTGGGAGAACAGAGAGGGAATTGGGTCACAACTCTTCAAGAGTATGATTTAGAATTCAAGCCCGCCACCATTATCAAGGGTCAAGGGTTGTGTAAGTTACTCACTGAGCATCCAGTTGATGAAGAGCTGGACTGGGAAAATGAAGCAGAGCTGAATATTGCTGAGGTATGTCCTATTTTTACAGCTCCTGAATCTTGGTATAGGGACCTAGTGCATTATTTGCAGCAAGGATATTTGCCGGAACATTGGAATTCTAAGCAAAGAAGAGCACTACGTCTCAAATTAGCATCCTATCAAATTATTGATGGGATACTCTTTAGAAGAAATTATGATGGGATTTTTTTTAGATGCCTAGAGAAAGAAGATACTAATAGTGTGGTTAAGGAATTGCATGATGGCCCTGCTGGGGGACATTATTCTGGAGATACCACAACACATAAAATTATTAGAGCTGAGTATTATTGGCCAACCTTATTCAGAGATGCTCATGCCTATGCCCAGAAGTGTGATGTATTCCAAAGAAGTGCCAGGAAATTGCCAAAAGCAGCAGGAACCCTGCAGCCAGTCATCATATCTGAACCATTTGAGCAGTGAGTCATTCTATCAATGAGATAAACCCAAATTCATCATTGCAGCATCGATATATCCTAACAACTACAGACTATTTTACAAGATGGGAAGAAGTTATTCCGCTACGCAAAATAAACGAAGATGCAGTTATCGAATTCTCAGAAGAAAACATCATAACCAGGTTTGGGGTTCCAAATTCCCTAGTCTTTGATAATGCAACTTATTTTTTGTCTTTGAAGATAAATGAATTTGCTTATGAAAAAGGAATTGAAATACATTATTCAACTAGTTACTATCCCCAAGGAAATGGATTAGATGAGTCTACTAATAAGAATCTCATTCGAATTCTTAAGAGAACTGTGATTGAAAATCAAATAAGTTGGAATATAGCCCTCCCGAATGCCCTATGGGCAGACAGAGTCACCCCAAACAATGCCTTAGGAGTCTCCCCATTCACTCTAGTCTATGGTAAGGAAGCTATCCTCCCTCCGAATATTTTACTCACATCCTTGCAATTGGCCCAAGCCTCTCGAGGGTCTAGCATTCAAGTTATACAATCAAGAATTGATACCCTACTGAAACTTGAAGAATCTCAGCTTAAAGCCAAAGACCGGTTCCACCAACATCAAGACATAGTCAAAAGATGGTTTGATAAGTGAAAGTCTGGCAAGAGGGATTTTGAAATAGGTGACTTAGTTTTGAAATGGGACCATCCACATGATGTGAAGGGAATGCACACAAAGTTTCAACATCTATGGGTTAGCCCTTATCAAATTTCTGAAAAGCTTGGCTCATCGACTTATAAGCCGAAAGACCTACAAGGAGAGGAAGTGATTCTCCCTCTAAATGGTCTCGCTTTAAAGCAGTACTTTGCATATTCTCTTAGAATTTTTTTTACATAAATAAACATTGTTGTTTCTTGTTTTCTTGTTTTGTTTTGGTGTACAGTTTAAGTAGTTTGGTTTGATTTTTACTTTGCTCTATGCTCAAGTTTTTCTCTTTTCTTTCTTTAATAAATCCTAGCCAACTCTTGGATTAGCGGTAGGACAGGACTCCAAGCAAATATCAAAATCTTGAAAAAGCATAATTTCACTTATAAAGAAAAATGTATCTCCATGACTTTGCTTTCACTGAGCATCCTTTGGGAATGAAGAGATGCTTTTCTATTTGGTCAAAATAACCCCGGTTAAATGACTGAGATTTAACATTTCCTTCTCACTATCTCGAGGCTCCATTCACTTTAACATTAATGCTTGTCCCAGGGTTTTTACTATAATGGACCCATGGAAAGGAAGCATGTCTCATAGGTGTATGGTATTTAAAATGATCCCATGCTTCAAATAAAATCCCAAAGAGCTTACATCAAAGAGTCTGTTTTCCAGAAATTCTCTCCTCAATTAAAGCATGGCTGAGAGAAGCAAAAGTGTTCAATCGAGAAAGTTGTTCAAATAATTCAGCTCAACAAGGTGCTTCTCTATCTATGAGACTTGATGATCAAATAAAATCTCTTAAAGGACATTATGGATTGAAGAACCCAAATCAAAGTATTGAAAATTGAAGAAATTTATTTCTAGAAGGCTCAAATGGCAAAAAGTCATCAATTAAAGAAACATCCAAAAGGATGCATTTAGCATGGGAGATGAGCAACAAACGAATATGCCTGTAACATTTTGTTACGATCCTGTGGAGTCCTCTCTTAGCTAAACACCTGAAAGATAGATCTTCAAAATGAACTCCACACTCTAGCCTTGAGAGAGTTATAAGGAGTTTGAGTCAAAGTTCCCCTTTCCCAAATGACCATTATGATAAAGGGATCATCGCATTCATAGAAGCTGAACTATGAGGACATCTTGTTACACTTGGAGCTAGCAGTTTGTAAGTTTTTTATCATAAGAAGGGTTTGTTTCAGACATCTGTGTTCACCAACAAATCTCCAATTGTTGTTGTTGCAACATTCCCCCCAAAATTTTATAAATATTGGGGCCCCTCCTTTTATTTTTGAAGAAGTCTTTTGATTTTTTTAAGCTTGTTTGTTCAAACTTTGAAAGTTTTCTTCTTTTCTCTTCTCCTAGGAATTTTTTCTTTTTTCTGCAAAGGCAAATTTGATCTACTCAGCTTTGGTCGCAGTTTTTATTGGTTCTTTGTCCAACAGTTGCGCATTTCTAAAAAATAAAATTTGCGACATTTGCACAAGTTTTAGCCTTATTACGACCGATTGTGGCGCATTATTTAGCCTTAACTTTGCCAATCAAAATCAATCGTTTATCTTTCCTCCCGAGTTCATCGCTTGTTTAACTCTAAAATGCCCATCTTTGCGCAACTTTTAACATTAACTCGGCCGTTTTTTGCTCCAGTTTCAAATAATTAACTTCGCGCCATTTGGCGTATATTTTAGAGTTAAAATGCATGCCCATTGTGCAATGTCTGGCCTTAAAATTGCCTCCTTTTTGTGCGCCTCACCCTCTTCGTCGTAGCTTTTGGTCGCAAGTTCTATGGCTAAAGTCTCCGCCAGTTGCGTTGTTTTTAACCTTAAAATTCTGACCTGCGTTTCAATCCATTGGCGTAGCCCTTGGTCGCAGGAGTTATCCCTAAAGGTGCTTTCGGTTGCGCATGAATTATCATCTTGATCGCTACCTCAGCGCATCCCATATTTTGGGTATGTGCGAAAGGTAAGTTGGTGGAGTTTTTATTGCCACCCCATGCGGAATTAATCACCTGTTGCGTTGAGCCCTGTGCTCATTAATACTCCTACTGGCCACCCCGTGCGATTTTATTGCTCATCCTATATATATATATACGTAGAACAGGGTTTTCGCCTATTCCACTTTCGCCGAAGAGGAGAAGAGTTCGCCATTCTTCATTGAGGAGTTTCCAGACTGTCACTCATCTGGGTACGCGCGTCAACCATCGAGAGCCATTCCAAGACTAACAGGTAGGTGATTTTGCTCCCCCCTTTGATTTTATCCGAAAGGAAACTCCGGCTAAAGCTTGTTTTTCCTTTTTAAATATTTTTAGCACTCAAAGTGCCCGTTAGTTTCGTGTGATGTAAGAGAACTCCTTTTCCTCTGGGCAAACCTCCCTTAAGGCTGATAGAGCAAAGTTTTCATTGTTTTCTCCCATCAAATCATGACCCAAAAGAGTCACTTTTTGTGCATATACATTTCAACCTGTCGACTGCTGTTCTCTCAGTATTTTAGGAAATATTTCCTCCCCACATTTGTTTTATTGATAATGGCTAATCCTAGGAAAATACTGATCACAAATTTAAGGCCACGGATAGCGCTACTAGCTCTATAGCACACATTCTAGTCTGTAGTGCACATTTGCTAATGCCGAGAAATGCCATACTGCACTCATCGTTGCAGGTAACGAGTCATGCTCCCAATGATAAAGCCCTGCGTTAAATCCATAAAGCCATGGAAGTTTCGGGAATGCTCCTTATGCCCCGCACTAATAGCACTTTGCATAACTATGTATTTTTCAAAAAAAAAACTGATGCCAGTAAAATAATTGTTTTTATCATAAAATATGGTCAAGAGCTAGCTAGCAGCTTTCTTTTTTGTGTAAATTGCATTTTGAGCTATTGCATGGGTGTTTTTTTTGTTTAGAAGTTCTTCCTCATCACCCTTGTCTTCGAAAGGTCATTTTAATTTGAAAGCCAACACTATTGCATACTCAATTTCTGCTTGACGCTATAAACCTTAAGACGTGATTTGTTCACTAGCAATGGTTGCTCGAGAATTCATCAAACTCCTCATTTGTGCTACCCTCACCATTGCAGGTTTGACATGCATAGGAGGTCTGCCAGGAAGAAGGCTAAGCTTGCAGAATGAGATTCGAACATGGAAATCTTGCTAGACACATCATTCGAAACCATGTTTAGCGACACGCAAGCTGTCACCGGGGTAGCCCCAGGAAGCTCTGCCCCAGAATTTCAATGGGTGACTTATATAGGTTTAAATCAGAGATCAAAACTAGCCTGAAGCATCCCTAGAAGAAACCATGGTTTACCTGAACATCACAAAATCCGACCTTCACAAGGCAGTGACTCATCCCGATTTATTCCCATGCTCAGAGGTCATCAGCTGGATAATTCCTCATGTTAGGACTGATACGAGGTTTATTAATGACAAGACTAGGATGAATCTGGCATCTTTTGCACCTAAACACATCATGGCTACTTACAAGTTTCCCCAGGCAAGGACTTGGCTAGATGATGAGTGGTTGGTAAAGAAAACTGTGGACCCTCTAGAGTCCACCAGAAATATGATGATAAGTGAAGGGAAAATCAGACAAAGGAACAACAATGAATATGAAAGTTCCCTTCTAAGGACCCCATATAGACTCATTGCCTTAATGATGAGTCGGATTTTCGGCATGCCGAATGGAAATTTCTTCAAACTGGGCTAGGTACCAGTGATGGTCCATGTGGCCATGTCCGGCACAATATTCAATTGGGCCGACATAATTTTAGATAGTATGGTCTCGCAATTAACCGATGCTCAAGGAAGCTTGACCCAGAAGAAGGATGACTTCTTCATGTCTTCTTATTTGATGGATTGCTTGTTAAGAAAACACCCTTCCCAGATTTGGGTTGCATATGGAGTAGAAAAGAGCCTCCTCTCTTTGTAGTGTACCAGCCCACATGGGCAAGAAAATACACGAATTAATACAAGAAGATTTGTGAGAAACTCATCATGCCCCTGTATTTACTCATTTTTAGTAGAAGATATGAACTGCCTATCCAAAAATTCCATGCCCATCATAGAGGAGTTTGGGCATTATTACTTCTCCACCAAGGGCACCTATATCCGAATGAGTGGAGGATCTCAACCCTCCTTTTTGTTGCCCCGACATGTCATAGATTTTGTATTACACAAAGAGGCTCTAAGACAACTCTTCGGCACTAGTGGAGTCAGCAAGATCCTCACGGAGAGAAAGAAAGGTATTTATCCACCGATTCCCTTCACCATCAGTGCATATAGTCTCCCGAAGGAAAAAGACAGTGAAAACTTTGCTCAAGGCTTAGAGGTTTTTCACTTTGGCACAAATCCCTTTAGGAGACATGATCGTAGTGGCAGGGTTGCTAAGCATTGTCTTAATGTCAAAACGTCTTATGATTACACACATCTTTGGGACAAAGAAGAAGAATTTTATGAAGTTCCAAGAACTTGACTGAATTTTGGAAACGCTTCTGCCATAAAAGCAGAACAAGCTCCAGTCCTAAGCCTGTCGGGTTGATCCAGAAGGATCAAGAGGTAGCAGCATCTCAATCATAGGAGTCAAAGAGGAAGGAAAAAGAAGAAGGAGAGAGAATCCAAAAGGAGCAAGAGGTCAAGCAGCAACAAGATGCGGAAGCTTCTAGATTCCAGAAGGAGCAGGAGGCAAAAGCTCTGAGAGAGGAAGAAGAAATAATCCTACAAGAGAAAGATTCCAAATTGTAGCAAGAGGAAGAAGAAAGAATTTTGCAAGAGCAAGCTGCCAAATTGCAACAGGAAGACGCCAAAAGGTTACAAGCAGAGCTGGAAGAGAGGCAAGCAAAAGAAGAAGTTGAGAAAACCAAACAAGAAGAGGCAGAAAGGTTACAAGCAGAGCTGGCAGAGAAGCAAGGAAAAGAAGAAGCTGAGAAATCCATTGAACAAGGCACGTCCAGCTCGCGAGCCATGGACTTGGATCTAGAAACAATGAACCAACCAGGGATAGCTAATGAAGGGGTTGTCACTACTCAAGAATTAGCACTTATGCCATACAACCCTAGAAAGCAGCGCCAAGTGGCCAACCTGGATTCCATTTATTTTCATAAAAGGAAGAATTTTATTATTGACAGATCAGTAAAGAAGATGGAGATCAGGGAAGACAAATACAAACTTAGATTATCAGAAACCACACTTTTCCAAGGGACTAACAAAGACCCTGTGTTCACAGCGTCATGCTCTGTGGCTTCATCCCAAGCAAGTAAAGGCAATGTTGATCGTCTGGTTGAAGACGTTAAGAAATACAAGGAACCGTGTTTCAAGATAAAATCTAACATGGAGAAAGAGGTGTTAGAAGGAAACGAGTTAAAATTGAAGTACAAAGAGCTGGAGGAAGAGAAGAAAGAAACAACTTCGAAAATCCGACATCTCGAGAATGAAAATAATACACTAGAAATGCAGCTGGCGGTCTCAGAAAGCGAGAAAATATATTTAAAAGCTCGCATAACAGAATTGGAAAATCATGAAGCCAACAGTGTTCAGAAAATTGAATTCCTCAAACCTCAGTTTGAAAGGATAACGCGAGAAAAGGCAGGACTGTTAGAACAACTCAAAGAAGCAAATGAAAATAAGGAGGATCTATCTGCATTTTACAAATAAGCTTGCGACATGCAAGAAAAGACTCATCAATCACTAGTGTTGATTTTTGAAGAGGTCTGTAGGATGAAAGAAATGATAACAAGGATGAAATCCATTGAGGTTGAGGTGCTTAAAATAAAGGACAAGTATGCACAACACGTGGTAGAAATAAAGGCAAAATTTAAATGGAGGAAAGGAAGATCTGGTTTTCCCTCAAACCTGTGTGCTACAACTGCTGAGGAATTGGACATGGATGCAGGAGTCCTCGAGTTTTGCAGGGATTGTGGTAACAAATTAAGTCTTGAGATCCAGAAGACCATCGAAAAATTCCACATCATCTACTCCAAAATCCAGGAAACCCACGAGAAGTGTCATATGGATTTAACTCAGACCATTTATGAGTTCCCTGAGAGAGAACAGCGCTTGGCAGAATTGCAGGGTAACTTGAATGCAGAAGCAGAATTAGACTATCTAAAGAAGATAGAAGCTATAACCTCGAAGGACCTCCATGAATTCATTGAGCAGACCATTTTTCACACTTATTTCCTGGAAGATATTGCGTAGGAGGCTGTAGTAAGGGCAGCTTGTGTAAAATCAGATTTGTGCAAACACGAGATAGCATAGAAAGTGACAATCTCTGCGCGGGGAAAGACCATCCTAAGAGAAATTATCCAGTGGGCCAGTTATATTCAAGAGGTGGAAAAATCAGCAAAATCAGGCAACCCTGTTGAAGAGAACAAGTCAGTAGAAAGAGAGAAACCAAATGAAGTAGCAGATCCATCTGGAGCTTATATTGTTTTATTATAATTTTGAGAAAAGACAGTAGGAAATTTGTTTAGTGTATAAATATGTTAAAAGACAGTTGGAAATGATTTTTGTCTCTTTAGGCACTAGATGACAAACTTTTGTTTTCCCCTAGGGTTAGGTTTTTGAGAAGAGACAAATTTGTAAAATCTATCAATATAGAGATAGATGAGATAGAAAGTACTTTTGGCAGTTGAAAGGACAGACTTACGCTGTACGTGAACTATTTTACTGCATCAATAAAGAAAGTTCATTTTTTCCTAATGGAAGCCTGCATGGAGTTTTGTTATGGGAATGTTTGAATGACTGGCAGAATTACTTCTACATTATTCACACATTTGCTGTGAGATCGTTCTTAACCATCTAAATTACTTCTTAGCTTTGAATGCTTTCACTCTCTCATGCAAAATTTCTGTGTAAAATGGGTAATAGAATGTTTTTCTCTATCAAGGCTATCTTTGGTAATCTTTTATTTTCTGTTGTAAATGCATCTAATCAATTTAGCAGTTATCTGTGAAGTTCTTGGTTTCATTCCCAGTTTATTACTCATGCTTTAAATTTGCTCCTTATGAGGATAGATTAAATTTGCTTAAAACAGTTTTAGATTAGATTTGTTTACAGTTTGCATTTAGATTACCACACTTGCATCTCATTCTTAAAACTAAAATACATAAACGGTGGATCGGGCCGCAACCGGTGCAAAGGAAGCAAATCTTTATAACCTTACATGGTAGTCGGGCCATTAACCGGACGAATTCCCCATACCAAATGGTGAGCGATCTAATTGGGCTTGCTTATCGAGGAGAATCTCTTGCTTATTGATGCTACGATTTTCAGGGCATCAACATGGGAGTAGTAGAGACATAGAAAGAGTAGGATGGTTAGGTATGGGGGAGAGGTTAGGGAGAGGGAGAGGGGGTTTAGAGAGAGAGAGAGAGGTGTAGAAGCAGGTAATAGAGAGTGAGAGAGGGGGTGTTAGTTAGGGTTAAGGGGCTAGGATGGGGGTTAGTGAGGGGGAGAGAGAGAGAGAGGAGAGGGTGTTAGTTGTAGGGAGTGAGAAAGAGAGATGGGAGGTGTTGTTAGAGGTAGGTGGAGGTGTAGGGAAGAGAGAGATACTAAGAGATCCCAGGTTAGTAAGGGCTAGGGTGGGGAGGGGAGATAGATAGAGAGGAGGGGGTTTTGGGCTAGGGGGAGTAGAAGAGCGATAGAAAGAGTAGAATGGTTAGGGATGGGGGAGAGGTTAGGGAGAGGAGAGAGAGAGAGAGAGAGAGAGAGAGAGAGAGAGAGAGAGAGAGAGAAAGAGGTGTAGAAGTAGGAAATAGAAAGTGAGAGAGGGGGGGTTAGTTAGGGGTAAGGGGATAGGAGGGGGGTTAGCGAGGGGGAGAGAGAGAGAGAGAGATATTGAGAGAGGGGGTTATTAATGGTTAGGGGGGATTGGAGGGGGGGAGAGAGAGAGAGGAGAGGGTTTTAGTTGTATGGAGTGAGAAAGAGAGATGGGAGGTGTGGTAAGATGTAGGTGGAGGTGTAGGGAAGAGAGAGAGATTGAGAATTCCCAGGTTAGTAAGGGCTAGGGAGAGGAGGGGAAAGAGATAGAGAGGAGGGGGTTTAGGTCTAGGGGGAGTATAAGAGATATAGAAAGAGTAGGATGGTTAGGGATGGGAGAGAGGTTAGGGAGAGGGAGAGGGGGTTTAGAGAGAGAGAGAGAGACGGAGAGAGAGAGGTGTAGAAGCAGGGAGGAGAGAGTGAGAGGGGGGGTTTTAGTTCAAGGTAAGGAGCTAGGAGGGGGGTTAGCGAGGGGAAGAGAGAGAGAGAGAGAGTGGGATAGGGGGTTACTAATGGTTAGGGGGGAGAGGAGGGATAGAGGGAGATAGAGAGAGAGAGAGGGTGTTAGTTGTAGGGAGTGAGAAAGAGAGATGGGAGGTGTGGTTACATGTAGGTGGAGGTGTAGGGAAGAGAGAGAGACTGAGAGAGCCCGGGTTAGTAAGGGCTAGGGAGAGGAGGGGAGAGAGATAGTGAGGATGGGATTTTGGGATAGGGGGAGTAGCAGAGAGATAGAAGGAGTAGGATGGTTAGGGATGGGGGAGAGTTTAGGGAGAGGGATAGGGGGTTTAGAGAGAGAGAGAGAAAGAGGTGTAGAAGCAAGGAAGAGAGAGTGAGAGAGGGGGGTATAGTTAGGGGTAAGGGGATAGGATGGGGGTTAGTGAGGGGGAGGGAGAGAGAGTGAGAAAGGGGGTTAGTAATGGTTAGTGGGGGGATAGGAGGGAGAGAGAGAGAGAGACAGGAGAGGGTGTTAGTTGTAGGGAGTGAGAAAGAGAGATGGGAGGTGTGGTTAAAGGTGGGTGGAGGTGTAGGGAAGAGAGAGAGACTGGGAGAGCTCATGTTAGTAAGGGATAGGGAGAGGAGGGGAGAGAGATAGACAGAAGGGGGTTTTGGGCTAGGGGGAGTTGCAGAGAGATAGAAAGAGTAGGTTGGTTAGGGATGGGGGAGAGGTTAGGGAGAGGAAGAGGGGGTTTAGAGAGAGAGAGAGGTTTATAAGCTAGGGTTAGCATTAGGGGTTGTGGGGTTAGCGTTAGGGGTTAGGGGTTGTGGGATTATAGATAAAGTGGCTAGGGCGTTTAGGGGTTAGCAAAATTATGGGTTGATTGATTTAGTGCTCTAGGGTTAGCGTGTTAGGTTTTATGAGGTTAGGCATTTATGGTGAAGGGGTTAAAGGATTAAAGGCTTATAAGGGGTAAATTAGAGCTCAAAGAGACTAATGCACAAGCCCAAGAAAGAATGCCAAAGATGAGAAAGGAGCGATCAATCTAGAGGGAGAGAGCTCAAGCAAACATAGAGCTCTCATGCAAACATAGAGCTCTCATGCAAACAAAGACCACACATGCAAACATAAAGCGCACAAGCAAATGTAGGGCATGCTAGCACAAGGGAGATTGCACATGCAAACGTAGTGTAGAGGTAAAGAATTATTGTAGGTAAACAATTAAAGGACTTAAGGGGCTTAGCAGTTTGGGACTTAGGTCTAAAGGGATTAAGGACTCTAGGATTAGGGGGTCAGGATTTAAGAGGTTGTGAATTGAGGTCTAAGGTGTTATAGTGTTAAAGGATTAGGGAATTAGAGGATAAGGACAACAATTATGGGAGAAAAAGGGTTAAATAAGGGACTAGGGATTTAAGGGGTAATACCTTTATAGGTTAAGGGATTTAGGATCAACTATTAAGGGGCTAATGGATTATGTACGGGCTTAGGTGATTAAGGGTGTAGGGATATAGGGGGTTTGGGACTTAGGACTTATGGGTTTAGGCCTTTAATTTCCCTCCCTTATCATTACTCTCCCCAACTCCTTAATTATTTCCCTTGCACCCTTTCTTGTTGATGTATATGTAACTTCGAAATGTATTTCATCTATGTATTTCATATATATTTATTGTACCCTTATTAGAGATGTGCCATTCCTCTATAAGGAAGTGTCATCATGTGGATTGACAAGTGTTGCAAGTGTGTGTACTTGCCGATGGGTTATTAGACCACCATGTGTGGAGTCGGCCCTGAAATATATATATTATAATGTGGATGTACCTAGCTAGACAAGTCGGCCCCATAAGGTCACTGGGCAAACAGGTTAGTATAAATAGAGATCAGTAGATCTATATTTAGATCATTCGGAAAGTCATATCTCTCTCACTCAGTAAGTGGCGCACTAGTGAGGAGGAGGATCATCTGCTCTAGGAGACTATCTCAAGTGTATTTTGGTTGTACTTTGGTTGAGCCATTGCTCTCTCTATCTCTAAGGAAGTTGTGGGGTTTTTCACCTTAAGGTTTTCCCCATGGAAACTCTGTGTCTCTTGTCTCTCATGCTTTTGATTCTTGTGATGCTTGTCATGCTTATTGTGATTTTTATGCATTGATAGACTGTATATGTTATTCTCTCAGTGAAGATCCTAGAGTATTGTGAATTAATGCTCAAAATTTAACATGGTATCAGAGCTAACCTGAGAAGAAGACATTTTGCAGTGACAGAAACTCGAGTTTCTTGTTTATTGGGTTTCTCTCCACAGATTTTGGAAAAGCAGTATAGTAGATTGACTCTACTCATCAAGGCGCATCTATCTGTCCAAATAGAATTCAATTCAGATCATTTTTAGACTTGGCCCTAAAAATTAGGGTTTCCACAAAAATAGGAATTTCTGAAATCTGAAGACATTGCTCGAAGCTCCTTGCAAAAATAGAAGTTTAGAGCTTTGGATTGAGATTTTTGGCTGGGTAGATCTCTAGGAAACTCAAACCCTAATTCAGGGCTCTCCCTAGTGAACCTAGGAGGACAAAAAGGAAAATATGAAGGGTAAGACTTTGTTGATCTCAAATTCTGAATGCACCAGGCTAATCAGCTCATCAAAGCGCATCTTTCTATCCTTTCAGAAAATTGAAATTCACATTTTGAATTTTTAGGGTTTTTTCGACAAACCCTAATCCGGGACCAGATCCAGTTTTCAGCATTTCAAGTGGTAAGACCTAAATCTTTTCTATTTCCATTTGAATTACTCTTTAAGATGTCTCACCACACCAAGCTTGAGGATAAGCTTGAAGGGGCTGATAACTTCCGAGCTTGGAAGTATAGGATTGGGTTAATCCTTGAAGAGAATGAGTTGGACTCATATATAAAAGAAGACATCCCTATCCCAGAGGATGAAGAGGCCAAGATATTGCATAAGAAGAACTTGGTCAAGGGAAAGAGAATCATTGCTGATTCTATCAAAGACCATCTCATACCCCATGTGTCTTCTCTAAAGACACCCAAGGAGATGTTTGACTCTTTGACCAAGCTATTCGAAGGGAAGAACATAAATCGGAAGATGACTTTGCGGAATCAATTGAAAGGGGTCAAGATGATGATTGGAGAAACCATTCAATCTTACTTCTCCAAGGTCTCTCAGATCAAGGAGAAACTTGAAGCTGTGGATGAAGTAGTGGACAATGGTGAAGTTGTCATGACCATTCTGAGTGGCCTACCTAGGTCATGGGACTCCTTCATTCAAGGAATCTGTGCAAGAAAGAAATTGATCTCTTTCAATAAACTATGGGAGGAATGCTCTCAAGAAGAATCTAGACTTGTAGCTCGTGAGGAAAAGATGGGAGGTGAATATCAAGCTCTCACAACTCACACCAAAAGAAACAAGCCCAAGAAGGAGCACTATCGCTACAAAAGATCCTATTAAAAGAATAAGAAGGATCTAAGATGCTTCACATGCAATGAGAAGGGTCACTTTGCTTCAGATTGTCCCAAGAACAAAAGGGATAATAATAAAAACTCCAGCAAGAAGAAGAAGGGGAGCAAAAGAAAGTTCCATGCTCATGCTACCGAGGATGATGAACCTCCAAAGAAGAAGGCTATGGTAGAAAGTGATGATGACTCATCAAGTCAAGAAGAGTATGTTCTAATCTCTGCTCTCATAGGTACTATCTCCCATGGTTGTAATGATTGGTTGATTGATAGTGGGGATTGCAAACACATGACTGGGTTTAAGGAATCTTTTGTGAACCTATCTGAACATGAATCACCTCATAAGGTGAAACTTGGGGATGATTATCAATACCCAATCAAAGGAAGTGGTGAAGCCTCCTACAACCTAGATTCTGGAAAATATTTGAAGATGAAAGAAGTCCTTTATGTACCTGGGCTGAAGAAGAACTTACTCTCCATCTCTGCATTGGATGCAAAAGGTATGAGGGTTTCATTTGTAGATGGCCAAGTCCTAATGTGGCCAAAGGGTAAAACAATCGATGATGCAGTAGTGATTGGAGAGAAAGAGGGAGGTTTGTACAAATTGAAGGGACAACCTGAACATGCCATGGTGACATAAAGACAAAGATTCATCCATAGTCATGGATCACATAGAGGTATGTATAATTTGTTTTTGCAAAAGTTAACTAATGAGTTATGTAGGTCATTGAAGAGAACAAGAACACATTACTAGACATAACTAGCAAATATGGTGACCAGGTATGTGTTTCTTATATCATAGGCTCTATCATATAAGTATGCATGGCATGATTGAGGATGATTGTTCATAAAGTCATAAGTTTGAATAATCATGGGTATATGCATATTATGTGTCTTACCTTAATTAATGATATGACTAACCAGAAGAGTCATAGGTTTGAGTAATTACAGGTTTAGACATGTTATGTTTCTTATGATATGACTAACCATAAGAGTCCTATATAAACCTTGAATTCTAATGCTTATTATTTCTGTTTGAAATGATCATGACTATACATGCTTGAGATTATTGTGTTTTAATAGTATACTAATGAATGTATGATTTTGTATGAGATCACAAGGATAACACAATCATGGTACTAATAAACATGCAGAGGGACCAAGGATGAATATGAGTTCAAGAACAGGTAATCCAGGAAGCAAAGATCAAGAGGGAGCACACTCCAGTGGTTTCTACAAGGGTGCAGATATTCAGAGGGAGTTGTCCATCTCTCTACATTCCACGACAGAAAGGTGTAGAAGGACTCTAGCAGCTCCTGCAAGGAAGCAAAGACTCAAAGGGAGTCCACCCAACAAACAAACAAAGATAAGTATTTTAATTATCATTTCTTGCATATTTGTTTGCTTAAATAAAATTGTTCAATGATGTATATGCTCATGATCCTAGACTTAGGATATGTATTGTGCATATTAGAATGATTGCATTAATGAACAATATACTACTAATATGCATGTGATGGGTAAGTGGCCTATGGCACTGTACAACATTCCAGTGCTACTTATCTAGAATGAAACCTCTTTGCTGACATGTTGGGAGTAGTGCAAACTCTTAACAATGTTCTGGTAGAGACTGTAAGGCATCTAGAAAGTTGTGGAACATGGATAAATGTTGTATTGAAGCATTGGCTAAGATAATTGCATGATTGTATGACATATTTCTTTATGTGTAAGAATTTGTCTGAAAATTATGAGATGTTTCTAATCATGCAATTTAACTTGTTTTGTAGAAAAGACCGTATACCTTCACCTACAAAAGAAGGACTACAACATTTGTTCAAGAAACAAAATTATATATTGAATATATTGAAGTTCCCAGGATACGGGAAAAATGCCATGATCCGTCGATCATGAAGAAAAATGTTTGGGATGCGGTCCCAAGAGCTGAAGGGAAGTCTATTGTGACTTCCAAATGGAACTATCAGATCAAGCATGCTGCAGATGGAAGCATAGAGAAATATAAAAGTGATGAAATAGAAGATACACCAGATGGATTTCAAGACAACCTTCTTGAATGGTGTAGTCATATATGTGTGCAGAACTTGGTAGGATAGACAACTTTCTATCCAGTTTGGGATTTACCAAGAGTAAAGTGGATTCCAACCTTTACTACAAGGTTGAGGAAGGCAATCCAGTGATACTACTTTTGTATGCGGATAACCTGTTTGTTACAGGTGAAGATAGATTGATTGCCGACACACAGTGGAAGCTTGCTACTGAGTTCGAGATGAAGAACTTGGGGATGATGCACTATTTTTTTTTGGCATGGAGGTGTGGTAGAGTGCAGATGGAATCTTCCTTGGACAAGGGAAGTATGCAGTAGAGATCCCATACTGAAGAAGCACCTCAAAGTGCTCTTCCTATCTGTAGCAGTGCCTGCCCAATCTGAATCAACATAACCCTCCAGGTTAAACTTTTGATTCACATCATACTTGAGCCCATAATCAATCATATCCTTCAGGTACCTCAGAATATGCTTTACAACAATCAAGTGAACATGTCTAGGATCCTTCAGGAAATGGCTCAAAGTGTTCACAGCAAAGCAAATATCTGGTCTCGTGTTCGTTAGGTACAACAAGGACCCAATCATCTGAAAATACATCGTGGAATCAACCGATTCGGATGAAGTATCACTCAATAGCTTCAGGTTCGATGCCATAGGTGTGGCCATGGCCTTGCAGTCCATCATCCTAAATATTTTTAGGATCTCTATTGTGTACTTTCCTTGTCTAAGGAAGATTCCATCTGCACTCTACCACACCTCCATACTGAGAAAGTAATGCATCATACCCAAGTCCTTCATCTCGAACTTGGCAGCAAGCTTCCTCTTCGTCTCGGCAATCAACCTATCCTCACCTGTCACAAACAGGTCATCCACATATAGTAGGAGTATCAATAGATTTCCTTCCTCAACCTTGTAGTAAAGGTTGGAATCCGCTTTACTCTTGGTAAAGCCAAAACTAGTCAAGAAGCTGTCTATCCTGCCATACCATGTCCTGGGTGCTTGTTTCAATCCGTAAAAGGCCTTCTTCAATTTCCACACATATGACTCCCTATCATGTGTCTCAAAACCGAGTGGCTGCTCCACATACACTTCCTTTTCCACTACACCATTCAAGAAAGCTGTCTTGACATCCATCTGGTGTATTTTCCACTTCATCACTGCAGCCAGAGCAAGTACTGTTCTGATGGAAGTGTATCTGGATACAGGTGCAAAAGTTTCTTCATAATCTATCCCTTATTTCTGGGAGAAGCCACGAGCCACAAACCTTGCCTTGTATTTTTGTATGCTACCATCTGCAGCATGCTTGATCTTGTATATCCACTTGGAAGTCACAACAGACCTTCCTTCTGGTCTTGGGACCACATCCCAAACATCATTCTCCATGATCGACTGGTACTCCTTGATCATGGCATCCTTCCATTACTACATCCATGATCCTGGGAGCTTCAGATTCTTCAATATCTTCAATAGGTAGTTTTCTTGAACTTCGTCGCTGGAACAAATGTCGTTGTCCTTCTTTTGTAGGTGATTGCACATGATCTTTCCTACAAGTCAAATTCAATTGCATGATTAGAAACATCTCATAGATTTCAGAACAAATTCTTACACATAAAGACATATGCCATACAGTCATGCAATTGTCTTAGCCAGTGATTCAGTACAACATTTATCCATATCCCGTAACTTTCTAGATGCCTTCCATCTCTACCAGAACATTGTTAAGAGTGTGCACTATTCCAACATGTCAGCAAAGAGGTTTCATTCTAGATAAGTAGCAATGGAGTGTTGTATAGTACCATAGGCCACTTACCCATTACTATATTAGTAGTATCTTGTTCATTAATGCAACTTTTCTAAAATGCATAATGTACATCCTAAATCTAGGAACATAAGTATGTACATGAATGAACAACATCATTTAAGTAATAAGAAATGACAATTCAAATACTTATCTTTGTTTTCTTGTTGGGTGGAATCCCTCTCAATATTTGCTTCCTTACAAGAATTATCGGAGTGTGCTTCCTCTTGATCTTTGCTTCCTTTATGATATCATTTATGTCTTTGAACTTCTATCCATCCTAGAACACTATGCATGCTTAAGTGTGCACTAGTGTCATCATTGTGTCATCCTCAAGATCTCATACATAATCATACTTCATTAGTATAATCTCAATACTATCAAAACATTATGTTTCTAAATAATCTTAAACATGTATGGTCATGGTCATTTCATACATAGGTAATTTATCACAAGCGTTGGTATTCAAGTTTTCAGGGAGGACTTCTTTTACTCACGCATATTCTTATTTGACCATAGGACTCTTCTGGTTTGTTATATCATTAATCAAGGTAAGAATCATAATATGCATAAACCCATGATTACTCAAACCTATAACTTCAAGAATAATCATTATCAATCATACAAAAGTATACTTATATGAGACCCTAACACAAGGTAGGATTCTAACTTGATATAAGAAAAACATACCTGGATTATCATGTTTGCGAGTTATGTCTAACATACCCAAACAATGTCTTCTTTGTTCTCTTCAATGATTTAGAGACCTTGTGCTAGTAGCCTACATATCTCATAAGTTAAGCATTGTAGAACCAAATTATACATACCTCATAAGTAGAGCTTCTATGTGATCCATGATTATGGATGAGTCTTTGTCTTCATGTCACCATGGTCATATGTTCTTGATCTAGAACTTGATTTGTCTTTCTTGATGTACCTTTCATGTTAGTGGACAACATCGTCCTCATACAACACCACAGTGCATTAGTACAATCATAAGTATCATAACCCTAATCAATGAATGTCTTCTATCATTCATATGCATTCATACTTTTTACTAAGGTGATAATACAATTCTAAAATTAATCAAGATTGTACTAACCTCAATAATATGAAGACAAACATATCATAATCTTAATCATGAACAAATTCCAAAACATACCTGCATCTTCTCGAGTCATACTTGTCGAGATTGCTTGTATACTTCTTATGTAAGGACTTAGCCTCATCTCCCTCTGGAACTTGGAACTTCTTCACTTATGTAGGTGTCCAATTCATTCTCTTCTAGGATTAACCCAATCCACTTTGATTTTCTCAAACTGGATTTGGAGCTGGCTAGGGTTTGATAGAGAAACCCTGAAAATCAAAACTTGGAATTTCAAACATCTGTCTGGACAAAGAGATGCATTTGACTGAGGCGAGCAAGCTGGTGTGCTCATAATTTGAAAACTCCAAAAATTGACCCTTCAAATTTGACCTTCGAATTTTGGATCTGCAGCTTCTGTCAAAATCTGGTTTTATGGTCAAAATCCCGAACTAGGGTTTGATAGATCCCGGGGTTCTACCCAACCAAAAACTTCAATCTTGGTCTCTAAATTTTGATTTTGTTGAGGAGAGAAATATTGTGCTGAGAGAACTCCAAAATTCCACTTCTTTCAAAAGCCCTAATTTCCCACAGTAGTGACGAGCCAAAAATGAAAATGCTCAGAATCCAGTTATGTTTTGACAGAAATATATGCCATATTGTTTTTGGTGCATCTCTGAAATTTCGGATCCTCAGGGTCTGAAAATTTGGCCTGTGGTATAATGAACTATCATCTTTCCAACCCCATATATCTCACCTCAAATGGATTCTCTATGATAGATATATGCTAAGTGTCGCAACATGACCTGTTTATGGGATGAAATAGCATAGCGAACTTGTATGGAGTGCCACGTGTCACTGTTTCATCTTCGGCCTCTAAAACTTGGACCTGTGAAACATAAGTCCATACCCTAACTGACACGTTTTATGGAATTCAATTTGGAGCTTCCTATATTGATATATTACCTTTGTTCCTAGGTCACATGTCTAGGGCTGCATTCTAGAAGAGGCAGAAACCCTAACTTGTACGGAACATATCTCACAAAGTACAATGAATCTGAGGCTGATATTCGGACACAAGGTAGATGAACATTTTATCTTCGACCTGTAAAAGTTTCAGATCTTGAACCTTTTCCAAAACTGATTTATAGTTAAAGTGCCACGATGACTAGTTTTTACTATATCAAGCCCTAGTTTCCCATTTGTCGCAAGTGCAACAAGTGTCGTAAATGCCATACAATGCCTTCCTTCATGCTAGCTCCGATACCATGTTAGTTTTTCATCATTTAATTCAATATGATCTAGGATCTTAACTGAGATAACAACATGTACAACATATCAAACATAAGAGATAAGAGACACACAGCATTTCACAGGGGAAAACCAAGAAGGTGAAAAACCCCGCAACTTCCTCAGAGATAGAATGAGCACCAATACAAAGATCACAAAGATCAAAACCCAAAACAAGAGATAGTATCCTAGAAGCATCTCCTCCTCCACTTGTGCACAATCCTCCTCTCTCTCACTAATGCGAAGTGAGTGAGTGAATGAATGAATAAATAGAGAGGTGCTCCTCTCTATTTATACTTTAC
Organism: Larix kaempferi; assembly: GCA_027924585.1. Classification (NCBI taxonomy): domain Eukaryota; kingdom Viridiplantae; phylum Streptophyta; class Pinopsida; order Pinales; family Pinaceae; genus Larix; species Larix kaempferi. The sequence continues at coordinate 400,974 of BSBM01000697.1, read as the reverse complement.
CTTTACTTTCCTTTTACTCTACTTGGGACGACCTCCCTTAGGAGAGTCTAATAACCCATTACCATTTGTCACTGGGCCGACCCAACTAGGGTGGTCTAATAACCCTTTAATCCATACTGGGCCGACCCCTCTAAGGTGGTCTAATAACCCATAAAATATAAGTTACGACACTTACAATATAATTTGTGACACTTGCAAATACAAATGACGACACTTCCAATCGGAGGAATAATACATCTCCATTGGGGATACAATAAAGTACAAATGTAATACATACAATATACAAGTGAATATCTTCCGAAGTTACAAATACATCAACATACGGGATATTGGGCTCTTGAATTTCTTTAAGAGCTCTCTGATGTGGTCATCCTACATCTCTTGTGGCGCTTACTAGACATGTGGGATCCTGACCGCGGGGTGTTACAGGTGGGTGGTGAGGACCTGAGTATCACTGCTTAGGATATCTATTTTTTGACGGGGTTGACTCCCCGGGGAGTGAGGGAGCATCTCCCTGTATATTTGGTGGGAGAGATGATCTACATCTTAGTGGATTGGTACAGTGGTGGTAAAACGAGGTCTATAAACTCAGGTAGTGTGTTGGTGAGCCATATGAGGGATCTGCCATTGGAGTCTGTGGAAAAATCCATTGTTCATGTGTTGGGGGTTTTGTCCCCCAAACGGATTATAGGAGGCCAGATCTAGCTGGTGGAGAGGGTGATGGATAGGAATCCTGTCACATCCCCTCCTCTCGATCCGATGCAAGTTGGGGGGGGGGACATGACTAATATTATAGGGGTTATTTGGGAAACTCAGCCCCATTCGTTGCTAACAAATTCGTAATAAATAAAAACTTATGTGTGCAGATTCATACTTTAAATAAACACAGTGGAATGATACACTATCCACACACAATTGCATCATGCATTCAACATATAATCATCACAGTCATCAAATTAAACATTGCAGAACACAAAATGAATATAATTTAAACCACGGAGAATACTTATCTTCAGAATGAACTGTCCAAGAAACTGGCTATGTGAGAGAAACATTCCACCCAACCATAGGTCTCTATCCAGCCTGTATTCTTTCAGCTGACAGACCACCCCTAAGCTGGGATGTGCATCCACTAAGGAGGAACTAAACAGGCTCACTCACAACCATGGTATCACACAAACAATCATGATAAGCCAACACACAGTTGGGTTTATCAAGCATGCAAGAGACAAAGGATGAGGATGCTAAGCGAGTGAGCTCAACCACAGAGCTACATGCATATCAAATAAACTCAAACAGTCATGGTACCGACAATACCTACCACACCCAACACAAGGAAGGTCCCCTTCTCTGCTGCGCAGTCCCTTAGGAATCCCTTCCCTCTAGTTCTCTTAAGGGTGGGAGTATAAAGGTACAAGCTACTAAATACTTGGGATTCTAGCCTTCACCGGGTTTATCAAGCAATCCCAACCTCTGTTCTATTCTCTGTTATGTCATTCACGCTTGGATTTTCGGGCTATGAGAACTGAGTTTTCCTATGAATTTATGGGTATATCACACTCTCAAATTCACCCCAGGGTTCATGTCTATGGATCCCCTATCGGATTTCATTGTCCACACGAAATTCTGGGCGTTTATGGCTCTTCAAAATGTGGGTTCATGCAAAGTTGCGATTTTTTTTTTTTCTCACTGTTCGGTGTGTGTAATGGATGGAAATTGAAGCTTAGATGCTCAAAAATGGAATGGGAATGAGCAAGAACGAATTCCCATGAGGTAGAGTGACTTGTGGGTCAAGGAAATAGATCCCGTACCTGCCATATGAATTTATGGGCTGCCCATTCTTCATTTAAGCCATGGACTGATTTCTTCAACAACTTTCTTACACAGAATTAAATGTCAGCAAAGAAAGTCAAATGGGTTCACAAGATGACATTTGGAAGCATATGGTTCAACCCCACAACCCCCTCACCACTCCCTAGTGGAATACACATGGCTCCCTCTGATTAGTTGCTCCCATAGCCAGTTTTGGTATTTTATTCCAATGTTAAATATTCACATCAATTTACAATATTTCGTGGCTTAATAGCACATGGATACCATAATATAAAATACTTTCCTTTCTAAATAAAATACGAGCATACACTAGCGGGGCCTTGGCTTGAGCTCCATGCTAGGGAAACATACATCGCTTGTATTCGATATTTACATTAAAAGCCAATATATCATAAGGGTCAAAATGGTGGTATTAAAAAGCCTATGGCCCGTGGTTCATTGATGCTGCATTCCATGATACAACAGATGTCAGATTTATGACGTGGTGCAGGGCGACGCACCTTCTTCTACGGGAGCGTATTGTGCTCTTAATTCTTTAAGCGGTATCCATCCTTGTGGCCACAGGTAGTGGTTCCCTCGAGGGGACCACAAAAGCCGCATATGGATTTTTGGGGGCATATTACGCCTCATGGTGTTGGTGGGCCCGTGGAGGCCTATTTTACGCCGCAGCTGCTGGACGTGTGGGAGGGCCATATAGGTTGGCCTGAGAGATATCCTGGGAGTGAGATGGAATTTCGGGGAGATCCGAAGCTGCCCGGTCCTCTTGGAGGATTTGACGCTACAGGTATGGTTTACTGGTGTTTTACTTGTCACATATATATTTGTACATACTGTTTATTTCTGCACTTTTGATAATATATATGTTTGTCAGGTACTTATGATGGTTTGTTGCTTTGTGATGTAGCTGTAGGCCCCATGAGGCCACCTCAGAGCCATATACTAAGGTGGGATCAGCCAACTAGAAGAGATGGACCTGTTATTGGAGGAGTAAGTGCTACTGAGGGTGGTCCTACCGGAGCTGCGGCAGGTGGGGCAGTTGCTGGGGACCGAATGATAGTTTTTGTAGTTGATTTGGAGAGAAGGATGGGCAGGCTGACTGCTGGAGTTGATGAGCAATACTGGGCTGACCTTGATGATGATGAGGTTCCCTTGACACTTCATATGACAGTAGAGTGTGGGTTAGCCTAGTGAAAGATCATGCAATAAGTTTTCGTTGATTTCCATGTGGCACGGGGGGTTGCATGGAGGAGTAGCTCCTCCTCTATGATAGCGACCATGGAGAGGACCAAAGATGGTGTGAGGGGAGGATGTGCGACCACTGGATATTTTGGGGTCCTGAGATCCACCAGCTGGTGGGGAGGCTTGATTTTATGTAGGGATATGAGCCCCATTTTTGTAGAAATACATTTTTTGATGGGCCTATGGGAGGCTGTTTTTATGTATCTCCCATAAGGCTACTATGTATATGCCTTGGGAGGGCCATTTTTGGTATATGACACACATATTTGTTTTGATGAGATATATGTATATATACCATTTTGGCGACATATGATGTATGTGTCTCTTTGTGTATGTGATGCATGTGTATTTTTGTTTATGTTGCCTATGTGTTGATATGATGCATATGTACTGGTTGATACTCACATATTTATTTTTGGCATGTGTCATTGAATTTTAGGACTTGTGTGGATGAAATACATGTATGTGTAGTCGCAGGTGAGACACATAGATATATTTATGTATGATTGGTATGCAGGGTTATGCAGTTCAGTGATGTAATAGGTGCCAATTTAATACCTCATTAGCGATGGCATCGACGGAAGCATTAGAGTTTCTCGGTATATGTGTGAAAGTTATGGTTTCAAATTGTCGAATGAGAAGGCGCTCACGCAGAAAATTTCATAAGAGGAGAGAGTTACGGACCCGTAATACATTATTCAATTGTGATATGACAAGTTGGGAGTTGAGGGGCACATGTAGATGGTGAATGCCTACATGTAGGGCATCACTTAAATGACCTATTATGGATTCGTACTCTGCTTGGTTGTTTCTTAGTGCCCACAAGCATACTCCACTAGTGTGGTGAAGTATATGGGAGGGAGAGTATATAAACCAAGTAGCAGATGCTAGGTGTTTAGACCGTCGACTAGCACCATATGCATAACTTATGTAGATGTCTGTTGAGGATGTCATCTGCATTTTTAAAAGAAAGGTAATTTTAATTTCTTCATTGAGATGAAATGAAAGTAACAATTTGCGACACAAATAAGAATATCAACAGGAGGTGTTAGATGTCTTGTTTGTGATGGGGTTAAAAGCCCCTTTTTGGATTTGTTAATTCTTTGGGAATTCTCGCGGGTGGTCTGCTAAAGGAGATTCAACATCAACTAAAGGATATTCAACATCGATGGTGTCTGGGACGTTCTGGACTTCCTCCTCGGTTGGTGACTCCTGCAGAGTTACATAAAGTGTTTGTAATTGATATTTCATTCTCATCAGGTCAAGACGAGTTTGTCATTGAGTGTGCAAAATGGGGCACTGAAAGGAGTAATGGGTGGACTCTCCACAAGATGGGAAAGGTCTTGGTACATAGGGATGGAAGTGTTCTAGGTCTTCTTGGGCATTAATTTTCTCCATTATGCATGCGATAGTGCTAGGAGGGATCATATGGGTAGAGTTCCCACATGATGAGCATTCATTGTGTGATGTTGTCGTCATACGTTTATATGGTTCTTGTGACATTACAACCTCTACCACTTCATATTTATTTGGCACCACTTCTGTGGGAGGGGTGGCTGGTGGAGCCATTGAAGTGGCGATCACATTAATGGATGCTACTTCTTGATGTACGAAGATTTTTCCTCAATGGTTACTTGAGTGAGATAGACAGTTTCCAATGACTCTCAATATCGAGGGAGTTCCAAGAAATGGTGTGTACAGTTCCCATGCTGATCACAAATAGAACATGCATGATTTGTACACACTGTTTTGGACTTAGATGTGGGAAAGGGAGGTGTTCCCCCTTTCACTGTTGGTGGAGCATGAGTGATGCTCAGAGGAGCGTTGAGCAAATTCCTTATCTCGGGTAGAGTAGGACATAATTTTGTTGCGTGGCCTTGTTTCCTGCAAAGAGAACACGATGAAGTGGCTCTTTGAGTGGGAGTATTGAACATAATTGGGGCTTTTAACTCCTGATGGTTGATGCCCCCTTCTTTAGGCTTAACAGTTTCTCCTTAATGGGATGCAGGGTTTGGTAATAGGGGACCTTTAAAATTTGGTTGTTTGGTTCCCCCATTGGCGGTCTTTGTGACGACCGATTGTGGGGTAGTTGTGGATGTCATAGATTGGGCTGGAGTAACCGTTCATGTTACTAGACTTGTAGCTGTAGGATCCAAAACAGGGACAAACTCGTAATGGGCGACTGGTATGGAAGCCATATTTGGGAAGGGTGGTGTAAGGTACCACAATGGGATTCCCAAAGTTAGCCTAGGTAGAGTTAACTGATCCATAACCGACGTCCCTTGTACACCTGTGGGAGGATACAAGAAGGGGATTTGAAAAATTGGTGGCACCGATGGACTCAACGTTTGTTCAATGCCATGACTTAGTGGTGGTGCCGATGACTGTGTTGAGGTGGAGGAGGATCCATTTTCAGTGGTGAAGATTGTGCACATTATGCCATCGATAGATGTAGGGATCTTTTGTGGTGGTCCCAAATATGCTCCTGAAAAATTAGATTCTTTGTACATACCGGGAGTGATGTTAACATATAGTTGATCATCGCCCAGTATAGTTGGTAGGACGTTGTCGGGATTTCTCGTGGTATTAGGGTCATAGTAGTTAAGCTAGTCGAGGGTAACTAATTTCCCATTTAAGGGAAACATCATGATACAAAAGACTAAGGAGGATACTACCTTCATGGCATACATTTAACTACACCCCAAGAGGATGTTGTAGTTGAGCTCAACATCAATTACTTCAATATCGATCATAACCATCCTTCCCCCTAGCTCTATGGGGACATTTTGGTACAATCCTCTTGGTTGGGATGGTCTCCCATCATACACGCGAAGAGCGATACTTTAGGGGACCATCCCAGGGGATCCTAATCATTTCTATACTTTTACAGACATAACGCAAATGGATGCGCCTTTGTCGATGATACATCGATGGGTCTTGAAATTTCTAACCATGACTGGAATTGAAATGCGACTAATAATGGTAGTCGCGGGTCACGTTTGTCAAGATCAAAGGTCATTATGTGCGAGTTGGATGGGTTTATCGCAATGAGTGCATTGAGTAATGCTTTTTCATTGTGTTGGGAAATAAATGAACATTTCTAATGTGGACATAGCTGCAGGGGATTGAGCCAAGTCATCTACGATGATATAATTGTGGGAGGCTTTCATATGGGGGTTATTAGGGGTACGCCTGAGTGGTACTTTTAGAATCCATGGGATTTGTTCAGTATTTGGGCATGATATTTGTAGAGGGCCCCATGAGGGGATAGGAACATCTTCCACTTGGGGGGTGGAAGGCCCATCATAACCTTTGGCTCGCGTTTGTAGGTTTATATCCAACGTATAGATATTTTGAAAAGAGCCATCACCAGGTGGACGAGGATTGTGTTCTTGTGTAATTTCCCCTTGATTGGAGAAGGGTTGTTGTAACACTACTATTTGTGGTTGGGGAGGATTCATTTCCTAAGGAGGAATTGTCACCATATTCTTTTTAGATTCCACCAACTATTGGATGTTGGGGAGAAGAGGAAAATGATGTGTGTAGTGACCATAATCGCCGCAAATGGAGCAACAATAATTGGTTTTCAAGGGAGGATTCTTCCCTTGTCTGGGGGGATTGTTAGTCCCTGTTGCATCGCTGGGTGTGAGTGGTCCCATAGTTTTGACAATAGCATGGCTATCGAAGTAAAATCCGCACGGGGTAGAGTGGGATTTGTTCGGCTAACCTGCGCTATAACACAGGTTAACTGTGTAATACCGACACTACCCTTTGCTTTGAATATTTCTTGGCACTTGTGGACTCATTTTGTGTTTTGGATTTGTTGAGGATGCCTATGTTGACATGCATTCTTTATGTTGTTGATGCTTTACTGGATGAATCGCTAAAATGTCGCATGTGTGCAATTTTTAAGCGTTAACAGTTGTAATGATGTTTTTAGAAACCATTTCTATCTTGGAATACCATCTTTATATTATACCTAATCCTCTAATTCTCTAACATGGTATTTGTTATCACTCAAGATTCTCTTGGGTTGCAGCAGACGGGATCATGAGGTAACTGTTTCAAACAAAGCTTTGGTGGATGGAAACTAGGCTTTCCAACCACAAAGAGGGTTCTCTTTTTCACAATTCACTCAACACTTAGGATATTATTTGCACAAGCAGGTTATAGGTAAAAGTGGTGGCTAGACCTTCAGATAATGACTTACAGGGATTTTTCAGTTGGTTTGGGTTAAGGGAAAGAGCACCATTGGGAATGGAGTCAAAATTCAGTGGATTTATAGTCACAAATGATTGATTTAGACCACAATTTAAGAGGCAGAGGCAAGGTACATGAGGTTTTTTCAAGTCAAAGATATCGGCAGATGAAGGCAGAAAAGGGAACAAATTCCATCACAGAGCTAGAGCATTTGTAAATGAATTCTAACCTGCAAATTCAAGAAGAAAGAGTGGAATACCTAGTCATATGCATCTAAAGCATAAATATGAATTCCACACCATGTAGTATTGATCTAGATACTGCAGAAGCAAACAATCAATGGAAAATGCAAATGAAGAACACATCCACAGGAAATAACAGACATCAAAACACTCATCACAAGAATATCTACTCCAGAATCAGGTCTTCTCATGAATTTAAATGCTGAGTTTGATACATATGTAGAGATTTTAATCTCTTAGAATTCAGAAACATCCAACCCTTGTGTTTAATTCAGAATATTCCTTTATAGGCTTACAAAATATCAAACAACCTCTAACTAATTAAACCATAAATGGCCATTTACTGACAATAGTCTTGAACTAGAAATGATGAGTCATTCATGCCGAACGGATCGAACCAAATTGCCCCGAGTCTGTTAGGTGCACTGGTGGGAAACTCTGTGCACTGTCAGTGCGCATTCGGGTAGTGGAAACCACTTATTTGTCCTTCGGATTGGGCCGTTTTAGGATGATTTGCACAGATAATAAGGCTGTGATTCTCTTTCGATTCTAGATCGGCTCCCAATCATGCCATTTCCCTGTTAGGATACTCCTATACTCCATACTAGACCTATCAGCATTTCCATTATTTGCATTTTAGGTCATACATGCATTTTCAGGTTTTGCATGCATTATTTAGGATTTGCATGCATTTGCATGCATCCCAGTCATCAGTCCCAGCACCTAGCCCTCAGTTAGCTAGCCCCCGGAGCTTCTTTCCACTCAATTTCATCCCTCTTAGTGCTTAGTGCGCCCTCCTTTCACCTATTGCATGAGAAAGGTGCCCTTCCTTACCTACTATTCAGTTATCTTCAGTTCTTTCCTTGATTTAAGGCTAGACTGACTCTCAACTGACCGTATCACTCCGATGGACCTCCAGTGAGACTTGACTGCCCATTCTGACTTCAGTTAGCTCCTCATGCGCCCTCCATTGAGCCTCCTTCATTCAGTTAGTTCCAGTTACACTCAGTTACACCTACCACAATCAGTTAGACTTAGATTGACTGATGGTTGATAGTTACTTGAGCATTGATGACTCCACTGATGATGAGATAGACTACTAGTTGTGCTCTGATGACACTCCAGTGATCTTTTGATCACTCCATGAAGGCTAATTCGAATTGCCACCTTGGCATTCAAATCCTCATGCATTGTACTACTTAGTTGTCCATATTGTGATTAATTAATTAGTGTGTGTGAAGTTATTTTGCTTCTATTCGAGCTCTACTGCATTATTATTCTATTGCTCATTTTACTGCATTGACCACTCTTAATCTTATTCCTAAATTATTTCATTGTGAGGTATACATCAGCTCTTAGATCTGCTGTGAGGATTTTCACATGGTATTAGAGCAATGTTGAAAGTATTGTTTATCTCCATTCTTGAGAGTTTTTTGCAGGTTATTATCAAGATTTCGAGTGCAGCAGTTGCAGCAGTTTCTACATTTTTGCAGCAGTAGCAGTTGCAGATATTTCTATTATTTTTTGCAGGTCTTCTACAGCTTCCATGTATTCAGAAGAAATCCCTCCTCTTTCTCCATTCAACTATGATCTTCTTTCTCCATTCAACTATGATGAATGGAAACCGAAAATGATAGCATATTTGAAGAAAAATGATCTCTTTGATCATTGTTTTGAAAGAGAGTTTTAATCCTTTGAAGAAGAGATTGATTGGTTAAATAAAGGTGACAGTCTATGCAACAATGATGTTTGCTTTGCCTCAATACATGATATACCAATACATTGATGTTGAATCTCCAAAAGAGCTATGGGCCCACTTGGATGAAAGTTTTGGTAGACAGAATGAAGGGATTGGTCCAAACCCCTTCGAGAGCAAGAAAAGTGATGCATTCACCCTCCTTGATGATCTCATTGATCATGAATCAGTATAAAACATATCTCATATTGAAGTTGTCCACAAAGAAGAAGAACTTGCAGATTCTACAACCATGCTCCAAATTTCCTCTATTTCGAATTATGTTCCAGCTAACACTCTACAAATTGCAGAAGGTCCTAAATCCTCTCTTGCACCATAGTCTATTTGTTTGCATCATGATCACATGAATGTTTCAGAGGTAAAATCAGCCATTGGAGGTAATGCATTCGCTCTTCTTGATCACTCATCTCTTATGTACTACTATATGATCATTATTTCATGCTTTCAGAAGGTTATTGAAGACCATGGTTTTGATCTCACCCCTGCTGGTTCAAAGGAGATCTCAAGAAACCATTGCCATTCACTTGGGATAATTTCTCATGCACATCATGGTTTTGATCTCACCCCTGCTGGTTCAAAGGAGATCTCAAGAAACCATTTCCATTCGCTTGGGATAATTTATCATGCATTTACTGGTTTTGATCTCACCTCTAATGGTTCAAAGGAGATCTCAAGAAACCATGATTCAAGTCTTGGAGCTGATTTGGATTCCAAGCAATCATTATTATTTGATGGTTCTTTTTGGCACAATCTCACCCATGATGGTTCAAAGGAGAAGACAAAAGACTATCTGCACATTCATAGATTTGATCCTACCTCAGTTGATTCGAATCACAGGTTCAAGGATCATCCTCATACTTTTGGATTTGTTATCATCATATTTGATATGAAGAGCAAGTACAAGCACATGCTTTCTGAGCATGATCCACTTCTTCCCAAGAAGAATATACCTCCAGACATATGACCAAGCATCACACCTGCTTGAGTTTGGAGCATTTATTTTGTGTGTTCCTTACAGTCTATTTTGAGGGGGGGTATTTTTCCCATGATGTTTTCCCCATTTCCTTGGTTTATTGAATGTTATTATTATTCATTGTATTGGGTGACCATTGGTCTCTGTTACTAGAGCCCAAGATGGATTAAGGGGGGGTGTTAGGATATTCCTATACTCCATCCTAGACCTATCAGCATTTGCATTATTTGCATTTTAGGTCATACATGCATTTTTAGGTTTTGCATGCATTATTTAGGGTTTTCATGCATCCCAGTCATCAGTCCCCACACCTATCCCTCAGTTAGCTAGCCCCTAGAGCTTCTTTCCACTCAGTTTCAGCCCTCCTAGTGCTTAGTGTGCCCTCCTTTCACTTACTACATGAGAAAGGCGCCCTTCCTTACCTACCATTCATTTATCTTCAGTTCTTTCCTTGATTTAAGGCTAGACTGACTCTCAATTGACTGTATCACTCCGATGGACATCCAGTGAGACTTGACTGCCCATTATGACTTTAGTTAGCTCCTCATGCGCCCTCCACTGAGCCTCCTTCATTCAGTTAGTTCCAGTTACACCTACCACACTCAGTTAGACTCAGTTTGACTGATGGTTGAAAATTACTTGCATTGATGACTCAACTTATGATGAGATAGACTACTAGTTGTGCTCTGATGACACTCGTAGCGTCCCACCTATCCTACAAGGCTATGGAGAGGACACTAATAATAATACTGGACATCTAGTCCCATACATAACAAATAAGCATTCATATAAATTGTAGATGGAGAAATGAAAATGCATAAACATTCGAAAACACAGCAGAATTTGATTCCAATACACATCCATCATACATTCCATTCATCAATTTAAGCAATATCAAATTAGCAAATGAGAATACTTATCTTAAACCAAGTAATCCCTGAGCAACTAGCTATGCTTCTGCAACGTTCTACCCAACCGTAGGCCAATGTGCTCCTTAATCTCTCAGCACCACTGCCACCCCCGAGCTGGGCATGATCTCCACAAGGAAAAAGGGGAAAAAGGCTCTCACATAGCCAAAGATACACCAGAATCATCCAATCCAATCAGCAGTTGGGTTTCTCAGGCTGCTAAGAGATGGAAGAGGTGAATTACTAGGCTAGTGGCTCAATCATTGAGCTATGGATACTTCATTGGGCTCATCAAGCCAAATATGTCCTCTTCCACTCCTGAATCTCTTGCTTACAGTTTAAAACTAAACAGGGAGGGACATAACAGCCAGAAATGCAAGTGCTGGGCGTTTTTGCAGTAGGATGCCCAACGATGGGAATTCCACCAGTTCAGAAAAAGGTGGGAAAGCCCAAAATGAAAATGGGAAAATGGGAAAACAACCCCAAGAGCATAATCGTTTACAGAAAAACGTCCATGGGCATTTTGGGGCAAAAACGACCTCTATAAACCCCCAGAAAATTGTGGTTCTCTTCTCCCAGACACTATGCTAACCAAAAACGAGTTCCCAGGCATGGAAGAATGCAGAGAATGGTGAAAATGTGAAGGAAAAACCCCATTTCTCCCCAGGCTGCGTGAGAGAGGAAAGACTGTGGTTCCGAATCGCTTGGGAAGGCAAAACGTGGGTGATTTCTTTCCGTGCAAGCAAAAATTCGAATTCCCAGATTGATGGCTTGCCCATACCCAAAATTGGTTGCCATACCTCATCATTCCCAAGGCATTAAATGCCTCAACCAACTCTGGGAAGAATTTAATGATTGGGGAATAAGCCAAAATGGGTAGTTGGGATCTCATGGGTTTTCTCATTGACACATGGATTGACTCCATTGGCTCAAGGGTTTGGTTATTTTTCTTCCCTATTCCTTGTAAGATCATGCCCCATCTCTTTGTTGCATTGCATAGCTGGTTGTGGGTTTTTTCATTAACATTGCATATTTACATGATGTCCGAATTTACATTGTGCACGACTAGCACAAGAACCATATGCATCTATTCTAATTGCCGATACATAAAACGATAAATCAATGGCGGGGCCTTGGCCTTGAGCTCCTCACCATGACTAAATAACAATATTTACATCATTTACAATATTAATGCAATAGGGTCAAGATGGGGACATTACAACACTCCAGTGATCTTTTGATCACTCCATGAAGGCTAATTCGAATTGCCACCTTGGCATTCGAATCCTCATGCATTGTACTACTTATTTTTCCATATTGTGATTAATTAATTAGTGTGTGTGAAGTTATTTTTCTTCTATCCGAGTTCTACTGTATTATTATTCTGTTGCTCATTTTACTGCATTGACCACTCTTAATCTTATTCCTAAATTCTTTCATTGTGAGGTATACATCAGCTCTTAGATCTGCTGTGAGGATTTTCACATTCCCTGTGAAATCATTCACTTTCTGCAGATGTAATCTACCTTGTAAAACATCTCGGATGCGCAATTATCCTCCCAAAATCCGCATTCCGCAATGAGGGTCGTGGATATCGGAAAAAGCCAATATTATTCCTCTAAAATATCACTTCTGCAATGTGGGTTGCAGATATTGGAAACCTGAATCGACACCCCCGCAAAAATTATGCCTTTGCAATTTGCATTCCGCAATGCAGGTTGCGGAAATAGAAAATCCAAATCTACACGCCTGAAAAAATATGCCTCCGCAATGCGGGTTGCGGAAATCGGAAACCCAACTTTATGATCCTAAAAAATACCATTCCAAATTCCGCAATCCACAATGCGGGTGCGGAAAGTCAGAAAGTCAGAAAAGCAGGAAAGTGGAAATGCGGAAAATCTCTCATCTGGTGTGCTGCGGATCATCTCCCAGCCATAGATTTGGATTTTGTTTTCTAATCCTGACCATTCATCTTCTCTTTGAAAGTGGAAGATCAGTTGAGCAAATGGGTTTTCCATGGCTGTTTTGGGATTTCCGATCCATACCTAGCTCGATTTGGACCGTTCCTTCTCGCTCGAGTGCAGAAAGCCTCCATTTCTTCATCCTTTTCATTGCGGCTTGATCCTTTGGCTTGGATTTGCTTGACACTTAGCCATTTTTGGGGCTTTCTAATTCTTCCTTCAACGTAAGAGGTCAATGGGCATGCTTGAGGTTCTGGTAGGGGGATTCCATTTCCTTCTTTGGCGGGGACATTGATAGGGGTATTAACAGCGGCTCCAACAGGGGATTCTATCCTCCTTGTGAGGTACCAAGAACAGTAGACTAGTTGCCCTTTTTCTTTTTTTCTTTTTTTCCTTTTTGTAAAACAGAACCGAAACACAGCTAACCGAAGCTAAAATAAAGTTGTAATGTACAAGGGGACATGATAACATACTTGTTTTTCACTAGAGATAGTTCTTCAAGAAATTCCCACTGATGGGTCTCTTCCCAACTGGTTCATCATCCCTGTCCTGCAATAAGAAAGCGTTGTTTCCATGGCGGGCGATGACTATATAGGGCCCCTTCTAGATGTTATCAAACTTTTGGGCTTGGTCCTCTCTTATAGCATCCCATTTCAATACCAGATCTCCCACTTGGAAATCATCGGCCTTGGTCTTTCTATCAAAAGTCTTTTTAACCCTATCTTGAGCTAGCATAGCTTCAACATGTACTATGTCTCTGAATTCCTGTATCTCAACTAGTTGGTTAGTTCTCCTTAGCTCAGGTTTTGGCTCTTCTTCCTACTCCTGTAGAGGCCTCATTACAGGCCCTCTGTGGGAATCAGGAAATATCACTTCTGTTTTATATACTAATTTGAAAGGAGAAGTGCCAATGGATCTTTTAGAAGTGATCCTATCAGCCCATAGAGGAAAGGTCAGCCTTGTGTTTCAAGCCCTTTTGTTTTCTTGCAACAACTTCTTGATGATCCTAACCAGGATTTTTTTGGATGACTTAGCTAGTTCGTGGGGTTAATAAGTAGTAGAATGGCCCAATTTTGTGTGGAATTTGTCACAGAATTTGACCATTTTATTGGATTTGAAGGATTGAGCATTGTCAGCGATTATTTTAACAGGGAAACTAAACCTATACATTATATTTTCCTCTAGAAATTTGATGATGACTGTTTCTGTAGCTTTCCTGCTTGGTGTTTCCTCAATCCATTTAGTGAAATAATCAGTGGCAACCAATATCCACCTGTGTTTTCCAGAGGAGTTGGGGAAAATTTCACCTATGAAGTCAAGCCCCCACTACTGGAAAGGGGATTCTACATAGATTGGTTTCAAAGGAAAGGATAAGAGCTTCCTCTTCCCTTCAAATATTTGGCATTCATGGAAAGCAGCTATTTCCTTATATGCATCTTTGAACATGGTGGGCCAATAAAACCCTGCCCTGAGAATTTTGTTGACCATGGCCTTCCAGTAATGATGACCCCCACAAGCACCTTTGTGAAATTCTTTCAAGGTTATTTTGGCTTCATCTTCCACTGTACAGTTCAGTATAACACCTCCGGGGTCTTTCCAATAAAGGAAATCATTCAATATGCAAAAATTTGCAACTTTCATCTTGGTTGACATTCAATATATCCTTTACAACAACATTAGGAACATACGCAACCACATGGGAATGTAGAACATAAACTCTGAAATATTTCAAAGTTTTAATCATGGCATATGATTTCTTCTCCATGATGTTGTACTTGAGCTCAACATCTCTGAGAGCTCTTCTAAAGAAAGCTATGGGATTCTCATCTCCTTCCTGATTTTTCTGTAAAATCACTCCAGCTATGGAATGCTCAGAGGAAAAAGAAAACATAAGAAACTCTTTGTCAAAATCGGGACTGATTAGGACAGATGCATCAACAATTGCCCTTTTTATGTCTCCAAATGCTTGTTTGGCTTCAATAGTCCACCTAATCTGAGTGTCCTTCTTAAGCATGTTTGTGATTGACCTCATGATCTCTGCAAAATTGGGGATGAACCTTCTTAAGAATTCACTGTCCCTAGAAAGGATTGAACCTCTTTTTAGTCCTGGGGAGTTCAATTTTCTTTATTGTGTTAACTCTATCTGGGTTAATTTTGATCCCATATTTAGATATTATGTGACCTAGCAACTTTCCTTCTTGCATGACAAAGTTTGAGTTTTTGGGGTTCAAAGAGATTCCAAATTTTCTGCACTTGGGAAACACTTGATGCAAATCTTTCAAATGCTCTGTATGAGACTTAGAATACACAGTGATGACATCCATGTATATGGCTACAAAATTGTCTTTCTCTTCTGCAAAATATATGTCCATATATCTTTGTAAGGTATCTCCTTCATTCAACAGACCAAAAGGCATTTTTGCATACATGAAGGTTCCCTAAGGTGTGGTAAAGGTTGTCTTGTCTTAGTCTTCTGGCTGCACCTTAATCTGATTGTACCCTAAAAATCTATCCAGCATGGACATTCTTGCTGCCCCTACAACCTTCTATAAAATGTGGTCCATTTTGGGAGGGCGTAGTTGTCCTTTAGAGACACTTTATTCAGATTTCTAAACTCAATACACAGTCTGATTTCACCATTTTTCTTCCTCACTAGGACTATGTTAGCTACCCACTTTGAAAACCTTAAGGAGACTATGATTTTGTCTTCATACAGCCTCTTCACCTCTTTTTCTATTAGTGGGAACATCATAGGATTCATCCTTCTCGGTTTATGCCTGAATGATTTCTCCCTTGTCTTGACTGGTATGGTATGCTGGATGATAGTAGTGTTATATTATTTCAAGCCTTCGTAGCACCATGCAAACACATCAGAAAAATTTCTCATTAAATCCACGTAGTCATATTTAATGCCTAGGGTTAAAGACTTTGAGAGTTTGACAATTTTGGGCTCTTCATCATTCCCAATGTTACAGTCTTCCACTTCACTGTGGTTTGGAGAAACCTTGTGATTTTTGGCCACATCATTTTCATCAATTTTTTTTTCCAATGACACCAATCCTTTGGGTATATAATTACTCTTAAGCTACATGATCTCTTTGTCTCCCAAAGTGGTTAGGAGCTATGGTGGGTCAGGTTCCCATTCATCAGAGGAACAATTCTCTTGATCAATATGGGTGTTGGAAAATTCCTCAGTCATATCTTGGAATTTCTTGATCTACTGATCATCTTCAAATATTTGCCAATGTTTGGTATTTTTTGGAACAGAGGGTCTTTTCCTTATATTTATCATGTAATGTTTGGAAGGATAGGAAGGGATTTTAAATATGCTAGCAGATCTGGCCAAAATGTCTGCTATTGTATTTTTCTCTCTAGGGATGAAATAAATATCATGCTCTGTGAATAAATTATCAAACATATCCCAAACATCATTTATGTAAGCCCCCATTTTGGGATGTTTAGTCTCATAATTTCCATTCGCCTGTTGGATTATTATCTCTACATCTCCATACACTTTGATCTTCTTAGCTCTTAGATCTTTGAGTGCATTCTGACCCAACAGTAGGGATTCATATTCTACCACATTAGTAGAACAATAAAAAATTAGGTCGAAGGTATGCAATCTAGTGCATTCACTTCCTTTATCTGGAGGGATTATCCATACCCCTACCCCAGCTCCTTCTTTATTCACAACACCATCAAACCTCATAATCCAATGCTCTTCTCTTTGGACCATGGTTGTAGTTTCCATTTTTAATTCTAATTTTTCATCACTGCCTTTCTCCATTTGTTGACCATTGCCTTCTAGGTTTACTGAGCTTTCAATGTTTTGTATCTCTTGATCATTACTAGGATTATCATTTGTTTCAGGCATATCAGTAATTTTCACACCTTTATATTATGAACCAAGATCATAACAGAAAATTGAGGTGCCTATATTAGTGTCTACAACAAAAATGGGGTGATTATCAGGCTTACTCTTATTGCTTACTGCATAGGACAATCTATGCTCTCTGTATAATCTTTTGTTTTCCCCAAAAACAGGGATGGTAGCATAAGACATGTCCATCTATAGAGTTCCTTTTAATTTTGATTCCCAAGACCTAGATAATGGCATTCAAAATTTAGGTGGAATATCAGCGACTACCACATCCATGATTACATTCTTCTGAAGTATTTGAGTTAGTGAGACCACCATGTCCTTAATCATCCTTAAACATTGGACTCTTCTAGAATTAAAGGAGAGTAGATATTTATAGGGCCTTGTGATTTCTAACCCTATACTTTCCACCACTGATCTTGGCATGAGGTTATGTGAAGCTCTAGAATCTAACATAGAATTGTGTAATATATGATCATGTATGTTTAGGTTGATATAGAAGGGAGGAACATCATCCTCTGGAGCACCTTCAACATGGGGACCAAACAGAAGAGTAGGTTTTTCATCATGCAAATTGAGAGTATCAGGCTACTTTCCAGTTCTTCTCCATTCACTACTTTTAAAATCTGATCTTTGTACTCTGAGTTTTTCACCAACCCATTTAAAGGAATTGAGATTTTAATCTTAGATATTTCATTCTCTAAACTGAAAGCAAAATGGATATTTTCTATTATCTTTACATTACCTTCATCTCTTCCTTTTGGACCCTTTTTAGGAGATTTTTCCCACTTCTCAGGTGCCATATTGGAGGTTACATTTTTTTGGTCACTCTTCCTAGAGGATTCTTTTATTTCTAGTTGAGAAGAAGATGGCTCAGCAATAGCCTTTCCTTGGTCTATTGTTACCTTCCTACCTCTCAAATTATGGTGCCTCTGAAATTCATATATTGCATTTTGGAAGCCTCTTTGGTATTGATCAGATTTTGATTCTTCTAGGATACTATCTAACTGCAGGGAGGATTGGTCATGTTCCTATTTAGTTAAATAGAACTGGGGTTGGATCTAATAAAAAAAATGGATTTGATCATCAGGGTGTCCATATTCTTCTTCTCCTGTGATTAAGTTCTCAACAAAGGGTGGTCTGATTGGATGATTCTCGACATTTCTAGGATCCCTTATCTCTCTTGGTCTTCCCTGTGGGGTAGGAGGTCTTTTGTAATTCTTATTTCGAGCTTGAGGCTCTAGGTTTTCTCTGGAAGGAGGCCTATTTTCAAGGGAGATCCTATCCACCAGCCTTTCCATAGTCCTCATCATATGCTCAAATATGGTATAAATGGATTGGGATGTGGAAGGTTGGGATGCCTCATTAGATCTCTTTTTCTCAGCTTCATTTATGTGCTTCATTTTACCCGAGGCCGTCAAATTAACTTCTAATTCTACATCATCTTTTAACATATCAGGTAGAGTGCAAGGTCTCCTTTCTCTCAACATGAGATAAAATTCACTGTCAACACTGTAAAATTAGTCACAGCAGATCTATTGAACAAGAATATCGATCACAAAGATGTAAAACAATTTGGAGTAAAAACTGTGCAAGAGAGATGCATCAGTGCTCTATAATCCAGAATGGTAGAATTACAATACAATACTGTCATAATGAGTGAGCAATTCGAATTATCCAAGGAGTTCATTCAAATATACTGCATGGCATAGCTTGGATCCAACAAGGAGTCCTCATCATCAATCAATGGTGGTCATCAATGCATAAGTCACTGTCAGACAGGTGTCAAACTAAGTCTAACTGAGTCTAATAAGTGTAAATGAGAGTAAGTGGCACTAATGTAGGGATGGAGGCTCAATGGAGGGTGCATGAGGAATTAACTGCACTTAGAATAGGTAGTCAAGTCTCATCGGAGGTCAATCAAAGTGATAATAGTAGTGAGGAGTTAGTCTAGCCTCAAATTAAGGAAAGAGTGGTGGCTAACTGAAGTGAACTGGATTGGTAGGTGAGTAAAGGTTCCCTTCTGTAGTGGAAGGTGAGAAGTGGGCGCATGACTGGCTAGGAGGGCTAAATCTGAGTGGAAAAAAGCTCCCGAGTGCTAGAAGACTAGGGACTAGGTGCTGTAGGTACCAAACTGATGACTGGGCATCATGCGGATGCATGTAATGCATGCAAAAGTACATACTGAATGATGAGATATCCTAACACCCCCCCTCAAGCTATACTATGATGTAAATAATAAAATGTAGGGCCCTGATTACTGATACCAAAGGTCACCCCAATACAATAATCCCAAAAATGCTGAAATAAGCTCAGTGAGGAAAGAGGGAAAACCCAGTTGGAAGAAAGCCCCCCCTCAAGCTAAACATAAAAATGGATCTAATCTATCTCCACCATGATGGAACTCACCCCCAGTAGTGAACGGAGGTAAGAGAAATTATTCTCAGTGAAGCTCTTGGTGAAGATATCTGCAATTTTCTCATCCGTAGGGCAATATTGCAGAATGATGGTGCAATCATGCACGAACTCTCGGATGTAGTGCATATGAATCTCAATGTGTTTGGTCCTTTGCCGCTGAATTGGATTGGTGGAGATATTAATAGCACTTTGATTGTCACAAAATAGGACAGTCGAAGTAGTGCTACCAAAATCAAACTCAGAAAGAATACCTTGCAACCAAATTGCCTAAATGTAGGCATTGATTGCCCCTCGATACTCTGCCTCTGTTGAAGAAAGTGAAATGGCTGCCTTCTTTTTGCTTGACCAACAAATAGGATCATGTCCAATCATGAAAACATATCCGGAAGTGGACTTCCAATCTATGCTATCACCTTCCCAATATGAATCAGTAAAACCAATGAAATCTAGCTCAGAATCTGCAGCATAATGTATGCCAAAATGTCTCGTACCTTGCACATACTGCAAGATCTGCTTGGCTTCCCGCCAATGAATCTCATGGGTCTGCTACATATACCTTGATACAACACTCATGGCATAAGATATATTAGGCCTTGAGTGTATCAAGTAGAGTAGTGAACCAATCAACTGTCGATACATAGTGCAATCTGCAAGCGGTGTAGAATTTCCCTCTTCAAGACTGATTCCTAAGAGGAATGGAAACGGAGCAGCCTTACATTCTGCCATATTAAACTTTAATAGAAGGCCTTTAGCATCATTTTTCTGAGATAATGTTATCCCATCAAAATTTTGAGCTCTCCCCAAGCCCAATAATTTCTTAAGCAATCCCAAATAGCTCATATCAAAAGCTAGATTTAAAGCGGTTTTCAGCTTGTTAATTGTAAGGAGAGTGCGACCAGTAATGAGAAGATCATCAAAATATAAAACAAAAATCAACAAATTACCTTTAACTTTCTGTAGGTACACATTCGGATCAGATTTTCATCTTTTGAAATTCTGAGAAAGAAGCAAGGAGTCCATCTTTGCATACCAAGCTCTTGGGGCCTGTTTCAATCCATACAAAGATTTCTTCAACGTGCAAACTAATGATGGATCTGATATGTATCCTTCTGGATGATTCATATATACTTCTTCATCAAGGTCTCCATGTAGAAAATCACTCTTCACATCCATATGGTGCACTTCCTAGTGCTTGGATGCGGAAATGGCCAAAACTAGGAGGATGGAATCCATCTTTGCAACCGGTGCAAAGGTCACAGTGTAGTCCACTCCTTGGACTTGGGAGAAACCTTTTGCCACCAGCCTAGCTTTTTATTTTCTGATAGAACCATCAGCAGAAACCTTCGTGCGGTAGATCCACTTGCATTGAACTAATTTTCTTCCAGGTGGAAGAGAAACTAGCTCCCATGTATTGTTCTTTTGAAGAGAATTGTACTCTTCATCCATGGCGGTTAGCCATCGTGGATCTCAGTGAGAATGGTAGTATGATTTGGGATCTAAACCAATCATCAAATAACATTTCTTGGATAATAATGGATCAGAAAATGAAAGAGCCATACCTACTCTTTGAAAGTCTGCTCTTGTTCTCCTTGGCTCAATAGGATTTCCAATGTTTGGAGCAACAGATTGTAGAGTGTTTTGGGCCCACTTTGGTAACTGAGGAGGATCATTATGGTCTGATTACGAACCTGATATTTCATGGCCATCAAAGTATGATATAATATCATATATATCAGATCCAATTCTTTCTTCATATTCTCTCGAATCTTCATCTTGTGTAGGTTGCAGATCGGCAGTGTTTTCTTCGACTAGTTTCAGATTTGGCAGCGGTTCTTCAAACTTCACACTTTTCTCTATGAATATCTTTTTGGATATGATATTCATGAGATTATATGATTTTGATTCTTCCCCATATCCTATTAGGATACTTTCAATACTTTTTGGATCCAAATATTTTCTCTTATCAGAAGGAATTCTAGCCCATGCAGTGGAGCCAAAAACCCTCAAATTGGACACATCCGGTTTGCGACTAGTGAATGCTTCAAAAGGAGTTTTACCTTTCATGGATGAATGTGGAACTCGGTTCTGAATGTATGAAGAAAAATTAATGGATTCATCCCAAATATTTGCAGCCAAACCTTTTGACCGAAGCATATAGGTATCCATCTCTTTCAGTGACCGATTCTTCCTTTCTGCTACACCATTTTGCTGGGGTGTGTAGGGAACTGTATGTTGGATTTGAATTCTACTTTCGGCACAAAGTTGCAGCAACTCAGTATTGATATATTCTCTTCCATTATCATATCTAAGATATTTGATCTTGCTCTCAGTGGCAGTCTCAATATAAGCCTTAAAATCCTTGAATTTTCCAAGCACTTCTGACTTGTTTTTGAGAAAAAATACCCAAGTAAAGTGGGAGAAGTTGTCGATGAATGTCAAAAAATACCTTGAACAATTCATGGACATATTTTGCAGCAGACCACTGATATCAGAATGTATGAGGACCAAAATGGTAGAAGCTTTGCTAGCTTTGTCGTGGTCGAACTTGTGCTCAGGGTGCTTCCCAACAATGCAACCGAGGCAAATTCCCTTCGAGGAACGAAGTTGAGAAAGACCATCAACCATGGATTTATGTTGTAACAACATAAAATATTTGTAATTAAGGTGCCCAAACCTTTCATTCCAAAGCCGATTAACCTCATTTCCATGAGTGAGGAGAGCAGTGGGATTTTCAAGCGGCACAAAGTGAGAAAACTCATAGTATTTTGCAGTGTGGTTTGCCTTTCCGACTGCAATAAGTCTTCCACTTTCAATATCAGAAATTTCAACTTTGTTAGGGCTGAATGTCACTTGCTTCGATTCACTGGTGTGTGTCATTTGATACACAAAAAGTAGATTTGAAGCCAAGGAAGGCACATAGAGAACATTCTGAAAACTTCCATGCTCTAAATGGATGGTACCTTTACCCTTTGAAGAAATTTTTGAGTGATCTCCCAAATGGATGGGGATGGAGTTGCTTGGATCAAATGAATAAAAGGAGTCAATGTTTTCATCCATATGATTCGAGGCACCGAAATCTGTCAGTAGAGTGGTGCGTTTCGAAACAGTTGCCATGAGTGCTTGACCTCTTTCATGATCATCATTTCTATCCTTCATCCGTGCACCGTCGGGAAGAAATATGTTGTTCTTTTCCAAAAGGAGGGCCATTTGATCTATTGTTTTCTTCATGCATGAACTTTCGGGATGAAAGCCATGGTTGCAATAAGAACACTTAGATTTTTCTTTACCCTCTTTACCCTTCTGCTTGTTCCTCGAACCGGATGGTGCATGCGATTGCTTGCCTTTCTCCCTTTGCTTGGATGGTTCGAATTTGGGCTTCTCTTTCTTCTGCTTTCCTTTGCCATTGGAATTCTTGGATCCTTGAACAAATAGGGATGAATATTTGGAGCTTATGGACCCCATTTGAATCAACTTGTCATGCTCTTTGGTAACGGATTCAATGAAGGCATTCAAGGTAGGCATCTTCCAATTCGGGGTAGTTAGCCAACCAGAATTGAAAGTATAGACAAATACCGAGAAATATTTACCAAGTTTGGAAAGAATGGAGAGGATCAATTGCTTATCCTCTTTCGCAACTCCATTATTCTTCAATTGCAAAGATAAATGCCTGAATCTTGTGAAAAAGTCATTAATGGTCTCGAAATTCTCAGGATTCAAGGAGATTAATTCATTTTCCAATTGAAGAGACTGCATGTCATCTTGTTTCCCAAAAAGCTTCTCGAGTTGCTCCCATACTGCCTTTGGAGTAGTCAATCCACTGAGGTGAAAGTGAAGATCCTTGGAAATATTGAGGCAAAGAAGACCATATGCTTCATCCAACTTGTTGAAGTGCTTTGATTTTTCAATGAGTGTATTGGGCTCAACTTAGAGGCCCATGGTGACTTTGTAGTACCCTCTTGAGCGCAACATAATATCCATGTCATTCTTCCATTAAAAATAATTGAAGGGAGTGAGTATCTTAGAAGAAGAAGACTCCATCTCAATTAGAGCGAATGCACTTAATGGAGAAGAACCTGTAATTCACAAGATAGCGAATGCACTTGATGGAGATGATTAACCTACAAATCACAATCAAACCAGAACAGTAAGGTTGAACAATACACCCTTTTAGTGTTGCATCACACCTGGGATTGGAGATCAAGCAAGCTTGAATGGATCCAATGTATCAAATCGAGGAATTATGTGAAAAACTCAAGCTTCTGGAGTGGATTGGAGAGAAAAATTCAGCTTTAGCGAATGCATAAGCAGTTTTGCATGCCAAATCTTCAGTGTTTTTGAGAAAATTCACTCAATTCTTCATGTAGAACACCTGTAGAAGAGAGATATTGTCCCTGCAATGGCTCTGATACCATGTAAAATTAGTCACAATAGATCTATTGAACAAGAATATCAATCACAAGGATGTAAAACAATTTGGAGTAAAAACTGTGCAAGAGAGATGCATCAGTCTCTATGATCCAGAATGGTAGAATTACAATACAATACTATCACAATGAGTGAGAAATTAGAATTAGCCAAGGAGGTCATTCGAATATAATGCATGGCATAGCTTGGCTCCAACTCGGACTCCTCATCATCAATAAGTGGTGGTCATCAATGCACAAGTCACTGTGAGATAGGTGTCAAATTGAGTCTAACTGAGTGTAATAAGTGTAACTGATGGTAAGTGGCACTAAGGTAGGGATGGAGGCTCAGTGGAGGGTGCATGAGGAGTTAACTCCACTCAGAATAGGTAGTCAAGTCTCATCAAAGGTCAATCGGAGTGATAACAGCAGTGAGGAGTCAGTCTAGCCTCAAATCAAGGAAAGACTGGTGGCTAACTGAAGTGAATTGGACTGGTAGGTGAGTAAAGGCGCCCTTCTGTAGTGGAAGGTGAGAAGTGGGTGCATGACTGGCTAGGAGGGCTAAATCTGAGTGGAAAGTAGCTCCTGAGTGCTAGAAGACTAGGGACTAGGTGCTGGAGGTACCAAATTGATGACTGGGCAACATGTGGATGCATGCAATGCATGCAAAATGCATGCATGCATGCAAAAGTACATATTGAATGATGAGATATCCTAACAAAAAAATTAGCATAATGAATCTTGGATGCTCCTATAGGAGGCTTGATGTCCATAGGGATAGAATTATACATTCTCATGAATCTAGCTGAAAACTCTTGGACAATCTCAACATTGATTTTCTTTGTGTTTTCATACTGAGTGATAATTTGTAGAGGATTTTGTTTATCCTTCCATATGGCCAGGAAATCTTGTTCAAATCTCTCATAGGTAGCAATTCCCCCATTTAGAAGGGCTTTGAACCACTTCTTCACTTCTCCTACAAGACTTTGGGAAAATAACCTCATCTTGAAATCATCTACATCCACCTCTTCTAGGTCTATAAAATCAGTAAAGTTGTCTACATGCTTTTGTGCAGAACCATTTCCTTCCTCATCAAATATCATAAGGCATTGGGCATAGCCCACAGGTAAGTCATGGAGATTAGCAGGGAGAGCTAAAGGAGCAAATCTGACAGCTATTGCTCTTAGATTTTTCTTAGGAGCAGGGGAAATTCTTGAAGTAGCAGGAGTAGCAACAGGTATTACAAAAGTATGGCTTGGAACAACAGGAGGAGTAATTAGGACTTGGGTACTTTTGCTAGCAGTTTTAGTGAAGAGAAATAAATCCCAGTTTTCTTCTTTAGCTTGTGAATTTTCCCACAAAGCACTCAGACAATTTGTTTGGAATTTTCTTTGGTCAAACAAGGTTTTCTTTAGATCTGATTCAGACATAGACCTAAATGAGGACTGTTCAGTTTTTAAATCCCAAGAGACAATCTCTATAGCATGTGCCTCTTGTTTAGGTAGAGAAAAAGACGTAGGTAATGGGGAAATACCTGTTTGTTCTTTCTTTGCTTTCCTGATGATCTTCTCAAGATATGATACAAACTTTGTTGATTCAGGATCTAGCTGAATTCTGGTAGGTATCCTTCTGGAAGCCATAATTCTTTCAAGAAATTCACCAATCTGAAAGTTGGAGTCGCCAGGGAAAATGTTACAACCTTGAAATTTCTGATCCTCTATTTTCCCTCAAAGATCTGATTTGATGCTTTGAAATTCTTGTTCTGGAAAAGAAGTCCTTCGAATCCCCAGTATGGTCACCAGAATTTTATCACTCAAGATTCTCCTGGGTTGCAACATAAGGGATCATGAGGTAGCTGTTTCAAACCAAGCTTTGGTGGATGGAAACTAGCCTTTCCAACCATAGAGAGGGCTCTCTCTTTCACAATTCACTCAACACTTAGGATATTATTTGCATAAGGAGGTTATAGGTAAAAGATGTGGCTAGAACTTTAGATAATGAATTACATGGATTTTTCAGCTGGTTGGGGTTAAGGGAAAGAGAACCATTGGGAATGGAGTCAAACTTTAGTGGATTTATAGTCACAAATGACTTATCTAGACCACAATTTAAGAGGCAGAGGCAAGGAAGATGAGGTTTTTTCAAGTCAAAGATATCAGCAAATGAAGGAAGAAAAAAGAACAAATTCCATCACAGAGCTAGAGCATTTGTAAATGAATTATAACTTGCAACTTCAAGAATAAAGAGTGGAATACCTAGTCATATGCATATGAAGCCTAAAATATGAATACCAGACCATGTAGTCTTGATCTAGATACTGCAGAAGCAAATAATCAATGGAAAATACAAATGAAGAACACATGCACATGAAATAATAGACATAGAAACACTCATCACAAGAATCTCTGCTCCAGAATAAGGTCTTCTCATGAATTGAAAGGAAGAGTTTGATACATATGCAGAGCTTTTAATCTCTTAGAATCCAGAAACATCCAACCCTTGGGTTTAATTCAGAATATGCCTTTATAGGCTTACAAAATATCAAACAACCTCTAACTAATTCAACAATAAATGGAGATTTACTGACAATAGTCTTGAACTGAAAAGGATGAGGCCATTCATGCCGAACGGCTCGAACCAACTGCCTCTGAGTCTGTTAGGTGCGCTCGTGGGAAACTCTGTGCATTGTCAGTGTGCATTTGGGCCGTGTAAACCAATTATTTGTCCTTTGGATTGGGATGTTTTAGTTTGTTTTGGATAGATAACCAGGCTGTGCTTCTCTTTGGCTTCCAGATTGGCTCCCAATCGTGCCATTTCCCTATGAAATTCTTCACTTTCTGCGGTCGTAATCTACCCTGTAAAACATCTCGGATCTGCAATTATCCTCCCGCAATCCGCATTCGGAAATGTGGGTTGCAGATATCAGAAAGCCAATTTTATGCCTCTAAAATATCACTTCCGCAATGCGGGTTGTGGATATCAGAAACCTGAATCTGTGCCCCCGGAAAAATTATGCCTCCGCAATTCGCATTCCGCAATGTGGGTTGTGGAAATCAGAAACCCAAATCTGCACCCCGAGAAAATTATGCCTCTGAAATCCGCATTCCGTAATGTGGGTTGTGGAAATAGGAAACCCAACTTTACACTCTTGAAAAAATACCGTTCCGACTTCCTCAATCCGCAACGTGGGTGCGGAAAGAAGGAAAAGTGGAAAAGCAAAAATTCTCTCATCTGGTGTGTTGTGGATTGTCTCCCAGTTGTAGAACTAGCTTTTCTTTTTCAATCCTTACCTTTCATATTCTCTTTGAAAGTGGAAGATCAATTGAGCAAATGGGTCTTCCGCGGCTATTTTGGGCCATCGGATCCGAACTTATCCCGATCTGGACTGTTCCTTCTCGCCCGAATGCAGAAAACCTCCATTTCTTCATCCTTTTCATTGCGTCTTGATCATTTTGCTTGGGTTTGCTTGACACTTAGTCATTTGTGGGGATTTTTTATTCTTCCTTCGGCATAAGAGGTCAATGGGAATGCTTGAGGTTCTGGTAGGGGGATTCCCTTTCCTTCTTTGGCGGGGACATTGATAGGGGTGTTAACAACATTAAAGCTAGTGGTTTGAGATCTAGCATATTGTCTACAAGTCTTGTGGAGGATATTGGTGCTATAAGGGAGTTGGATTTGTCTAGTAGATTAACTTAGATTTTCAACTTGCAAATAGAATTTGGGATTAGCTCAGTAGATATACAATTTATGGGTTCCAAGCTAAAACTTGTGGTTTTGACTAGCCATAATTATGGAATTTTGGTACAAGATATGTAAACTTTGTTAAAGAGCAAAGCGATGTGGACGTTTACTAAGATTGTATTTTAGATCTAAAGGGTGACCATAAGAAGTTTGTCATCAACAACAAGAAGAATGAGGTTGTAGGATTCATAACAACTTACATATCTAAGGAGATTCACCTTCGCATAATAGTGATTCACTACCTGAATGTTGTTTGGAAGAAGTTGAAGACTTTGTTTGATAAAACTAATGAAATTCATGTTATGTAGATTGAGAAAGAGATGATCTCTCTGGATCCTTTCTCTTTTGAAAGAATTGAAGACTATATGTCCCATGTAAAGGAGATTCCAATGAAATTGGTTTAAATCATAAGATATTGTCCCAAGAATAATGATAAGCTCACTGAAATAATCATGATGAATCTAAAGATTTCATATGATGTGGTTGATTTGATGTTTCATGCTTGATGGACCACTCGAAAAGATGATGGAATGGATTATAAATTTGATCCATTTTGTGCTTTACTTATTTAGGCATAGCATAAATTGCTTGTAAAGGGAAACTTGAGATAAAGCAACACGGTCGTTTACTAAAGGATGAAGGTTGACATAATTACAAAGAAATAGGTTGATAGGAAAAGGAACATGACCATGCCAACTAGACCAACACAAAGAAGCATGGTAATCATACTTTGAATCTAAAAGGGAGAATGACCAATACCTAGAGCTATTTCAAAAGAATGGGACTTATGGGGAAGGCTTGTTGGCAGAAAACTAAGGACCTAAAGGAGAAAGTGAAGAAAATTGAAGGACACATGTCATACCAGAATATCAACCAATCTATAGGACTAAACATTAGAAGGTAAGGAATATAAATATATGTTTTATGTTATTTTATTCTCAAACCTTGTATGCTCATAATGAATCTAGTTGCACCCATCACATGGCCAAGGGTACTCTTTTTTCTTCCTTAAAGTAAGCTACACTAAAATAAATCCTTTTAACGTATGATTATGCACTTATTGTTATTGGTTGTGGAAAGGATGAATGGAAAAATAGTGTAATCACTAATGTGTATCATGTACCTAGTCCAAGTACATTTTTCTTCTTCTTTTTTTAGTACACTAACTAACTTAGATTATCAAGAAGTAGAATTTTGGCTAGATCAATTTTTCATGAAGGACATGAAGAAAAAATTAATTTTGTTTCCAAAGGATTCTTGAAGCTAAAGAATGTATTATATAAGTTTTGTGACCTTCCCAAGAAATACCTTGGAATGACTACACTCATAGCTCACACTGATTACTGGAGAAAACAATTGCATGAACGACTCATACACTTGAATTTTTGAAGTCTAAAACTAATGGTAAAACAAAGTATTGTTGCTAGTCTACCTACAATTATCCCCCTTGATGGAGTATGTAAAGAATGTATGCTTAGAAAGCATCATCAGAATTTCTTTGAAACAAAGAAATCTTGGAGAGTAAGACTCAGTCGGAGATTATCCATAGCAACCTATGTTTCATGAGAAAACCCTCACTATTTGGAGCAGGATATGCATTGACCTTCATTGATTAATTTTTTTAGGTATATTGGTGTATTTCTTGAAGAATAAGAATATTGTCTTCAAAATATTCAAGGAATTTAAGGAAATCACTAAAAAGAAATGAAATCGACCTATGAAATGTTTAAGATTTGACAATGGAATATGGAGGAGAACATGTATGCAAGGAATTTAAAAGGTACATGCCACAAAATTGTATCTCTTGGTATATATTAGTACCTTACACAACTTATCGGAATTGTATTACTAAACAAAAATATTGGACTTTGGTCGAAATGGTACATTTCTTGCTTCATGCCAAATCTCTATCAACTCATTTTTGGGAAGAAGTTGCTTATTGCTCAAACTATTTATTAGATAGATTCCAACTAAATTTGTGAGGAAGATGAATAAAATAAAAAAATGGAGCAAGATGAAACCCTCAATTGGACACCTCAAAATGTTTTGATGCATTACATGGGCTCACATTCCCAAAGACTGAGGAAATAATCTGGATCTAAAGTGTCATGACTATTTCATGATGAATGATCTGAATTATTTGGACAATGAAATGAAGGAAACAATATAAAATGAAAACATACACACAAAAATGTTTTTCAAAAATCACAATAGTACAGTAAATCCCAAATTCTATTATTGAATGGAACTGAAAAACACTATAAACTACAAAGAAATACAAACTAGCTCAGAAGCTTATCTCTAAAGTGAGATGTGTCGATTGTGCTCATTCAAAAGATTTGATTACAAATATATCAGAAAGGTACTTTTTTTATCATGATCATAGAGAGGAAAAAACCCTAAAAAAAAACCTAACACTAGGAGACGAAGCGTCAAAAGGATTTATGGGTCCCCATGTGGTTAGTTGATATGTCAAACTCCAGGGGGAAAAATGTTTGCATACAATCTTTGTTTAGGGTGCTTGATATATTGTTTGAAATAACTAAATGAGAATTACAACTTTTCATTATGGCAAGGAATGCCTGATTGGCCAAAATACCTCATTTAGGGCCTCAAAATGGTTGTAGAAGTTTGGGACATGAAAAAATTGTAGAAAATTTTCAAGAATACGGGGAACTATAGTAACTCGATGGAACAAGTGGGTGGCCACCAATATCCAAGTAGATAAATACTTTCCCATTTATGGAGATATGGTCCCCATTGCATCAAGTTCCTCCATCAGATTATGTTGAATTTGACTCTTGGAGAGCCACTTTCCCTAATGAAGAAATTTCCTTGCTTTGACGAACTAATACAATTGTATGTTTTAATGGCGAGTTCCCTTCATCTCAATGTGCATGGTTAAATCAATTATAGCCTTCTAAAGGTAGGAAATATTTATTTTTGTAGAGGCCAAGTTCTTGGATACCTTTGAGGTGTCCAAGAGAGGTGGAAAATATGGTCGAAGTGGCTCCACACTAAAGATAGGGTGCAAGCAGAGGAAAGGTGGAACACTCAACACAAAATCATTCTCATCCATATCCTTGGTGATGGTTTAAGGCCCGTATCGAAGTGGTTAGATATTCTATTGGGGCCTTGTGAGTTGCTCTTTCTGTAAATGTAAATAGACCTTGTCATCGACCTGAAACTTATATGGAACTCAATGTTGGTCATGTCACTACTTATACTTGGAATTGGAATTCTAGAAGATGTCATGAACTTATTGTTGGATTTGTTGGATCCAATGAAAATTTTTGGATACCTCATCAGACTCAGTTTGAGTGTGTGAGGAATATTCCTATGTATATGTATTCTACTATATCAATTGGGGATAATGGCTGGAACCCCAATAATACCTCAAAAGGGATGTAGATAATGGACTTGTGAACGATTATATTGTAACTATGTTGAGTATAAGGAAGGATCTCATCCTATGGTTCCCTGTAGAGTTGGCCTCCCAGAGTAACAATGACACTGCAGGGCCTGGACTCATAAACATAATGATTTTTACACTATATGTTTATCCTAAAAGAACATCACAAACTTCAAGTGGGGTGACTTCATACAGTAACTCATCTTGGAATGTCTTGATGTCATAGGATATGTGGCATTCCTCACTCAGAAAGATGTCTCTCCCTTGGCTTATCCAATTGATGGTGTATGATTGGGGGTAGGTATTTTTGGAAACTTCAATGTTTTTATGACCTGATCTATGATCAAGTTCCTCTAGATATTGCTATCAACAATGAAATGTGGCAGAGTCCCCTTCACCCACATATGTGAGTGGAAGGGCCACTCCCCTTCTTCCGGCTCCTATGGCTTGTCTGGTTGGATCTTTGCAGTTGTGATGGTGATATTACGCTTCTCATCAATGATATTCTTTCCTTTTTATTTCTCCGCATTGCATTCCAATCCAAAGTCCATCTCTGAGGATTTCATCTCGACCAATAGTGATTGCTTCAAGCAACATTCATCAGTGTTGTGCCAAGTGAATTTTTGGAACTCCCACCACCTTCTAGTGTCCTTCAACTTCCTATTACCCTTATTTCCCTGTGGTTTGGGCTGGTTTCCATGATTTTGGATATCCTTGCTCTATCCTTTAAATTGCGAGTTAGGGACACCTTTACCAAGCTTTTGTTGTGATTGATTTGCAAACCCAAATTCCTGCTTATTCTTCTACTTGAACTTTTGCTCAATTTTGACAGCATATCCATAAGAGGCTCCTCGTGAGGATATGTCTAGAGAATCCAACTATGTTTGTATGTACCTGTGTAGGACACTGTGGTACTTTAGGACCAATTTTCAATCGTAGTCTCTAATACCTAGATTTGAGTTCAAGGTATGGAACATATTGGTAAAATGTGGCACCATTTGGTCTCTCTCTTAGCGTAAAGTGGTACATCTCGTATATTGGTCATCATAGTTTCCAATGACGTAAAACTCATCCTTGTGGGAATCGAAAAAAGGATACCCAAGTGGGTTATGTACCATATGTTGTAGAGTCATTTAGGCTGCAAACAGAGAAACAAACTGATATTGTCACTCCCTAATAGGCTATATGGGTGCGACAATCTGGTAATTTTTGCTTTGAGGGCCTCTCTCGGCAGTGACAGAGTCCTGTAGGTGAAAAGCTTGACTTATTTTTCCTATATCTGAGGTTGGATTGGTCTTAGGCTTAATACACTTTTTAGTGATAATTACAAAAGGAAAAAAATCAAGAGAAAAACACACTCAAAGGGGTCTTAAATGGTCCAAACAAAAGCTTCAAATGTTTGAAAAACTAGTTGGGAAAGTCCCGAGTAGGTATCCAATTTATTTGTCATAAATTCTTCCCTACAGATAGGTCAGATTTCTCTTGGACATAGTAAGTCTTCCTAGATATGTAGTCCAAGCCAGAAGCAGAAAAAATGGTACCTAACATCTCCTAGATGTAGTCCATACACAAAAAAACACAAGCATAAGGAATATGGAAGAAAGTAGATGTCCTACCTTTGCCTTGAATGTATTCATGGCTGATCCTTCTTGATCTAGCTCCTAGCTTGAAGATCCAAACTTGTGATCCTACACACAAAGACAAGATACAACACCTTCCAATGCACCAAGTGTATTAAATAAGATATAACTATAATTGGAAAACATATTCACATATCCATCAAAAGATACATGAAATGGGATAATAGGCCAAGTTTTATAATTGAAAGAAAGGTATGAACAACATGCTCAAAAGTATACATGAATCTATAGCAGCATGCCCTTTAGAATCTCCTTCCGAATCCATTTGAACACCACAATATCATAAGTACCACCCTTCTAAGATTTTTTCATTTTGTGATTCACGACATGAAGTCCTCTTTATAAGATGGAGAGGTTAAACCACTTGAGAGAAATATTTGGATCAAGGGAAGATAAGATTGATCAAGGCAAGTTGAGGTTTCCTTCAATCGAAATGGAAGATATATTCAAACAATAGGCTGATCTAGCTAAGATCAAGCTCAGATCTTTCTCCAAAAATCAAGGCAAGATGGCTAAAACAAGATTGTCACTCCCCTGAGGATGAGTACAGAGCGAAAAAGGTGCAATTTTCGCTCCCCTGAAGGCATGCAAGGAGTGACACAATTGTAATTTTCACTCCTTAGGAAACTATGAGGGAGAGACACTCTCCATCAAGGCTCAAATTAAGGTTTGTTAAAGTGGTTATTTGACCTCCAAATGTCAAGGGGCCTTCCCAAACATGACTAGGGACTAGGTAAGCCACAAGATAGTGGATCCTAACACACCTAGGGAACATCACAACCCATGTTTCTCATGGTGATGAAGCATATCAATTAAAGGGTGACAATTTGAGGTAAAGCAAGTTGAAATCCCCAAAGTTGGCTACTAAGTAGTTTTTGAGAGAGGAGGACTCTTTACTTCCTAATCTTGGTCTAAGTGGGCTAGTTACTAAGGAAAAACTAACTATTGCAAGTTAATTTAATTCTAGTTCATTAGTCAGTAGTCATTGGGACTACAAGATTGTATACAAAATTGTTGAAAATCAAAATAAATGAGAGTAGGGCGGAGAAAATAGAAACAAATGTGTAGTAGCATGGGAAATGTAAATACACACACGTTGTAGTGTAGTTACAACATGACAATGTTGCGTGAACAAGAAGCAAATTTCCATGCACATGAGGGTCTATTAAAATGCACGGGTAGAGCAACTGTGGAAGGAATTTCTATATGCGTAGGGTGCTCAGGGAGTCAGGATCTCCGCGACTGTGTAAACATAAATTTTGGATAAAAGGAAGCCGAATTCCGGGATTGAAGGGTAAGGACTTGTTCACCTGAACAAGATAAGCACCTAGAATTAGATATTTAGCAAATAACTGTTAGAATAATTAACCCATTTATACCTTAGTTTAAACATTATTTTATGTTTCCTAAGAGTTATACCTATGTTAGTTGTTCACATAGTGCATAACATGGGTCACCTATGTGATAGTTCCCTCTTTCTACTTTTAAAGCATATTTTCTGGACTAGAGTGCTACTTCTGCTTTATTCTTGCTTTTATCCAGCTTTTGTGCGCTAATGCATCTTTATTCCCGCTTTTCACATGGATAAGGATGAGGTACAGGAGCTAGGGTAACTTAGGAAAGTTTGCCATCTTTTTCCTAAACTCCTTCCATCATTTTATCCTATAAATCTACTCAGTTGCTTATTTTTTTATCACTCATGGTCTATCTAATCCAACTTAGCCAATTCATGATCATCTAGTATGAGTTGGAGTTAGTAAGTTGTTTAGATGGAGATTTTTACTAAATCTAAGCCTAGCATATGTGAGCATTTCATATTTCCTCCAAGGCATTAAAATTTCTGCTCAAAGATGTATTATATAATGTACTCTCATTATTCATCAATAAGATGATGGGATTTTATCCAATTGTGTTAACCTTCTCATGTGCTTCTGCTCAATTTGTATCTCTTCTATGCATTCTTGTGAAGATCATTGTGAGGATTTTTCTGTGAACTAGATCCATACTATGATCAAATTTTCACATGGTATCAGAGATATTTCACATAGTATTAGAGCTAGCTGAATTCAATCTCACTCAGATACTTCCATTGTAGCACCGGAAGCAGTGGATTTACCATGGAAATATTGGGGTAATTTCCTTGAGTCCTTTGGCTAGCCATTGGTGTCTACCCAAGTGTCAGACACTCTCGAATGTGCTCAGTTTTGAAGTAGAGTTTGATTGAGCTTACTGGATTTTCCTCTTGAGTGTTTTTGTAGGTCTTTTGTGCAAGTAAAACAACTTCATGGATTCAAAATTTGTTCTTCCTCTTAGTCCATTCAATTATATTGAGTGGAATCCAAATATGTGTGCATATCTCAAGAGACAATGTCTCTATGATGTGTCAATTGGTGCTGTGAGCGAGCTAGAGTCCTTTGAAGAGAAATATGACTAGATAAATGAATATGATAAAGCATTTGGAGCCACATGTATAACCATTCCTCCTAGAATGCGCTATCTCATTGACACTACTAAATACCCAAGTGAGATATGGTCTAAATTGGACAAAGCATTTGGAAAGCAGAATGAAGAGATTGGTGCAAATGATTTGGAGAGTGAATCTAGCGCCTCCTTACATGTTCTCCCTCATGATTTATTGGCCTCAAACCTCCCTGAATAAGTTGTTCAAGGAGAAGAAGAATAAATTGCATAAATTTAAGCACATACAGTTCTTTTTTAAGATATTATCCTTGGTTCGAATGCTTCCTTTGTTTGTCAAGAAGCAGTAATTGAAGAGAGCTCTTCTTCTGTGGCTCTATAAGTTGAGAAATCAGATCTCTCTCATTTTCATGTAGGTTCTATGATGAAGAAGGTTCAACTAATGGAGTTGTAGTTGTTTAAGATGGATTCGTTCATTCATCTCTCATGTTCTCCTATGAGTCTTCTAATTCGAATTTTGAGCAAGATAAGCCAGTTTATGCTCTAGAAGGTAAAGAAGAATTTGATTCCTCTCTTTCACATGAGTCTACTAGTGTGCAAAATGGTGATCTATTAAATGTTTTGGAGGATATATCAAATTTTGGAGGTGATGTTATCGCTCTCCTTGGTCACATGCTTCCTATGTACTTCAACTTGATCATTGGCACATGTTATCAGAGTTGAATTAAAGATGGAGGACACCACCATTCACTTGGGATTGATTCTAAAGCTCATAAAGACTCATTTGGACTCAATCTTATGAATTTCAAGTCTAATGAGCACTTACAATTTATCTCCTATCATACTTATACTACTGAGGATCCTATATTAGTCATTTCTACTGATGTGCAAGTTTGTGGTTCATTGGATATTTTGGAAGCTATATCAAACTATGGAGTTCATGCATTCAATATCCTTGGTCCCATGCATCCTCCCTATTCCTACATGGTCACATGCACATTTAATTAAGGTGTTAATGAATTTGGAGACATCATGCATTCGCTTGGACACTTGCTCCTCACAATTGGAGTTGATTTCACCTTATTTGGTTTGAAGTCCAAGTCACCATCATATCATGGTACATTTGGGTATGAACTCACCCCTATTGGTTTAAATGAGATATCAAGGGACCATCTACACATTCTTGGAGCTGATCATACTTCATTTGGTTCAAAATTCAAGTTCCAAGATGATATTCATATTCTTAGAGCTGTTCTTACCATGTTTGGTTCAATGAGCAAGTCTAAGGAGATTCTAGATTTACTTGATCCCATTGGTGGAGAAATCAATCACATGTTTTGGGAGCATGATCCTCTTATTCCAAAGAGGAATATACCTCTAAACATCTAATCAAGCATCACACCTACTTAAGTTTGGAGAAGTTTATTTTTGGTGTGTTTCATGTCCATTTTGAGGGGAGGTTTTTCCCATGTGGTTTTCCTCATTTACCTTGGTTGGACATAATAATTTGTAAAGGGTGAGCATAAGCCTTTGTTGCTTGGGACCTAATCTCACATAAGTTAGGATTAAGGGGGTGTTAGAATAATTAAACCATCTATACCTTAGTTTAAACATTATTTTATGTTTCCTAAGTGTTAGACCTATGTTAGTTATTCACCTAGTGCATAACTTGGCACACCTATGTGATAGTTATCCATCATAGCACCCTCTTTCTACTTTTAGAGCAACGTTTCTAGACTAGAGCACTACTTCTTATTTAATCCTTCTTTTATCCAACCTTTGTGAGATAAGGAAGCTTTATTCTTGCTTTTCACATCAATAAGGATAAAGTAGGGGCACTAGGGTAAAATAGGCAAGTTTTTCAGCTTTTGCCTAAACTCCTTTTGTCTTTTTCTCCTAAAAATCCACTCAGTTGCTTATTTTTTATCACTCATGGCCTACCTAATCCAACTTAGCCAATTCATAATCATCTAGTATGAGTTAGACTTAGTAAGTTTTCTATATGGATATTTTTCCTAAGTCTAATCCGACCGCAGGTGAGCATTCCGAATTGACTCTAAGGCATTCGAATTTATCCTATGAGATGTATTATATAATGTACTCTCATTATTCATTAATAAGATGATGGAATTTTATCCAATTGTGTTAACCTTCTCATGTGTTTCTGCTCAATTTTTCTCTCTTCTATACATTCTTGTGAAAATCATTGTGGGGATTTTTCTGTGAACTAGATCTAGACTGTGATCAAATTTTCACATGGTATCAGAGCTCTTTCACAACAAAAAGATAGTAAAGAGAAAGGAAAAAAACATAGTCGAGTCACCATAAATATTGTTCTGGAAAAATTTGCACAAAGGTGTGCATCCCTTCCCATGTTAGGGGAAATACTTTGAGGTTCACAACAAGGCCCAATATTGTGCTGCAAAAAGAAAATGTGAGTGACTCCACATTGATCCTACAAGGTTATTCTTAGCAAAAAAAAAAAAAAAAAACTTGGAAATAACTTGAATCAAAGAAAATGAGGTGAGGATATGTAAACCACAACAAGAAGCAAATGCTAGAACCAATTTAGATTTCCCAGTGGTCAATCTTGTTACATGAAGTGTCACCTAGGAGGTGTGGGATTCAAGGGAAGTCAATAATATCCCTTAGGGAGGTCCTTTTTTTCCACACTAAATGCTAAATAATGTAAAAGAACAAATGGGAGAAACACTTTCCCCTTGGAGGAAGGTGGTAAGGGATCTTAAGTAATGCTAATAGGTGTGGGAGGAGGTGGAAGAAGTTCGAACACAGATCTAACAACATAACCTTGCTCTAGATTTCTCTTGTAAGATGCATGACCATGGATTCCTTTTATAATCCAAGAGGTGGCCAAGAAACAACTAGATCCAAATGTGAACCCATTGACTCCATGATCTATCTCCAAAGTACACAAAGGGGCGACATTTAATGAACCCAAGTACATGAAAATCCAAATTTGAATTCTTGGAGGTGATGGGGCTTTGGTGAGTATTCAATGCGCGGTGGGTAGCTGATATCCCACCATTTTGACATTCTTTAATGTATCGAAGGAAAATATACACTATTCTCGCGCGGTCACAGAAATGATAATATGCACAGTAGTGAGGGTTAACATGGGTGTAACTGCACTACCTCTTCTTTTGATTATTTTTTGGAATTTTTGGACTCATGTTGTTTGTTGGATCTAATGAGGAAGTCTTTGGTTGGTTGCATGTTAAATGTTGATGACACCTTACTACAAGATTAGCTAAAATGTCACAAGTGTGGGAAATTTTGGCGTTAACACCTGGAGCTTGCTGCTAACCACCATATTTCTTCCATTGATATGAGGAGTTTAGGAGCAATGTGGATGCTTTCTATTGTTTGAACTGTAGAGCTTTCTTGAATCACTATAAGGAAAATGCCTTGTAGTAGAGGTTATAGTGGATGCTCCTCTAAAAATATCCCAAATATTTGTTTATAGTGAAGGTCCTTAGCAGAGGTGAGTAGGCAGAGGTTTTAGTGGATGTTTTTTTTCAATTCTTTTATACATACAAAATGCATCGGTGTTCCTAAGTCTAATGTGCA
The DNA here is from genome assembly GCA_027924585.1 of Larix kaempferi. NCBI lineage: Eukaryota > Viridiplantae > Streptophyta > Pinopsida > Pinales > Pinaceae > Larix > Larix kaempferi. Next base: position 362,362 of record BSBM01000697.1, on the reverse strand, counting down.
TTAGTGCGAACATAAATCATGTGGCACTGCGGTCGAAAACATTGTCAAACAAAAAAAAATGTTGCGTTATTCTATAGCTGGCGTGTTTAACTTGTTCCAGCACACTACTACACAACATATTTGAAAGAACCAAACTAGGGTAAACAAAAAACCCAGATGGAAAACTTTTAAGTATTTTTATATTCATTAGTGTTGTGTTTACCTAACCTAAACACACCAGTGCATTTTGATAGATATGAACCAATATAGGGTAAAATAAAAAAAGTGGGACGAAAAATATTCCATTTGTTTCTAATCATCAATGGTATGTTTGTCTTTTTCCACCACCATGGTGCACAACATAAATTACGATACCTAATTAGGGTTAAAAACTGAATGGAAAAATGTTATTTTGTAATTTGATATCTAACACGAGTGTGTTTATTTATCGGAAAAGCATTGGCACATCCATAGTGGAGAGCGCCAAATTAGGGTAATTTTTTATTTTTCATTTTCATTTCCAATGTGATCGTTCTCAATCATAGTGTAGCTAGGGTTTTCACCCTAGCTTGTGCAAATGAGCACCTACTAAGGAGAAGGGACTCCTTAGTCGCAGTTCAGTAAAAACAATAAAAGCAATACAGTAAATGAAAACAGTAACTTGAGCATTAACATAAATAACAAAACATGAAAATATGGTAAATATCTCTCTTTTTGTATTAAAAATTACCTCAGGTGTAGAGGTTGATGAAGCCCTTACAACAGTCTAAGAGGGTTGCTTCCAAGCTCTAGTGTTGTTCCTTCTCCTTCTTCCAAAGATGTTTTGGGTATGGGCCAAAAGGGTTTTCAAGAATTAGCTCCAAATGGAGAGCTAGGGTTTCAAGAGATTTTTTAGTAGCATGAGGATAGGGATGATTGTGAATGTGAAATAGGGAGCCTCCATCACCTATTTATAGGTTTTTAGTGGTGGAGTGCTGGCCCATGGTTTTGGGCACCATATGGTTTAGGTCAGCTATATAGGGTTTTTGTTTCTTTTTTTTCCTCTTTTTCCTCTTTTTTGTATTTTTTATTCCCTTTTTAGAGGGTTTTTGCTATATTTGGAGGAATTTAACTTATTTTGGGGAAAAGGGGGTTTTTGGCTTTTTGGAGGATTTTTAATGGTTTTTTGGCCTTTTGGAGGCTTTTTAATTGTTTTTTGACCTTTTGGAGGCTTTTTAATGGTTTTTTGGGGTTCTGGAGGCAAATATGGTAGGAAATATGGACAAATGAGTCATGTAATGGGGTAGATGAGGTAGTGAGCACTTTTTGGGTGTTAACAGATTGCCCCCTAATGTGTGAGGGTAGGAGCTCATCGTATGGCCGATAGACATCATAGGTCTTTTATGGTTTTCCGGGGAGGTGGAGAGGTGAAGAAACGAACTAGAGCCCCGAACTACGGTCCCGAACCAACTGCAAAAGTTGAAAGTACATGACCTCAATAATGAATGAGGAATAATCTCAACATATGGATGAGGTGGGAATTCCCATGCTCATATCAAGATATAGAACAATACCAAGGGGGTCCAAAAAATGGGGACCTGAAATATACATGGCCTCAAATAATGAATGAGGAAGAATCTCAATATATGGACGAGGCGGGCATACCCATGCTCATATCAAGATATATATAAAACATAACAATGAGGCCCAAAAATGGGGGCCTGAAGGATACATGGAGAACCACTGTGTACATCATAAGGGTCCAGAGGGGACACAAAATCTGGGACATACTGCTGGGCTGACCATGTCTAAGCTGAAGAACTGATATACTGGAATATCAATAGTGATGTTGAGTGTGTTACCAGAGGAACGGATGAACTGCTGTATCATAGTGACGGGGAGTCATACCCTCAATGGTACACTGAACCGGAACTAAACTCGGTACTCAAGGAAGCATATAATTGGATGAATTCCGAATACAATCGCCAATGCAACTCAGACATCCATGGGAACAAGTGACTGGGTGTTCTGAAGTGACTCACCAATGTGCTAGAGTCGGGGGAAATCTAGGGTCTTCGACCAATAACTGAAGGGATATATACCCTGTGCGTTTCTCAACGATGCGATCAAGGTGTTGAAGTCGAGCATGTGAGAAATAACCACTCAGAAAGGCATTGATGACTGCTCTTAAAATGGTCCATAGGCACTCACCACAGATGGTGATGAGTCCAAGGCGCAGGGACCTCTGGGTTTATCCTCTGGAATAGATGGGTTGGCGTCGACAGAGGGAGACCTGCAACTAGCAAGGCAATGATGTTTCCTTGATAGCAGCACGAGGTGGAGAACCGAAGTGTGAGAGTACTGATGGTAGGACTGACATACTGGGGGGGTGGGGGATAACTGGGCGAGTAGAGTGGGTGGACTCAAACTTCCTTTGTTCAGAGTATGATGGCGGGGATGATCGGGCAGCATATGAAACTGACTGGTGGGAAAGGGATCATAGCTGTAATGGATCAAGGATAGTGACTGGTATGAGTGATACTCAAGTTGGTGTAAGATGGCAGGAGACTGCAGAATACTCTGAACAAAGGCAACCTTATTGGGGGTGCTGCCGAGATGATCGATCATAGTGCCGAGAGGCACGGGGGGAACTTCTTCATTGGTTAAGGAACTAGATGAAGTGTGTTCAAAATGGTACTGTTGTGTGGATTTATACGAGCCCAGGACAGTTCATGCTTGTGATTGCTTTCAATTTTAAGGAGTCTAAAAGTGATAAGGAGACTCTAAAATAATGGAATGGCATCGTCGTGTGGATTTGTACGAGCCCAAGATGGTGCGTGCTCGTGGTTGCTTTCAATTTTAGAGAGTCTGAAAGCAATAAGAAGACTCTAGGGGGGTGATTTTTCGTGTGTTAGTCTCCAAGGCCCGAATAAGCATAAAAGGATGTAGTGAAGAACTCTTCTAGCCGGTGTGACTAAAGTATTCCTTTTTCCTAATTAGTCTACCAGGTCCGGAAAAGGGTTAAACTTATACTAGATAGACGCCCTTTTAGGTACTTTAATGAGCATGAAAGGAAGCAATATTGCTCGGCGATCTTTTCATTCTTTTAGGAGTCAGAAAAGAGCTTAACAGAAACTCCCTAGGTGCCTTTTTTCGTAAAGGACTTGTCCGACCCGAAAAAGGGATAAAATTGTACCGAACAAAAGGAATGGCCAGGAAAGGAGGAATTGCTCAATCAAGGAACATTGATGAGAACCAAGAACGAGGATGGGGGGGAACACTAGTGGGACTCCTTGTGGGATGATGAATGGTGGCAAAATAATGAAATAATTGCAGTATGAATGGAGTGAATGGCTCATGTAAAAAAATGTAACAATCCGATGGCAGCCGATGTGGTGCGCAAACCCAGGAAGCAAGGTGTCGAGACACAATGTTGAAATTGTACCTAGTGAGAGCGAGAAATGATCTCAAGCATCATCACGAGCTCGAAAAATTGAATCCGGCAATATAAAAACTGTCAAAAATAGATAACGACTGAGGTGGCATGCAAATCGAGGCGACGGGGGGCATTTTGGGAAAAATACCCAAAAAATATGGGGGTGAGAGCGAGAAATGATCTCAAGCATCATCGCGGGCTCGAAAAAATGAATCCGATGATATAAAGTATATCAAAAACAGGATACGGCCGATGTGGCATGCAAACCGAGGCGACGAGAGGTGTCTCAAAAAAATACCCAAAAGTATTTGGTGAGAGCGTGAAATGATCTCAAGCATCATCACGGGCATGGAAAAATGAATCCGGTGGTGCAAATGGTGCGAAAAACGGAGGTCCTAAGGACTCCGGAATGGTCAAAGGAAATAACTAGGTTAAATAATGGTTGTAAATAAAGGTGAGCCCACCAAGCCAAGGATGCAATGGTGGGGAGAAATGATGACCCGCGGGGGCAGAATACTAGGTGTATCGAATCAAATCATATATACAAGTAACATGTGACCTCAAAAATGGTTGAGATCATGCATGTGAAAACGTGAGCAGGGTTAATGACCTGCCCCCATGCTATGCGCATGGGGTTTGTGATTGTGGATCACATATGTGTTGGTTTGAACAATGGGTTCATTGACGTGCTGAGATAGATGTAATGGGGTAGGGTCAAAATGATTGATCATGCCCCCTATCCGAGGTTCGAGGTATTCTATTATGCCCCCGAACTCAGAGGTATCAATGCGGTGGAGATATTGTCTTAGAGAGGGATCAACAGGGCATTGACCAACTATTGGAGGGGTGGTGTACCATGAGGCTGTGAGCCATGGTGGAATACAGAAGTGATGATATGATGATGGGGGATTCCCCTTGTAGGGTGGATGCCCCCAGCATTGCCGACGAGAATGATGATGATGATGAGTAGGTAAGGTTTTGGGCCTGCCCCTATGCTGTGGACATGTGGTTTCCTCTTTGATAGTGGGGTCAAGACTAGGCATTTCGGTATGGGACCAGGAAAAGACATCGCGGAACTCTTGGAAAAGTTTTTTGTACTCTCCGATGTCGTACTCAGTGCAGGAGGCTCCTAACATAATGAGTTCAGGATCACTAGCTGGGGCAGAGATATCAATGTGGATTGTGGGTGAGATATTGGCCATGTTACCTTCCTCGAAGGCATCGTGGGCGGGAATGGGATCTTTAAACCAGTCAACTTTGGTGGGGAGGAAATCTTTGGACTCAACTGAAAATTGGGTGGCTGTGGTGGAGGAGGACTCTTCTAGGAGGAAATATGAACGATGGTGCATATCCTCCCAGGGGTAATCAGGGGCAGTAAGAGCCTTGAGAATCTCCTCATCATTGTGGAAACTTTGGTTTGTCAAATCAGTTGACGAAGGAGTGCTAGAAGAGATCATATAAATGGTATTAATCTCTCCGGTTGGTGGGGATGCTGGGGGTGGATCTCTTCAATGGTGGGGGGAGCCATCTTGAAGTCCAAGTTATTCATCTCATAGAGGGCAGCTCTATAATCTGGGAGATCAGGAAAGTGATGTGAGTAATGGCCGTAAATACCGCATATTGCACAAGGGTGGTTGGTACGCAGTGATTTATCACGAGGCTTAGGGGTTGGGTCGAGTTGAACAACCGGGATGTTGGGGTCGTCATCAAGCATTTGCATGTGTTCCTGTAATGTTGGTAATTGTGGACATTGATGAGTAGCATGGCCTAACTCATCACACAACAAGCATTTGGGAGGAGCATGAAACACGAGGGTATTCTTAACTGGTTTAGGTGGGGGTAAAGCAGTGTATGGTTGTGGGCCTTTTCCCCCAGTGTGCTTGATAACAGGGGATGGATTAGTGGATGATGAAGGGGTAGCGACATTGGGAGGTGGTTGACTAGTAGTGGTGATGGGTTGCACCAGTTGTAGGACAACATTTGGTGTCGGGGGGGTAACTGGAGGCGTAATGTACCATATGGGTAATCCTAAGGTTAAACCGGGGAGGCTGAGGGTAGCCATAACCGGGGCACTTACTACTCTCGAAGGGGGAAATAGGAAGGGGATTGTTTGGATGGGTGTAACACCAACATGACTAGGTACCAATGGTGGTTGGGGTAGCAAGGGTGATTGATGATTGGGTGTTGGTGTATTGTGGGAAAGGGTACATAAGTCAGATACTTCGGTCGTAAGTGACGGGGGTGGAATGGCCTGGAATGTTGAGGTCATGGCCGTATCTGAGTAGACTCTGGGTCCCACTGAGGAAATCAATGAGGTAGGTGCACCGCAAGTAGGTTGTTAAACCATGGGGAGAACATTTTCGGGTGCAGTGGGAGCATTGGGATCGTAATAGGTGAGTTGGTCAACCTTGACCACATGTCCGTCATGGGGGAACATCATGGTATGAAAAACGGATGAGGAAACCGCCCGCATGGCGTGCATGTAACTGCGGCCAAGTAAGACGTTATAATCAAGTTGGGTGTTGATAACCTCTATGTCAATGAGCACTGTTTTACCAGCCAATTGGACGGGGACATTAGCTAAGAGACCTTGGGGTTGAGCCGAACAGCTGTCGTAGGCTCGCAACACAGTGGTGGACTACTGGAGACTAGAGGATCCCAACTTCTGCCAAATGAATGTGGACATAACGCATGTAGAGGCACCTTCATCGATGATGCATCGATGGATGACAAGGTTCCGAACGGATACAGAAACTTGGAACGCTAATGTGGAAGGTAGGCGTGGTTCGGATTGGTCCAAATCGAAGGCCATCATTCGTGAATCATTTGGGTCAATAGCACCAATGGATGAAAGCAAAGTCTTGCGCTGTGTAGGACAGTTTTTTAAGACTTCTAACGCAAACATGGATACGGAGGACTGGGCTACGTCATCTACAATGTTGTAATTAGACGTAGTGCAAGAATTGGGGTTATTGTTGATGCAACAAAGTGGGAAGTGAGGGGCTTTGGAGGTGCCATATAGTGGATCCAGAGGTATGCGTAATGACTGATCAGTGGGATGAGCGTTAGTGTTTTTGTCGGTGGGAGGGGCTTCAGGGGTGGAGCCATATTGGTTCTAACGGGTTTGAAGGTTGACATCGGCGGATGGCATCATTAACAAGTGATGGGTACCTGAGTCTAACATGGGTTGATCAGGAGCGGCATAAGTGATTTGCTGTTGTGGTGGTGCGTTTCCTTGAGGGGGAGCCAACGGCTGAGTGTTCACTATGCCTTGGGTGGGTAAAGGGTTTTGTAACACCAAGGGTTGATTCTAAGGTGGTGGGGGGTTGGGTGGTGCCTGAGGAGCCGCGTGCCCTTGGTAGTGGGCATCATCGGTCCAGAGTTGTCGAGCTCGCTCCAAATGTGGGAAAGCATGTGTGTAATGTCCATAGACCCCGCAAATAGAACAAGGATGGTTTGTTCGCAAATTAGGATTTTTGTCCTGCTTGGGCGGCTGATCGGGGTTCTGGTTGGCAGGTGTCGCGTTATTGTTGTTTGGGGGATTGGAAGGTGGACCGCCTTGGTCTGGAGGGGGGTTGTTCCCACGGTTACGGTCTTTGCCGTGGTTTTGCTGGCCTTGTTGGCATTGGTTATTTTGGTTGGGTTGCGGATTCTGTTGCGCATACACTTGCCCTTGGGTGGCAGGTGGGTTCTGGGGTTGTGCAGGTGCGGGAGCAGGCTACTGTGGATAATAAGTAGGTGGACACGGCGTAGGTGCTGAACCTTGTGGGGGCTGCTGATATGCTTGTGCGATGGGTTGTGGGTTTTCCGTAGGGGCTGCCTGTGGCGGGTAATAAGCAAGTGGGGCTTGAGAGGATACAGGAGATGGAGTGGCCTACGGGTGGTAATATGTCTAAGGTGCGACCGGGGTGGCGTAAGCGGGGGATGCATGACCAAAGCACTGAGGTGGACATGAGGGTCCGTGGGAATGGTGATGATGTGCCATGGGAGCATATGATTTGGTTGCTCCAGAATGGGATGTAGCCCGTGAAAGGTCGGGGCCAGGGCTAGGACGTGCTATGGAAAAGGGCTGGTTATGTGAGGCTATACGGCCAATGATGCCATCTGCGGCATGGGATGCCCCCGGCACATCATGCCTGGAGGAATCGCCGCGGGGGGCATCAGGGATGATGGAATATAGGTAACCAGACTGGGCGTAAATAAGGTCAAATTGCTGGGCTTTGAGGATGGCCTCTTCTTCGGACTGGGGTCGCTCGGATGCCACATCCTTGGAAATGACAGGTTGGAGAGATTTTAGAAACCAATCTAAGAAGATACGGTCATCCAACTTGATTTTGCAGAGGCCGTGGCGTCGACGCCACTCATGAATGTGGTCAGTGATGTGGGTGGCCATGTTCTGTCTGCAAGATAGTAGGATCTCAACTCTCGCGTCATAGCGGACAGGTGACTGAAAGAACTGCAAGAAGGTCGAGGCGAGGGAGGTAAAGGTGGCATGGGTCCCATGGGGCTGCTCGATGTACCACTTAGCTGCCGAGACAGTGAGGGTGCGCTGTAACAGATGGAGGCGGACAGAGTCGTCCACTATGGAGTTGGAGGAACACCATAGATGGAAGGACATAATATGGTTTTGGGGGTCTTCACCTGCCTTGCCCTCAAACTTAGGGATGTCTGATGGGAGCTTGGTGGGCATGTGAGGCCACGCAGGGTCGTGTCTGATGGGATCGTTAGTCAGTCTGGCTAGGTCAGGAAGGTTGAGACTAGCCATGAATGGAAAACTAGTAGAAGGATGTGACATACTGGTGGTTGTGACCATGTTGGGGCCAATGCCCCCAAGTGGAGGAACTGGGTTCGGGTTGGGGACATTGCCCCCAGGTGGAGCAACGAAGGTGGTATGGGACGGTCCTACACTGCCAAGGGTAGTGTGAGCCACTAGTGGAGTTGGGATGGGTATGGTAGTCACTGGAATAGGTACAGTGACCGGAATGGTGGATGTGGCCCCCATCAAGGGCATACCCAAAGCGGGTGTGGTAGCTGGGGTGGTGGTGGATGCTCCACCAATGGTCCCTACAAAGAAAGGGTTCGAATTCATGCCAACCATGGGGCTGGTTGGTGCAGTGTAAGTGGGGTTCTCGGACTCTGCCTCAGAATCAGAGGTAAAATAAGGGGCGTTAATGCTGGGGGACAGAGCTCTGCGTCTACGATGAGTGGAGTCGAGTGATGAAGCTCTACGTCTATGATGGGTGGTGTCAAGTGAACTATGCTGCGGGGGCTGGCCCCGGAGGCACCGAGAATGTCTCGGGGACTCAATGGTGACAGATGGTGTCAAGTATATGGGAGTTGTGTCGAGTGAAAAATAGCTCAAAAACCCTAATGCAGCCGAGTGTGTAGAAGGAGAGCGCAAAAAAGATGGCACTCAGGCCAACATCCAGATCAAAACACTTACTGTAACAGCTGTGCTACAATAAGTGGAGCGTCAAAAAATGGTCAGAATACCAACAAGCAGCAGGTTTCCTAAAAAATAAAAATAGTGGACTCGCTAGACCAAAGGGAGGTAAGGGAGCATGCAAACACCTAGCTAAATAGTATTCTGACTCAACCAGACATATCCTCTGCAAGGTGATGAAATCCAAGTCAGACAATATGGATAGTAGAGCCAAGTGGCTAAAGATATCCCCCTACCGAGAGGGACACCAGGTAGTCAATCCTAGAAGAAAGGAAACTAAGATACCCCGTTCATGACATGTCCACAAAAGGTGAATCTGCCGTTTGGTTCTATCGCCGCTGTATCCCCATACGGGTGATACACCGAGAACTACAAAAGGTATCCTTCGGTGACTGAATGGATTGCAGTATTCCACTCAGGCCTCCGGAACTAGTCTGGCTACTTCAACCCTCCTAGGGGAGAGGCCCTCTGATAAACTGGTTGTGACTGTGCCAAAAAATACTAGGGGATTTTGGTTCCCTAATGGACAACAACTATGTCTCAAGTGTAAGCGACCGAGGGGTGTTATTTGGATGCCTATCCCCCCGACCCTACCTAGCTACAATATTTTTATGTGTTCCCCAAGTGGGGTTAGAATGTTGGTTGTGTTAAGTAGTATTTTAGGGCTCACTTGAATTAGGTGACAGAGTGTGTGCGTGTGAGGTAATGAACCCAAGTAAAAGTGCCATGGGGTGGGCAACTTTCTAACTAAAAATAACAATGCAGAAATTAAACATTGAAATGCAAAATTTTCTCTTTTTCAATTAAAATGCTGAAATTTAAAAAATTCTGTAAATGTAACAGAAATAATACTGCAGGAAAAGGCTGTAGGTAAGTATGGCTGCAGGTAGGACAGGTGGCTATGCAGGTGCAGAAAATATTGCAGCAAAGTTCTGGGTTCAAACAAGGAAAAAATGCAAAAAACAGATCGCGGGTCTGCGGCGAAACTGCGCGGTCGGATCGTGGGAAATAGGTCGACAGTCGCGGGCGGACCGCAGGAAAATGGCTCAAAGCCGCAGGTGGATCGCAGGAAAATGGCTCAAAGCCACAGGAGGATTGCAGGAAAATGGTTAAAAGCAGCAGGTGGATTGCAGGAAAATGGCTGAAAGCCTGAGGTGGATCGTAGGAAAATGGTTGAAAGGCGCCGGCGGATCACAGGAAAGGGCTAGACAGCCGCGGTCGAACCACAGGAAACAGGCTGAGAGTCGCGGTCAGATCGCAGGAAACAAACTGAAAACCTTCGGGAGATCGCGGGAAACAGTTTGAGTGCCGCGGTCAGATCGCAGGTAACAATCTGAAAGCTGCAGTCGGATCGCAACTACGGGGACAAAAGACGTAGTTTACGGTAGCAAACCTGACTGCCGAAAGGGGTAGACGAAAGGAAAAACAGAAAAATATTGCAGAAAATTAAAAATTGCTAAAAACTATAACCAGAAATTCAAAGGAACACAAGGGGAGTCACCAAAACTGTAGCTAGGGTTTTCACCCTAGCTTGTGCAAATGAGCACCTACTAAGGAGAAGGGACTCCTTAGTAGCAGTTCAATAAAAACAGTAAAAGCAATACAGTAAATGAAAACAATAACTTGAGCATTAACATAAATAACAAAACATAAAAATATGGTAAAGATCTCTCTTTTTGTATTAAAAATTACCTTAGGTGTATAGGTTGATGAAGCCCTTGCAGCAGTCCAAGAGGGTTGCTTCCAAGCTCCAGTGTTGTTCCTTCTCCTTCTTCCAAAGATGTTTTGGGTATGGGCCAAAAGGGTTCTCAAGAATTAGCTCCAAATGGAGAGCTAGGGTTTCAAGAGAATTTTTAGCAGCATGAGGATAGGGATGATTGTGGATGTGAAATAGGGAGCCTCCATCACCTATTTATAGGTTTTTAGTGGTGGAGTGCTGGCCCATGGTTTTGGGCACCATATGGTTTAGGTCAGCTGTATAGGGTTTTTGCTTCCTTTTTTCCCTCTTTTCCCTCTTTTTTGTATTTTTTATTCCCTTTTTAGAGAGTTTTTGCTATTTTTGGAGGAATTTAACTTATTTTGGGGAAAAAGGGGGGTTTTGGCCTTTTGGAGGATTTTTTAATGGTTTTTTGGCCTTTTAGAGGCTTTTTTAATGGTTTTTTGGCCTTTTGGAGGCTTTTTAATTGTTTTTTGGCCTTTTGGAGGCTTTTTAATGGTTTTTTGGGGTTCTGGAGGCAAATATGGTAGGAAATATGGACAAATGAGTCATGTAATGGGGTAGATGAGGTAGTGAGCACTTTTTGGGTGTTAACACATAGCGTCGATGCATTTTATTTTTGGGCACACCGAAACAAGGTAAAAAAAAATACTGAATGAAAAAAATCATTTTTACCATGTTTAATGATTTTCACCACCTAAGTACTGGTGCAGTAATTTCCCTATTCAGACGTCCTGCCATCATTTCTCCACATGGTGGTATTGATCTCTTCCATTGCTTGCTGCGTGGATTTTGAATTTTTCGAAATGGTGGGAAAAATTTCAAATTTGGTGTACATCGCAACCAAGCCTCTCTGATGCATAAGTGACTAGGTAAAATATTCTTCACCTCTTAATTTAAATTTTTAGCGAATAGAAAATTAAAATTGATATTTATTTTCCTTTTTTTTTAAATTTTAAAAACCTACGCAGTGTGTTCGTATCGTTTGACTCACATCATGACATATAGTGCACCTTGTAAATTTATAGTCTGCATTGGGTGTGATGTGTTTTCAACGTGTAGCGCACATGTGAACGGTGTGATATACCTTTTGATATTGCACTGCCAATTTTAATAATGATTTTTTACTATAGCGATAATCGATGTGTTTAAAAAACAATTTTGCATCGTTAGTAATGCGGTATTATATTGTAAAGAAACGGTGCTGGTAAACACATAGAGAACCGTTTTGGGGTGCTTGAGATACTTTTAGACACACTGCCACACTAAATTAAAAAAATATATATCAACCACATCAAGCGGTGCTCCTTGTTAACAAGTACACATTGATTAATCAATGCGCTTACGTTTAATAGGCGTGTTATGATGCTGTTAAAAAATAATTACAAATCTCGAAAAGAACTACTTCTACTACGGTGCACTCTAAAAACATTTGAGCACTATTTATGGTGCACTGATGTGTTCACACTGCACCGATGATTCCTATTGAGGGAAGCAACTTTTTTAATATTTATAAAATATTGTTGGTGCACTTTAGTAGAACACAACCACCGATGTTTTTTTTTTCCTGTAAAAGCACACTATTTTTGTTTTTAAATAAAAAAAATGACACCCAATGCACTATGGTCAGCGAAGCACACTATTTTAAGGTGATTCCATCATTTTAACTTATCGAATATCCATATGATTTAAATTTTTATTTATTTTATTTACATAGCCAGTACGTTTATGTTATCGTATCACACCATTTGCGGTGCACTTGTGTCTCCAAGAGAGCTAAGCTCAGTGCTTTACTGTAACTTAGGTGCATTGCTTGTTAAATTCATTTAATACGATAAACAAATATTATTTGATGTTAATAAATAACATTCTCTTTTAATGAAATATTTAATGTTTTTTATGTCTATTTATGATATGGATCAATTTTATATGTGAATTAGAGACGCCAGCGTGAGAGTCCCATTAGAAGAAATAGGTATAGGTTGACTTGTACAATGTTGTATTGAGGAGTGGGAGGCGAGGGAGAGGGAGAAGGATTAGTACCCTTTCCCCATTACCAATCAAAGACAAGACCTATTGAGAGTTTTTTCCTTCTGAAGTTCTATCAGGAGGCTACATCCCTCAAGGGTAGCTCATCTTTGTTGATGTAGTTAATCTATCATTGGGATCAATGTAGACATTCCTTTCATATTGGTCCGAATGATGACATTTACATCATCACTGGGATATCTAGGAGAGGGGGGATTTTCCCCAATTCCTTGATGTCCTAGCTAGTGTTACAATAGAGAATAATATCGGTTACTCTCATAGATATATCAGTGAGGACTTTTTTGTGGAAAAAATTATACAAGTGCACTCTTCCACTTGGTAAGGCGATAAGTCTTGTAGGTTGCAGCAAGGCCTTAGTCCTTGGATCCCCTTTTGTTTGTTGGTTGGTATTCCTCCAAGTGATCCTGCAAGAGATTTTTAGCGTAGTTCACATTCAAACATAGAAATATTGATAAAAACAAAATAAAAGAGATGGGGGGAGAATGCAAACTCCAACAAAAACCAAAGATATGCTAAACCACTCTTGTATTTCCCAATGGTATAGTTGTACAACACCGAGGAGGTGTGGGCTTCAAGGGAATCCAACAACCTCCCTTAGGGAGGCCTTTCTTGTCCAAACTAAATGCTAAGTAGAAGGTAGAACAATAGAGAGAAACACTTTCCCCTTGATGGGAGGTAGCAAGGGAGCTTGGGAATGCTCACAAAGGTAGGAAATGGTGGGATATTGTAGTGCCCCTATACTATTGTAGACATTGAGGGCACCTGCTGAGTGACCCGACTGTTTGAAACATTGATAAAGTAATCCTCTGATTTCATTTTGAGTATATTTACGATTACAATTGATTGTAAATCAATAATGATATACGTGCATTTGGGTAATTATTGTGAATGAACAATTTCATGTTATTTAATGACTGAATTTGATATGAAAACTGTACATATGAATGATGCTTAACGACTAGCTATACGGTTAATTATATGATGAGAACGAAGAAATTAATTATCGACGAAATGCATATTTGATTAAATAAATGAGTAATGTTTGAGTAAATTATAAATGCTAAACGAAGTAGCAGATTTATGAATCAAATGATGATTATTAAGGACAATACGACTAATAATTGTTTGTGAGAAATGTGTGTAGCAATAGGTGAAACGGTTCACCGACGGACACGCAAAGGAATATGAAGGGTCATAGAGTACGGGTAAATCACACACAGGGAGAGCGACGATGATGTCGACTTCCGACGGAATACCACGCATGAGCAGATAAGCATTGATCCGCTTGCTCAAGAGGAAAAGCGTGAGGGCGTACGAGGTGGGCCACGATAGAGCTGGTCACATACGAGTTGGGGGGCGCGCAGTGAGAACGGACTCACTCCTCAATGCCATTAGTCCCTAATAGCATGTAGACGGAGGATGGAAGGTAACGACTCCTGAAATCCCTACATGAAGTTCCCGCAAGTCAAAACGGAAAAACGATGGCAGAAGGGCCCGACGGTGTGGTACCCTGCCAAGAATGGAAAGAGTGGATGCAAGGACCCAACGATGTGGTGCCTTGCCGAGAAATGGAAACTACGGATCACTGGACCCGACAGAGTGGTGCCATGTCAGGGAAATTAAATTAAGGAATAAGGAGGCCCAACGGCACGGCACCGGGTCCCTAGTAAAAGTTGATTGCTAAACTTAACTGTGTTGAAACGTATAATTTTGCACCTAGAACTTTACTTAGAAATGCATTTGAGTACTTTAGGCATTTGCACATAAATGATTACTTTGGCATTTAAATAATATTAAGTGTTATTTAAGAATTGCACATGAAAGGATATTCCTGATTACTTAAAAATACTATAAATATTTATTTAGGAGCAAAATGGAATCCTAGGCATGGACACCTAGTCAACTCCACCTACACCACAAATCTAGGAGTTAAGTGAAATATCTAGGGGACAAACATGAGCAAACTTAGGGATGTTGTGCATCTCCTAGATAAATTGACACTTGGATGGGTGAGTTGTTTTTCATTAAAGAATTAATTAAATAATTATTTATGCATGAAGCGACATGTGTCGTAGGGGATTTTCCTTTAAAAGGAAGACTTTGGGGATGGGTAAAGGACCTAGACCCTGGATGACTATCGTAATATTGAGTTACCTCATGACTTGCTGCTATTGAGGGTTTGGTTGGAAATCTTGGTGGGGGGGGAAACCCAAGCTGGGTTTCTTGAGAATTGTGTGTGAACTTTACGACCCAAAGCTCGGGGGAGGCCATGCGACTGAAAGCATGAGCCTATGGTTGGGTGGCGAAGCTAACGGTTGCTTCGCCAATGGTTAAACGAGCTTTGCTGGAGGGATCCTACGGAAGACGCAGACGACAATGGACCAGCTGGATCGGGTTGACAGGTTAAGGTTTTGCTTATTTTTGTTAAGTTATTCACTCTTTTATTTTATTTTTCCAATAACTATAATGGTTAATTTGTTTGTATGAAGTTGTTAAAGTTTCAAGTTCAGTTCAAGGGGACCCTAAAGGAGGGGCTCTACAGATATGAGGAAGCTTCAACTCAAATCCAGTAGCATAACCTTGTTCTGATTTCTCTCTACAAAATGAAATCCATGGCTTCCTTTTATAGGCCAAGAGGTTGACAACAAACAACTAGATCCAAATGTGAACTTTCTTTCTCCATAAATTAGTTCCAAGGTACACAAGGGGGGATGATTAATGCAACCAAGTGTGCGAGGAGCCGAATTTTGATCCTTCGGGAGGATTGAGCCTTTAATGCGCCACTAGGATTAAGTGGTCCCACTATATTGACAGTAGCACGACTATCGAAGGAAAAGATGTGTGGGTCAGGGTATTTTTTAAGGATTATAAAATTATATTTAAGTATAGTATTATAGGCGATTATTTTGGATTGAAAAAAACATAAATATAGATTGGCAGACGAATATTGAATATGAAACATACAATTTACTACTAAAACTTGTACATTTTGGCGAATATTATGATAAAAAAACATATTTTATGTAAATATAGGTGATATTAGAGACTAAAAATGATCAAATAACGAATTTTATTTTTTAAAAGGCCCAAAAAATAGTCAATTGGCAAAATTTTTCCCCTAAAAACCTCTCTTGTGTGGGTGTAGCATGGGCATTGTTCAAATAACCTACACTATAGCACAGGTCAACTATGTAATACCCGTGCTACCCATTGTTTTGATTGTTTCTTGGAACTTATGGACTCATGTTGTGTTTTGTATTTGTTGAGGATGCATATGGTGAGATGTATTATTTATGTTGATGACGCCTTATTGGATCAATCCCTAAAATGTCACATGTTTGTGACTTTTAGGCATTAACAAATGCCCCTAATGTATGAGGTTTGGAGGGTACTGTAGAGCTGATAATTCATCATGTTTCTTGTTGTTTCTCTCCTGTTCTATAGGACTAAGCATATGTGGAAAAAATAAGGTTCTCCCATGGGGGAATATTGTTGGTGACGACCATTGGAATTGTAGTAAAGAATAGTTTTTATACAAACAAGGCAGGCATACCCATTCTCTTGAAATGTTTTCAAAGTGATTACAATGAGAGAGGATGAAGGTGTCAACTCTACTATACTTTTGGGATATGGATGAAGAAGTGGAGTTGCTAGTGACCATGATAAACCCACTGGAGTGGGGGACCAAACTAGTATGTAAATCTTCCTGAGGGATTTACCGTACCAAGTAGACTTCTATCATGATTTCCAAATGTGAACACTGCTACCTTTAAAAGTATGTTTTCCCCTGATGCAATGATTTATTGACATCAAGCATAGGAGAAACCACTTAGTTAGAGAGAACTAATGACTCTCCCTACTAAGTTCGAGGTGATCCCTTATAGTGATTGAAAGGGATACCAAGGTACAACTACAACTACTGCAACTCTCAGAATGGATTGTTTTGACGTCAATGAGAGCTGAAGCACATGATAAAATGAGAGTCTTATCTTGAGAACTGAGATAGTATTGTAACCGACTGGTAGATGGACAGACTTGACACAAGACTGGTTGATAAGCGTGGGGCCCATAAATTCCATTGATCGATGTAAAATTTGGGAGTGGGGATGGCATCTTTTCTTTCATAATTATACATATTGAAATAGATAAAGACAAATGCAAATAAAAAGGGCTTTGATGGAGTCACAAAACGAAGTGTAATTGTAACTGAAAAATCAAATACTGCTGAACATATGGAGACTGAAATACATCGATCAAAGGAGACCATGGGTTGCTGCCAAAATAATATGGTGTTCCTACAGTGTGAGGTTATTGGGGAACTACTTGTACATAAAGAATGTTGGTGGGGTCCCCACAATTTTGTGTGTGTCAGGAGACCGATTTGATGATGGAAGGAGTCCCCGCGGTTTTGAGTGGATCGGGGGACACTTTCCAATGATGAAGTGAGGGTTAAATTGTAGACACAAAAATGGGTGCCCCATGAAACGATGCCATGCAGTGCATTCCTGTAGGATAACTGAATAGAACTGGTTGCTTATGAGGGTGGGGTTCCCATAGGTTTATTCGCAGGGGTGATGATACGAGGAGGATTGTGAAGGGTAAAGTGCTCGTGGAGGCATGAGCATGATTTGTTAATCGTGCTCGTAACAAGTGCTGAGGGATCTAATGAGTGTCTACTTGGTGGATTAAATGCATAACGATGAAATGATAACCTAAGGGGTGATCGTTTCAAGCTGGGTTAGATTCCTCATACTTGTGGGGGATCGACATAATGGGTTTCAATTAATGACTAGGATGGTAATGGTGCGCACACCCATGGGGGAATATGCTATTTAGGGTAATGATGTTGATGGCACATAAAGGCCATGAATTAGGGCCCTATCGTTATCAGTGGGAATATTGGGAAACGCATTATAAACAGAGGGTAAATAGTGTCTATATGCCAATTTCAGAATGATACCTATGTTAGGGTGCGTGGCCATTGTTGTTAGAGCTTTGAGTCTTATTCTTATAGTGGAAAAACAAGAGACTCCATACTGTCTTGATCGATATCTTACATATACGGTGCACATACCCAAGTGTAGTAAATAAAATAACCAATGGTATTGACAATTCACGAATCATATAAAGAAAACATCGCGTACCTGTGGGGTACTGAAGAATTAAGGATAAAACCTTTTGAGGTACAACCCATTAACTGGGTTGTTAAGGGTAATACCTTCATGGTCGGTTAAGCTATAGGCTCCTTTCGAGAGACAATTCTTAATGATGTAAGGGCATGTCCATTTAGATACAAATTTCATGGGTCCTGGTTTACCATCTTTCTTGGCATTGAACAAAAGGACAAAGTCACCTTCGTTGAAGGTGCATGGTCGAACTTGTCGAGCGTAGTGCTCCTTGGAGTGGAATTTCATGGCTTCATTCTATTGAAGAAATTCACTTCGTTCTTCATGAAGGTGTTCCAAGGTGAATAAGCGTTGTTCCAATGCAAGGGTACCAGGGAGCAATTCGACGGCGAATTCGAGGGTATGGATTTGACACTCGATTGGGAGGACAACTTCTACACCATGCACCAAGTGAAATGGGGTAAAACATGTGGTGGTATTAATCGAAGTGCGGGAAGCCCAAAGGGAAGGAAAGAGCATGTGTTTCCAATTGGTTTTATTTTTTTCCACTATATGTTGGAGCATAGTTTTGAGGATTTTGTTAATAGCTTCCACCTGGCCATTTTCCTGAGGGTAGTAAGAGGTTGAAAATTCGTGTTTAAATCCTAACAATTGCGAAATTTCTTCGAACATTTCATCATGGAAGTGTCTTCCGTTGTCGGAGACAAGTTTTTTGGGGACACTGAAGCGGGATATGACATGCTTGAAGAAGAACCGTTATGTGGTCACTTCTTTACAATCAAACGTGGGCATGGCTTCGGCCCATTTGGTGAAGTAATCGACGACGACCATTATATGGTGGTGACCTTGGCCCAAGGCTGGGCGACATTCCATAAAGTCAATTGCCCATTTGTAAAATGGGCATGTAGTGATGACTGGATGGAGTGTTGCAGGGAGAGGCCATGTTTTGCAGGAAAAGACCTTACAATTTGTGCACCATTTGACGTCTTAGACACAATATTTGATTACAGAGGGACACAAGTACCCTGATCGTAAGATTATTTGGGCGGTGGCTAATCCATAAATGTAATACCCCTATTTTGACCCTTAGGGTTCATTAGATTCAATGTAAATATTGTATACATCCAATGTGTGTTTTCCCTAGTGTGAAGATCAAGGTCAAGGCCCCACTGGTGGATGCTTAGGTTTATTTGCATAGGAGAGTATTTGACATTTTGATAATCCATGAGATATTTTAAATGATGTAATTATTAATTATTGCAATGAAATAACAAGAAAACTGGCTAAGGAGGCAACCAATGAGAATGGGCCATGTGTATAATCTAGGAGTAGGTGAGGGGTTTGTGGGATTGGAACCCATGTTGCCACATGTCAATTGTGAACCCATTTGACTCACTTGCTCACATTTATTTCTGCTGTAAGAGGGTGGTTGAGAAAACCAGTCCATGAATTCGATGAAGTATGGAGCAGCCCTGTGATCTGTATGGGAGGGTATGGCTCTGTTTTACTTATCCCTTAAGCCAATCTAGACCTAGTAATTCGCTCACCTGATCCCTATCCCATTGTTGACCAAAAACCCAATTCACTAATGCATGGACGAACCCATCAGAGAGCAGTAAAGAGAAATCACGATTCTGTGTATGCGTGAATTTGCAGAGCCGAGCATACAAAGAAACCTTGCGTAGGAAGTGAAGTCAGTTGGGGAAACCCTTAGATTAGACCCTGAGATGAATTACAGAGTGTGACAAGATCAATGAAGCTGTGAGAACACTTAGATCTATTTGCAGAGGACCAAGTTACGGGGCAGAGCTTAGGCCGCAACCTTGAGAAGATCCCAACTTGAATAACAAAGAGGAAGGTCAAACATAGGGTTGGATCTACTTGATAAAACTAGTGAAGGATGAAAGTCTCATGAAAAAAACAGTTTAGACCTTTCTATGCCCACCCTGAAGAGCACCAGAGGGAAGGGGCCTTGAGGGAATGTGCAGCAAAGAAGAGGGCCTTCCTTGTGTTGGGTGAGGTAGGTAATGTGGGTGCCATGTTTGTTGAGTAATCTGGGATGCTTGTAGCTCTGTGGTTGAGGTCACTGGCTTAGCATCGTCCTCCCTTTTCCTTTGTATGCTTGATAAACCCAACTGTAGGTTGGCTTAGCATTGGGATGGAACCTTGATTGTGAGAGAGCCTATTTTAGCCCTCCCTAGTGGATACACAGCCCATCTCGGGGGTGGTCTCTCAGCTAAAAGAGTATAGGCTGGACAAATACCAAAGCTTGGGCGAAAAGTTGCTCTCACTTAGCGAGTTGCTTGGGCAACTTCATTCCAAAGATAAGTGCTTTCTGTGGTGTAAAATGATGTATTTTCCCTATGTTATGTTATGATTGTTATGCTCAATTTATTGAATGAATGATTACATGAATTTGATTAGTAGGAAGGTTATGTATAATCCTGAGTATGTGGTTGAATTAATGTCTGAGTGCTTCATCATTTGCTTGATTTAATATGTTGCTAACCTTGCAGGTTGTAGATGCATTGAATAGATTTGGTTTCATAGTATGTGCATAACTATGCATTGCATTCACCTTTATGAGGGACTTCTTGGCTTCATCTGGACTTGGGGAAGGAAGTATATATCCCCTGTGGTGTTTTATGACCCCTCTGTGGGTCGGGTGAAGGGGGAAGTCATATTAGAAGGGAGGAAGAGTTCCTTGCAGAAGGGTAAATCTACATAGAGGAGGTTATGGACAATGTTTCAGTTGGAAAAATGAAAAGGTAAGAGTCCGAAGCTATGGTAAGGTATTAGACCAGTGCATATATCTCTCCAATAGATTTCCAACGGTACCAGATGTGTCCAATTTGGCCCAAGGATGAAGAAGTTATAAGCTTGGGAAGTTTGCAGGGGCAGGGGTCTATGGTTCCGACCTTCCACATCCGCAATGCGGATTGCGGATTGTGGAGGTCGGGGGACAACCTTTGGAATGGCGTGGTTAGCCTTTCGACTTTCCAAATCCGTAAGGAAGATTGCGGGTTGCGGAATTTAGAAGATTGATTCCCACAGGATCCGCATGTTGAAATCCCAACTTTCTGCATCCACAAGGTGGATTGCGGATTGCAGGAATCGGGAGGTGATTTCCATTAGGATTGGCGCGTTGGATTTCCGAATTTATGCATCCGCAAGGCGGATTGTGGATTGCCAAAGTTGGAAGGTGGTTTTTCCCCAAGATACAAAATAAGGGTTCCAATTTCCGACATCCACAATGCGGATTGCGGAGGAGTAAATTCTCTGGGACAACGATTTGAGGATTCTAAATTCTGAGTTCTGCGTGCAGATTGTGGAATTTCGGATGTTGGACTGCTAATGTTCGAGGCCGTGAATTGAATTATGGCTTCCGAATTCTGCATTGTATATTGCGGAAGTCGGGAGCCTATTTCGTCGGAGAGGTGGATTTGGAAATCTGAATTCTGAATTCTGACTGTGGATTGTGGGAAGGAGATTGAGGATTGTGGATCAGAGGCCACTGTGGTTGTGTGTAAAATTAGAGTTAATTGTTGAAAAACAAATGTATCAGTGGTATCCCATCGCCTCATAATACCAATAGGGCGATCGGGGACATGACAGAGTGGTACCAGAGCTCAAGTTGTAGCACTCGGCTACTTGGAACGATGCATGAATTAGTTGTAGGCGGAATGGCGTGGTTTTGTTAATTAATTTGTATTGTTGTTGTTTCTTGAATGAGTGATTCCAGATTTCTATGGTAGCTTGTGTATTATATGTGTTGTTATGTCTAATAAATTTCTCTATAATGCACAGTGATTGCAGCAGTAGTAGTGAATCGTACAGCAAGGGAAGAGTACAGGAAAGTGGGAAATGGTGACCATTAACAATGCCCAGGATCCATATGAGTAGGAGGACGATGTGCTAAGATAAAATGTGCAAGAAGCACATACTGAAGCCGAGTCCGATGGAATAAGGGAGCAAATAAATACCCAAAACTTGGTTGAAACCATGGTGAGATTCAATGGATATTGATGAAGGCTCGGGAAGAGCAACACCAGCTCAATGCTGCCATCTTACAGAGCCTCACTAATATGCATTAGAGGATAAATATTTGGTCTAACCCAAGAAATGTGGGAAGAAAAGGAAGAGATGCAGTTAGCCACTCTAGAGGTCCTTCTAGGAAGCGAACCCCAAGCCCTAGATTGATTCCTGTGAGAAAAAAGCATAGAGCACCCTCTCCAAGATCTCTGTCCAATAGGTCATGTGACTTCAAAGATTCTCAAAGAAGTCCAAGGTACACTTCCAACAGAATTAGAGAAGAACTATGCACAGAGGGATCCCACATGGAGAATTTAGGAAGGCAAGGCCTCCCATATTTGATGGAGAAAGCAAGACAGGTCAAGAGGCAGAGGCATGGCTTCTTGGAATGAAGAAGTATTTCAGAATGCATGATTATTCAGAGAATGATAAGGCTAGATTTTCCATTTACAATCTTAGTGGAAGAGCTTCAATTGGTGGGAGAACCTCATGCAAGTGAAGAGAACCAATGAAAGGAGAATCAGTTGGGAGCAGTTTAAAAGGTACTTCAAGGAGAAATACCTATCAGCTAGGTATTATGATAACAAGAGGAAAGAGTTCAATGAACTCAGATTGGGACAAAATTCCATGGAAGAGTATGTCCACAAGTTTTTGAATTTATTGAGGTATGTAGATTAAATCAAGGATGAAAGAGTAAAAATCCAATGTTTCCTTGGTAGTCTACCTCAGAATTTCAGAGATAGGATTGAGTTTATCAATCCACCAAGCCTTGATGAAGCTATTAGAATTGAAATACATTGCTATGAGCAGAATAAACGGAAAAGAGAGGTTTAACCAACATGGAAAGGAAATCCCAGAGGGAGGTTTGAATAGAAGAAAAATGGATTCAAACAACCCTTCAGAAATCAGCCCAAATTTTTTACACAAGGCCAACAAGCACAAAAAGGATTTAAACGAACTGTAGCAACAGAAAGAGCACCAAAAGGGCCACTTCGGTGTTGGGGATGTGGAGGAACCACATGCTTAGAGATTGTCCACATCAAAGGGAGAATACCAGAATCTTGCACAACTTAGAAGAAGCAACTACAGTATAATATATGGCAAAGGAAACACCTCGAATCTATGCAGCATTGGATGATCACCAAGCAAATCATCAATCAATAGTGGTAGAAGTTGAAGGTAAGATTGCTATGAAATCCATTTCTGTTTTGATTGATCTAGGATCTACTAATATTTATGTGTCTCATAAGGTGGTTGAAGGTTGTTCTCTTAGTAAGTAAAGCATAGTAAGTCTTGGTTAGTTCAACTAGCCACATGTACCAAGTGAAAAGTGAGTGAAGTAGTGATGGAGTGCCCCATAGAATTGAATGGACTCCTCACAAATTCCAATTTAAATGTCCTACCATTAGGATCTTATGATTCCCTAATAGGTATGGAATGGTTGGAAAGAAATAGATCCAAGTTAGACTGCTATGTGAAAGTACTTGAATGCATTGATGAAGAGGGAAGGCCAAGGTTGTTAAGAGGAATTCCCAAGCAAGTTTCAGTAAGGCAGATTTCAGCCTTACAGGTGAGAATGTTTTATAAGAAGGCTTGCTAGTTATATGCAATCCACACATCAGATTCATCAGAGGATAAGGGACCAAGGATAGAAGACTTTCAGCTGTTGCAAGAGTTCCAAGATGTATTTCTAGATGAAGTGCCAGGGCTGCCACCAAAGAGAGATATTGATTTTTCCATAAATCTTATTCCATGGGAAGCTCCAATTTCCAAAGATCCTTATAGAATGAGCACACCAGAATTGGTGGAGTTGAAGATCCAGCTGCAAGAATTAATGGATAGGGAGTATATCAGACCTAGTGTATCTCCTTAGGGAGCACCTGTGTTATTTGTCAAGAAAAAGGATGGGATTTTGAGGCTGTGTATTGATTACAAGTAGCTCAATAAAGTGACAATCAAGAACAAGTACCCATTTCCCATAATTGATGACTTTTTTTATCAAATGAAGGAAGCTAGAGTGTTTTCAAAGATTAACTTGAGGTCTGGATACCATCAAGTGAGGATAAAGGAAGAATACATTCACAAGACAACTTTTAGGACTAGATATGACCATTATGAATTCACAATGGTGCCATTTGGTCTTACCAATGCACCTCCCATATTCATGTGTCTCATGAATAGTTCTTTTAGCAAGTATTTGGATAAGTTTGTGATTGTGTTCTTGGATGACATCCTTGTTTACTCAAAGAATGAAGAGGAGCATAATCAACATTTAAGGATGGTGTTGCAAGTCCTTAGAGAACACGAACTATATGCAAAGCTGAGCAAGTGTGATTTCTATCAGCAAAAGGTACAGTATTTGGGTCATGTCATCTCAGAAGAAGGAATTGCAGTGGATCCAGAGAAGATTGAAGCCATAATGGATTGGCCTACTCCAAGGAATGTTGCAGATGTTATATCTTTTATGGGTCTTGTAGGCTACTACAAAAGGTTCATGGAAGGATTCTCCAAGATAGATCACCCAATCAATTCATTGCATAGGAAGAATATCAAGTTTGTATGGTATGAAAGATGTGAGAAAAACTTTCAGCAGCTAAAGGAATTGCTTACCAGTGCTCCTGTTTTAAAGATTGCGGATTCAAAGAAAGATTTTGTAGTGTGCACAGATGCTTGCATTGAAGGGCTAGGTGGAGTGCTCATGCAAGAAAGATTTGTAATTTTCTTCGAGTATATGAAGTTAAAGGAAAATGAAAATAATTATGCCACACATGATTTAGAGCTAGTAGCCATAGTTCATGCTCTCAAGAGATGGAGACATTACCTCTTGGGAAGAATATTTGAGCTCAGGACAGATCATATGAGCTTAAAATATTTGTTTGATCAACCAAATATAAATGCTAGGAAAACTAGGTGGATGGAATTCCTTTGTGAATTTGATTTGGAAATTAAGCATGTGAAAAGTAAGGAGAATAAAGTTGCAGATGCTCTCAACAGAAAATTCCATGTTGCAGCAGTGAGTATGTGTAAATGAGATTTGAAGACAAGGGTTCTTGAAGCTCAAACCAGTGAAGAGGCTTACTTTCAAATCAAGGAGAAGTTGCAACAGGGAAATGTAGATGAAAAGTGTGCATGATATCATATTGGTGAAGATGATGCTCTCATTTATTAGGGTACCATACTGTACATTCCAAATTGTGCAGAATTGAAGAAGCTTGTGATGGATGAGATACATCAAATGCCATATCCTGAACTCCTAGGATATCAAAATACTATAACAGGAGAAAGAAAGCAGTACTTTTGGCATGGGATGAAGAAGGACATAGTAGAGTACATTGATAGGTGTCAAAAGTGCCAACAAGTCATGGAAGAACATTAACATCCAACAGGATTGTTGCAACCTTTACCCATTCCAGAATGGAAATGGGAAGTGATTTCTATGGATTTTATAATAGGTTTTCCAATGACAGTAAGGAAGCATGATTCAATCATGGTAGTGGTGGACAAGCTATCAAAGGTAGCTCACTTTATTCCAGTTAAGTCCACTCATAAAACCAATGATATAGAAAATATATTCATGAAGGAGATATTCAGATTGCATGGATTTCCCAAGGCAATAATTTCAGATCGTGATACAAATTTCACATCCAATTTTGGGAAGGGATTATTCCATGAATTGAGAACTCGGCTGAATTTTAGCACAACATATCATCCTCAAAAAGATGGTCAGACTGAGAGAGTGAATCATATTCTTGAATACATGCTGAGGATGTATGTGATGAATAAGCCATCCAAGTGGGAAGACTGCCTACACTTGTTAGAATTTGCATACAATAATGGAAATCATGCATCATTGGGGATGATTCCTTTTGAGGTATTGTATGGAAAAGGATGTAGGACTCCAGTGAATTGGGACAACCCAGTGAACAACGTAGTTCTTGGACCATAGATGATCAAGGAGATGGAGAAGGAGATTGTTAAGATCAGGAAAAATTTGAGGCAACACAAGACAGGCATAAGAGTTATGCATATCTGAAAAGAGTGCATAAGGAATTTCATATTGGGGATCATGTTTACTTGAGAGTGAAAACAAGGAAAAGTTCCATAAAATTGGGCAGTTGTGCCAAGTTGGCACCAAGATATTGTGGGCCATTTGAAGTCCTTGATATGATAGGGCTAGTTGCATATAGGATTGCATTTCCTGCTAACATGAGAGCTCATAATGTTTTCCATGTCTCTTTTCTTAAGAAATATGTACATGATCCTAATCACATAATTGATTGGAATGTGATACAGGTGGAACCAGAGGGAGAGTTCCAAGTGGAGCCTATGCACATCCTCTACAAGAAGGTCACTTTGCTCTAGAATAGAGTCATGAGACAGGTGAAGGTTCAGTGGAAGCACCTTAGTGCCGAAGAGGCCACATGGCAGCTGGAGGATGCCTTGAGAGAGGAATTCCCATTTTTTTTTAGTTTTAAGAACATCGAGGACGGTGTTGTTCTAAGGGGCATGGAGTTGTAATACCCCTATTTTGACCCTTAGGGTTCATTGGATTCAATGTAAATATTGTATACATGCAATGTGTGTTTGCCCTAATGTAGATCTCAAGGCCAAGGCCCCACTAGTGGATGCTTAAGTTTATTTGCATAGGCAAGTATTTGAGATTTTGATAATCCATGTGTTGTTAAGCCATGAGATATTGCAAATGATGTAATTATTAATTATTGCAATGAAATAACAACAAAAATGGCTAAGGAGGAAACCATTGAGAAGGAGCCATGTGTATCCACTAGGGAGAGGTGAGGGGGTTGTGGGATTGGAACCCATGCTACCACATATCAATTTGTGAACCCATTTGACTCCCACGATGACATTTAATTCTGTTGTAAAAGGGTGGTTGAGGAAACCAGTCGATGGAGTATGGAGCAGCTCTGCGATCCGTATGGAAGGGTATGGATATGTTTTACTTATCCCTTAAGCCACTCTACACCTGGGAATTTTCTCACTTGATCCCTATCCCATTGTTTACCAACAAACCAATTCACTCACGCATGGAAGAATTCAGCAGAGAGCAGTAAAGAGAAATCATGATTCTATGTATGTGCATATTTGCAGAGCCGAGGATACAAAGAAACCCTGGGTAGGAAGTGAAGCCAGTTGGGGAAACCCTTAGATCAAACCCTGAGATGAATTAAATACTTTGAGAAGCTCAGTGAAGATGTGAGCACACTTAGATCTGTTTGTAGAGGACTGAGTTGTGGGGAAAAGCTTAGGCCGCAACCTTGAGAAGATCCCAACTTGAGTAACAGAGAGGAAGGTCAAACATAGGGTTGGATCTGCTTGATAAACCCAGTGAAGGCTGAAAGTATCATGAAAATAACAGTTTGGACCTTTCTATGCCTAGCCTAAAGAGCACCGGAGGGAAGGGGCCTTGAGGGACTGTGCAGCAGAGAAGAGGGCCTTCCTTGTGTTGGGTGAGGTAGGTAATGTGTGTGCCATGTTTTCCAAGTAATATGAGATGCCTGAAGCTCTGTGGTTGAGTTCATTGGCTTAGCATCGTCCTCCCTATTACCTTGTATGCTTGATAAACCCAACTATAGGTTGGCTTAGAATTGGGATTGAACCTTCATTGTGAGAGAGCCTATATTATCCCTCCTTAGTGGATACACAACCTAGCTCAGGGGGTGGTCTCTCAGATGAAAGAGTATAGGTTGGACAGATACCTAAGGTTGAGTGGAAATTTTCTCTCACTTAGCCAGTTGCTTGGGAAACTTCATTCCAAAGATAACTGCTTTCTGTGGTGTAAAATGATGTATTTTCCCTATGTTATGTTATGCTTGTTATGCTCAAGTGATTGAATGAATGATTACATGAATTTGATCAGTAGGAAGGTTATGTATAAGCCTAAGTAGGAGGATGAGTTCAAGTCTGAGTGCTTCATCATTTGCTTGAGTTAATATGCTGCTA
Source organism: Larix kaempferi (assembly GCA_027924585.1). Taxonomy (NCBI): domain Eukaryota; kingdom Viridiplantae; phylum Streptophyta; class Pinopsida; order Pinales; family Pinaceae; genus Larix; species Larix kaempferi. The sequence goes on along the minus strand of BSBM01000697.1, from coordinate 334,637 downwards.
ACCTTGCAGGTTGTAGATGCATTGAATAGATTTGGTTTCATAATATGTGCTTAATTATGCATTGCATTCACATTTGTGAGGGACTGCTTGGATTCCTCTGGACTTGGGAAAGGAAGTAGATAGCCCCTGTGGTGTTTTATGACCCCTCCATGGGTCAGGTGAAGGGGGAATTCATATCAGAAGGCAAGAAGAGTTCCTTGAAGAAGGGTAAAGCCACAAAGAGGAGGTTATGGACAATGTTTCAGTTGGAAATATGACAAGGTTAGAGTCCTCACCTATGGTAAGGGATTAGACCATTGCATATACCTCTCCACGAGCTTTCCAATCGTACCATACTTTTCCAATTTGGATCAAGGAGGAGGAAGTTATAAGCTTGAGAAGTTTGCAGGGGCAGGGGTCTATGGTTCCGACCTTCCGCATCCGCAATGCGGATTGTAGATTACAGAGGTCGGGGATTGAACTTTGGAATGGTGTGGTTAGCCTTCCAAATTTCCAAATCCACAAGGCAGATTGCAGTTGCAGAATTTGGAAGGGAGATTCCCATGGGATCGACGTGCTGAAATCCTAAATTTCCGCATTCGCAAGGCGGATTACGTATTGCGGGAATTAGGAGGTGATTTCCACTAGGATTGGCACGTTGGATTTCCGACTTTCCACATCCACAAGGAGGATTGCAGATTGTGGAATTCAAAAGGTGGTTTTTCCCTGAGATACGAAATGCGGGTTCCATTTTCTGACATCCGCAACGTGGGTTGCGGATTGCGGAATTGCGGAGCAGTAAATTCTCTAGGACATCGATTTGAGGATTCCGAATTATGAGTTCCGCATGCGGATTGTGTATTTGCGGACGTCGAATGGGTAATGTTCGAGGCCATGAATTGAATTCTGGCTTTCGACTTCCGCATTACAAATTACAGAAGTTGGGAGCACTATTTCATCGTAGAGGTGGATTTGGAAATCCGACTTCTGAATTTCGACTGTGGATTACAGGAAGGAGATTGAGGATTGCAGATCAGAGGCCATTGCGAATATAAGTAAAATTAGCGTTAATTGTTGAAAACAAAATGTATCGATGGTATCCCATCGCCTCTAAAGGCCACCAGGGAGACTGGGGACATGATAAGAAAAGTGGCGGCCAGACGTGCCGCTATGGAAATCATTTAGAACTTGCTCGTCTTCTTTATGCATTAGACATCGTCGAAGAATAGTGTCGATGCTGCAATGATATAGGACGTCTCTGAAGAGGAGGTATCGCGGTGCCTAGTGGCAGATTTTGCAGCGATCATCGCGGGATAAGTGGGGATAGAATTTTCGAGTGTGGAGATGAAGGAGGATATCGTCATACCAAGGGTCTTCGACCATATTGAGAAAGAGGTGATCATCAGGTAACTGGTCCTGGAGAGACTCGATTGTGGTGGTAGAGGGAAGATCTGTAATGAGTTTTGTTAAGGCCATGGCTTTCTTACTTCTGGGAATTACAAGTTCAAGGTCGAATTATTGTAATATAATGATCCACCGTGAAAAATTACTAAGGATAATCCTACGACTAAGTATGTATTGCATAGGGTTGGAATTAGTGACAATAGTTTGTTTCAGGAGAAAAATATAGTGGAGGAGTTTCTTTCCATAAAGGATTACTACAAGGGAAATATTCTCATCATGGGTGTAGTTGAGTGTAGGTCTAGTGAGGGTTTTTCTAACATAATATATGACATGTTCCTGGTGTTTCTCGGAAGTTTGTTCTAGTAAGCTAGCTACAGCAGAATCTAACGCAAAGATATATACGGTGAAATCTTTGTCAAAGTACAGAGGAGAGATGAGGGTATCTGATGACAATGCTTGTTTAAGGGCATCGAAGGAAGTCTAGGAATATTCATCCAACTTAAATGACAAATCTTTTCTGAGAAGTCGTAAAAATCCATGGGCCTGAGTGGCATAGTCGGGAACAAAATGACGAAGAAAGTTGGCCTTACCATGGACACTCTGCAACTGGTGTCATGTTCATGGTGCTAGTAATTCCAATATGGCTTCAACCTTGGAAGGGTCGCCAGTGATACAGTTTTTGGAAACAATGAATCCTAAGAGGTGACCGGTGGTGACGCAAAATACACACTTGAGGGGGTTTAAGCATATATTATACTTGCAACATCTTGTGAAGATGGTCCGAGGTCTTGAAGGTGATCACGTTGTTTTTTCGACTTGGCTCTGAGGTCGTCCAAAAAGGAGAGGATGATGTGAGCGAAGTCATTAAAAACATATGTCATTTCTCACTGGAAAGTAGCTCCGACGTTCTTCATACCGAAGGGAATGACCTTATAGGCAAAGGTGCCCCATGGTGCGGTAATTCAATTTTATATTGATCTTGGGGACGTATGTGTATCTGGTTGTATCTGGAGAGCCCATCCATGAAGGACAATATTTCAGTACCAGCACATGAGTCAACGATTTGGTCAATCAATGGTGTGGGGAAGTTATCCTTGGGGCAGGCTCAATTGAGGTCTCAGAAATTAGTATAGACACGAATGGTCCCCTGCTTTTTTTTAACTAGGATGGGGTTAGATACCCATGAGGTGTAAGTGATGGGGAAAATAAATCCGGCTTGCAAGAGTTTTTCAATATTGGCTGTGATTGCGGGGGCCTTATAAGACTGGACTGGGCGCTACTTTTGTCGAATGGGGATGGCGTCGGGACAATTAGTGTCAATGTGGTGTTCAACAATTGTTGGGTCAAGACCTGGCATTTCTTTGTAGGACCATGCAAATACATCACGAAACTCTTTAAATATAGCGGTAAAATCTGTGATTTGCCGCGGTGAGCAGAAAGTTCCAATATAGATGTTGTCGATGAGTCCTGGTGTGATGGAGATATCAACCTGTATGGTAGGGGGTATATTGGAAAGATTACCATCTTCGAATAAATCTGGGCTAGCGTCAGGATTTTTGAACCAATCAATGTGAATAGGGGGTAAAAATTCTTTGGAATGGATGGTATATTGTTGTTTAGTGGGTAGTATGCATGGTTGCTTCCCACGTGCTACTGAGGATCTATGATGGAAAGTGTCCCATGGAGGTTCAATAGTGTTCATGGCCTCGATTATTTCTTTGTCTGTGGTGAAGATGTATTCTTCTAGCATATCTTTTTCTAAATAAAACGGGTCTTCATTCTGGGATGGAAGAGGAATTGAACGATATGCAGGATGTCAAGGTACTCAGAGATAGTTGGGGTGGGTGCTAGAATATTTCCTTGAGGGAATATTGCAGAATCTAGTGCTTCATGCGAAATCGGTGATGGGGGGTCAATATCTCTTGAGGTATCTAACAGATGTGATGTGTTGTTGTCAACATTGGACTCTATTGGTTCGGTATCCTCCTCAATTACTATAGTAAGTGTAGTCTCACAAGGGCTGAGGTTGTTAACCAATTGACTTTGGGTTGCACGTAGAGTGCGAAATGCGATGACGAGAGGACATTGGAATGAATGGTGAGACATTAACTTGAATGAGCAACTCGGTCGAGTGGCGTTAGTATGATTCAAGTTAATGGTTGGACTTTGTGGATGTCACGGCGACTGTTGGTCGGGTATGGAATCAACCCACCGTGGGGAGGGACTAATTAGGATCATGATAGTACTCATATTGATAAGATCCTCTTCTGTAGATGATGGAGGTGAGGTATCGTCTAAGGGTTCAGTGAAGTGAATGGTTTCCAAAGCCTCTCGATAGCGAGGGAGGTCAGGAAAATTATGTGTATAGTGCCCATATTGGGAACATATGGAACATGTGTGACTGGTGCGTATTGTTCTTGACTTAGATGTGGGTGAGGGAGGTTCCCCCCCTTTAACCATTGGAGGAGCATGGGTGATGCTAACAGAAGTGTTTAGCAAATTACTTAGCCCTGTTAGAGTAGAGAATAGGTTTGTTGCATGGCCCTGCTGTACACAAAGAGAACATGGTGGTGTGACCCTTTGAGTGGGAGTATTGATCATTATTGGGGTTTTTAACTTTTGCTGGTTGATGCCCCCTACTTTAGGCTTTGCAATTTCTGCTGAGTTAGATGTTGGGTTAGGTAGTAGGGGACCTTTCAACTTGTTGGTTGGATTTTCTGTCAAAGTCCAAGTACGGAGAGATAGCCCACATAAGGCACTTAATGCGGCCCTCGATATGTTTAAAATAGCTAACTCTCTCAGAGTATAGGTCCTGCTACCTTCTTCCCTCTCTCTCTCGAGAGTCTTCGGGTTTGTGTTATTATGTGTTTAAAGCCCTATTAATGTCAATTGCTTACTAGCTAACTACTAGGTAAGCTAAGAGTCCTAAAAATGAGCCTAATCAATTAACAGTTGCTAACTATGGCTAAAAAAAAATTAACTAACTAAACTACGAACTATTATTACCTATCCTAGCAAGGAGAAAATTGATATTAACCTTTGTTATTCTGTAAAATATAAATAATTTTAAGGCATGATATTATTTAAGAACAATATTAGAAAATAAACATAACCTCAAATAAAATTTAATAACAATTTCATATTCAAAGAATAGTGAGGTAAATCACTTTTAATCTTAAAACATGCAAATAGTTACCAGAAATAGCAAATTTCAACAAATCTAGAATCTGAAACTAAATATGATAATTACTTAAAACAAAATTGACATAAAACAAATTTCCATAAGCAATTCATTAGTACTGCAATGTCAAAGCTCAAAAGACTATAAACATTACAGGAATTAGAAGACTGTAAAGATTTTTTAATGCTTTATAACCAAGCATAAGCATATATTTCATATATAGAAGAAACTAGAAGAGTTTCTTATATTCATATATCTGAAAGACTAAATCCATAAAAATTACCAGTCTTTTAGGAAGATTAAGAACAATTTGATAACGAGAACTTCTCATATCAAAGAGCTTAATAAAAAATAGACCTTCAACTGCAGAAAGTAGATTCTTCTATAGACTTGAACCCCAGGAGAAAACTATACAGAACTTTTGGGAAAAAATTTCGTAGAAATCTCAGAGCGTTTCCCCCTGGTGGCAATTGAATTTCTTCATTATATAGGTGCTCAGGATTCTTCGTATAAGCAGTCACCTCCACGAAATATTGGACACTTCCTCCCTTATCAAGCTTTGGTTAGATGAGCTGGTCAAATGAATTCCTCATCTCTTGTAATATCCTTGGGAAGATTTGACCAAGATATTAACTCAACTTCAGAAATTTTAATAAAATTCACTGGATAAATTACTTAATAATTCTTTTAAACCGGGCAAGAGGTCAATGATGGGGATGGAGATTGAATCTGAGTATGGTGGAATGAACTTTCATTTCTGGAATTTGTATGGGGAAATGTGCAGCAACAAATAATAACCTAAGAGGGAGAGTCCTAAGCACAAAGCACTAGGGCCATTTATGTTTCGGACATCAACTACTGCTGAAGCCTACCACAAAGCTTCCTGGGCGCACCAGCATATGCTTAGTATATTGGGTGGGTACAAAAATGAGTTATGCTAGTAAAATAGGTTCAATGGACACAATGAGAATCTTTCAAAAGTATTTGGGAAGAGTAGGAGTGGTTTGGAAGTTTTAGGCCCTACCGGGATGATAGAGCTAGTCAAATTGCAATCTTTACAAAAAGGGGTTAAATCCTCCCAAATTCTTTAAGTAGGGACTGATATAGCTAATATGATGTGCTATTGACCTCCTACAACTTACAAAAATTAAATCTGACATTTAGAACAAATTTGGTAGTCATTCTTGCAAAACTAGTCAATAAACAATGCTCAATGAGCTAGTCTTCCAATCTGAGTTAATAAATGACTTGATTTAATTAAATGCTCTGTTCTGAAATATTAATATGCTATGATATAATGTAATTAACAGCAGCAAGTCGAATTATTGCTCACTGAACCAAGTTTGTAGTCTTTAATTAACTCCTCATCAGTACAATGTCTTGTAGACTAGAAAGCCCACTCATAGGGCCATGGAAGGACTGTAAGAAGAGATGTATTGGCTAAATATCTATTCTGAAAGTGTACTCTGGTATTCTACTGATTTGAAATAGAGTATGGCCTGCACACTGAATCTCTAAGAAAGAATGGGGCGCTATCCACAACTCTTCTCTTCCTTATAGGGAAAACACCTTCAAATCTAGTTGTGGTTGGGAGAATGAGTGAGAAGGAGAGAATGGATCAGTTCTGAGAATGATTTCTGATACTGGACATCACTATTGGATGAATATATGGTTGTACCAACCCTCCATCAATCCTTGGATGTATTAAATGGAGCATTCATCTTCTACTAGAGAAGCTTCACCAAAACTAGCTAGAATTTCACTGTATGAGAGATCCTCTCTCCAAACTGACTGTGTGACTTCAATGCTGAACTGATCTAAATGTGATTGGCTGTAGCATAATGTTCTGGACCTGAATAACACTCTCTGGAAACTCATAGGACCTTGGGGCACATATCCCAAGAAATACTTGTTGAGGAGCATGACTCAACTAGAGGGCTCAGAGCTCTCTTGCACAAATTTCACAAATGATCAAAAGTTGTCAAATGGAGTTGGTTGGATTCTTTTATAAACTTCATGATGGCCGACTGAGCAATTTCATGGCTTGGTGACCTGTGAGAGTAGGTTACCCACTTTCCCATTCTACTCCAAATCCATGAGGGCACATTTCATGAGAAGAATAACAACTTCTGTGCTTTCAAAACTTTTTTTCCTCACCTCCTTCACTGAATTTGGGCAAGTACAATTTAGGTAGCTTTTCTGGTTGTTGCTACTTTATTTCTGAAATCTTTCCACTTTATTTACTTTCCTCTTTCGTGCTTTTGTCAGTTTCCTTTCTGGGTTCATCTTGCCAACTTGTCTCCACTAGATTCCTTAGCTTTTCTGAGATTGATCACTTAAGCAAGTTTGGCCTACTTGACCAATTCGAATTTCCTATCCAAGTCATAAACCACTTGGCACATTTATTAGTAATAAACATTTACATGACAATAATAGAACTCAGAAATAATTTAGCTAAGCAATTAATTAATTATCCAGTAATTAATTAATCACTATGGTGTAATTGCCTCAAAACTTCCCCCATTAATTAATTTCTCATATAATTAATAAATCACCTTATCACTTGAATTGGGGGTTAATAACTTCATGGGGGGCCCTCCTTATACATTTAATTCCTCAAATTCACCCTTAGGAATCTTCCTTCATCCATCCATTAATTATTTAATTAATGCCTAGGTGACTTAGGCTAAAATCATCCCCATGGACCATAGGAAAATTTGGGAACATGACAGTCCTCCCTTCCCAAGATTGCTTGTCCTCAAGCAATTCCAGGATTCCACCAAGTCTCTGCTACACCAACTCTGATTATCATTGTCCCCATCCATTGAACAATCTGTAAATTAAAATTGGGCCTTCAGGAAAAAATGTCTATGTAAAACAAACTGCACTGTAAATTATATCTGCCATTAGCCAACAAATGAACAAAATTTTAACCCAAATAGGATAATTGAGTAGAATTCCTGGGTCCCACTGTTTCTCCTGCAAGGAGCAGAATTCTCCTGTCATCTTTGGAAATATGTCACTCAAGTGTATACCAGGATCCCAAAGTATCAACTGCATTTTCCCCATCATCAGAATAATTTTAAAGAATCTGTCATCAAACATGTGCCTTTTCATCCGGGGAATAACTGCTAGGGCGTTGCTTCCAACCAAACCAAGTGGGGAGCAGAATGTCTCTTCCAGTGAAAACATCCAATGGCTCAACTCTATGGCATTGGAGAAAAATTTCAAGCATCCCTCCCAGCATGTGGATTCCCTCCACATAGGCCAACCTCTGCAAGTAAAATGTTCCATTAATTTAACTTGGCAACTTGCTTGCTTAGCTGCCTTCCCTTGACCATAAGCATAAAAAATTTTGCAAGTAAGTTTCATCCTTGTCAAGTAATATTTCACCCAATCCATATGTGGATGAGTGATATCAAATGGCTTCAAAATACACTTTTGCTGCTGCTCACAATTCAAGACAATGTCAGTTATAATAAGAAATTTATTGCAGAAACAAGAAAACCTTTTACCTTCGAGATTTCCTTTTTCTGTGTTGCCTCTATCCATCCATCCAATGGATGAATCAGACATATTGTTTGGTGATTCACATGAGTTGAAATCATCCATCTCTGCTGCAATAAGATATATCTCCCATAGGAGAATATCATGATCTACCTTTGGTACATGTGGCATCAACAAGAAAAACTTCTTCACCCACTGTTCATTCCCCATTGTTATTGCTGAATCCATGACATGTGGGGAAGGACTGTGAACCTTCTTTGTATGTCTGCAACCTTTAGTAATCAGAATTATGGCTGCAACTTCTTCATTATTGGCTGGACCAAATTGGTGGCTCTCATCCCACTTTTCCATGGGAGAGTGACTGTTTTCAAGGAACAACTGAAGTTCCCTTAGGAACTGATCAGGTGCTTGGTTTTCATCAAACTATTCTTCACACTCCTCAAGCACCTGTAAAGATAAATGATCCTCATGATCCACCATCTCATGAGGTTCCTCCATATGATCATGCCTACTTTCACCCCAATGAAATTGACTGAATGGTGTGTAGGAGGGTAGGGAGGATCTTTGCAATTTTTCATGAAGCTGCAATATTTCTGTCTTGGATTCTTGGAGGGCACTTTGAGTGCTTCTCAAAGAATCTTGGGTGGCCATTAATTCATCATTGAGCTTGCTGATCTCTTCATCATCCCTGAAGGATGCACCACGAAACAAATCTACAAGATCCAACAAGCTATCTCTATCAGAAAGCAGGTTCAAGAATTTTCCTTTTATGCTTGTCATGGATTTCTGAAATTCTTCCATGTCTCTCATGGAAGACTGCTCCCCCAAATTCCAATAGAGATTATTCATTAAGGCATGGGTGTCATTGAGGGTTTGAAGGCATTCTTGAATTTTTCATTCATTCATCTTCAATGTACCTTCAAGGAAATGAGCTTCTAGCAGATGAGCCTTCTCTTCTTCTAGATTCCTAGGATCAACTTCAGCTGATTCTATTGAAGTTATGAAAGCTGATCCATATGTTGGGGCTGCAAGATATTCATATTTCAGATCATGAAAATCAGATCTTTGGCTGCAACTAGGGTGCTCATTCATCTCTGGTGCACCAGTAAGTCTTTCTCTCCAATTTTCAGCCCTTGGCAATTCAGGAGTCTCAACCCCTGGGGATTCAACCAAGCTCATATTCTCCTCTGAAGTGGCTGCCCCATCATGATGACACATAGGCACATAAAAATTAGAATTGAAAGAATTTCCAAGTGTTATGTTTTCTCCTCCTTGTGATGGTATGTTGGTGGTTTGGCCTTCCACCAATCTCTCATTTTCAATTCCTGTTGTTGCAAGACCTTCTTCTTTCTCCATGGATCTTTCATCCACAACGCCATCACCAATGGGTACTTCCATGTCTCCCACATATATATGAGAATACAAATAAATAGATGCTTCCTCACACTTAAAACATTCCTCAATAGGTTCTCTTCCAACCATGTGGGCATCATGTAAACACCTTTCTAGTGATTTAGTCTTGTCACTACATTCACCCTTATCACTAAGGATGCGAGACTCAGCATCCAGGGAATCCCTTATGCAATAATCATCCTCTGATGTGGCTGCAACATCATCATTATACAAAGTAGTACAAAAATCTGAATGTGGTCCATACCTTGGCATCATGCTTATCTCTTCAATACGTGGGGTTATGGTGCCTTGTTCTGCCACCAATTCTACTAGTTCACATCTAACTGATGTGTGGTCAACTTTTGCTTCACTATGAAGCTCAAGTGGTGAATTTGAATCTGATTTAGGTTCTTCTTTTGGATCTGATCCAAAATATGTCTCACCATCATTAAGCTTACCAATCTCTTCTGAGGTGATATTGAGATCCTCAACATATAATATTGCAGTAGATTCTTCTTCCATTCTATCAACAATCTCATGATTGGTTTTGGGGACTTGCTTCTCCCCAATTGTCTTAGGATGAAGATTCTTGGAGGATTTTCTTAAAGAGGATCTAAAAATTCATGTGAAGTAACATGCATCCAATAAAGATTTCATATCTTTTACTATCTCTTTCATAGAAGGTTGACCTTTGACTATGGAACATGCAACATTTTCCTGAATATGGCTATCAGAATAACCATAGTCTCTTCTTCCAATCATGATCTCATGGGAGATGCTTGTGGAAGGTACTTCTTGGGAATTCTCTTCCTCATACTGTCTGCAACATTCTTCATACTGCTCATCATAATTATCATACTCTTCATAAAAATAATCTTCCTCCTCATACAAATCAAAGTTTGAATCTTCCATGACATGGAACTAATTCCACAACTACAACTTGAAAATAGTGCTAAGCTAATTTTCCAATGAGATTTACCTTCCACAGGATGAGCCAAGGAAAGTGCTTTCATACCACTGTGATATCCTTGGGAATATTTGACCAAGATATTAACTCAACTTTAGAAATTTTAATAAAATTCACTAGATAAATTTCTTAATAATTCTTTTAAACCGATTAGGAGGTTAGTGATGGGAATGGAGACTGAATCTGAGTATGGTGGAATGAAATTTCAGTTCTAGAATTTGTATGGGGAAATGTGCAGCAGCAAATAATAACATCAGAGGGAGAGTCCTAAGCACAAAGCACTGGGGCCATTTATGTTTCGGATGTTAGCTACCGTTGAAGCCTACCGCAAAGATTCCTGGGTGCACCAACATATGCTTACTAGACTGGGTGGGTACAAAAATGAGTTATGAAAGTAAAATAGGTTCAATGGACACAATGAGAAGCTTTCAAAAGTATTTGGGAAGAGTAGGAGTGGTTTGGAAGTTTTAGGCCCTACCGGGATGACAGAGCTAGTCAAATTGCAATCTTTACAAACAGGGGTTAATTCCTCCCAAATTCTTTAAGTAGGGATTTATATAGCTAATATGATGTGTTATTGACCTCCTACAACTTACAAAAAGTAAATTTGACATTTAGAACAAATTTGGCAGTCATTCTTGCAAAACTAGTCAATAAACAATGCTCAATGACTTAGTCTTCCAATCTGAGTTAATAAATGACTTGATTTAATTAAATGCTTTGTTCTGAAATATTAATATGCTCTGATATAATGTAATTAACAGCATCAAGTTTAATTATTACTCACTGAACCAATTTTTTACTCTTTAATTAGCTCCTCATCAGTACAATGTCTTGTAGACTAGAAAACCCCCTCATAGGGCCATGGAAGGACTGTAAGAAGAGATGTATTGGCTAAATCTCTGTTCTGAAAGTGTACTCTGGTCTTCTACAGATATGAAATAGAGTATGGCCTCCACACTGAATCTCTGAGAAAGAATGGAGCGCTATCCACAGCTCTTCTCTTCCTTATAGGGAAAACACCTCCAAATCTAACTGTGGTTGGGAGAATGAGTGAGAAGGAGAGAATGGACCAGTTCTGAGAATGATTTCTGATACTGGACATCACTATTGGCTGAATGTATGGCTGTACCAACCCTCCATCAATCCTTGGGCGCATTCACTGGAGCATTCATCTTCTACTAGAGAAGCTTCACCAAAACTAACTAGAATTTCACTGTATGAGAGATCCTCTCTCCAAACTGACTGTGTGACTTCAATGCTGAACTGATCTGAATGTGATTGGCTGTAACATCATGTTTTGGACCTGAATAACACTCACTAGAAACTCATAGGACCTTTGGGCACATCTCCCAAGAAAGACTTGTTGAGGAGCATCACTCAACTAGAGGGCTTAAAGTTCTCTTTCACAAATTTCACAAATGATCAAAAGTTGTCAAATGGAATTGGTTGGATTCTTTTATAAACTTCATGATGACCGACTGAGTAATTTCTTGGCTTGGTGACCTATGAGAGTAGGTTACCCACTTTCTCATTCTACTCCAAATCCATGAGGGCACATTTCTTGAGGAGAATAGAAACTTCTGTGCTTTCAAAACTTTCTTTCCTTCACCTCCTTCACTGAATTTGGGCAAGTGCGCTTTAGGTAGTTTTTCTGGTTGTTGCTACTTTCTTTCTGAAAGCTTTTCTGAATCTTTCCACTTTATTTACTTTCCTCTTTCCTGCTTTTGTATGATTTTTCCATCTTTTGTCAGTTTCCTTTCTAGGTTCATCTTGTCAACTTGTCTCCACTAGATTCATTAGCTTTTCTAAGATTTATCACTTAAGCAAGTTTGGCCTACTTGACCAATTCGAATTTCCTATCCAAGTCATAAACCACTTGGCACATTTATTAGTAATAAACATTTAAATGACAATAATACAACTCAGAAATAATTTAGCTAAGCAATTAATTAATTATCCAGTAATTAATTAATTACTATGGTGTAATTGCCTCAAAACTTCCCCAATTAATTAATAAATCACCTTATCACTTGAATTGGGGGTTAATAACTTCATGGGGGCCTCTCCTTATCCATTTAATTCCTCAAATTCACCCTTAGGAATCTTCCTTCATCCATCGATTAATTATTTAATTAATGCCTAGGTGACTTAAGCTAAAATCATCCCCATGAACCATAGGAAAATTTGGGAACATGAAATCTCTCGTTCTCTCCAGAGATTATGAGGTTTCTTGTTGAAGACCAGAAAGATCTCATCCTCTTTTTCTCCTTCGAAACACCATAATCTTAGAAATTACAACTTTGATTTCCTACATAGCATTTTTTTATAAAACCTATGCAATCAACAAGTCTTAATTAAGTGATGAATATGTAATTTTAAAATAAAGATGACATCATAAATCTTCCCGAAAACAAAGATGACATCATAAATTTTGTTATAATTTTCTTAATGTGGAGAATCTTCATGTAAAGAGTGCACGGCTTTGAAAATGGAAGGAAACATAGTTTCTTATTTCAAGAAATCTTTAACCCAAGAGATATTTAAAAATAACACTTTGATGAAGTAGTGATATATATAATTCATACTTTTTAAACATAAGAAAAATATATAAAAGATTCAATTTAAAATTAGTAACGTTTTTATTATGCAAAATAAGAACTCCAACAAATGTATAAAAGAATAAAATTTCATAAAACAGAAAATCCTCTCCTTGTAAATATATACATGCCCAAAATGTCATGAAAAGGTAATAGATGTTAATACTATGGTTAATTTCTTAATTAAAAAAACAAAATGATAAAAATGAGTATATAAAGTATTTTTTAATACTTAACATCACTTAATTATGTTTGTGAGTAACTAATTTCAGCATAAAAAATAATAATAATAATCTCAGGAGAAGAATAATTATAAAATCGTAGAAGTCATTTTAGGAGAAAAGCAAGTTTTTCCTAACAATTAAACAAGCCTCGGAAAATCTTAATTTTGCCTAAATTATAAATTTTTTGAAAAAGACAAACAATTTAATAAAAGTTAAAGGCTTGTGAAATTTATTGGATCGCCCAAAACTAGAACTATAGGCATGGTTCCATTCTCCAATATACACTCTTTAAATATTTAAATGGAAATATTAAAATTGAGTGTTCAATTAAAATATTTTGACTCACTAAAGTACTCTAAAAAAAATTCATAAATCTACCCAAAAACCAAAATTTCGTGAGATCATCAAAACATCAAATTAATTTAATTCAAATGAACTGAAGCAAGGAAGTGACTCAAATAAGTCTGAATTGGAGAAAGCAAGTGTTCTTGAGTAGCCAGGAAGCCAAGAGAGTCAAACGACCAAAATCACCAGATCTTTGAGCCAAGCTAAAGAACAAGCAACGCAGAGAGTAAAGGATCAAAGAAAGAAAGCCATGAAATTACCACCAAGTCAAGCAATGAAAACTAAAAACAAACTTTTATGCAAAATTTACATGGGGTCCCCTTCATTGTAGCAAACTTAAGGGGGAGTTGTTGGGGAGCCAACACAACTTTGGTTGTTTGGTGCCCCCATTGGCGGTCTTAGTGACAGCCGATTGTGGTTTAGTTGCGAATGTCATAGGTTGGGCTATTTTATTTAATGTGCTACGAGCCTTGCAGCCATATTAGCCGAAACATGGAGACTGGTTTGGAGGCCATCTCTGGGTAGGTTGGTGTGAGGTACCATATGGGTATCCCTAGAGTTATCCCAAGTAGAGTTAATTAATCCATAACCGGCGTCCCTTGTACACCCGTGGGAGGATACAAGAATGAGATTTGAAAAATTGGTGGTATCGATGGACTCAACGTCCGTTCAATGCCATGACTCAGCGGCCAAATTGGATCTTAGGTGGTGGTCTCGAATATTCTCCTAACAAATTGGATTCCTTGTACATACCGTGGGCAATGTCAACATATAGTTGATCATTTCCTAGTACAGTTGGTAGGACATTGTCGGGGTTGCTTGTGGTATTAGGGTCGTAGTAGTTAAGTTGGTCGAGGGAAACTACCTTCCCCTTTAAGGGAAACATCATGATAAAGAAGACTAAGTAGGATACTGCCTTCATGGCGTACATGTAACTACACCTAAAAAGGATATTGTAGTTGAGTTCAACATTGACTACTTCAATATCGATCATAACCATCTTGCCCCCCATCTCTATGGGAACATTTTGGTACAATCCTCTTGGTTGGGATGGTCTCCCATCATATGAACGAAGAGCGATAGATGAGGGGAAATCTCAGGGGACCCTAATCGTTTCCAGACTTTTGCAGACATGATGCAAGTGGATGCACCTTCGTCGATGATGCATCGATGGATCATGATGTTCTTTACCGTAACTGGAACTTGAAATGTGACTGACGATGGTAGCCACGGGTCACCTTTTTCAATATCAAAGTTCATGAGATGCGAGTCGAAAGGATCGAAAACACCTAGTGCATTGACTAATGCCTTTCACTGTGTTGGGAAAGAATATAACACTTCTAATGTGGACATAGCCATAGGAGATTGAACCAAGTCATCCACAATACTATAATTGTGGGTAGATTTCATGTGGGGGTTATTAGGGGTACGCCTAAGTGGAACTTTTGGAATCCATGGGATTTGTTCAATAATTGGGCATGGTATTTGTAGAGGCCCCCCCGAGAGGATAGGAACATCTTCCTCTTGGGGGGTGGAAGGCCCATCATAACCCTTGGCTTGCATCTGAAGGTTTATAACCAACGCATAGATATTTTGGAAAGATCCATCGTTGATTGGGCAAGGGTCTTGTTGTTGTGTTACTACCCTTTGATTGGAAAAGGGTTGTTGTAACACGACAGTTTGTGGTTGGGGAGGATTCGTTGCATGAGGAGGGTACGTCACGGTCTTCTTTTTGGCTTCCACTAACTGTTGGTAGTCGGGAATAAGATGGAAATGATGCATGTAATGACCATAACCACTGCAAATGGAGCAACAATAATTGGTTCTTAGGGTGGGGTTCTTCCCCTGTTTGGGGGGATTGTTAGTCCTTGTATTTTTGTCACCCATATTCTATTTTGGCTGGGGAGGGGGATTTCCCCCTTGCCCCGACTGCTGATTTAGTTTGTTCTTACCTTTCTTCTTCCCTTGATTCTATGGATTCTGGGGGTTTACTACATTCAATTGCTCAAATTGTTAATCTTTTTGAACATAACTAGGTTGAACTAGGTTAACCCCCAAGTGGGGGGGATGTTGCTGACTATTGGGCATGGGAAAGGATATTATGGGTTATATCCTAGAAATGGGATAAATGCAGTTTGTGTTCCATAAGAGGTGAACGTGGGAATGGTTTTCTCCATTGGCGGTGTAGGTACCATCATTGCTTGGCTAACATTTGGGAATGTAGGACTATACGCTCCATACTGTAATTGACCAACTGATGGTGTTGGTATGGTGTAGGGGGTACCGACGCAAGTGGCATGGATGGGTAGCAAATAACCATGTTGAATGGCACTGACGTGGTAGGAGGAACCTTTCCTAGATGGGAAATGGACCCAATAATCCCATCCACCGAATGTGACGATCCCGAAGGTGTAGTATCCAACGACCGATTCCTAGGGTATCAGGGAGGATTTTGCAAAGGTAGTCAGATTTGCCTATATAAGATCAAAATGTTGTTCTTTCAGAATGGCCTCTTCCTTTATTTGTGGCATGGAAGTGGCGACATGTTTAGCTATGGCGGGTTGGAAATATTTGATAAACCAATCCAATAAAAAGGGAGGTTGTATTTCGATATTCCATAGTGTGCAATATCTACGCCACTCGTGGATGTGGTCTGCGATGTGGGTTGAATTATTTTGACGAAACTCAATGAGAATTTCGAGGCCTAGATTATGTCGAACTGAAATTTGGAAGTATGTAAGAAATGCAGTGGTGAAAGTCACAAATGTGGAATGGGTTACACTTGTTAGGTTCACGTACAATTTTGTTTCTATTCCAATGAGGGTACGCTGGAAGAGGCAAAGCCTCACAGGGTCATCCACTATGCTTTTAGATGAAAACCATAAGTGGAAAGACATAACGTCTCCTTGTTTTCCTTAGAATTTGGGAATGTCGAAAAGAAGCTTGTCTATCATAGCCAACCATGTCGCATCATGAGCAATGGGATCATTAGTCAGTTTGGCCAAATTCGGTATATTTAAACTAGCCATAAATAGTAATGTAGGGACAACTAGTCATGCCATTATATGTGCGATGTGATTTCCATGAGGGGGAGACCCAAGTGGTGTTGTAAACAACGGTTGGATTCCTATGAGAGAGGATGGGTCAAAGGGACCCGAGGGATCTCTTAGGGGAGAAGTCAACGGGGTACTTCTCCCGATGGGGGAAGAAGAGGTATAATTTATAGTTTCTCCAAGAGAATAAAATGCACCTAGTAGGGCTTGGCCTCAACCAGATGATCCTATCAATATAACTTGGGACCGGCCTCGGCTAGGGTTCCTTCTATGTGAACCATGAGAAGAAGGTGTAAAAACACCCCTCGAGAGAGGGGATAGGCCTTGTAGTCTATGATATTGTCTTGGGATGTTGTTTTGTTCCTCAATGGTGAAGTCTATGTGTCAAATGAGAGTGATAGTGGAATTTAAACACAATTGAAAAAATGCAAAAATATGCCAACCACATTAGATTCGAAATGGTGCAATAAGTGAGTGATATGTGCAATGTCGGTTTTAGTGCATGAGTTCCCACATGTAGATTACTTTTATTATGAGTTAGTGAACTTGTAGTTAAAAAGAAAATAAATGTAAATTCCCTAGAAGACCTAATGTTATTCCTCTCAAATGTAATTGGGCCTCCCAAAAGCACAATTGGTTGTGATAATGGTATCCACTCGCCAATCGACTAGTAGAGGTAACAAAGAGATAGTTCTATCGGCAATGGTGCCAATGTTCCAATCAAGAATACTTGGAAACACCTCCCAAAGGAAGCTATACCCTATGTCAAGTGTGGATTAGGTGTTCGGCCTACACGGTATAGTGTCATCTCCCTACAACAAGTTGAGTGGTTTGTAGGGGAGAGAACGAAAGCTATACCTCGACTTTCACCTCCTTGGTCACGACGCACTTCTGATCCGAGTTTTCTTTTAACACTTGCTTATAACAGGATTTTGTATGTACTCTAAAAGACAACAATGCTATATTTCAAAATATTCTTAATGAAACTAGATTGCTGGGCATTAATGGATTCCTATCCCAATCAATCCTACCTAAAACAAATATTGTTTTGTGACCTCCTATGGATGATTTTAGTTGGTTAAGATAATTACAATGTTGATTTTAAGGGGTTTGAGTGATTCACTTATGGAGTATAAGAGGGGTATTTCACACTCCCTACCTTTATGATTCACCAAGCTCACATGAAGTGCGAGGTGAAGAGCATAGTAGTAATGGAAGAGTCTTTAGGCCTCTTAGTGTGTGCCAGTGGTGCAAACACATGTGATGAAAGAAAAAAATGATTATCAACAAATTAGCTAAAAGAGTATATCAAGTAATGTGTACTTTTACCTCTAAGAGATGCTCATGGTGCTTTGCAAAATAAAATATTATACCTAATAGACAAGTGTACAATGGAGGTATTTCACACTTCTCACCCTCTTTCTGATTCACCAATATCACATGAAGTGTGAGGTGAAGAGTATACTTCGAGCGATAAGTGTCTTTAGGTCCTTGCTTATGTGCAAAAAGTGTATTTTACACTAGCAATACTACTAAAATCAACTTGTCGATTGATGCATAAACAAGAAATGGTCTTGGATACTAGTGACAACAATGGGGCCCGTTGAAAGCCCCAATAGTTGTTTACCTAGGTAAGTTTCAAGTGAGACATACTCTTTACTTCCTAATCTTGGTTTAGGTGAACTAATTACTAAAAAAATAAGTAATTATGCGAATTAGCCTTAATTTAAGTTCACTAGTAAGCAGTATTTGGACTGCCAAACTAAGCTATGTAGATAAAAAGAAAATAAACAACAATAGCGTGGCTAAACCAGTCTCTGCCACATGGACTGCGCAGGTTAATACAAAACAGATGCGCCGAACAACATGGGTAATACACTAACCTTCTGCGTAGGCACAATGAGTGAGGTAGCGTGGGTCTGACACTAGTAACCTACGCTATGTGTGCGACTGTTTGAGTTGTTTCCGCTCTATCAGCACAACAAAGACGTCAGGAATCGTGCAACTGTGTAAAAATAAATTGGGTTTGTGGCGTGGATGAATTCTGGAAGCAATAGGTGGAATACCTACTCTCCTGCAAATGAAAAACACACAAAATTAGATACTTAGCATAAAACAACCTAGTTTAAAAATAAATGAACAAAAATAAGTATGGTCGCCATTAGAACTGTTGTGGAAAAAATTTCACAAGTGAACTCTTCCACTTGGTAAGGGGCTAATCCTTGTAGGTTGTAGCAAGGCCTTGGTCCTTGGAGCCCCTTTTGTTGGCTGGTTGATATTCCTCCAAGTGATCTTGCAAGAGATTGTTAGTGTAGTTCACATTCAAACATATAAATATTGATAGTAAAAAAATGAAATAGATGGGGGAAGAATGCAAACTCTAACAACAACCAAATATATGTTGAACCACTCTTGTATTTCCCAATGGTATAGATGTACAACACCTAGGAGGTGTGGGCTTCAATGGAAGCCAACAATCTCCCTTAGGGAGGCCTTTCTTGTCCAAACTAAATGCTAAGTAGAAGTTAGAACAATGGAGAGAAACACTTGTCCCTTGATGGAAGGCGGCAAGGGATATTGGGAATGCTCACAATGGTAGGAAATGGTGGGGTATGAGGAAGTTGCAACTCAAATGTAGCAGCATAACCTTCTTCTGATTTCTCTCTACAAAATGAGTGACAATGGATTCCTTTTATAGGCCAAGAGGTGGCCAACAAACAACTAGATCCAAATGTGAACTATTTGTGAGATGCTAAGAAATTCTTGTAGAGATCTAGAGATAGATAAAATTCACACTAAGTCTAATAGAGAGAAAAATAATTGAGCAGGAAAAATAGAGAAGAAAAAACCATGTTACAATGCAAGAGAATGAAGAACAATTGGAAAAAATTCCATTAAATCTGTTATTGAGTAGAATGTGTACATAAATAATACATCTCCAAAGGATAAATTCGTGAGCCTAAAGAGGTAGTTGGAATCCACACTAGTGGCAGGCTTAGTTTGCATGGAACCATCTCCCGATAAGGTGTAGTGAGATGCATTCTTTATGTTGATGGCACCTTACTGGATGAATCACCGAAATGTCGCATGTGTGTGAATTTTAGGCGTTAACAGACTTCACTGATCCTATTGATTTTCAGGTTTTCTAGTGGACAACAACTTATTTCTTCTTTCAGTGTAAAGGATTTTAGGTGCCTCTCATTGTTGGTGATGACCATCATGAACTTCACCACTAATGGGAAGTGCAGTAGTTTCCCTCTTTTATTTTATGTATATTCTTTAGTGTGGAGAGCTACGTGAATAAGGTGGTTTGCCATATTTTTGAGGCATTTTCGTTTTGCTCTAGATCGATGTTGTGCACAGTTTGAGGGGAGGATCAAATTCCCTTTTGCTTCAGATATTTTTTGTTTATTTTTTAGAGGTTTTCGACCATGGGGCCATCATTTGAAAGCTTCCCTTCTAGGGAGATGATCAAGGTGCAGATGCACATGTGGGGATAGATGTTTCCCAAGAGGGGGCATCCAAAGTTCCTTGCAAGGATCACATCAAAGGTGCTAGAGATGCTTGCTAGCAAGGAGGACCATACATTGGAACTTGTGCCATATTTGTATTGAAGGTTGGAGTGGATATCATGTCACAACATCATTTTCACCCAGGATGAGCCACCAGATGACAGAGGTAATATTAGAGATATGTTTAAATTATTGTAGTTGCATTTTATCGTATTACTTAATGAAAATGAAATTTATTCTAACATTTTATTTAAATTGTTTAATTATTGTTGTGTACTATATATTTTGCAAGAATTGGCATGGACGATGGAGAGGGGCTCATTGGTTCAGATAGATGAGGATATGCAAGTTTCCTAGACCTCACCATGATGACCAACTAGTATCTACTTCTCCACACCCATCCAACCCACCACCATCTCCAAATCATGATCCATAGGTTGACCAACCAACCTCTCCTCCTTACTGAACCAACCATCAACCATCTCCTAACTGATACATCCTTAGGGAGATATCTATGTTACTCTCCAATCTACTTTTTTTCCTAGAAGAAGTATTGATTCCTCTGGATTTGTTGGTGGAGGTTTCGATGCCTCTAGTTCTGCCGACATAGGTGGTGATGCATGTGGTTCCGGAGGTAGACCAACTATCTATTAGCCTTTATTGGACTCGAGATGTATATTTGGAATGCATCATGAGTTTTATGTAATTGTTCACACACACACACACACACATATATATATATACTGCATTTTGCATAGTCAATGTTGATGTTGATGTTTATTTATATGTTGATGGTGATGTGTATGTTAGGTTAGGTTAGATATGTTTGGTAGGTGTTCTTTATAGATATGTGATGATTAATATGTTAGATAATGCAGCTTGTGTTTTGTTAGATGTTACTATTAGATTTGTGTGTTAGATGATGCTTAAATATGTTAAGTGTATATGTTAGATGATGGTAGGTAATGGTTACATGTGTATGTTACATGATGTTTGATGTGTATGTTAGATGATGTTTTCCATATGTGTGTGATGGTTATGTTAAATGATGTTTATATTTTTTAGATGGTCATGGTGATGATGCTACTGGTACATTACATAATGTCAGGTGACGGTGGTGGTGTCCATTGATTTGATGATCACATTGTACTATTTTTTTGTTGTTGTGTATATATAGACTTAGTTTTTTATGAACTCAATGGACTGTCAAATTATTTTATGATATTTATCTCCATGTGAATGACATATTTTTTTTATGTCGATTAGTATGATTCATGTGTGTGATGCAATTTTATTGATTTATTTTGTATTTATGTTGATGTATTTTATATTAGCTATAATTATAATTACAAATTGTGCACAATATCAGTTATAATTACAAGTTACATTCTCAACTATAATTACAATTTCACAACTACAAATTACAATTACAATTACAATAAGAAATTACTAATTAGATTTACAAATAAAAAATTGGACAATTACAACTAGAAATTTACAATCGCAAATTGAAATTATAGTTACAATCAAAACTTGCAAATTACAATTACAAATTTGCAATTATGTTTACAAAATAATTTACAAAATTTATGAAATTGCAAAATTACAATTAAAAATACAAACTTGCAAACAAATTTTAGTTTCAATTGCAAGTGTGCAGTGACAAAATACTCTTACAATTACAATTTTGCAATAACAAGATACATAGGGAAATTTAAGAAATGGAAATACCAAGTTCATAGTGCTTTTGATAAGGAGAGAGAAAATCTAATATATAAATCTAAGTGAAGTTTCCAATTACATTATTAAATGTGGTCCATGTGAAAAAGAAATTACGTTCATTCCTCACCTCCTATTTATCACAAATTTTTCAAAATCAATATTCCCAATCTATTGCTTTTTGTTAGATGATTGAGTAGTTTAATTATAGAGGTTATAATCCTAATTGATTCTAATTTTGACAATATTAATTTTGTTCTTTATGCACATAAAATTGGAAAAATAGTTTTTTATAATTAAATTTAGGATTTATAAAGTCTTTGTAGTATCCATGTTCCTTTTATTAATGATTTCACTATTGTCCTTCTATCTGAGTATGTATGTTTCCACAATATTCAACCATTGTGTCAAGATTCTGGAAAGTGATTGTGTAGAGATTTAGATGGAATGACACGTTTCAGGTGGACATTCCACCCATCTTCAGGATCACGAGAAGCTTGAGTGTAAAAGAAAAGAATGTAGCAGAATACATATAGAGAGATGAAAACTATATGTTAGGTTGATGAGAGAATATTAAGGAAGTAAGGTAAAAATTAAGTAAAAAAAGTTATTTAATTTAAATTAATTAAGTTTAAAGCAAATTAAAGGGAAAAAGTACCAAATAATTTTAAATAATGGGAACAATTGGTAAAATAAAGCTAAAGAAAAGAATATTATAATAATTAACAAATTTTGAAAAAAGTGATTGAGTAAAAGATTAAAATTATTATTAATGTATAGAGACTGAAAAAGAAGATAATTTTTTTTAAGGTTAAGAAAACAATTAAATAATTGAATTATTTAGCTTATTAATATATTCAAATAATTCAATTAATATAATTTAATTAATTAATTGAATTATTTAGATTATTTATATATTCAAATGATTCAATTAATATAATTTAATTAATTAATTGAATTATTTAGATTATTTATATATTCAAATGATTCAATTAATATAATTTAAATAAAATAATATACTTGATGTAATAAAGAGGTTTATATCCTTTCCCTGCGTCATAGTACTTCTCCGATTGGTTACTCTTCCAATCACTATGGAGGGTGCCTGGATGCCTCATGTGTCGTCACACTACAATTTATATGGTGTTTTTGAGTTTATGCTTCCTAGTCGCATAGTTGTCATGCTATATGTTCAAGGGAATGTCAACTTGAGTTGGTCATTCTGCAGTTATGTTGACCTTTTGTGTTGACCATCCTTGTGTCAGTTTGTCATCCTTGGTGATCATACATCTTTATCACATATCTCCATGTACATTTCGTGTAAATTGATGGGGGATACATTAAGGCCCTCATTCGATGGATTCCTTCCTATCGACGTCAAATCCCTATCTAGGAAATGGATATAGAATCATTAGTACCATGGAGCTTGCAATCATCAGTGGTAGGATTCCTTGCGTTCAAGAAGGGGTAAACATCATTGACTCATAATCGAGGGATTCTACATATTTTTGACCTCATCTCATCTATTCACACTCATTAGAATGTACTAGGTGTCTTGGGATCCATTATCATTATCGATGGACTCCCTCATGTTTGTTAACGATAAACATCATTGACCGGTAATCAGACGGATTCTCACATGTTCGACATCAACATATCTATTCACATGTTGTAGAATTGCATCATCAGGGTTTGAGACAAAGTACTTGGGTTAGGGGTTGCATCACTCAGCCTTGTTTCCCCTCCTAAGTTGCGTTGTAGTTATATCACCAGTCCATACATTGTACCAGGACCATCTGTGCACGCTCATTGGTTTTATTTGTCCTCCTAATATGTATATTGTATATTGTGACATAGATCCACACAGTATTGGTCGGTGACTATGATATCATTGGTCACATAGATCCACATTGTATTGTTCAGTGGCTATGTTATTTGTCATGACATGGATCCACACTTGTATTTCTTATGTCCATGATTTAACGCATCATTCATGGGTCTGCAGTGTACTTTATTGGCAGCCATGCTTTGTTCCACTTTGACCAAGCATGGGTATTACCGCCTTGGGGATGATATATACCTACATGATTATGTTTTGCATGTTCTTTCTAGTTTATTGTATCGATGGCCTTTACCTGTTTTTATAAAGTTTTACGGCCATTAGCTTCTCTTATGACCTCACACTCTAGGGGGAATCTATTATACCCTCATTTACCACCTTAGGTTCATTGGAGACCCTACTTCATTTCCTATCTGAGACACTTACCTCTATACCTTTCTCTAGCCTCATTTTTTCCATTTTTTGTCCACCATCATCCTCTGTATACTTCTAGGGGGGCTATGGCAAGTCTACCATCCATCCCTACATACTTGCAGGGGAGTGACACTATCACTCCCTACATCCCTTGAGGGGGGAAATGGTCCACTTATCCTTGAATTTCAGGCATGATCTTGATTGTATCAGATTCATGACTTGGCTCCAATTCATCTAGCATGGGAAATCCCACACTAGACTGATCCCATCCATCACATGGAGGCTAGATTCATCCTCCATTCATCATCCTCTCACCTATATATTGAGGTTATTTTATGAGAAAGGGAAGACTCTTTTTTTGTATTGTTATGCTGGTGAAATCACTTTGATTCTCTCATCCACTCTGATCAGCCTATTGTCCACAGTTAAGGAAGGTCTTCGATAAAGAACATTGGAAGAGATTTGCATCTTCAACACAAGGTAATCTATTATGTATGTTTCTTATTATCATCCAATATAGACATGTGATTATTCCCCCATCCTATCATGTTATTCATGGATGAATATGGTTCTCTGATAAAGATCTACATAATTCATAACACATATATATTGGATCTTCTATTTCTTGTGTAGTAAAAATTAGATCTTGTTTATGCTAGCTTATATCCATGTTTATATGTTCATTTTTATGCATTCTTTATATGTCAAGAGGTGTAAAATTAGTCACAGTAGATCTAATGAACAAGTAAATCAATCACAACAGATGAACATAGAAAATATGGTGCAAAACTGTGCAAAACATGCAGCAGTGCTCTCTATCCCAGAAAGGGTGAATGAATTACAATACAAACTGTCACACTGACTGAGCAATTCGAATTGCCTAAGGAGGTCATTCGAATCACTGAATGGAGTAGCTTGACTCCAACTAGGAGTCCTCATCATCAATCGGTGGTGCTCATCAATGCACAAGAACCAGTCATCCAGGTGTCAATCTGAGTCTAACTGAGTGTAATAAGTGTAACTGAAGTGTGTAGCACTGATTAAGGATCAGGAGGCTCAGTGGGGGCGCATGGGAGGCTAACTGAAGTCAGAACAAGTCATCTAGTCAATCTGGAGGTCCAACGAAAGTGAAACAGTCAGTCGGGAGTGAAACTAGCCTCAAATCAGGGAGAATCGGAGCTAACTGAATGTAACTGAAGTGGAACTGCAGTGGTAGGTGAACAAGTGCGCCCTTCTCTGGCAGTAGGTGAGAAGTGGGCGCCTTTCAGCCTAGGAGGGATAAAACTCTGTAGAAAGTGGCTCCCGGGTGCTAGAATAAGGTGGATAAGGTGCTGGAGGCATCAAACTGGTGACTGGGATGCATGCAAGTGCATGCAGGTGCATGCAAACCCTAGATTCTGCATGCAAACCCTAATTGCATGCAAGATCCTGAAAAAGATGATGTGGATATCCGAACAAGAGGATTTTGAGAAAGGTTTCGATGTATCTTTGTGTGTAGGATTGATTGGCTAAGTCGATTTGGGGCTAGAGCAAGGATTACCAGGTCTGCAACAGCTGAGGATTACCTACATCAAAGGATCTCTCTTGTCTAAGGTATGTCACCTTCCTTTCTCTCTCTTCTTACATGATTGCATGAAATTGGATGTGTAGATCTAGTATCTAGATGGTTAGATCTAGTGGGAAAATCACATTGGTCTACCCTACGGTCCGTCTTGAATCAAGCGAAAGGTTTCAAGAGGGTGCTCACATGTCCGTAGGAGAAACATCTACAACAAAAAATCCCCCATAGATATCTATCGGGGATTTAAAAATTCCCTTGTATGTATCTACTAGAGGGGTGGGCGTGGAACCGCCCTTGTAGGTATCTACAGGGAAGGTTTCAAAACTGCACCCATAGGCATCTACAAGGGGGCTTCAAAATTTCCCCTAAAACCTATATTTTTTAGTGTTAGTGACTTTGGGGGGTGTTTCAAACTACCCCCATAGGTTTTTAAAAGATACTTTTAGGGGGTTCAAGGTTGTCCCCATAGGTATCTACAAGGAGGTTCAAAATTGCCCCCAAAAGTCACTTTTGGGGGTGGTTTTAATCTCTTTTAGAACGGCCCCTAAAATCCCATACTTTTAGCGTTGAATACTTTGGGGGCTATTTTTTCGAGACCACCTCTTAGCCCCTCCCCCCTCCCACAAAATTCACTTTTGAAGGTGGAAGAGAGCCACCACTAAAGGGGTAAATTTTTGTAGTGAGTTTTGCCTAGAAGACATGTTTGAGACTACTTTTTTGACTAGCTAGAAACCCTAATTTCCACAAGGTGTAACTCTGAAACTATAATGAATCAAGACCTGAAAACCATACCAAAGATAGTTTGATATGTCCTCTACATCCCCTCCTAGTTTTGTTGTCTAAAACATCCCAAGAAAAAAAGCTATATAAAAAAACCCAAGATGACTGATTTTGGAAGCATCCAAGCTCTGATACCAAATGTTATGAGCCAATATCCTTAAAATAGCATAAGATAACATAATTTTACACCATGTACATAAATGTAAATGTGGATCACAACTCCAATATAGATAAGAAACATAAGTTACACAATTACTTCTGATAGAATAGGAGATACTTCTCCAAATACCCCAAGACATTTACATAATCATTTCGCATCTCCTCCATAATGAGTAGATTACCTTTATATATGCATATTCACTCATTACACATGATGCCCCTTCATTAGGCTGAACCTATTACATATGCATTTATCCTCATATATCCCCCCCTTGGTTCATATTATATACGTTTAACCCCATATATGACACCCCTTGGGTCATATCAAATACCTAAACATGGTCAAGGGGGGGAGCAAGGGGTTTATGTCCTAAATGAACTTTCTTAATATCATGCTCCATGTTGATGGGAGGAAAACACTTGGGCCTTAGACCTGAAATGTCATTTACAATGCTCAATCACTATGAACAACATTTGCAGAACACAACAAAAGCCCCATATAAGAGTTAGTTGGCATCAGAGTTGGATATGGATTGCATTAGGAGGTTTTGTGCACTAAGTATGGTTCACGGGGTCTCAACTATCGTATAAGAAGGAAACCAAGAACCTCAAGATCTTATTGAATATTTTTTACCTTAAGAACCTTGAATGAGTCCTTGAACCAACACATTAGTCCTTTGCGGGCCTCCAAGTGGAACACATGCACCATGAGCAAGTTTTGTGCATTGGAAATTATTCTTGATGCCTAAACCCGGTCAAGTGGATAAATGAGGACTTTAATCCCTAATTGAACCTTCTCAAGCTCAATGTCATGAAAAACATTGAAAAAATGTGACACAAGCCCTCACTAGGTGTCTTTGGCCTGGGAGTTCAATGTGGTTGTCATTAATTTTTTTTCACATCATGGATGGGTATTTGGGCCTTAATTATAGTCTTGGTAGGAAAACAACAATATCAATCCTCTTGACCATGTTCAAGGGACGAAAACTGCAACAATAGGCCCTAAACATATATTTTCAAGCTTAAGTGCCATGAATGCATCCTCAAACTACCAAATAGGAACATGGATGGGTGATGAGGCCTTAGCCATGATCAAAGAATGAAAACAAATGACTTAGGATAGTATTGAATCTTCTTGAGCTCAAGATACTTGAACAAGTCCTCAAACCAACACACAAGAACTTTGTAGGGGGGTGTTTTTCCTTTAAGTGGGTTATACATTCCATGAGTAGATTTTGAGCTCTAGAAATGGATGCCAAGGAATACAAATGGTTAGGGATGAAATAATGGCTTGAATCCCTAATTGAGCCTTCTCAAGATCAACCAATATGAAAAACATTTAGAAACCATGAAACCAATCCTCTCCATGGAATCTTTCCCATCCAAGTCAAATATGGGTACAGTTATGAGGTATTGAGCTTCACAAATGAGTCTCATGTCCTTAACCATAGTCAAGGGAGGGAAATGAGAGCCTACAACTCTAAATATTACTTCTTAGGATCCTACAACATGGATTAGTATTCAAACTAACACATATGATATTTACGGGGTATCATTTAGCTCCAAGGAAAATATGGGCACCATGAATAGGTTAGTTATGAAGTAAGGATGAGCCTTGAGGTCTAACCACGGTTAGGGGAGGACAACACGGGTCTTTTTCCATAAATGAACCTTCTTATGCTCAAGTGCCATAAATAACACCTACAACCCATGAAGCTTCTCTAGTTATAGTGTTGAATGTGTCCTCAAACCACCACACATGACCCTTGTAAGGTATCTATAACCTATTAGAGTCATCTCTAGGGGATCTTTGGAATCGGAGTTGGATATGGATTCCATTAGGAGGTTTTATGCACTACGGATGGGTCAATATGAGGCCTTAACCATGGCCATGGATATAAAAAAAGCATGTGATGATATTGTTGAATATCATTAATTCCAAGAACCTTGAATAAGTGCTCAAACAAACACATTAGTGCTTTGCATGGGTTATTTGCAAGCCTTCTGTTGGGAGACCAGTACCATGAGTAGGTTTTGTGCACTAGAAATGGGATTTGATGACTAAACATGATCAAGGGGGGGAACAAGGACCTTAAGCCCTAACTAAACCTTCTAAAGGTCAAACGCCATGAACAACACCTAGATACTATGACACAAGCCCTCATTAGGGGTTCTTTGTCCTAGGAGTTGGATATGGGTGCCATTAAGATCTTTAAACAATGTAGATGGATTTCAAGGCCTTGATTATGATTATGGTACGAAAACAAAAACCTTAGTCCTTTTACCATGGTTGAGGGAGGGAAATAATAACCTCATGCCCTAAACATAACTTCCTAGGCTTAAGCACCATGAACATGTCCTCAAACCGCCACACAATACCATGGATGGGTTGGAAGGGATTAGGATCTTATTAAAATAATGAAAACAAATGCTTAAGGATCTTATTGAAGCTTCTCAAGCTCAAGAGTCTTGAACAAGTCCTCAAACCAACACCTAGTAACTTTGTAAGGGCTCTTTGGCCTCTAAGTGGGATACAAGTGCCATGAATATATTATGTGATCTAGAAATGTGTGTCAAGGAATAAACATGGTAACATGGAAAACACCAACTTTAATCCATAGTTGAACCTTCTCAAGTTCAACCACCATGAACAACACCTAGAAACCATGACATGAACCCTATCCAATGTGTCTTTGCATCTAAATTAAATATTAGTATCATTATGAGGTCTTAGGCATCATGGATGGGTCTTCAAAGAGAAGCAAAAACTTTTGACACATTCAATAAAGACAAACATTTTAAAAATAATAAAATATTTTATTAATGTTTATTTAGACCAATTTTCCTATGATAAAGATAAATCAATTTAAAAAATACAGCTACACTAAAATTCTTTATCTAATCATTTTTGAATTTAAACTATAAACCTAACAACACTTCATCTCAACTACTGAACCATTAAAATATATAATAAAAAATATGAAGAATACTATCTTGTGTGAATTTCGAGCTTCAAAGTTGACCAACCTTATAATAAGCATCACTACTTTCCTTTTCATTGGTGCACCATGTCTTTCTAAAACATTCACCAAACAATTTAAAACATAAATCTAATTTTCTAAGCACATAGTCCACTATTTCATTTAGGAAAATCCATAAATCGTTCATTATTTTATGGTTTGCAGACATTAAAGACAAGCAGTTTAAAACATATTTCGAGATATGACACACAAATCTCATTGTAATTGTAAAACTAAATAGTCCAAAGTATCACTATTTTGTATAGTGGAAATATATAAATTACTTTTTTTTCTATGTGGCTCCATGTTCTACACAAACAATTTAAAGCATAAATTTCTGGCAAACAACACATAAATATAATTTTCTAATTATACAATTTCACTCTTCCATATGGTGGAAATTGATAAAACCATAGCTAGCTATTTTTTAATATATGAGAATCTACGAAAGCATATTCTCACATGGTTTCATAGAGAGGAAATTTGTTCCTTATGGGATAATTATTAATGGCTCTCCAACTGATTTTTTTGCTTGTTCACGTGGTCTCCGACAAGGGTCTCCATTGTCGCCACTTTTATTCCTAATTGTTATGGATGATCTGAGTAGACTTATAAACAAAGCACTCTTGAATGCTGAGATTGGGGGTCTGTGGGTCTCCCCACACTCGGTCATCACTCACCAACTCTTCATCGATGACGTAATGTTTATGGTAATAACATCTCGACTGATTGGAAGGTTTTAAAACTAATTCTTGATCTCTTTTGTAGGACGACCAGAATGGTCATTAACTCTTCCAAATCAATCCTTTTGCAATATAATGTCAACAATTCTAGTCTAGAGGATATATCATTATTCTTTCCTTTCACTGTGAAGGAACTTGAGGAAGGAACTCTCTTTATAGAATCAAACCGAACAATTAAAGACCCTCGTACTGGTTTTGGTTGTTGCAGCGTTTTGATAGAAGGATTCATCTCTGGAGCTAGAAGTGGCTCTCTATCGGGGGTAGGGTCACACTTGACAAGTCGGTCTTACAAAACTTGGCGGTATATTGGATCTCTCTCTACAGAATTCCTAAGTCTATCCTTACTGGAATTAGAAGGAAAATCACAAATTTCATATGGTCCGGTACTAATAAAAAGAAAATTAATCTTAGCAATTGGCAAAAAATTGCATCACCAAAGGCATTGGGGGGATGGTTACTAAAAAACATTTTTGTTTTTGCACAATCTCTCCGAGCTAAATCTTTGTGGAGAGTTCTATCGGTGGACTGTCTATGGCGGTCAATTAGCAGGGACAAGTATTTTCGAGGTAAATCCACAATTCAATGGCTTTGATCCCCCAATGGAAGCTGCAAGGGAGATTCATGTATTTAGTCTCGACTAGTTACGGCTCTCCCTATGATTAAAAAATGGATTACATGGAAACCCGGGAATGGCTGCTTGATATATCTTGGGGAGGACCTAATCATTGGAGGCCCGATCACATACAAATTCTCCCTGTTTCTGTTACATTTTCTGCATTCGAGGGGTTATTTCAGGTTACCCCATATGGCCATATCTTCTCTCTCTCCATTTGCGCCAACAACTTGGCTTAGTGATGAACAAATGGGATTATCTAGCATTTTCGCTTTGGAATGGAGAGCATATATCAACGTCCTGAATCACGGTCTTCTCAGGCTTAAGGAGCAAGACAACGTCCTCTTTTTGTCATGGAACACTCAATCTGGAGTGGTTAATGCTAAACAGGCTTATGAATCCATCTACGCTAAGTCTCGGGGTAATCCGTGCTGGTGGAACTTGCGCGTTTGGAAGTGGCATATTCCTCCCAAATTGTAGATCTTTATGTGGCTCGTTATGTTGAACCGGATCCTTACATGGGACAACCTCATGAATCGAGGCTTCACTGGGATGAACGTTTTCCCCCTCTGCTGGAGTGAGGCCAAATCATGCGTCCATTTGTTCATTACATGCCCTTACTCTCACCGGCTATGGTATGCAGTTAAACTCATTTTTCCAGCTCTTATTCCATCGTCTGGTGAGTATATACTGTCATGCTTCCAGAACTGGGTTCCTGACAATCCTGGTCACATTGCCATTACGGCCTCCATTATCTGGGAGATTTGGCTTGCTAGAAACTCTAGCATTTTTACGGCAAGATTCCCTCTCCAGTTTGGCTTGTAAGAAATGCATTTGCATTCTTTTTGGCTTCACAGGTTGCTTCCCCAGGAATCTCTATCATTCAAAATGGCTCGCATCCCTCTCCAATGAGGCAGGATTTCATGGATTTTTTTTATGGGGCCTCCCAACGGGGGGGGGTCCACATGCGGCGCTAGTGTGATTATATTTATCGATCATGTGCAATTATTTAAAGTCTGGATGAATGGGAGCATTGGTTCCAATACCCGTGGGGAACTCTTATCGCTTTGTGGATCCTATTTTTTGCAAAGAAGAAAGTCATTGAGCTCCGTTATTTGTATGGTTACTCTCGATCTGTTATAGATTGGGATTCCGGTCGGGGATCCATCCTCTCGCTGGCCCTTTTTCCTTGGATGGATATGGTTAGCTTGATGCTGCATGATTTCCCCCATCTTATCATCAATCATATCTTCCTGGAACACAATGATCAAGCTGATTTTTTGTCGAAGATGGCCTTATTGGCGGAGGTAGGATGTATCCATTTCAAATTTTGGTCTCACTCTATGCTCCAGTATCGTGGTCGCCTGCTTCTAACAACATATTCTTGCTGGTGATGGGGTGATGGATCTTTGAAGCACCCCTTTTTGGTTTCTTGTTGGTTGTTTATGTTTTTGTAAATACTCTTTCCCTTTTGGGTTCTTCTTATCCTCTTTTTTCCTTCTCCTCTCTTTGGACTGGTTCTTTGGATTGGTGATGTATTGCTCTTGGATGATCTTGGTCATGGTTGGTCCTGATTTAGTCTTCATGGAGTCACATGTTATCTTTTGTTATGGGGAGGTCGTGTTTCCATTCAATTGGGTCCTCCTGGTGTTGCCTCTTTCCTCCCGGGATTGTATGTAATGACTCATTTATATATATTTTCAATGAATATATAGCTATTTTTTTGTTGAAAAAAAAGAGAGGAAATTTGTAGAAAACGACTATTTTATAATAGGAATCATCCTTTGCCATGATTTTACTAACGAAATGTTGATTATACATTATTTTTTCCGGTTTTTAGCTCAGCGTAATCTGCATTTAGCGTCTGCACTATCTAAGAGGCAAAAATTGTCTAAGTGTCTAACTATTGAAGAATGATTTGCACCTTTTTATTTGGTTTTTACGAATCCCATGTCAAGTTGTCAACCACTCAAGGTAATCTTGTAATCATGAGAACATTTGAATGTTTGAGCCTTCGGAGTTAATTCATGATTATGAACGTCATTGGAATATATCAGCTATGGAGAAGAAGCATGTATATTAGATTATGTCACTTATGTTATATATTAATAATATTAAGTTACAATATTTATAACAGACCTATTATTATAATATTAATAATATAATAGGTATTAAAGAGAAAATATGATAATATTGTTGATTATTAATATATTTTTTTTCAGCGGAAAAATCACCTTCTTGCTATTATGAAGGAATCAAGGAAAGCTAACATGCGCAGGGAAATCTCAACAAACTTCCTCACATATCGTGGATGGTAGGTCGAGCAAACTGTCAACTGGTTATCCAAGCCAGAGGATGTCTCAACGAAATTGAACCCAGGTGGATGGAATGAAATCCATTTATCCCCACCAACGGACCACCGTATCCTTAGGCAATATTATTAAAGTCAATATTATAATATTATTAATATTATTACCTTGTCCAAATAAGTATTATATTATATTAAGCCACATACTTTTAAATTGGGGAAGTGGATTCCTATGAGATGAATCCCTCTTCTTTTACCTAAATTATAATATTAATGATAATAATAGGTAAAATTCTAGTTATGGAGTCTACTTATATTACTATTTATAAGTATACTTACTATAATATATTAGTACATTAAATTTATAGGCATACACTGACATAGTCTATTGCTCAAAGATTATTTAGTGTGACTCCTGACCCTGCTCTTATTTGTGGTAGTTCATTTGCCCTGCATGAGGGTTTTATTTTCTCAATGATTATGGGTATCCCTAGTTGTTTTAACTTTCAACAGTATTAGGGTCAAATTTGGTTAACGATATCAAGGGATATGAATTAGTTTTATAACATCTTGCAAAAACCTTTTCTGCAATATTCTATACCCATCTCGAGATTATTAATATTGTCGGGCTTGCCTTCATTTCCCAAACTGCTTTTGGTTTTTACACAACTACTACAGTGTCATTGTATCTGTTGGGATGAAGCTTATCAACAAAAGCATGGTATATGAAGATGTTTGAGGGTTTCCCTTCTCATAGAAAGGATTTAATTCCTTTCCTCATATCAGAGCCCTAATTACTTCAATCTATCTATGTTCCATTAGTTTCTATTTCTTGACATTGTCATTGGTTGATAACTCACTCCTTAAATGGAAGTTTACAAATTTATTTTAATATGAAACATATCTCTCATTAGATCTACTCATACATGTCTACTAACATAGTTGGACCTATTAACATGCCTATCATCTATTGATAAGGAATTGCACATCAAAGAACTAGAGTTCTCATCAATTGTGCTCTCCTTTGTTAAATTTCTAAATAAAAATATTTCCATATTTTCTCCCATTGGTGGTGGTTCAATGCCTATTTCATTAAACTTGGACATATTCTAGTCTAAGTCACTTTGAAGATGGATCAAAAACAACCTTTTTAAACCCCAAAATCAAGGTTTCTAAAGTGCAAAATCTGGTTCCAAAAGTGTCAAATCCGGTTCCAAAAGTGCCAAATCCGGTTCCAAAAGTGCCAAATCCAGGTTCCAAAAGCATACTTTTGATTTTGATATCCCCACTTCTGAAATTGGTTTTTGTGCTTTTCTGATATGATAAATATGATAATGGCGCTTTTAGAACCTGATTTTTCCCTTTTGGAAGGCTACTTTTGACATTTCCAATACTTAAATTTGCAATTTTGAAAACCGATTTTGGCACTTTCAAGCTCTGATTTTGCATTTTTGAAAACCAAACTTGACACTTTACAAGTATTATAATCACAGTGAAATTGAACATACTAGTACAAACAAACATAAGTGTATTATTTAACAAAATACTTTCATTTTCATTTTATTCAAAATTGGCCTCACATCACTCAAGCCATTCAAGTGCAGCAAGCAAGGCCATAATCGATCTAACAAGAATGTGTCATTGACATCTTGGCAAGTATACATTTTTTTTATAATACAGTTCCCTTCCTTGTTACAAACATGTTTTTCTTTCGAGTCATCTGCAATCACTGTATTTGTAGCATCCCAACCATGGATCAACATGGACCAAACTTTGTTTAAAGGCTTGATAAATACATAAGGATTTCCATCACCCTGATAAACCTCTCTCGCTATGCAAGAACAATATTCTTGTGTTAAAATTACTCTAAATTGTTCCCTTTGCAATCCTGTTCTTTGTAATAATGTTGGCAAAAACTGGTCAACATTTTTTTGTTGTGCAGATGTCCATACCCCAACTTCAAATATACTAAAGAATTTTTCAAAAAGTTCCCTAAATCCTGGACGTATAAAATAATACTTTGTGGTTGATTCAATATTCGATGTTTGTTGCAATCCGAATTTCTGTTTTTTTATGAACTACGTGTAAGAAAAGTCCATTGAAATAAAAAATGATCAATGGTTTACTAGTAATAGATCTTCCAGTATATGCAAACATAAAACAAACATTGATTGCTTCAATGGATTCCAACTTCATCAATCCTTCCAACTTCATCAGTCCTTCCAACCTGTTTAAGTAGACATTGACTGCTTCGATGGATTCCAACTTCATCAATTGGATCAATAGATTTATCAAACAATTGAGAACAATGCACAAGTGATTTTTCATGCTCTGTGTTCTCTTCAAACATGGTATTATCCTTTTTTTCATCATGATGCTCAATAGGAACAATTGCATCTGGCATGCAACCTGCTACTGTAGACACATAATCTACAACTTCATAATCCACAACTCACGGATGTTGATCTAATGCAGATACATTCTATGTCACCTTGTTGATGTCAGTTTTTTCTCCACTCTCTATCATAGGTTCCCTTATTTTATCTTCCTCATATTTTGTGTGTATTTCTTCTTCTAGATATTTATTACTAACATTGGTTTGACTTTCATCGAGATCATCACTAATTGTTCCAATTCCATGGGAGACATAGGCTTCAAATATTTTCTCCTCAAAACTATCATCGTCATTACTAGGAGTGGGCCAATCTTTTGCATTCTTATTAGCAACACTAGGTTGACTCTCATCAAGTTCATCTCTACCCATTCTAAATTCCACCTAAGATGATGGGTTTCAATCTCTTCTCCTCATAACTTTCATCGTCATCATCGAGTGTGGGTAGATTTTGAATGACAATTTCATCTTTCTCCCTCTTGAATTGCTCAAGAAGCATTATCAATTCTTTATTGGATGGCTTCCTGATGCATGTAAAAATAAAGTTTTTAAAACAATAATAATAAAAATTATCATTATATTATAATTTTTTGTTTTTTTTTTCGTAGGTTTTACGTGGAGAGGGATGGGAGGTGGTATCTAGACGGGGAGGAGAAACAGAGGTGGTTGGGATCGATGGCATGATAATAGGTTACTAGGCGGAAGGGAGTTGGTGCCATGGGAGTGAGCTGGAGGTTGGAGCGTTCGATTGAGTGCAGTGTTGGAGTGGAAGGGTGGATGCGAGTGGAGAGATGCGTGGAAGGAGGAGGGTGGAAGAGCAGGTGCAGTGCTAGTGGAAGGGGGGGTGGAACAAGAGGAGGATGCATATGGTGTGAGGAGGAGGAATCTGAGGGAAGGTGCAACAAGAGGATAGTGCATAGTGTTGGTTGTGGAGCCAGATATTCCAGTCTCATAGATGAAATTGTCTTAGGCGTGATATGCAAAAGGAATGTACACTCGTTCCCCCACCATGGGGTTCGGGGGCAGCGCCCCCGAGAAAAATGTTCGGGGATGTTTTCGCCAACAGTTTTCGGGCCCATGGTTTTGGGTATCCCGTGGTATTTTCCCATTGTATTTCCCCTATAAAAGAAAGACATTGTAATACGGCTAGGGTAAGATGTAGTAGGTATTATGCATTGTAAAGATCCCTGAGATCGTAAGAGAGATTGTGAGATAGTGAAGAGGAAGTGCAGCGGTTGTGTTGCAGGTTGTATCCCTTCACTTTGCTGGATGGTATAATAATAAGGAATGGCAATTTCAGTGTGGACGTAGCCCATCTTGGGTGAACCATGATATATTGGTGTCTCTCTTGTAATGTGTATTTGTGATTATATTTGCATTTCTGTTTATTGTTATTGCTCTGCGATCCTGTTTTTCTAACAATTGGTATTAGAGCCAAAGGTCTATTTGGCAGATAAACCCGCAAGAATCTAGGGTTTTTGATTCGAGTGGGAGTAATGGAGGAAGAAGGAAATTTTAAGGTCAAGAAATTTAATGGCCAAAACTACCAGTTATGGAAGATGCAAATGGAGGACTATCTGTACCAGAAGGATCTATTCCTACCATTGGGAGGAAGAGCAAAGTAGTCGGCGACTATGAGAGACAAAGAATGGGAGGTTCTTGATAGAAAGGCACTGGCCAACAAGGTATTTCTAATGAAGCGTTTATTTAATATGAATATGTCTGAAGGTGGATATGTTACTGATCATTTAAATGAATTTAATACAATTACAAATCAACTAAGTTCTGTAAGAGTGAACTTCGATGATGAGGTTAGGGCTCTTCTAATCTTGTGTTTATTTCCAGAAAGCTGGAATAGCTTGGTCATGGCTGTAAGTAACTATGTATTTGGTTCAAACACCTTGAAATTTGATGATGTTATTAGTGTTATTCTTAGCGAGGAAATGCGAAGAAAAATCACAAGTGAGACATCAAGTAATGCATTGACCATGGAGAGTAGGGGAAGACAAAAGGAGAGAGGAAAGCTCCAAGGTAATCGTGGAAAGTCTAAAACGGGCAGATCCAAGTCCAGACTGGGAAAAATAGAGTGCTGGAATTGTGGAAAGAAAGGACATCTGAAGAAAGACTGCAGATCTCTAAAGAAGAAAGGAGATGGATAGCAGGAAACTACCCAGGAAGCAAATGTAGCAGGTGATGTGTTACAAGATGCTTTGATTCTTGCAGTAGATAATACTAGTTATGATTGGGTAGTAGATTCAGGGGCTTCATGTCATGCTACACCCCATAGGAAATATTTTCATGATTATGTTCCAGGCGATTTTGGACATGTTTTATTGGGTGATGATGAGCCATGTAAAATTGTTGGAATGGGTAAGGTATGGATAAAATTTAAGAATGGAACTGAATGGTTGCTAAAAGATGTTAGGCATATTCCTGCTATGAAAAGAAATCTGATCTCAACAGGGCAATTGGGATATGGCGACTGTTTATCTACGTTTGGAGAAATGTGGTGGAAGATCACTAAAGGATCAATGGTGATAGAAAAAGGAGACAGGGTAGGTACGTTGTATTTATGTCCTCATAATACTGACCATTCTATCTCTTTAGCTTCCACAGGAACAGATACAACATTGTGGCATCATAGGATTGGCCACATGAGTGAGAAGGGGATGCAGATTCTCCACTCAAGGAAGCTGTTGCCAGATTTGAAGTAGATAAGTTTGGAATTCTGTGAGAACTGTGATTATGTAAAACAGAAGAGAGTCAGATTTCTCAGGGTTGGGAAATAGAAGAAGAATGGAAAGTTAGAGCTTGTGCATACAGAAGTATGGGGACTGGCTCAGGTACAATCTCTTTCTGGCTCTCATTATTATGTTACATTTATTGTTGATGCAACTAGGAAAACTTGGGTTTATTGCATTGGACAGAAATCTGATGTGTTTCTACTTTTAAGAAATGGAAAGCTTTGGTTGAGAATGAGACAGGAAAAAGGTTGAAGTGTCTCAGATATGATAATGGAGGTGAGTACTGTGGCAAGGAGTTTGATAATTACTGTTCATACCATGGGATTCGTAGAGAGAAGATAGTCCTAGGAACACCACAAGAAAATGGTGTGTCTGAAAGGATGAATAGAACAATCATGCAGCGTGCAAGGTGTATGAGTTTGCATGCAGGGTTGCCCTTATAGTTTTGGGAAGATGCTCTAAACACTGTTGTTTATTTAATAAACAGAGGGCCTTTAAGTGATTTGGATGGTGGTATTCCAGAGGAGGCATGGACAGGTAAAAAGGTAAACTACTCATTTCTGAGAAGTTTTGGTTGTGAAGCATTTATCCATATTGATAAAGAAAATAGAACAAAGCTTGAAGCTAAATCTAAGAAATGTACCTTTATTGGATATGGGGTTGATGATTTTGGTTATCGCTTATGGGATTATGAAAATAACAAAATCATTAGGATTAGAGATGTGATATTTAATGAAAAGGTAATGTATAAATATCAGTTGCAAGGAAAGAAACAGGAAAAGGAAAACATGGAGTACACGGTACTTGATGAAATTGAAGAAAATGAAGTTCCAAAGGTGATAAAAAAATCAAGAACAACAACAACTACCTGAAACTCCTGCAAGTGTAAGAAGATCTACCGGGTTAAGTAGACTCCCTGAACGATACTCTCCTTCAATGTATTATTTATTGATGACTGATGCTAGTGAACCAGAATGTTATGAAGAATCAATGTGGGTGGAAACTAGAAAGAAGTGGGAGCAAGGAATGAATGAGGAGATGGACTCATTGGTAGGAATCCATACTTGGGATTTGGTTCAGTTGCCTACTGGTAAAAGAGCATTGCGGAACAAATGGATTTACAGGTTGAAGGAAGAAGAAGGAGGTAAGAAACGGTACAAGGCCATACTTGTTTTAAAGGGGTTTGCATAAAAGAAAGGTATAGATTTTGATGAAATATTTTCTCTTCTTGTTAAGATGACTTCAATTAGGACTATTTTAAGTCTAGTGGCAATAGAAGATTTGCATCTTGAACAGCTAGATGTAAAAACAACCTTTCTCCATGGGGTTTTGGAGGAAGAGATATATATGCAGCAACCACAAGGGTATGCAGTCAAAGGGAAGGAGAATTTGGTGTGTAGGTTGAAAAAGAGCTTGTATGGCTTGAAGCAAACTCCAAGGCAGTGGTATCTAAAATTTGACAGGTTTATGACAGAACAAGGTTATAGTAGATGTCATTCTGACCACTGTGTTTATTTCAAGAGGCTAGATAATGGAAGTTATATTATCTTGTTATTGTATGTGGATGACATGATTTTTGTAGGGTCTAACATGCAGGATATAAATGTGCTCAAAAGGAAGTTAGCTAATTCATTTGCGATGAAGGATTTGAGTGCTGCAAAGTAAATCCTTGGTATGAGAATAACAAGAGACAGGAATCACAAATTGACATTATCTCAGGGTGAGTACATACAAAAGGTGTTGGAGAGGTTCAGAATGTAGAATGTAAAACCAGTTAGTACACCTTTGGCCAGCCATTTCAATCTAAGTAAGGAAATGTGTCCCAAGACACAGGAAGAGATAGATTACATGTCTAAGATTCCCTATTCATTAGCAGTTGGCAGCTTGATGTATTCCATGGTGTGCACAAGACCAGATATTGCACATGCAGTGGGAGTTGTGAGCAGATACATGAACAATCCAGGTAAAGAACATTGGAAGGCAGTACAATGGATTCTCAGGTATTTGAGAGGTACTACCACTCGGGAATTATGTTTTGGAGGTTCAGACACTGTTCTATAGGGATATGTTGATGGAGATATGGCAGGTGATAAGGATAGCAGTAGGAGCACCACAGGGTATGTGTTTATCGTAGGTGGAATAACAGTAAGTTGGATTTCGAAACTGCAAAAGGTTGTTGCACTTTCAACAACGGAAGCAGAGTATGTTACTATTACAAAGGCTAGTAAAGAGATGATTTGGTTGCAGAGGTTTATGGAGGAATTGGGTAAGAAGCAGAAGGATAGCAGGTTGTATAGTGACAGCCAAACTGCCATTCATCTTCTAAAGAACTTAGCATTCCATTCCAGGACTAAACATATACAACTCAAGTACCATTTCATACGCTCTGTTCTGGAAGATGAACTGTTGAAGCTGGAAAAGATACACACTAGCTAGAATCCTGCAGACTTGTTCACAAAGGTAGTAACTAGAGATAAACTGAGTTCCTTCTTGGTTTCAGTTGGCCTTCTAGCGTGAAGGTGAAGATGAGAAATTCGCCAAGTCCAAGATCTAGCAATTACAGTAGCAGTGGAGTTGTTGTGGTCGGTCTCCAAGTGGGAGATTGTTGGTTGTGGAGCTAGATCTTCCAATCTCATAGATGATATTGTATCAATCATGATATGAAAAAGGATTGTACACTCATTCCCCCACCTTGGGGTTCGGGGAAGCACCCTCAAGAAAATTTTAATGGGGTTGTTTTTCGCCAGCCGTTTTTGGGCCCATGGTTTTGGGTATCTCGTAGTATTTTCCCATTGTATTTCCACTATAAAAGAAATACATTGTAATATGACTAGGGTAAGATGTATTAGGTATTATGCATTGTAAAGATCTCTGAGATCGTAAGGGAGACTATGAAACAGTGAAGAGGAAGTGCAGCGATTGTGCTGCAGGTTGTATCCCTTCACTTTGATGGATGGTATAATAATAAGGACTGGAAAATTCAGTGTGGATGTAGCCCATCTTGGGTGAACCATGATATATTGGTGTCTCTCTTGTAATGTGTATGTGTGATTATATTTTCATTTATGTTTATTGTTATTGATCTGCGATCCTTTTTTTCTAACACATAGCTCATGAGGGAGAGGGAGTCGAGAGATGGCGAGGGCGGTCGGTGATGAGAGGAAGGAGGTAGGGTGGTGAGAGGGAAATCCAAGGAAGAGGGAGGAAGGAGGCGTGGAGCTATCATAGATTAATATGCGGGGGAGGACCAGGTGTGGGAGGAGCGTAGGATATGGGTGTGCAACGTGGAGACTTGGAATCTTGGAGAGATGAGTGAATAGAGTGGGGAAAATGGAGTGAGGTGTGCGTAGGAGGGAATGATGGGACTGGGTGGCATGCAGGGCTAGAGGAGAGGGAAGGAAGGGAGGGAGCTGGTGCAAGAGGAATGTGCAGCAAAGAGGAGGAGGTAAGGGAGCAGTGCGTCGAGTGGGTGGAGTGAGTTACGATAGGGCCTGCTTGGGGGGATATGTTGTAGTGTGAAGGGGAGAGGTCGCAGGTGTATTGGGAGTGGCATTGGATGGCTAGAAGAGGAAGGTGAGCCGAGGAAGAATGGAGTGAGTGTGAGTGTAGATGGGTGAAGGATGAGACAAGAGGGATGTGTGCTAGTTGTAGAGGAGAGTGGGGAGAGGAGTGTTTGGAGTAGAGGGAACATGAGTGAAGGGGGGAGGGGAGAGTGGTCGAAGAAGATATATGCAGTGGGCGATGTGTGGAAGATGGCAGTACTGTGTGAAGGTGGCGGAAGAGAATAAAGCGTTGGATGGAATAAGGGATTCAAAATAAGGGATTATGCATGAGGGGGATTAAAGAGAAGAGATGCGTGAAGTAATATGGCAGAGAAGCAATGGAAGAACAAGGAGCCGAACCGAGCTCTGATACAAATTTTACAACCAATCCAGTTGTTTAGACCCAAGAAGCGAATCTGAATTCCATTATTACAATAAATATATAAGTAAAAATAAATTGAATTGATATATGTTATCAATATTACATTTTTCGTACCCTATTTATATGATTGGAGGTACCTATTCGAGGAGTCATGTCCTAAGGATTTAAGGTTTCCGTGGTATGCAGAGTTTGAGTGGGTTGTCGGGAATTCCACAATCGACATTTTATATTAGATTACAACCCACTCAGAGTCATGTCCTCTTAAGTTAATTCTTTAATTGTTGTATTTAATGATTATTTAATTGTATTACTTATTATTTGTGTTTGTTACAGGTTGTAATCTCTCCCTTTGTATTTTTCTATTAATATAGTAATATACATGCTCTTTCCATAAAGATTCATTGTGTTAGATCTTTAGAACTTGTTTCCTTGACCACTTGTTTAGATTGATCTATATTGCATATTATTTTTGCTTGTGTTTCCACTTGTTTGTCTTAGGTTTTTTTTCAACTGAAGATTGAAAACTACGCCAAATGAGGAGAACACCATCGCAATCACAAGGTAAGCAATTCTTTGTGATATTCGTAATTTGATTAATCTAGGAAAGTCTATATATTC
Organism: Larix kaempferi; assembly: GCA_027924585.1. NCBI lineage: Eukaryota > Viridiplantae > Streptophyta > Pinopsida > Pinales > Pinaceae > Larix > Larix kaempferi. Next base: position 291,638 of record BSBM01000697.1, on the reverse strand, counting down.
TGTCAAGTTTTGTTCTAGATCTAAAACATTTAGACTAGATAAATTTGTCATTGTACGTATAGATGAAGTATCTTCAAACACCTATCTATGTTTAGAATGACTCTAGCCTTGTTTATCGCCTTAACAAATCCCTATATGGCCATAAGCAAGCTCCTCGAGCCTAGTATTCCAAAATGGATAGATTTCTCCTTGACATTGGTTTTTCTAGATTCCATTGTAACCCCAATGTATATAACAAGAAACTATGAAACCATCTCATCATCCATTTTCTTTATGTTAATGACCGTATTCTTACTAGTAGTGACCATAAAATTTTAACCCATGTGAAATCTAGCCTTAAGTAGATATTTGAAATTACCAACTTAGGAGATTTGCATTATTTTCTTGGCTTCCAAGTCTTGCAAACCAAAGAAGGAATCTTTATTTCTCATTTTAACTATGCTTGTGACCTTCTTCGTCACTTTCACAAGGAAGATTGTAAACCAACCCCACCTCCCTTCCAGTTTAGAGTCAAACTTTTTGCCACTTGCAGTTCAATCAAAGTAGATTAGACCTTGTATCATCAACTTGTTGGTAGTCTCTTATACTTGACTCATACTTGTCCTAAACATTCCTTTTTTGCTAGTCTTGTTTCTCAACATATGAAAACGCCCCATGAAATCCATTGAAAAGAAGTAAAAAAGATACTTCGATATATTCCAGGTACAGTTCAGTTTGGGATTCATTACAGTTCAAGGGGAACTCCTTTGTTGGTTGGTTTCAATGATTCAGATTGGGCTGAGGATCCCGATGATCGAAAGTCCAAATATCTAGTTCAACATCAACACAACAAACACATTGAGACACATATGCACTTCATCCGAAATATTTTTCATGATCATGTTCTCGAAGTGCTCTCTTTCCCTACAAATGATCAAGTTGAAGACATCTTCACAAAGTCTCTTATAGAATCAATTTTTTATAAACTTTGATCTAGGCATGTGCAAGCTAATGAGGGTCACTTTTGGCATGTTAGATGCAATAGAAAATTGACAAATCAGGCATCCCTCAACTTACCTTTTTTTTTGAGATACTTAACAAGATATGTTGCATCGAGTAAAAAATATGAAATGTAGGAAATTGAGTCACGTTTCCGAATATATAAGTTTTAAGTATTGAAAATTTCCATAATTATGTCAAATTTCATTTTTTCTAACACTCACTTTTTTTGGCAAATGATAAGGTATATGTTTTTGTGGGTACAACCTTTTAGTGCCTAAATGACGGTTTTGGGCTACAAAAATTGGTAGACATGTATAGAAACCGTAGCACTAGTGCAACACTATTTTTGCAAAATTAAATGTTTAATTTTTTTTTTAAAATTATGTAAGTGATCAAACCTCGAGAATCGTACATCAAATGTGGGTGCAGCCTTTGAAGGTATTAATGCAGTTATTTCGACTTGGATTTTTTATAGTATGTAGAGGTCGGTGTCTACTAGTGCCGCATACAATTTTTTTTTAAATGGTTGTGAAATGAAAAAGTTACGGAATAAACACTAACAGTATGTGTTTCTACTTAAGGAGTGATGACACAAGAAAATTAGGAAACAAATAGAAAATCTCAATATTTTGTTTTTAAAATTACATATTTGGAATTTGCATAAAAAATTCTATTTATGCCTAAAATTTCGTCAATAATTGTCATGTATGTCATGCTGTAGAGAGCGGTGAAAAATAGGCATAATGAGAAAAATGGTGGAAATGCCTAATTAGCTATGGTTCAGTAAATTCCATAGAATAGGTTTGGTAAGTCTGAACCAACCACATAGGACTGTGGTTGACATGCGGGCGCGAGAAGAGTGGGTGATTAGGTACTTAGGAACGCATGCGCGTTATATTTAAATTCAAATAACGTGCGCGCATTATAGTTAAACTCAAATATTTTGGTTGGCGCGCTTAGTGCTAGAAGAAATGCGGAGCGCGTTTCTTCTTTACAAAATGAGCAAGCATTTTGTTTATACATAACACTCATGCGTTATTAACTTCACAAATTTATGTTTTTTAAGTGTTGAATGGAGATAAAGGGGGTGAGAGAGAGAAGAGAGATACGAGAAATGTTAAATTTTGAGCATTAATTCACAATAATCTAGGATCTTCACTGAGAGAATAACATATACAGTATATCAATGTATAACAATCACAATAAGCATGACAAGCATTAAAAGAATCAAAAGCATTAGAGACAAGAGACACAGAGTTTCTGTGGGGAAAACCCTAAGGTGAAAAACCCCCCAACTTCCTTAGAGATAGAGAGAGCAATGGCTCAACCAAAGTACAACCAAAATACACTTTAGATAGTCTCCTAGAGCAGATGATCCTCCTCCTCACTAGTGCGCCACTTTCTGAGTGAGAGAGATATGACTTTTCGAATGATCTAAATAGAGATCTCCTGATCTCTATTTATACTAACCTGTTTTCCCAGTGACCTTATGGGGCCGACTTGTCTAGCTAGGTACATCCACATTATAATACATATATTTCAGAGCCAACCCCACACATGGTGGTCTAATAACCCATCGGCAAGTACACACACTTGCGACATTTGTCAATCCACATGACGACACTTCCTTATAGAGGAATGACACATCTCTAATAAGGGTACAATAAATATATATGCAATACATAGATGAAATACATTCCGAAGTTACATATACATCAACACTCCCTCTTAACTAGGAAGGTATTTCTCGACACAGATCTACTAGACAAGTGTTCTTCTCGGGATCATCGTCATCATCATCATCACTGCTGCTGCTATCTCACCAATATCTGACTCTACTCGTCATAGGAAGTTCTACAGAGCCAGTCCTTTTTCATCTTGGATGTAGGCCCACAACTGCAGGTCTTCGTCATCACTGGCCATACTATGGAATCCTCAGGACTTATTACGTGCGTCACAAAACCTCGAAAGAGCATCCCAGGCTCTTACGAGCACACGACTCTACCTATAGGATCTCCCAGGGCCATATTATATGTGACCTCACCACAAAACCTCGCAAGAGCATCCCAGGCTGTTACGAGCACACAGCTCTACCTATAGGATCTCCTAGGGACAGATTATATGTGGTCATGGAAAAACCTCGCAAGAGCATCCCAGGACTGATTACAGGCACACAGCCCAACCTATCGGATCTCCCAGGGACATATTATATGCCATAGGACAAAACCTCGAAAGAGCATCAGCCAGATATCCCAGGGCGAGATTATATGCCATAGGAAAAACCTCAAAATACTATCTACATATCTCCCAGGGCCAAATTATATGTCCTCCCAGAGCAGAACCTCGAAAGAGCATTTTCCAGATATCCCAGGGCCAAATTATATGCCATAGGAAAAACCTCGAAAGACTATCTGCAAATCTCCCAGGGCCAAATTATATGCTCATCTGCACAACCTGATCCATGGCCATAGAGTATCAACCTGATACTCACCATACATCATCCTGATGTACACATGATCATCCTGATCATCATCACTGCAACATCCTACTGCATGTCATCTGGAGCAATATCCTGAAGCTTGTCATCCATGATCATCCTGATCATACAATGCATCTACCTGATGCATACCAAGTATCTACCTGATACATATCATCATACATGATCGACCTGATCATATAGTGTATCCACCTGATACAAATACAAATACATGATACATATCACCATACATGATCCACCTGATCATACAATGTATCCACCTGATACATATGCAGATACATGGTCCAAGCATCCAACATGATGCATATACAAAATACATACAAATGATCCTACTGATCATATCCAGCATCTAACATGATGCGTACATACATATAAATGATCCAACTGATCATATCCAGCATCCAACATGATGCATACATACATATAAATGATCCAACTGATCATATCCAGCATCCAACATGATGCATACATACATATAAATGATCCAACTGATCATATCCAACATCCAACATGATGCGTACATACATATAAATGATCCAACTGATCATATCCAGCATCCAACATGATGCGTACATACATATACATATAAATGATCCAATTGATCATATCCAGCAGAAACTAGAACATCATCCTGATGCTCATCATCCAGCGCTTACATCCACAGCGATGTGAGGATCCTCCTTCCAACATGCTTGGAATGGCTTCAAGTGGAGGAGGAGATGTTGCTAGGAGACTATCTCTTGTTTTTGGGTTTGATCTTTGTGATCTTTGTATTGGTGCTCATTCTATCTCTGAGGAATTTGCGGGGTTTTTCACCTTCTTGGTTTTCCCCGGTGAAATGCTTTGTGTCTCTTGTCTCTTATGTTTGATATGCTATGCATGTTGTTCTCTCAGTTAAGATCCTAGATCATATTGAATTAAATGATGAAAAACTAACACCATAATGCATCGGTGACCCCCTGGTCGGCCCACACAACGGCTCAGACATCGTCAAACTCTCTCTCCCTCCACTCAACATCCCGTACATGCTCCATCGCTGATAAGAAACCACCTGCACATGGAAATAATCACTCATTAACCACATTAAATCAGTAGCACGAGATTCCCTAAGAATAACTTGTAAAATTAGTCACAGCAGATCTAATGAACAAGTAAATCAATCACAACGGATGAATATAGAAAATATGGTGTAAAACTGTGCAAAACATGCATCAGTGCTCAATATCCCAATAAGGGTGAATAATTACAATACAATCTGACAATGTGAGTGAGCAATTCAAATTGACTAAGAAGGTCATTCGAATCACTGAATGGAGTAGCTTGACTCCAACTAGGAGTCCTCATCCTCAATCGGTGGTGGTCATCAATGCACAAGAACCAGTCATCCAGGTGTCAATCTGAGTCTAACTAAGTGTAACAAGTGTAACTGAAGTGTGTAGCACTGATTAAGGGAAGGAGGCTCAGTGGGGAGCACATGTGAGTCTAACTGAAGTCAGAACAAGTCATCTAGTCAATCTGGAGGTCCAACGGAAGTGAAACAGTCAGTCGGGAGTGAAACTAGCCTCAAATCAGGGAGAATCGGAGCTAACTGAGTGTAACTGAAGTGGAACTGCAGTGGTAGGTGAAGAAGTATGCCCTTCTCTGGCATTAGGTTAGAAGTGGGTGCCTTCCAGACTAGGAGGGCTAAAACTCTGAAGTAAGTGGCTCCCAGGTGCTAGAATAAGGTGGCTAAGGTGCTGGAGGCATCAACCTGGTGACTAGGATGCATGCAAAATGCATGCAAACCCTAGAATTTGCATGCAAACCCTAATTGCATGCAATATCCTGAAAAAGATGATGTGGATATCCGAACACCCCCCCTCAAGCTAGACTGTGATGTGCAAAAAATAATGTGGGGCCCTGGTAACTAAGACCAAAGGTCACCCCAATACAATAATCCAAAAAAAAATGCTAAAAATAAACTAAGTGAGGAAAGAGGGAAAACCCAGTGGGAAGAAAGCCCCCCCTCAAGCTAAAGCATAATAATGGATCAATCTGTCTCCACCATGATGGAACTCACCCCCAACAGTGAACGGAGGTAAGAGAAATTCTTCTCAGTGAAGCTCTTGGTGAAGATGTCTGCAATTTGCTCATCAGTAGGGCAATATTGCAGAATGATGGTGCGGTCATGCACCAACTGTCGAATGTAATGCATATGAATCTCAATGTGTTTGGTCCTCTGCCACTGAACTGGATCTGTGGATATCTTGATATCACTTTGATTGTCACAAAATAGGACAGTCGAAGTAGTGCCACCAAAACAAAACTTGGAAAGAATACCCTGCAACCAAACTGCCTGAATGCAGGCATTGACTGCCCCTCGATACTTTGCCTCTGCTGAAGAAAGTACAATGGCTGCTTGCTTTTTGCTAGACCAGCAAATAGCACCATGACCAATCATGAAAACATAACCGGAAGTGGACTTCCAATCAATGCTATCACCTGCCCAATCTGAATCAGTAAAACCAATGAAATCAAGCTTAGAATCTGCAGCATAATGTATGCCAAACTGTCTCGTACCTTGCACATACTGCAAGATCCGCTTGGCTGCTTGCCAATGAAGCTCATGTGGCTGCTGCATATATCTTGACACAGCACTCACGGCATATGAAATATCAGGCCTTGAGTGTGTCAAATAAAGTAGTGAACCAATCAACTGTTGATACATACTGCAATCTGCAAGCGGTGTAGAATCTCCCTCCTCAAGACTGATTCCTGAGAGGAATGGGAATGGGGCTGCCTTACATTCAGCCATATTAAACTTCAATAACAGGTCAGAAGCATATTTTTTCTGAGATATAGTGATCCCATCAAAATTTTGAGCTATCTCCAAGCCCAAAAAGTGACTCAGCAAGCCCAAATCGCTCATGTCAAAAGCTAGATTTAAGGCAGTTTTTAGCTTGTTTATTGAAGTAAGAGTGCTACCAGTAATGAGAAGATCATCAACATAAAGTAAAATAACCAACAAATTACCTTTAACTCGCTGAATATACACATTCGTATCAGATTTGCATCTTTGGAAATTCTGAGAAAGAAGAAAGGAGTCCATCTTTGCGTACCAAGCTCTTGGGGCCTGTTTTAACCCGTACAAAGATTTCTTCAATCTGCAAACTAATCATGGATCTGATGTGTAGCCCTTTGGCTGCTGCATATATACCTCTTCAGCAAGGTCTCCATGTAGAAATGCACTCTTCACATCCATGTGGTGCACTTCCCAGTGCTTGGATGCGGAAATAGCCAAAACAAGGCGGATGGAATCCATCTTTGCAACCAGTGCAAAGGTCTCAGTGTAGTCCACTCCTTGGACTTGGGAGAAACCTTTTGCCACCAACCTTTCTTTGTATTTGCTGATAGATCCATCAGCAGCAACTTTCGTGCAGTAGACCCATTTACACTTCACTAATTTTCTTCCAGGTGGAAGAGAAACTAGCTCCCATGTGTTGTTCTTTTGAAGAGAACTGTACTCTTCATCCATGGCACTTTGCCATCTCGGATCTCGGTGGGAAGAATAGTATGATGTGGGATATGAAACAGCCATCAAATAACAAATCTCAGGAAGTAATGGATCAGCAATAGAAAGAGCCATACCTGCTCTTTGAAAGTCTGCTCTTGTTCGTCTCGGGTCAGCAGGATTTCCACGGTTCGAACCAACAGATTGAAGAGTGTTTTGGGCCCACTTTGGTAACTGAGGAGGATCATAATGGTCGGATTCCGAACCTGATATGTCATGATCATCATATGCTACTGAAATATCAGAAATATCAGAACTCATACCTTCATTATCGCTGCACGGATCTTCTTTTGGTGAAGGCGGTGAATCGGCAGTCTCTTCCTCGACTAGTTGCAATTCTTGAAGCGGTTCTTCAAATTGCACACTGCGCTCTATGAATATCTTTTTAGATCTGATATCCATGATTTTATATTCTTTTGATTCTTCCCCATATCCTATCAGTATGCACTCGATACTTTGTGGATCCAAAGCTCGTCTCTTCTTGGAAGGAATTCTAGCCCATGCAGTAGAGCCAAAAACTCTTAAATTTGACACATCCGGTTTGTGACCAAAGAATGCTTCGAAAGGAGTCATACCTTTCACGAATGAATGTGGAACACGATTCTGTATGTATGCAGAAACATTGATTGCTGCAGCCCAAATATTTGCAGCCAAACCTTTTGATTCAATCATGCATGTAGCCATCTCTTTCAGTGACCGATTTTTCCTTTCCGCTACACCGTTCTGCTGGGGTGTGTAGGGAACTGTATGTTGGATCTGAATTTCGCTTTGGGCACAAAGTTGAAGTAACTTGGACTTAATATATTCTCCACCATTATCAGATCTAAGAGCTTTGATCTTTCTCTCAGTGGCGGTCTCAACAGAAGCCTTAAAATCCTTGAATTTTCCAAGCACTTCTGACTTGTTTTTGAGAAAGAATACCCATGTAAAGCGGGAAAAATCATCAATAAATGTCAAAACATACCTTGAACCATTTAATGACATATGGGGCAGTGGAACACTGATATCGGAATGTATCAACCCCAAAACTGTAGAAGCTCTGCTAGCTTTGCCGCGGTCGAATCTGTGCTCGGGGTGCTTCCCAATAATGCAACCAGTGCATATTCCCTTTGAGGAACGGAGTTGTGGAAGACCATCTACCATGGATTTATTTGATAGAAGCAAAAAATACTTATAATTAAGATGCCCAAATATTTCATGCCAAAGCCTACTAACCTCATTACCATGTGTGCGAAGAGCAGTGGGCTTTGCAAGCGGAATAAAGTGCGAAAACTCATAGCATTTTGCAGTGTGGTTTTCCTTTTCGACTGCAACAAGTCTTCCACTTTTGATATCATAAATTTCAAATGTATTAGGGATGAATGTAACTTGCTTCGGTTCACCAGTGTGTGTCATTTGATACACAGAAAGAAGATTTGAAGCCAAGGAAGGCACATAGAGAACATTCTGAAAGCTTCCATGATCTACATGAATCGTACCTTTGCCCTTTGAAGAAATTTTTGAGTCATCTCCCAAATGGATGGGGATGGAGCTTTTTGGATCGAATGAAGAAAAAGAATCAATATTTGCAGCCATATGATTCGATGCACCCAAATCTATCAAGAGAGTAGTGGGCTTCGAAATAGTTGCCATGAGTGCTTGTCCTCTTTCATGATCATCATTCCTATCCTTCTTCCTTGCACCGTCAGGAAGAATTATGTTGTTCTTTTCCAAAAGGAGGGCCATTTGATCTATAGTCTTCTTCATACATGAAATTTCGGGATGAAAGCCACAGTTGCAATAAGTACATTTAGATTTTTGGTTACCTTCTTTTCCCTTTTGCTTGAACTTCGAACTGGATGGTGCATCCGTTTGTTTGCCTTTCTCTCTTTGCTTGTGAGGCTCGAATTTGGGCTTCTCCTTATTTTGCTTTCCTTTACCATTCAGGATCTTGGGTCCTTGAACATATAGGGCTGAATCTTTGGAGCTTATGGACCCCATTTGAATCAACTTGTCATGCTCTTTTGTGACGGACTCAATGAAGGCATTCAAGCTAGGCATCTTCCAATTCGGGGTAGTTAGCCGACTGGAATTGAAAGTAGAGACAAATACCGAATAATCTTTACCAAGCTTGCTTAGAATGGAGAGGATCAATTGTTTATCCTCTTTGATAACTCCACTGTTCTTCAACTGCAAGTTCAAGTTCTTGAATTTTGTGAATAATTCATTGATGGTCTCGAAATTCTCAGGACTAAGGGAAATCAATTCATTCTCTAATTGAAAAGCCCTAAGCTCATCCTGATTGCCAAATAGTGTTTCAAGTTGCTCCCATATAGCTTTTGGAGTCTTCAATCCGCTGAGATGGAATTGAAGATCTTTGGAGATGGAGAGACAAAGAAGACCATAAGCTTCATCAAGCTTGTTGTAGTGTTTGGTTCTATCTGACAGATTGTTTGGCTCCAATTCAAGACCAAGAGTGACTCGGTAGTAACCTTTTGAACGTAATATGATCTCCATATCATCTTTCCAATAAAAATAATTGAATGGGGTGAGGATAGGCTTTGAAGAAGAGTATTCCATTGCTAGGAGCGAGTGCACACTTATGTAGAGGAGCTTGCATGCACAGTGTAGCGAATGCAAAAGATGGAGACAATAACCTGCAAATCACAATAAAACCAAGAACAATGAGGTCGAACAATCCACCCTTTTAGAGTTGCATCACACCTGGGATTGGAGATCAAACAATGTTGAATGGGTCCAATGTATCAGATCCAGGAATTATGTGGAAACTCAAGCTTCTGGAGTGGTATTGGATGTATTTTCAAGCTTTGCATGCACAGGAGCGAATGCCCTTGAGATATTTCATGCCAAAACTTCTTGCAATTTTTTAGCAATTCAGTCAAATCTTCTTGTAGAACCACCTGTAGAAAAGAGATCTTGTCCCTGCAATGGCTCTGATACCATGTAAAATTAGTCACAGTAGATCTAATGAACAAGTAAATCAATCACAACAGATGAATATAGAAAATATGGTGTAAAACTGTGCAAAACATGCATCAGTGCTCAATATCCCAATGAGGGTGAATAATTACAATACAATCTGACAATGTGAGTGAGCAATTCGAATTGACTAAGAAGGTCATTCGAATCACTGAATGGAGTAGATTGACTCCAACTAGGAGTCCTCATCATCAATTGGTGGTGGTCATCAATGCACAAGAACCAGTCATCCAGGTGTCAATCTGAGTCTAACTGAGTGTAACAAGTGTAACTGAAGTGTGTAGCACTTATTAAGGGAAGGAGGCTTAGTGGGGGGCGCATGGGAGGCTAACTAAATTCAGAACAAGTCATCTAGTCAATCTGGAGGTCCAACGGAAGTGAAACAGTCAGTCGGGAGTGAAACTAGCCTCAAATCAGGGAGAATCGAAGCTAACTGAGTGTAACTAAAGTGGAACTGCAGTGGTAGGTGAAGAAGTGCGCCCTTCTCTGGCAGTAGGTGAGAAGTGGGTGCCTTCCTGACTAGGAGGGCTAAAACTCTGAAGTAAGTGGCTCCCAGGTGCTAGAATAAGGTGGCTAAGGTGCTGGAGGCATCAACCTGGTGACTGGGATGCATGCAAACCCTAATTGCATGCAAGATCCTGAAAAAGATGATGTGGATATCCAAACAGAACTACGCTTAGCACGACATTTTATAATACATCCATGCGTAGCGCAGCCGATACAATGTTCGGCCGCACAGAACCAGCACGCAGCCGAATCCTATATGTCTTGTGCTACGTGCAACACAATTCATTTCTTTTGTGCTACAGAGTGTGCTAAAGAGCATGAAATTTCCAAAAAATCCCATGCTGGGGCAATGCAAGATTTTCCCAAAATATCACGTGACCATGTGGGATTTTCGCAAAATCCTACACGGCATCCCTAAAACCATCAAAAATACCCCTTGGTCATCTAGGGGACCTCCCTACCTAAATATACCCGAAAAAATCAGAAAGTAAAAGGGTGAGGAATACATGGAACTCTTAACTCTCCGAATGGTGCACCGAATCTCCTAGAATCACTTGAAAAACATTCTAGGAGGTTGGTGGCACAAAGTACAAATGAATTCAAAAAGTGGGCCACACACCTATTGTATACTCATTTGACCCAAACTTCAAACTGATGCCACAAACAAACTGTAACTCCATTTTCAAAACCGTTTGCACCACAACAACCAGCACTTCGAGCACTTCAACATGGAACCAACTAATACAAATTATCATCCATGTCATAGTGACATGATTTTCTCTCCTTAAACAACAAACTACCCCACAAGTATGCAATATTTTGGTTATATGATTTCTGGATTGTCAATACGGCTTAGTCATGTCCTTTATTACACTTGGGTATGTGCGCCATGTGTGCAGGAAAGTTATCAGAACAACATAGAGACTCTTTTGTACCCATTATACAAATAAGACTTTGAATATCTAAAAGGTAACACACCCCACTACATGTATCATTTCGAAAATGGCATATATACTCTATTTACCCTCCGTTTATAATGCATATCCCAGTATTCTCGTTGATAACCATAGGGCCCCCCTTCATGGCCTTCATGTGCCATCAACATCATCAATGTGAATAGTAGGTTCCCCCATGGGTGTGCACACCACTGTAACCATCCTCGTCATCAATTGACACCCATGATGTCAACCCCCCACAATTCCGAGTAATCTGACCAAACTTGAAAAGACCCTCCCTTATAGTATCATTTTTACATTTGGGAATTTACTCCACCCAGTAGACACTCATTAGATTCCTCGGCACATGTTGCAAGAATGATTCATAAATACCCCTCATACCTCCATGAGAATTTTACCATTTGCACTCGCCCTCGTATCATCACCCTCGTAAAAACACCTATGGGGGGCCCCACCCTCAGAAACAACCAATTGTATTTAGTTATCCCATAGGACTACACTTCATAACATTATTTCATGGGGAACCCGTCTTCGAGGTTGCAAGTTAACCCTCACTTCATCATTTGAAAGTGTCCCCTGATCCACTCAAAACCGTGGGGACTCCTCCCATCATCAAATTAGTCCCCCAACACACACAAAACTGTGGGGACCCCACCAACATTCGTTATGTACAAGTGGTTCCCGCATCACAACACATTACAAGAACACCATATTATTTTGTCAGCAACTCTTGGTTGCCTTTGATTGGTGTATTTGAGTCTCCATATGTTCAGCAGCATTTGTTTTGTCGGTTACCATCACCATCTGTTTTGTGTCTCCACCAAAGCCATTTCACTCACAGCTTGTCTCCTTCCATCTCAATCTGTGTCGTCTTGAAAGAAAACGTTGCCATCCCCACTCCCCATGTTTACATTGATCAAAGGAAGTTATGAGCCCCATGGTTATCAACTGTCCTTTTTTCAGGTATATCCATCCATCAAACGGTTACAATATCATCCCAGTTCTCAGGGTAGGACTCACATCCTACTATGTACTTCATCTCTCGTCGACATCAAAACACTATATTTCAAGAGTTGCAGTAGTTGCAGATTGTACCTTGGGATCCCTTTCAATCACTATAAGGGATCACCTCGAACTTGGTAGGGAGAGTCATTAGTGCTCCCTAACTAGGTGGTTTCCCCTATGCTCGACGTCAACACATCATGAAATCATGGGGAGATGTACTTTTGAATGTAGCAGTGTTCACATTTGGAAATCGTGATAGCAGTCTCTCTGGTACGGTATAGACCTCAAGCAGATTTACATACCATTTTGGGTTCCCCATCACAGTGGGTATATCATGATCACCATAAGTCCCACTTATTCAATATTCCACAATAGTTCCAGGGGAATCTACTCTAACATGGATTGAAGCCACCTTCATCCCATTCCCAGTAGTATAGTAGGATCGACACCTTCGTCTTCTCCCATTGTAATAACTTTAATAGCATTTCATGAGCATGGGTATTCCTGCCTCGTTTGTATAAAAACTATTCTTTATTACAGCTCCAACGGTTGTCACCAACACTCTTCCCCCATGGGAGAACCTTATTTTGTCTTCATATGCTTCATCCTATAGAACAAGAGAGAAACAACATAAAACATGATGATGTTACGGAGAAAACTTCCTATGGCTTGGGGTAGACCACAACAGATAGCTGACTACCAGAAAATAACTCAATTCTCAATACTATGCTATATAGATGACAATGCTAAGACAATGAATAATATAACCAACCTCGATTCGGACGTTCGATGTAGATCCTCGTTGAAGCTTTCAATTCATGCACTTGAACCTGCAAATTAGTCTTGATAGCCAATATACAACAAGTGCATATAATATATGAAAGACATTAACATCATCAATAGCAATGGTCCATGATATCATAAGTAAATGCAACCCAATGTAATATAAACAACATTCACAACATTTATGGACGAGAATATGAGTATTTCTATTAATAAATAACAAGAAGTACAATGTGATACAACCTCTTGCCGGCAACCAATCTAAACCAAGAACTGGGTCTCTCCACTTGTGCCTCCACCACTTCAATCCTCCATGGAATGGCAAACTCAAACTATGAAAGGAGTTTGGAAGGTGAACATAAGGAGTTCACAACAACAAGGATCAATGAGTGTAGACTCAAGATGCGGAAAAAATCCACTAGAGTTATCTTGCTCTCTCTTTCTCCTCCCTTCCATATGCCATATGTGCTCAATATATAGTCCTTCCAAAGGTAAGTGAAAGGACACATCAAGGCATTTCGGGGAAAATGGAGGGCCAAAGGTCACCCTAAGACCACTTTTTGGGAGTAAAAAGTTATTTTCTAGTGACTTTTACCATTTTACTTGTCACCCACGGTCTATAGTGGTGCAGCTCACGGGTACGCCAGCTAAAGTGGAACAGCTAGCGTACACGAAGAAAAATAGGGAAATAGTGTGTCTGAAGGACATAAAGTGCCTCTGAGTCAGTGAAATGGATCTTGAAGGAAAAAGAGTGATGATGCTCACAAGGTGGAAAATTACATTGTAACAGATGCATTATCAACTCTACAGTACCCTTTGAACCTCATACATCAGGGGACATCTGTTAACGCTTAAAAATTGCACACATGCGAAATTCGGCGATGCATTCAGTAAAGCGTCAACAACATAAATAATGCATCTCACCACAAGCATCCTCAATAGATCCAAAACACATCATGAGTCCACAAGTGCCAACAAACAGTCAAAACAAAGGGTAGCATGGGTATTACATAGTTAACACGCGTTATAGCATAGGTTACCCGAACAATGCCCACGCTACCTCCTTTTACTTCGATATTCACACTACTTTAAAAATCGAGGGACCATTCACCTCCAGTGGTGCAGTAAATACTCAATCCTCCCCAAGGGTCAGAATCTAGCTCCTCACACACTTGGGGGCATTAATCATCCCCCCTTATGTACCTTGGAACTACTTCATAAAGGAGGAGAGTTCACATTTGGATCTAGTTATTTGATGGCCACCTCTTGGCCTATAAAAGGAATTCATTGGCATGCATTTTGTAGAGATAAATTAGAGCAAGTTATGTTGTTGGATTTGAGTTGGAGCTTCCTCATAGCCCACCATTTCCTACAGTTGTAAGCATTTCCAATCTTGCTTTCCACCTACCATCAAGGGGCAAGTGTTTCTCTCCATTGTTCTTCCACCTACTTAAATTTTAGTTTGGACAAGAAAGGCCTCCCTAAGGGATATTGTTGGATTCCATTGAAGCCTTCACCTCCTAGGTGTTGTACAACTATTCCACTGGTCAATACAAGAGTGGTTTAACATACCTTTGGATTTTTGTTGGAGTTTGCATCTTTCCCCCATCTGTTTTATTTTATTTTCATCAATATTTTCATGTTTGAATGTGAACTACAGTAACAATCTCTTGCAGGATCATTTGGAGGAATACCAACCATCCAAAAGGGGCTCCAAGGACTGAGGCCTTGCAACAATCTATAAGACTTATCCCCTCACCAAGTGGAATAGTGCACTTGTGCAATTTTTTCCATAACAACAACAATTAAGCACAACCAAACATAGTTCAACATACCAAGAACTATAAGAAATAAAAAATTTCCATACACAACACATGATTCATTTCACTTAGATTGACAAATAGGACTGTTGCAATATTTATCTATACTGATAGGGGGTGTTGAATCAATATAGGACAAGTTTTTAAATTTCAAATTTTATTTAGCATCCACATCATCTTTCAACGAAATCAGTCATTAATTAATACACAAGAGACACAAAGATTTAACATGGAAACCCAATAAGGGAGAAAACCATAGAAAGATGTTCTTTCTATAAAAACTATTTACAATTATTTACATATACCTATCTACTAGAGACTCCAATATCCCAATTTTACAAGAAAAAACTTGTAGGAGGCACCAACCCCCTAGATTTTCTAACACCAACTAGAAGGAAGCACCAAGTCTCTAGACTCTCTAAGACCAACTGGAAGGAATCACCAACTCCCTGGATTCTCCAAAACTAACTAGAAGGAAGCACCAACTCCCTGGATTTTGTATTAACGTATTACACGGAAAATTACCTAGCTCACTCTTTTCTATCATTCTCTTCTCTGTGCAAGAAAATATTTACTACTTTTCTCTCTCACACACAGATCATCGCAAGAAAACCTTTTCTCTGCGCAATACAATCTTCACTACTGTCACACACTACTTTGCGCAAGACAATATTTACTATTGTGAACACTCTTCTCTATCACACTCTTCTCTATTATGCCACACATTGCTTTGGGCAAGACAATCTTCACTACTTCGCACACTTTTATCTGTCGCTCTCTCCTTTGTTTTGTCGCACTCTGCACTATGTAAGAAAAACTTCACTATTGTCACAATATCACATTCTTCACTATTGTCACACTATCACATTCTTCACTATTGTCACATTGTCGCACTCTACACTGCGCAAGACAAAATTCACTACTGTTGCACTCTACAATATGCAAGACAATATTCACTACTATCACACTCGCACTCTACTCTTCACAAGACAATCATAAGTACTCGGCTTTGTTGTACACTGTTCTACGCAAGACAACCTTTGCTACTATTAACACTCTTCTCTAATTTCAAGAAAAATATGCAACTTCAAACCCCTATAGCTTCTATGTAGCTTCTTCTATAAGAAACCATCTCTCCATTTTTACAAGGTGTGCCTCCTTCCTTTGACTACCCAAGAAAAACCTTTAATTGAATTTCATCAAAAATATCTTCAAAACCCAGAACACATCATTAGATCCATTCTCAAGCCCTAAAAGACCTTCCTATTCAACAAGTGCACACCCTTTTTAGATCTCCATTGTTTCTTGGATAGATAAAAAATAAGGGAGTGATCCACTTATTTATAGTGTTCTTAAATCACTTTCTGGACCGACATAACACTGTACAATATCCTGGCAGGGCCAACCTAACATTATGGTTGGGTTGACTTTACAAATTATTTCATATCTCCTCATCCTTATGGATTTAGAGGGACTTCCATATACCATTGGAAAGGCCTTGGAACACGCTTTCCAACCATATAACCTATACTCCAATTTGAGTCAGGTATCCAGAGTAAACATTCCTTCAAATATAGGGTATCCAAACTGGGAATCCAAAAACAATATTATCAATAATATTCATCTTGCAATATCTATCTGTAGTTTCCTTTCCATTGATATCAATGAAAACAATATTTCCAACAATATCCCCCTTTTTCATTGATGGAAACCTTTAGGCAATTTTGCAACAAACCTGTAGATACTCCCCTTGTCTGCAATTATGTATCCTCACAATTATGTTTCTATGCAATTTTTTTATGTGCATTATCTGCAATCTACACAATTCTAATTGCTTCTAATATGGACATAGGAGAAAAAGTTTCTTCAAAGTCCATCCCTTCAATTTGAACATAAGATTTACATACTAGTATTGCTTTGTTTCTGATTACTTTCCCATCTTCATTCAATTTTTTTTTGGAAAACCACTTAGTGCCAATAACAGTTTTAACTTTGGGTCTTGGAATAAGTTCCCAAGTTTGTTTTTTCTCAATCTGATTCAATTCTTCTTCCATAGCATTATCCTAGTGTTCATCTATCCTATCTTCCTCAAAAATATTTGGTTATATTTTAGACAATAGAGATAAGTGTACCTCTTCGGAAGTGCTTTCAAAGTTCCTCTTTCTTTTTTGTATATATACACTTTGTATATCTGGTCTTTTAGTTTCTTCTTGTTCATGTAATTCTTCTTGTGTTCTTTTTGTTTCTCTTCCTTTTGTAGTTCTTCTCCTTGTTGTTCTATTGTTGGTTTTAACATATTCATTTATGGCCACTAATATTCTTGATTTGTGAGTCATTGTTTCATCTAATTTCACATATAGGATTTTCATCATCTAGTTTAGCCTCAAATTGTAGCATTTATAAGCCTTGTTTCTAGAAGAATATCCAAGGAAGATTCCTTCATCGGCCCTGGAGTAAAAATTTCCCTAAATTTCATCACTTTTTTAGGTATCATTTTCTCCCAAAAAACCTAAAGTGTTTAAATGTTGTTTTTCTACCTTTCCATATCTCATGGGAAGTTTTGTTGCTATCAAATCTGACTTACCCCCTTTTTAAAATATGGACAACAGTATGAATTACTTGGTTCCAAAAAATATTAGGCAATTTTGAGTCATTTAGCATTGTTTTGGGTATCTCCTACATAGTCTTATTCTTCCTCTCTGCTACTCTATGTTGCTGTGGAGTCCTAGCAACTAAGAACTATCTCCTAATTCCATGTTTCTCACATAATTCCTCAAATTCATTTGAGGTGTACTCACCCCCAGTATCTTATATTGGGCACTTAATTTTTAAATCAGTTTCATTCTCAAATACTTCTTTAAAAACTTTGAACATCTCAAAATCCTATGATTTTATTTTGAGAAAAGAGACCCATGTCATTCTAGTATAGTCTTCAATGAAGAGAATAATGTAAGACTCACCATTTAGATCTTTTGTTCTCATTGACCCATAAATTTCTCATATGCACTAGTTCCAAAGGTTTTGTTGTAGAATATTCTTTTGTCTTGAAACTTATACTTGTTTGTTTTCCATGCAAACAATGCTTTCAAATGAAGTTTGATGGATTTGTAATTGTTGGTACATCCCTCACTGCTTTCCTTTTTTTTATATTTATTAGGTTGTCAAAATTTATATGGCCTATTCGTTTATTGCAGATCCAACTTTCCTCTACTTTCCACATACAACATTTTTCTTCCTTTTTCCCATCCAAGATGTACACATTATTTGGAGTTCTGGATGTTGTTGCTACAAACTTTCCTGAATAGGGTGGAAGCATACTTTTACCATTCGCCCGCAACATGAAGACAAAAACAAGTACCAGAGAGAACAATGCTCTCTGATCTGATCACTACTTCCATAACTAGAAAGGTTGAGTAAAGAGTGAAGGAGCTTAATAGAGGCAAAGTTCAGTGATTGAAATGCTCACCAAAAGCTCAAATCAAATCTCTAATAGTCAGATAGTGAGAAGAAATGCACAAAAATGCATCAAAAGGTACTTAAATATGCTAAGTTGAGAAAAAAGCCTAATAAACTCTGGAAAGTGGGATTTTAAGAGAAAATAATAAAAAATGATTATCCCACATGGAAAAGAGTAACTTGAAAATCCCATTTCCCAATGCTATAAAATAAAGGCATCTGGGGCATGGTAGAGGGAGGCAAAAAAGGATCAAAGGCATGTTGGAGAGATTTTGAAGAAAGGAGAGCTCATCTTCATCAAAGGAAAAGGTGGAGAAAGGATAGTTCATGGAAATGGAGGGAGGATGCACACCAAGATCCATGGTAAATATGTATCTTCTTCCTTGTTTTAATATGAAATGATTCAAGTTTTTTTTTTCCATTCAAGGGTTTGAATTTTGCTTATTATGTATGCTTCAGTTGAATCCTCAAATGGCTTTAGATCTTAATGAATTTTTAATGGATGAATGTATATCTTAAGAAATTTTTATTAATCATTTCATTTCTGATATAGAAACTCACCACTTCTTAGTAAGATAGCATCTTTAGAGTAGACACGTCCCTACACTATTTGCTATTATCATACTGGTGACCATACTGCTTGTTGAAATCTCTTGAATTTTCTTGACATTTCTTCATATTTTGGTGTTCTTTCTTCAAATCTGTTCCTATATGTTCTTCTTGTTTATTCAAAAAAATTGTTTCCAATTTGCATTCCATTTAAACTTGTCTTCAGATCTCTGTTTTATTACTAGACATAAAGTTAGCTAAGGATTTTATGCAATTGAATCTTTATTTCTGGTTGTTAAAAAAAAGTGGATCGAAAAGCTTTAATTGAAAGTTTTTAATAGTGGGGTTTACTTACAATGATGTGAGCAAAGGCTATGTTTTGTTCTTTTTACAATATAGAAATCGAGGGTGACTCCGTAATTTAATTGCACAACTCTACCAATATGCTCAGATCATCTTTTTAATTATTTTTTAATACTGAGTTTAGCCCAGACCGACACTGTATTTCAATTACGGTGCTCAGATCTCTTACTGGTAGATCGAATTCTAGAAACCCACTACGCATCTCTGTTGGCGTCCAATGAAAATTTGGTTAATGATCAGAGCGATCTGATTCATGGGTCACCTCTGACAGTGGAGGCATCTGTTAACAATAAATACGTGACAAAATAAAACCATCACTCTACGATTTCAAGAAAATAGTAGGTCAGGGTTTGGATATCTTGCTTCAGAAATAATCCCAGTCATTCCACCTAGATCCATCACTAGATCTTGAGTTGTTTGAACCTCAGTGAGCATATGTGTCCGGCTGAGCAGCATTTGGACCATTTTGCCATCGTTGATATTGGGTATATCCATTCCATTGTTCCCATCGATCTCACTGTCTCCTAGTGCCTTTCTCATAATTGTTTGCCTCTGACATAGTGTCAAATCCACTCCTGCCTCACTCCCTCCAAGGGATTCAGAACACTGAATTCCTCCAAACGCTTGAAATTCTCCCAGGGTTTGACCCAAACCTTGGCTTTGTACTACTTAGTATGATCTCCATCCTCGGCCTGAATGGTCAGATGATACATAGTCCCCGACACCACTTGCTCCTGCCCAACCACTCGATGAAACGATATATCGCCATTCTGTTGTTTGTTGTGCTCGCCAAAGGCAAAGCGCCCAAGATCGAGCATCTCTATTGAGTTCTGAAAGTATTTCACTTTGCGCAATCCACCAAGAGTTCTCATGTCCGCTGCCCCTTTACTGCTACTGATCCCCAGAATGCCTATCACAATCACACACAACACAAATGCAGCAAACAAATCTGCTTGCCTTCTACTCTTCCCAGGTGTCCCTCAGTCTTCCTTTAAACCTTTGTCGTGTTAATTAAGAACTGATGAGTAACAAAACCGAACCTGCAAGTGTTGAGTATTTCCCATTGTGTGTGTTCTACTGAAATTACAGAGGAAACTTTTATGCTCTATGCGTGATCCCTCTGCGATCTCACACCGGGTCATTCTGAATTTTGACATTTAATTCTGAATTGGATTTTTACCCTGAAGACTAGAACGTCAACATCATTTTCTACTGCATGATATTTCATTCCATGTTTTGAAGCTAGGTCGATATTTATCCACGTTGATCTCAGTCTTAAATAAAACACAAATTAGCTGTCAAGCGATCCTACCAATCGTCGGGTGTTCACTTATTGATTAAGGTTTATAGTGATCTCAGTTTTGATTCGAAATAACTCTTAGTTATCTTAAGTTTTGATTGCGAATGGCTTTCATATGGATGCCTTTTGAATATTTGATTTAGATTCTCTTTTATCTTAGAATATACATAGAAACATTTCGAATAGTTTTTTTAAAGCATGTGAAAGACTCATTTATGAAATATTTAAGTTTTACTTCTAATTATGTGAAAGACTCATTAAGACCATCTTTACTGGTAAATCCTGTCTTGACATTTGAAAGAACCATACACATTTGACAAAACCATTCACACATATTTGCGTTTAAAAACAAACTTTGACATCACATTTTGAGTTAATTTGAGAATAATTCCTTCCAAAGACAAAAACAAGTTTTATTAGTTACATTTTGTTTTGGATTTAGAATGTTCTCATGATTTTCATGCACAATTAGAGAGAGTTGCACCTTTAGAGATCAATTTTTCTGGTGATAAGCTATGTATAAGCGACTGTATCCTCTTCACTTGCACCTTATGGCGATCTTGTGAATGAGAAAGTGGAACTCACTTGTAATAGTTTAACATTTGATTTTAAAAGCATCTTATTTGATTTTCATTGATCATTGAAATCATTTATTTCAAAAGAACTATGCATTAAAGTACAAAATATACCAGAAACGTTGCATGTTTGAAAGACACATGAACCTCTAACTTTTCATTAGACTAGAACATTCATTGAATTGAAAGGTAGAGTAGTGAGCAATTTGCATTGTTTGGTTCATTTTTCTCGAGTCGACACACCACCAGTTTCACGTCCATTCCTGAAACTAAGCAAACTACCCTTAAAATTGGCACTTAATCTAAAATTGACCAACTTTTGATTTTCATATCACCAACAATATTAGGTTAGTGCCCTGGATTAGGTTTGGAGAGTTAACACTCCTGGGCTACAAAAATTTTGAAACTAGCATTGATTAAAGAGAGTTAAATCCATTAGTAGCAAAAAACGCATGTCGAGAAAGTGCTTCTAAAACATGCGTTAAGCATGAGGTCAATATGGATAAGTAAAGAGTGGTTCCCCCCTCTTGCTTGTTTAGTGGGACATGATCTCATCAAGGAATTCTATGTGAAGTGACAAGTCCTCAGGGTGACATCACTTTTCTAGAGTGCCTGGTTATGAGAGTTGTCCCTGACTTACAACTGTTTCGCCCGACCGTTGATTGTGAAGTGGTAACTTTAGTGGCTTTTCCTAGGATATCACATAGGATGTTTGTAAGCGGGGAAATATTGCAACACCTGAGGCAGAATTTGGAGCTTTTACTCCTTGGGAGGGTGATTGGTCAGGAACCAACACTTGCACCCCTATCGATTAAAGTTTATTGTAATTGTTTCTCATACCTTCGCTACTAGCAATTGTTTGAGGCTTGATATCCCTCAGCAGCTACTAGTTTCGGAAGTCCCTTTGATCTAGCTTTTCATTGAGCCTCGGCTCTTTTGAAAAGTCAGTTTGCTTGCTTGAATCCATAGGGATTTTTACTATGTGGACACTTTTTATATTTTGTTGAGTCTAGACAGCTTTAGGATTGTTTGATTCTATTTTTTATCAAAATATTTTTAAACACATCCTTTTATCAAGTTCTTAAAAGTGGCTACTCTCCCGATCCGCCAATCACAGCTACAACGAGGTGAGTCACCAGAACCTGAAGGCCCCGCTACATCGTGGAGATGAATACAAAACCCACAACCTTGTGACTTGGAAAATGAACAACTTCTAGATTCAATCAACACCAATAGAGAAGAACAACATCAAACAAATACTGAAACATTACCTACCAAGGAAAACACAGAAATTGTTGATCCTCTTGCTCCATTTGAAATTGCAACTCTACAAAACAACACTGCAAATCACGTAAACCCACCCTTGACAAACCTTTCAGTCCCAGTGGTACTTCACATCAGTGAACCACTAGATTACATTAATCCTCTTATTGGATATTGGGCTAATATTCAAAATTCCACAACTGACCCTATGGCTTCATTAGGAGCGCAAGGGACTACATCAACACAACCACTAACAGTTGCAGGAGGTAGCAATACTTCCAATTTGACCACTATACCAATCCCACCAGTTAGTATGCCTGCCATTAGCACAAGTTCAACCAGCACTTCAGTTCCAGGTTGTAAAATTCCGGGTTCCACTCCCGGAAGTATATCCACTTCGTCTGCAGGAATCCCTACTGGAGGGTGTGCCTTACCAAACATGGGTTTCCCATATGGTTTGGCTAATCAAGGTCAAAATAATCAAGGAGTGAACCAAAATCCTCCTGGTGTACCAAACATTTTTCCTAGTTCCACTTCTGGGGGGAATCCTTTACTATGGAATCTCAATATCCCTGGCGGAATTAATTAACCATGGAACAATAATGCCAATTGGGGTCCTACTCCACAAGTAAGTGGAAGTAACTCAGGAAGTCATCATCCAAACTTTCCTAACATGAATCCTGGGGGAAATTCCGTACCCCCCACAGGTAGCACACCAGAAGGTAACCCACCTAACAACCCCATTCCTCCATGGAGTGGGAAAGTTCCAGGAAGTAACCAATCTTCTTGGGTACCACCTCCGCAAGGGGTAAACCAACCTTGGAACGCTTATCCAAACCAAGGAAACAATCAATGGAGTGGTCAGATTCCGACAAGTAACCAATCTTATTGGGGCCCACCTCCGCAAGGGGGCAATCCACCCATTAATACTATGCCGCAATGGAATGGCAATGTTCCACCAAGTAACCAATCTTATTGGAACATACCTCCGCAAGGGGGAAATCCATACATGCAACCTGTTCCACAATGGAGTGGACAACATTTAGGGAGTAACCAATCTTTTTGGACGCAACCTCTGCAAGGGGGTAATCCTTCTTGGAATGATTTTCAAGCCCAAGGACAACAACAGTGGAACCATCAAGCTTCACCCGCATATCAATCATTTGCTACGACACTAGTCAAATCACCATTTCTAGCCACGTTGAATCTACTGGATTTATCCTGGCCGACTAATGATCCTATTCTACATTTGAATGGATGGCCAGCAATACCAACCAAACTACCCTCAGACATACCCAAGTTTGAAGGAAAACCTGGGGAAGATCCATCAAATCATGTTATGAAATTTCATTTGTGGTGTTCGTCCAATTCACTAGTTGATGACAGTATTAGGTTGAGATTGTTTCAACAGACCCTAACGGGAACTACTGCCAAATGGTACATTGAATTGCCACCCAATACATTTGAGGAATTTTCATCTTTGGCTATGGATTTTCTAACACATTTTCAGATACCTATCCGCTATGAGACGAGAACATAACTTTTGACTTCCCTTAGGCAATCCACCGCTACTCACATCTCGGATCATATCGATGAGTGGAGGAGGTGCCGAAGGCTTATCAAAGTTGAAATCCCTGATCAATTCCTAGCATACTGGTTCATAAAATCACTGTTACCTACTCTTGCAAAATATGTAGCTATGTTTGGAGCCATGACTGAAGAACAACTCATTCAGAGTGCCCACCAAATGGATTTGATATATTCCCAATCAGGAACACTTTATGACTTAATACCTCATGTTGTAAGACCTGCGTCTGATCCAGTTAGGCCTCTAAAAGGACCTCATACTGATGGTGTGATTGGATCTGTTAACCAACTTGAACAAGTCACCCAACAATTGGGACAAATGTTGGTTTAGAATTCTCAACCCACAGTTGGCCAGGAAACACAACAACCTGCAACTCCAACCCAAACTTCTGAAATACTTACGGTTCAAACTACGGACCCAAGAGGAAAAAAGAAGAAATAGAAGAAGAATCCCAATGCTAATCCCGAGACAGGAGATGCACCCAAGGTGAATAATCCTACTGGGGGCAATCATGATAACCGGAAAAACAAATACCCTTGCAAAATTTGCGAAGGGGATCATCCGACTCATCTTTGTCCTCATATGGATGATATTCATCGAATGTTGACACAACAAGGAGGGAAACAACAACCTGTTGTCCTAACTCAACCCTTCCCCTAGCAACAACAGATGGTTGTTGCGGCACCAACATCCCAACCCAGAGGAAATCAGGCAAACCCCCCACAAGGGGGCAATCCACCCAATGCTAATATCTCCACAATTGGTGAACATGAAATAAACATTTAGACAAGGGCTCATTCTTATGACATACCTTCAAAAGAGACAAAAACAACTGGATTTCAGCCTAGTGGTTCTATCACCATTGAGAAACCAACCAGAGACACAGTACCTAGACCTCAAAAAGGGGTTATCTGTAAAACAACACACAATCCTAACGCACGAGCTACTCAAAACTACAATGTGGTTGAAGACTTAGCTCAAGCTCCTTGTGCAATGTCCGCCTTGGAAGTATTGAAATCTTGTCCTGCTCAACGAAAGGAACTATTGGTTGCTATTGGTGTTATTGATCTGTCTGACACCAATTTGATAAATTTTGACTTAGAACAGCCCACATGTAGGCTTCCATCACAAATTGCATTTCAAATCAAAGTGACTTCACATGGTAGGAACATTTTTCGAACCGTTGTGGATGAAGGAGCCTCAACTTGTGTCATGTCATTAACATGTTGGAAATATTTGGGATCACCCACCTTAGTACCATCCCATACAATACTCAAATCATTTGATGGTCATTCGTTCCCACCTCATGGACTTATCATGGCTTGCCCAATTGAACTGGGAGGCAAAACAGTTCAAGTAGACGTTGAGGTAGTGGATGCACCCATAGATTACAATTTTCTATTGGGACGTAGTTGGATACATAAGATGACGGTTGTAGTGTCTTCAGTATTCCGAGTTATTCGGTTCCCCCACCAAGGGAAGATTATCACAATCGATCAACTAGATTACTGCACACCCGAAACTGGTCTCCACTCGAATGTACCTTTTGTAGGGGATTCGAAAACTGCGATTCACGATGTTGAGGTAGGAATGTTCAAGGATTAATCCCTCATGGGAACTTTCACAATTCCACCACCAATATCAACCCCCAACACTGCTCTAATTTTCATGATTACATCAGAAGTATACTTTCCATTAAAAGTTTTTTCTAATTCCATATCAGAAGTTGGCTCCACCTCATCATAGGTAGCCTCCCAAAAGGACATATTAGTTAAAAAGAATAATGGAAATGTACCAACTTCTATGCAAAATAATGAAACAGAGATTAGTGTTCCCCTTTCTACTGTAGAGATTTATTATCGAGCTATTCAAATGGCTTCGACAGACTCGGATCAAAACCGTTTCAAGATGGAGGAATATGATCCTTACAGTTCACCTATCTAGACCATGAACTCTCATAGTACTCAGGACATTTTGGATCAGACTTTTTCTTCCGATGAAGCCATCCTTGAAGTCATGAACTTCTCTGAACAACCCTGGGAGGATATGCATCACAAATCCTCGTTTATAACAAAGATCAATTCATTAGAAGTTAAACCTGAAAATCATTACTTCGCTGATATCATGAGAAAATACCAATGCCCTATCCAAACAAACAATGTGAGTTCGGAAGGAAATTTGGCAAACATTTCAAAAACCATACCCATTGATATATCCATCAAGCCTGGCATCGTTGAAAACATCAACGTAGGTGCGGATTGCTCTCCAGAGGATATTTCACTTTATACTGCTCTATTTAAGGAGTTTCAAGATGTGTTCGCATGGTCTTACGAAGAAATGTCGGGCATCGATCCCAGCATTGTCGAACATGAGATAAAAACCTATAGCAATGTCAAACCTGTGCAACAGAAACTACGTCCGGTTAACCCTAAGAAATCAGCTGCCATCAAAGTAGAGGTAGAAAAACTACTGAAAGTTGGATTCATCTATCATGTTCCTTTAACTGACTAGGTATCCAATCCTGTTCCAGTTAATAAAAAACAAGGAACTATCCGGGTCTGTACTGACTTTAGGGATTTAAATTTGGCTTGTCCCAAAGATAACTATCCCACACCCTTCATCGATCAAATTATAGACGAATGTGTCGGGAACGAAATCTTTTCATTTATGGATGGATTTTTCGGTTACAAGCAAATCCAGATAAAAAAGGAGGATCAGCATAAAATGGCTTTCATATGCCCATGGGGGACTTTTGCTTATGGTAAAATGCCTTTTGGCCTTAAAAACACTAGGGCTAATTTTCAAAGAGCCATGTCATATGCATTTCATGACATTAAGAAAATCGTTGAGGTTTTTCTTGATGATTTGGCAGCCAAATCTAAAAGGAGAGCTGAACATAGTGCACATTTACGAGTTGTCTTCGTTAGATGTCGCAAGTACAACATTAGGTTGAACCCACACAAATGCATGTTTTGTGTGGAATCTCGAAGATTACTTGGTTTCATAGTGTCCAAAAAAGGGATTATGGTGGATCCCATCAAGGTTGAGGCGATACTTCAGTTGCCTTCCCCGAAAATAATCACACAACTTCAAAGCCTTCAAGGGAAAGCTAACTACTTAAGAAGATTTGTCGAAGATTTCGCTAAAAAAGATAAAGGTTTCATGCGTCTCCTAAAAAAATATGCACTATTCATATGGGATGACCAAGCTCAATGCTCATTTGATGTCGTAAATAAATCTTTGGTCTCTGCCCCAGTACTTAGTCCACCGAACTATAGGAGAAATTTTTTTCTATATTTAGCAGCGTCTAGTTCCACCATAGGAATGGTATTGGCACAAGAATACGAACCTTCACAAGAGCACGTTATTTACTATCTTAGCAAGGGCCTTGCAGGTCCCGAGTTGAGATATTCCCAGGTTGAAAAGTTGGCCTTGGTGGCAGTTCATGTCGTCCAATGACTTAGACATTACATACTTCCAAGAAAAACGACCATCGTGGCTGAAAATGAATCCCATGAAACAAATTTTGTCCTGCCATATCATTGTTGGAAAATATTCAAAATGGATAGTAATTTTGCAAGAATTCTACCTCGAATTCAAAAATGCTAAAGCCAAAAAATTGTTGGCATTTTCCAAACTGATGTCTGAGTTACCGTCGGAGAAGGAGGATACTACATATGTTGAAACTTGGGCAAATGAACATGTGTTCCTCATTGCAACTTTTGATCGTTGGTATGGAACATTCATCATATATCTTCAAACCCAAAGGATTGACCTTCAGTTTTCTAGCATTGAACGATGTCGCATTCGACACCAATCACGAAGATACCTCATCATAGGAGATACTTTGTACCATCGAGGAATAGACATGATCTTAAGACGGTGTTTGGTACACGAGGAATCTGAACAAGTTCTGAATGACTGCCACGTTGGGGCATGTGGTGGTCACCTTTCTGGGTTGGCAACTACCCAGAAAATATTGCGTGTAGAATACTTTTGGCCTACAATATTCAAAGATTGCATTAATTCAGTTAAAAAGTGTCACCCTTTCCAAATCTACACAAGAAAAATGCGTGCACATCCTTCTCCCTTACACCCTGTAGTAACCGTGGGTCCATTTTCCAAATGGGATATTGAATTTATGACAATCAACCCGCCTTCAGCTGATGGGCACCACTACATCATCGTAGCAGTGGACTACTTCACCAAGTGGGATGAGGCGATGCCTACTTTCAACTACACGGGTAAAACTGCAACGTATTTTATTTTCAATCACATGATAGCAAGGTTTGGTGTACCCAAAGAGATCATTACTAATAACGGAAGTCATTTTCAGAATTCCTTCATGGATGAACTTACCGACCGGTTAGGATTGCGGTAGGACTTTTCCTTGACATATTACCCTCAAGCTAATGGACAATTCGAACCCATCAACAAAGTTTTGAAAACTATGTTGTAGAGGACAATTGACAAGAACAAAACTAACTAGCACTTCATGTTGTTCACCGCTCTTTGGGATTACCGTACTAGTGCTAAAAATGTAGCTGGATTCACTCCTTTCCAACTGGTTTATGGAGAGTAAGTTGTGTTGCCGATTGAATGTGAAATCCCATCATTAAAAATAGTAGTCGAACTCCTACCTAACACTTCTGCTGAAGAAGAAAGGCTTCTCCATCTTCATTCTCTTGATGAAACTAGAAGGGAAGCCTCTCTAAATGTAGAAGCACACAGGAAAAGGGTTAAAACGCAAGATGACAAGTCTACTCGTCCCCGAGTCTTTTCTGAAGGCGATCTGGTTTTAGTTTATGACCAAAACCAAGACAAAATATGAGAAGGGAAGTTTGTACCAAAATGGTTTGGCCCACTTGTAGTAAAAAATGTATTACCAGGAGGAGATTATGAATTGATCAATTATGATGGAGAACCTATGTCAGAGATCAAAAATGGTATCTATCTGAAGAAATACTTTGCATAGGCACTGATTCCTCACACCCTTTGTTGTATTATGTTGTATTTTTGTATAAAACTTTGTACATTAGTTATTTCGGTCACACACTTATCTTGCTTGACATTGTCACTTTGGAAGATGGCACAAGAAACCTTCACATATTTGGGATATGCGGATGGTGCCAGCCGTAGTTCTTGGAACATGGCTTCCGCCGCATGGATAATTTTCACATCTAATGACAAATTTTTGAATTTAGGAAGTATTTTTCTCGGATCTGCAACCAACAATGTTGTAGAATATAGCGCAGTCATTGACCTTCTTATCGAGGCTATCACCATTGGCATCCGACGAATAATAGTAAAACTAGACTCTAAATTAGTTGTATCTTAGTTAAATGGTCAGTACCAAATTCAAAATCCTACACTATTTAGAAAGTTTCTACGAGTACATCTTCTAGAACGTCAATTTGAGTACATTGAATATACCCACGTTCTTAGAAGTATGAATAGTCTAGCTGATTCCTTAGCCAACTACGTACTTGACTGGCATCTAAGTCATTAACATCACAAACCAACAAGCCAGCATGCACATTATTCATGGCATTTTAATTGATATATCATTTAAAGACATAAGTAAAAGCGGAAATAGTCTAGCTTACATCATAACCCAAAAAGTGTGTAACTTTATGCACACCAAAAAGAATAGTGTTAATACTTTTCTCTTTTTGTTTCTTTTTCTTCAAGATAAAACCCAAAAACATTCACAAAAAACAATGAAAATATTTGGAAAATTCAAAAACATGTGAAACTACTTCAAAATTTCCTGGTCCGGCATTAGAACTCACCCACAACTGGCAGATCACTAAGTAAAGGTTCACAGCTTCTATAAATTCGTGTTGAACGGAGATTCTTCCTCTCATCCATCGGCTACACCTACAACGAATATGGTAAAAAATGAGTAGTTTTACTTATCTTTTATCCATACAGGTATGACACATCCTTTTGAATGATAGAAAGATGCATCGTTCCTCATTTTTAGCTATCTTTTTAGATATTAAATGCACATGTGAACTGGTTTCTAACTAAACAGTTGGGTAGTGAAATGGTTTTTTATTACAGGACTTGGAGACTTTGATAGCTCGAACTATTTGATTCAGGTAGTTGGAGATAGACCATGATTCATGGTGATTTATGACTTTGGAATTTTTTACAAGACTCAATATGAAGTACACCATATAACCCCATTTCCTACTTGGCAATTCTACCAAATTGGATATCCTCAGTCACATGGTATTACATTACCGTCCATCGACACATAATCCTGCTTCAGATAGCCTACCCATGGAGGGAACATCTGTAAGAGTGTGCACAACTAGCTCAACCCTTGTTTGCAATATGATTCTTTGCCTTGGCCTGACCCGTGCACTTGAAGAATAGGTGTACTCCCATGCAACACTCGTTCCCTCCCATGTATTATAGCATTCTTTATTCTTTTTCAACATGATAAAATGAAAAATAATAAAAATCAAAAAACACAAAAATCCAAAAAGGGAAAGACTTGAATCATTTCATAGTATAATATTGAAGAAAACGGCAACAGTCAGTCCTTGTCGCCCTTGAACACGACACATAATTTGGTCTCCGTCGTCAGTACACCATCTACATTTTCCTTAGGAAACTGTACCAGTATTTTGAGCAATCCTCCATCGATGGGTTATCCTTCCCGTCACTTATGGAGCTTCCATTAATGCATCTGGAATTGGAGGATTTCATTAAAGTAGTTACTCAAAGTCTTATGTTTCCAAGTTTCCATTCTACGTCATGTTATGTGTTCAAGGGAAGTTCAAACAGAGTGGGCCATTCCTCAAATATTCCTGACCAATCATGTCGGCCTTCCTTGTGTCAGTATACAGTGTTGGATCTCGCAGTTCTACCAAATTATATCAGACTATTGATCTTTATCGGTTGATGTGGGATGCATTAATGCCCTCCTTCCAATGGATCTATTCCTATCAACACCAAATCATCATCTAGGAAATGGATCTAGAAACCCAGGAGTACCTTGGATCTTGCAGTCATTAGTGGCAGGTTTCGTTGCAAATGACAGTGGATATACATTAATGACCCCTGATTGTTTGATTCTACAAGTGTTCGACTTCAGAACATCTATTCACACTTGCTAGTTTGTACTCAGTACCTTAGATTCCATCATCATTGTCGGTGGGTCTCTTCGCATCTATTAACGGTATACATCAATGACCAGTAATCATATGGTGTTTTATTATGCTCGACATTAGCTCATTTATTCACATGATATAAACTCGTGCTATCGTCAGTTTGTATTGAAGACCTTGGGAAAAACAGTTGTATCACTCATCGATGCACTTCCCGAGCTGCGCAAGATTAAACTACCATGTCAGAATTCCGATGAAGACCTTTTTCTCGCACTCACCAAAGTGCATGTTTACATTTATGAAAAAATTACTTTTGGCATGGATCCACTATGTATTATTCGTGGCCATGCTTGTTTACTGCTGAGCATGGGTATGCCCGCCTCAGGAAGATATTATATATATATTTGAGAAATTGCTATGTTTGACTTGCAGGTGTGATCCTAAATCCTACCTCAGTGAACTATCCTTGCCTCATCCTTACTTTGATCGATAAAGAGTATCAGTATAAAAATAATGTAATATATTTCGGCCCTTAGCTCGGCTTCGGACCTCACACATTAGGGGGCATATGTTAACAATCAAATTAACACCATTAACCAGGTGAGGGTGGAAGCATACTTTTACCATTCGCCCACAACATGAAGACAAAAACAAGTACCAGAGAGAACAAAGATCTCTGATCTGATCACTTTTGATGAACCTGCAACAATTAATTAATGAGAATACGCGAGATACCAGAAATAACAGAACTCAGAATCGCTTTTATTGATCGCAGGCCACTTCGAGGGGGCAACCTTCTTTGAGCAAGCTCAATACAAATAACTTCACCGTGTCTTCATTGGTCTCAACACAAACTTATATACTAATTCTAGGCGCCAATACCATGGGTCAATACCATGTGTCAATACAAACCATGGGCCAATACAAAATATGGATCAACAATTACTATGGGACGACTTACAAAGCATATGCGTCCAACAACAATAATACAAACTATGGATCAACAAATACTACGGGACGACTTACAAATCATATGCGTCCAACAACAATATACTAACAAAGTAAATAGAAGGGTTGACATGGGTTCCTAACATCCCCTCTCCCTTAGAAAAATCTTTGTCCTCAAAGCTTTAGATGTGGAAATTGATGCAGAATCTGAAGGAGTGGTCCCCCTGTAGCATCCTTGGGTTGCATTCCGGGCCACTGACGCCTTTTGAGTTTCAGGGAGGGTTGCTTGGAAAGCTGTAGACGAAGTAAAACCATATCAGCTGCATGAAAAGTGCGCTTAGAACGGTGTTGATCGGCTTGTTGTTGCAGTTGAATTCTTTCCATGTGAAGATTGTCCTGTAGAATGAGAAGAATCTGATCGCGGTTTCGAAGAACCGAGTCAATTTCCTGAACTAGGGATCTGCTGAGGGTGTATGAAAGAAGAACTAGTGGTTCCTGTCCATAAACTGCTTCATATGGTGTCCTTTTAGAGGTGGTATTGTACCATTGGAGTGCTTCTAGGAAATCCATAGAAATAGTTGTCCAAATCTGTGTAGGAATGGACAAGGGTTCGAGCAGTCCTAAAAGGAGTGT
This sequence comes from Larix kaempferi, assembly GCA_027924585.1. Classification (NCBI taxonomy): domain Eukaryota; kingdom Viridiplantae; phylum Streptophyta; class Pinopsida; order Pinales; family Pinaceae; genus Larix; species Larix kaempferi. The sequence continues at coordinate 258,764 of BSBM01000697.1, read as the reverse complement.
TGTTTCACCCTTGTTGACCTGGAAAGTATCACAGTCAACCCCCATCGGTTGAATTGTCATTTTCAGTCCCTTCCAAAAGAAGTTACATTGTTCCCGATCATATGTTTTGAGGAACCCAGAGTGCCCTGCAGATGAAGAAGCATGGAGTTCATAGAAGAGATAGCCCTGTGGAACAGATTGCAATCAATTTGGAACAAGCAGAGAAATAGCTATAAGAGGAACTGGGTCATCAAATGTGTGAGAAGGAGCATCTGCCACCATTTTGTCCTTACACTTCTTATAAGTGATCACGTAGGCATAACCCATGAATTGGATAACCCATTTCACATGTGCTGGAGAGGAGACCGGTTGTTTTAGGAAATGTTCCAGACTCTCGAGACCAGTCTTGATGCATAAATGATTCCCTAATAGGTATGGCTGCCACTTATGTACTGCATGCAAAATATCCAGCATTTCTTGCTGAGATGTAGATGCGGCTAAAGTCTTACTGGAAAGATCGCTTGAAGGCGACAAGCCCACTGGTTCAGCAAAGACACTTGCATATCTATCCAAGGAAGTAGGGGAGACCATTTATAGGTGCATCTGAATGGAATGGAGTTGAGTGATGACACCATGTGAATTCTTCTTCAAGATCTTTTCCAAGCGATGTGAACTGATGATGCGGAGAGACCCTTGTTGTAAGCCCGTAAATTTGTGTTGTTTCCCATTGACTAAAAACTGCATCCAAAGTTCAGCAAAATCCCATAAGATGGGGCCAAGTGTGCGTAACCATTGAACGCCCAAAACCACATCACATTTTCCTAGGGACAAGGCAAACATGTCAAAGCGCAAGTTATAATCTTCCAAAGAGATACGCACATTGTGACACTTCCCCTTGCAAGGTAAGGTGCCCCCATTGGCAACCATGACTTCAAAGTTGGAGCAAGGATGGACAAAACAATCATCTTGTTTGGCTATCCAAGGGTCAATGAAGTTATGAGTGCTACCAGAATCAATGAGTATTGTAAGAGGAAGCTTCTTGAAGTAATCCCTGACCCACATTGTTTGGGGGGTGGTGATGCTGGATAAAGCATGGGGAGATATCTCTGGTTGGTCATCTTGAGATGGGGGGTCAATAGGCGGCTCCTGCATGTCGACCTGATCATCCATTGTATCTGGATCTTCTTCACCAATTTTAGAGGCAGGTGGAGAATCCATATCCAAGAGATAGATCTTTTTTGAACACATCTATGTCCCCGAGTGAATTTCTCATCACAATTATAACAAAGCCCTTTTTCTCTGCATGCCTGCATCTCTGTTTCAGCCAAATGCTTGATAGGAGTTGGTCGAGGAGCTGGCGGGATGGGAGGTCGTTGAGAACCCATATTTTGGAAGGGAACAAAAGTGGGTTTGGAGCGTTGTTTGGATGCAATCTTGTCTTCTACCAACTTATCCAACCCCAAGGATTCCATCATTGTGTTGGGACTGAACATTTTGACCTCTGAGCGGATTTCATCCTTAAGACCACTGATAAAACAACTCCTGTAGAATTCATCAGACAATCCTTCTGTGTGATTGGCTAGTTTCTCAAATTATGTCTGATACACTCTCACAGTGCCAATTCGACGAATTTTAGTGAGTGCTATGGTGAAGTCATCAAAAGCACTAGGACCAAATCGTTGCAAAAGGAGTTGGCAAAAGTCTGTCCATTTTGGCTCGTCATGAGCCTTGATGTACCAACGGTACCATTGAAAGGATTCCTGTTCCAAATGAAAGGATGCAAGTGGAACTTTTTGGACATCAAAAGTATTCTGCAGACTGAAATAATGTTATGCACGATAGATCCATCCAGTCGGATCAATACCATTGAAGCGAGGAAATTCAAGCTTCGAACCATGGAAATTGCTGGAAGAAGAGAACCCATTGTCTGATGAAGACTCGGAGTGGCGTTTTTTGTTCATGGCTGAATGCTCAAGATGGAGGCCGAGAAATTTTTCATCCATATCCTAGAGCTTGGTTTGGATGGCTGCAAGTGCTTCCTCCATGGTTTTTGCTCCGGTGCGAGTGACAACCATAACCAGGAGTTTTTTTTTTTTGAATGGATAGAAAAACACAAACAAAAGCTGATTTAGTAAAGGGAAATTTGGATTTGGGAAAAACTCGGATGGGTAATTGGGGTTTGACTAGGTTTTGGACACTTTGGAATGGATAGGGAAGCAGAAAATGAGGATTTCAGAAGCGGGTTGAAAGAATGGGAAAACTTGTCAGAGAGAGACAAAGAAGCAGAAATAGGGAATGGACATGGTGGAAAAATTTGAGGGCGATTGGGTGAAAATCGAAGGAGTTATGGCAAACCCTAAAAATAGACAAATGTGGGATTTCTAGCTTTGGGAAGTGGAATTTGGGATAGGGTCCTTAGGAATGAAATATACAGAATAGGATTGCAAGGGTTTCCGGAAAGTTTCAAGGGAAACGGAGTTAAAACAAGGGAGATATGGCGAAAAAAACGGAATTTTATTTTTATTTTTATGTTTTTTCACAATGGATCTGAAACGGCTTTTGAAATGGATCAGAAATGGCGGGATCTGGAACGGATCAGAATGGATCAAAAATTGTTGGATCTGGAATGACTTTCAGAATGGATCTCAAATGGCTAGATCAGAAATGGCTTTCGGAATGGATCTGCAACGGCGCGGAAGTGATCGGCAATAAATGGATGTGCAATGGCGCGGAAGTGATCAGCAACAGTTCAGCTAAAAATAGATATGGACCCCAGGTATGTTCGGCTTCCTATCGATTCAGGGGATTCACTTGGCCACCAATGCTGTCTAATGGCTTGCGTATTGGGGTAGTACCCCTCACTCCACGGCTCAGGTAAAACTGATAACCGCTTTGCCACAAATGACAGCTCTTGGTTTACCTCACGAGTGGGAACTAGTCAATCAGGTAGGGGTCGTTTCCCTTTTCACTGGCAGGTCCTCTCAATGGGCCAGCTACTTTGGGGTTCTTGTGGTACTCCTCACAATGAGTTTTAGGGATTATTCCCAAGTACTTAGCAGATAGGGATTATTCCCAGATCCGAAGCTGTAACAGATGCGAAAAAAAAAAAATTGGCACAAATTTCACCCAGCGAGCCTAAGAAAGTGCTTTGATTCCAGATGTGATGAACCTGCAACAATTAATTAATGAGAATACATGAGATAGCATAAATAACAGAACTCAAAATTGCTTTTATTGATTGCAGGCCACTTCTAGGGGGCAACCTCCTTTGAGCAAGCTCAATACAAATAACTTCACCGTGTCTTCATTGGTCTCAACACAAACTTATATACTAAGTCTAGGCGCCAATACCATGGGTCAATACCATGTGTCAATACAAACCATGGGCCAATACAAAATATGGATCAACAATTACTATGGGACGACTTACAAAGCATATGCGTCCAACAACAATAATACAAACTATGGATCAACAAATACTACGGGATGACTTACAAAGCATATGTGTCCAACAACAATATACTAACAAAGTAAATAGAAGGGTTGACATGGGTTCCTATCATCACTACTTCCATAACTGGAAAGGTTGAGTAAAGAATGAAGGAGCTTAATAGATCCAAAGTTCAGTGATTTATTTGCTCACCAAAAGCTCAAATCAAAGCTCTAATAGTCAGATAGTGAGAAGAAATGCACAAAATGCATTAAAATGTACTTAAATATGCTAAGTTGAAAAAAAAGCCTAATAAACTCTGGAAAGTGGGTTTTTAAGAGAAAATAATAAAAAATGATTATCCCACACGGAAAAGAGTAACTTGAAAATCTCATTTACCAATGCTATAAAATAAAGGCATCTAGGGCATGGTAGAGGGAGGAAAAAGAGGAGCAAAGGCATGCTGGAGAGATTCTGAAGAAAGGAGAGCTCAACTTCATCAAAGGCAAGGGTGGAGAAAGGATAGTTCATGGCAATGGAGGGAGGATGCACACCAAGATCCATGGTAAATATGTATCTTCTTCCTTGTTTTAATATGAAATGATTCAAGTTTTTTTTTTTGCATTCAAGGGTTTGAATTTTGCTTATTATGCTTGAGTTGAATCCTCAAATGGATTTAGATCTTAATGAATGTTTAATGGTTGAATGTAGATCTTAATAAATTTGTATTAATCATTTCATTTTTGACATAGAAACTCACCACTTCTTAGTAAGATAGCATCTTTAGAGTAGACACATCCCTACACTATTTGCTATTATCATGGATATTCCTTCCTTCATTATTTGGAGTTCTGGATGTTGTTGCTACCAACTTGCCTCAATAGTCCTTCATATTTTCCACAAGCAAGACATTTTCTGCTCTAGCCTCTTCATTCCCAAGGCTCACTATGCCTTTCCCAAGAATTTTGGTAGAGCCATCATCTCCAAAGTAAACACTGCCTCCTTTTTCATTTTTAATATCTAGAAATATGTTCCTATTGTTAGGATATTTCAGTACTCCATCCTTGTCCTACCTAGCATTGTTTATTTTTCCTAGTTGTTGATGATGTCATTTCCCCCCTAGTGTTGTGCAGATGTCATCCAAGATCCATCTACCACCTTATGATCCTTGCATGCATCATTTTAGGACCACTTTAGTCAGTTCCCTATTTTATAGGAACCTACTAAGTGTTCTAGTGCAGTCCACTTGAGTTATCTAACTCTTGTGGGGGGTTAGAGCTTCAGATGCCACTGATTGTGGCCTCATGCACCCTTTCCTGGCTGGCATTCATGACAAACTCACTATTGCTCCCTCCTTAGTCAGTTAACTGATTGTGACTTCAATTAGCTGAGTTTAGGTTCAGTTCAGTTGATTTTGAGTCTTCCGGAGCACTCCATTGGTGATAATCCCTATGCTAGACCAACTAAGGTTCGAATTATCCTGCATGATTTGAAATTTCTCCATTCTAAAATCATTGTTCATTATACTGATTATTGGAACATGTGAGATTATTCTGCTACATTATTATTCTTCTGCTCTTTTTAACTACAGTTTTCACTCTTCTTCAAATTTTCTGCTCATTCTTTCTTTCTGAGGTATCCTCAACTCTTTATATATTTTGTGACATAGAATTTCACATGGTATCAGAGCCTTATGAGCGAATAGGTTGAGCAACTACTTTCGCTAGTGCACCAGAAGCCTCTGGATTTCCACAGCAAATCCTGGTGCCATTGCATTGAATTCATTGGAGAAATCTAATGAGGTCTATCCAGGTGTGAAGGATCCGAATAAAAGTGCCTATTGTCCTAAATAAGCGTTCAGTATTATTATACCTCCATTATTGATATTTTTTCCAGGTTATTCAATTTTTTGAGTGCAGCAACAGTTCCAACATTTTTCTGCAGTTGCAGCAGTTACAACAAATTTTCTGCAGTTGCAACAATTTTTTTCTGCAATAGCAGCGATTTCACCTTGTATTCGCTTCAGCATTTGTAATGGACAATTCAAACTCTCCTCTCTCTCCCAAGATCTTGACACCCTTCAATTATCTTAATTGGAGGGTTGATATGCAGATGGTATTGCGAAACAAATCACGGTACAGGGTGACAATGGGGAAGGATCCCGAACCAACATCAGCTGTGGAGAAAACCAAGTATATGAATAAATTGGATGAAGCATTTGGTTTCATGTGTATGCATATTTCTAGATGTCTACTCTTCCACATCGAAGGATTGAATACTCCTAGAGAGTTATGGTTGAATTTAGAGACCCTCTTCGGCAAACAAGATGAGCTAAGAGGCCATATTCTGGAAAATGAGTTGATTTCTCTACAACCGATAATTTTTTAGACCATTCAGTAGTTCTTTTCAAAATTCAAATCTCTGGTTATGCAATGCAGTTAGTGTGGCATTGAGCAGAAGGATGAGAAGCTGGTGCTATCCATTCTAAGCAAGATAGGTCCCGATTTCTCTATATTTTTCTCTATCTTCCATTCTGGGTGAATGTCAATCCCTAGTTGGAAGATTCCCTCCTTATATGTTTTCACTGAATCTCTCATCCAAGAACAAGATAAGATGATATCAAGCTCTTATGGCTGGAGAAGCAAAAAGTGTGAATGGGAAGGGGAAGCACAAGGGAAAGGATAAGAGGCCATCTGAACCCAAGTTGAATTCTAAGTCAAGTCCATCTGAAGGAGACTCCATGTTACAACGTAATCTTCCACCTTGTGAGAATCAGCACTCTTTGGCCTAGAGGATCCATTCCACTGACTCAGAACCACTTTATATCCTTCAGACACTATTTTTTCCTATTTTTTCCCTTGTACGCTTGCTGCATCATTACAGTGGGCGTACCCGCGAGTTGCATCACTATAGCCCACAGGTAGCATGTAAAATGGTAAAAATCACTAGTTTATTTATTTTTACCCCCAAAAAGCGGTCATTGGGTGACCTTTGACTCTCCATCTTCCCAAGAAACGCCTCGATGTGTCATTTCACTTACCTTTGAGAGGACTATATATTGAGCACATGTGGCTTATGGACGGGAGGAGAAAGAAGAGAAAGAGAACTCTAGTGGATTTTTTCCCTATCTTGAGTCTACACTCATTGAACCTTGTAGTTGTGAACCCCTTATGTTCACCTTCCAAACTCCTACCATAGTTTGAGTTTTCCATTCCATGGAGGATTGAAGTGGTAGAGGCGCAAGTGGATTGACCTAGATCTTGGTTCAGATTGGTTGCTGGCAAGAGGTCGTATCACATTGTACTTATTCTTGTTTATTAATAGAAATACTCATATTCTCGTCCATTAATGTTGTTAATGTTGTTTATATTACATTGGGTTGCATTTACTTGTTATATCATGGGCCATTGCTATTGATGATGTTAATGTCGTTTATATATTATATGCACTTGTTGTATATTGGCTGTCAAGACTAATTTGCAGATTCAAGTGCATGGATTGAAAAGCTCCAATGGGGATCTACATCAAACGTTTGGATCGAGGTTGGTTATATTCTTCATTATCTTAGCATTGTCATTTATATAGCATAGCATTGGGAATTGAGTTGATTTCTAGTAGTCAGCTGTCTGTTGTGGTCTACCCCAAGCCATAGTGATTTTTCTCCAATACACTCCATCTCTAAGAAGGAAAAACATAAGGGATTTGAGAAATCCAAGTGTTCTTATTGCAAGAAAGGAAGCCACCCATAGAGATATTGCACGCAGAAAAAGATAGATCAGTTGACCAAGCTTCTTGAACATCACAACATTGCCCTCCCAAAAGGTGCAAGAGAGATTGATTCTGGAAATGAGTCTGATGGTCATGAGAGTTTCCATGCACTGAAGGATGGATTTTCAAAATCACAAGCCCTCCTCATAGATTCAAAAGCCTCCAACCACATGGTTTCCTCCAGAGAATCATTTTCTTCTCTAGATCTCAAAGATGGTCTGATTATTCACATGGGAGACAACTCTCAGATCTCTGTTGAAGGGAAGGGAACATTGCATATGGATCATGGCAAGTTCAAGAATGTTCTATTTGTGCCTTCTTTGTCGAAAAATTTGTTTTATGTATATCAGATGACACACACAAGTTCACCGAAGAAAGTGGTATTTGTTCCTGACACAATTAAGATTGTAGATATCTCCACTGGGAATATTATAGCTAAAGGGTTTGCAAAACATGCCTCCAAGGAATATGAATTCTCACATTTTTTGCCATACTCTTTGCCTACCCCATTGGAATCTGATAAAGATCGGAGTGATACCTCTTCTAATGAAGATGAGGATCAAGATCTTGATGTTGAGAATAAATTTCAAGGAGATTCAGATTCAGATCCAGATCCAACACGTGATCCCAATCCATGGCCAAGGGAAACATGGGCTCACAAAGTCCTTGTAGCTGCTGGGAACACAGTTGGGGATCGATATGACCATAGAACCACCAGATCTTAGTATCATGCAAAACTTGCACTATGTCATGCAGATCCACTTCTCTCATAGAGGTGTTGCATGATGGTGGGGTATGATCCAAAATCTCTTGGAGAGACTTTCCATGGGGGATCTACAACCAGGAAACAATCTCGATTTCCTGACAAAAGGTAGTCAAAGGTTCATTATTTTGACCACAATGAACCATTTGCTCCAGTAGCAAGAAGACTTCCTGAAATATTTGTTTTGCAAATACAACTTCTATGAAGTGGGAGGCACATCAGAGGAGAAGATCCAGATCTAGCACCTGCATTGCTATCCTACAGAGGAGTAGCTTGCCAATATTTTTACAAAGGCTTTCACTGAGGAAAGTTTTTTCCTTCTCTTCTTAGCATGAAGGTTATTTGATTTCCCTACTGTTGTTCTTTTTTGGGGGGGTATTTTTCCCAGGAGGTTTTTCCCCATTTCCTTGGTTCATGGAAATTTCTTTATTTTTTATCATTTATTTGATTCTATGGGTGACCTTTGGTCTTGTAACCAGGGCCCAGGATGCAAATTATGGATTAAGGGGGGATGTTAGGATATTTCAATACTCCATCCTTGTCCTACCTAGCATTATTTATCTTTCCTAGTTATTGATGATGTCATTTTCCCCTAGTGGTGTGAAGATGTCATCCAGGATCCATCTACCACCTTCTGAGCCCTGCATGCATCATTTTAGGACCACTTCATTCAGCTCCCTATTTTATAGGAACCTACTGAGTGTTCTAGTGCAGTCCACCTGAGTTATCTAACTCTTGTGGGTGGTTAGAGATATGGATTCCACTGATTGTGACCTCATGCACCCTTTCTAACTGGCATGCATGACAGACTCACTATTGCGCCCTCCTTAGTCAGTTAAGTAATTGTGACTTCAGTTGGCTGATTTTAGGTTCAGTTCAGTTGACTTTGAGTCTTCTGGAGCACTCCAGTTGTGATAATCCCTATGCTAGACCAACTGAGGTTCAAATTCTCCTTCATGATTCAAATTCCCTCCATTGTAGCGTCATTGTTCATTATAGGAACATGTGACATTATTCTGCTCCTATCTGAGTTATGTTGCATTATTATTCTTCTACTCTTTTATACTGCAGTTTTCACTCTTCTTCAAAAAATTTGTTCATTCTTTCTTTTTGAGGTATCTTCAGCTCTTTAGATATGTTGTGACATAGAATTTCACACTTATCTCCTGTCATATGTTTGGAGCATCCACTATCAATATACCAGTGACCTCTTTTTATTTGGGAATGCAAGGCTATATCACATTCTTCTTGGCTTAGTTTTTCTATCTTTCTTTGCCAAAATTTTGTATGATTCTCATGTTTAGAAGAATAACCCTTGATTACATTCTACTGGCAATTACAGTCCCGAGCTTGATGTCCATAATTGTGACATTTGTAGCATTCAATATCTAGATCCAAGGGCTCGAAGGGATTGAGGTTTTCATTAATATAACTATTATTATTTTTTATTTAATTGCTCACACGACCATCCTTGGAGACTTTACAAGAATTTATATTTCTCTCAAAATCATCTTTTTCATATGCTCTGCAATTTATAGCTTTATAACCAAAATTGTTGTAATAATAACCATGACCCAAAAAGAGACCTTGATACCTAGTACTAAAAGATCTTCTCAATGAAACAACTCCTTTACTCTTGTTGTTCATATGGGATAATTGTTGATTGTCCTTCATTTGGTGGTTGTTGTCTTCCTTTTTTATGGAACTCTTGATTGCACTTGCATAAATTCTTATTTCATAGTTAGGCACCATTGAGCTTGATCATTTATTAACATTTTCGTGTCCATATCCTAGTCTAGAATTGTCAGAATATGGTCTTTAGATGTTGATGATTTCATTTAATGCTTTAGTGTTGCTGCCAAATTTATGCTGATAGTTTAATTGGGTGCTTAATTTTTGCAGTTCCTTTCTCAAGGAGACAATTTGAGTCTCCAATTGCTCACACAAATTATCATTTTCTTTTAGTTGTCCAATTAGGTATTCTTCTATTTTCTTTTATTCTTCTAGATGAATTTGTTGATCTTTAATGACTTATTCTTCATACTTCAGAAATTGTTCATTTAGCTACATATTCTTCTTTCTTTATTTCCTCAAGTCATCTAAGGCACTAATAAACTCCCCTTCAAGGTCTACTTTAGCATTCATTTCATAGTCAGAAATTTCATTCTCAAGTTCTTCATCTAGTGCCATGAAGAGTAGTTCTCTTGTATCATTGTCACTATCATCTTTATATGATGCGATGATATCCTCTTTAGAATAAAGAGTCTTTTTTTGCTTACTGGACCTTTTCTTATTTTCAAATTTGCCTCCTTTTTGTTAGGATATTTTAATATTCAATTCTTGTCCTAGTTGCATTTGCTAGCACTTACTGATGTTATTTTCCCACTAGTGGTGTGCATATGTCATCTAGGACCCAGTATCTACCTAATGCGCCCGACATGCATGATTTTAGGACTCTCAGAGGCAGTTCCCTATATTTTAGGAGCTCGCTCAATGACCGAGTTCAGTCTAACTGAGTTACACGAGTTGGTGACTCTAATTGGGAGTTTGAGCTCTGATCACCACCGATTGTGGCCTCATGCGACCTTTTCTTATTGATAAGCATGAAAGAATCATGGATGTGCCCTCCTTGGCCAGTTAACTTACTATATCATCAGTTCACTGAGATTTGGTTGAGTTTAACTGAGTTTGGGAGCTCCGGAGCACTGATAGAGGTGACAATTACTATGCTAGATAGACTATGACTCGAATTCTCCTAGGTGATTTGAATTCTCTCCATTGTAACATCATGGTCGATTATACTGATTATTGGATCATGTGACATTATTCTTTTCCTATCTGAGTTCTCATGCATGATTAATTGTTTGCTAATTTTTACTACAGTTTTCACTATAATTCATTTTTTCTTCTCATTCTTTCTCTGTGAGGTATACTCAGCTCCATGATTTGTTGTGATTTAGAATTCACATGGTATCAGAACTCAGTGAGCGTAGGTTGAGAATATTTTTTCTGTAGTGCACCAGAAGCCTCTGGATTTCCACAGTAAATCCTGGGGCCATTGCATTGAATTCATTGGAGAAATCCTTTGAGGTCTATCCAAGTGTGAAGGATATGGGAAAATGTGCCTTTTGTCCTAAAGCAGTGCCCAATAGTAGTCTATCACCAAAATTGAGAATTGTTTGCAGGATTTTAAAGGTTTTTCAGTACAACAGTATCAGCAATTCAGTTGTATTTGCTCCAATAGTTCATATGGAGAATTCAGATGCTCCCTTGTCTCCAAGAATCCCGACACCCTTCAATTATCTTGATTGGAGGGATGATATGCAAATGGTATTGTGCAACAAGTCATTGTATAGGGTCACAATGGGAAATGAGGTCAAACTTCAATCAGTTGTTGAGAAGGCGAAGTATCTGAATAGATTGGACGAATCATTTGGTTTCATGTGTATTCATAATTCTAGAGATCTACTCTTCCACCTCGATGGATTGAAGACTCCAAGAGAGGTTTGGTTGAAGCTAGAGACCCTCTTCGGCAAACAAGATGAGCTGAGGGGCCATATTCTGGAGAATGATTGAATTTCTCTTCAACCCGGCATTTTTGAAACTATACAACAATTCTTTTCTAAATTCAAATATTTGGTCATGCAATGCAAGCAATGTAGCATTGAAAAGAAGGATGAGCAGCTGGTTCTATCCATTCTGAGCAAGGTTGGTCATGAGTTATCCATATTTGTTTCTACCATCCATTCAGGGAGATTGTAAATCCTTGGTTGGAAAATGCCATCTCTAGATGCATTCACCGAATCTCTCATCCAAGAACAAGAGAAACTGATTCAAATGGGCAGTTTGCAAGCCTCCAAAAATTAGGCTCTTATGGTTGGGGAGTCAAAAAGTGTGAATTCCAAAGGGAAGAACAAGGGTAAAGAGAAGAAGCAATTTGAGACCAAGCAGAATCCAAAGTCTAATCCATCGGAAGGAGAATCCATATCCAAGAAGGATAAGCAAAAGGGATTTGAGAAATCCAAGTGTTCCTATTGCAAGAAAGGAAACCATCCAGAGGGTTCTTGCATGGAGAAGAAGAGAGATCATATGACCAAACTTCTTGAACAACACAACATTTCTCTCCCAGAAGGCGCAAGAGAGACTGATTCTAGAAGTGATTTCGATGGTCATGAGAGATTTCATGCATTGAAGGCCGTATTTTCACAAGCACAAGCCTTCCTCATAGATTCAGGAGCCTCCAACCACATGGATTCCTACAAAGAATCATTTTCTTCTCTAGATATCAATGATGGTCTGATTATTCACATGGGATATAATTCTCAAATATCTGCTGAAGGGAAGGGAACAGTACATCTGAAGCATGGAAATTTCAAAAATGTTCTATTTGTGCCTTCTTTGTCAACAAAATTGTTGTCTTTTTATCAAATGCCTCACACAGGTTCAGCAAAGAAAGTTGTCTTTGGTCCTGACACAATTGAGATTGCAAAGATCTCTTCTAGGAATATTATAGCGAAAGGGTATGGGCAATGCGCGGAGTTTCCATAATCGCCTCACGTAACTGGTGATAATAGGTATAAAAGACTTCGGCGGTATGTCGTTGCCTTGACGCCTTTGAGTTCGCCCATAAGTTGGTAAAAATTGTTCCACGTCCCTGTCCTACCAAGGTTGGATCTCCTTGGTGCCCCTTGGGCTCTTTCCAGCCTACAAAGGCTATCAATACTAGCAGCCAGCTGAAATGGAATACTATTCGATTATCCTATGTATCTTGAACATCTGCTAGGAACTCGTTTAATAAGAACTGGCACCAATTGTAGGATTTTCCGCGCAAGACGTTAGAAGTTTCTTTGATTGCAACTATGGGTACCTCAGGTGTCCTAGACTTACACAGTAGCTTCCCTATGAGAAACTAGGTGGTAAACTTTGTTGCATGATCATTCATGTCGACCGTTGGGAACCCACGTCCCTTCCTCACTACACCGAATTCTTTGGCTACTTCGACGCTCAGAGCTCTATCTTGCGCTCTCTTTATTATCAGGTTGGCCAGGTCCTGGCCTCTTTTATTTAGGCCTATAATGTGATGTATCATATCAATGCTGATGTCAATGCGGGTATCTAGCCATAAGAAGCCTTCATGTATGCAAGTGAGTAACGTGCGCACTACCGTGGAAAAATTGGGGCTCTTAGTAAAGTGCGGAATTTGCAGTAAATTTAACAAGCCTGATGGTCGGATGGGCCTTAGCCAATCTTGGACTTCCAGTCTATCAGTGTCGGTCTATGTGTCTTTTACACAGTTGATATATGCGTTAGGTCTAAACTGTGGGTAAGTCTCCGGCATTAGCAGCGTATTTTCAAGTAAGTCCAGGTCGTCCAGCTTGCAACCTGCTACACCACCCATCAGACTCTCCTCAATTTTCACCCTGGTAGAGATAGTGGGCATCGAGATTTCATACTTGAAATTATTTTCTATGTGGATTGGTGGGGCATCGAGCTTCCGTGGAGGGATGTATTGGGGTACTGGATAGAAAGGTAGGTTCTGAGCTGAGGCCGATTGCTGTATTGGTACTTCGGATCCCTCCTGCTGCAAAGCTGTTTCTTTTCCCTTGCTGCTTCCTGCAGCCTGCCGTGCTGAACTTCTGGATGCACCTACCTTCACCGCCGTCATTGCTGCTAGAATCCCTGCTTACTCAAATAACTAGGAGATATCTACCAACTCAAATTGTTCACTCATATAATGCTCTGGTCACTCGGCTCTCAAATAGTTCAAATGCTTCGTGAAAATGGTTAAGTGACTGAGTGAGGTCTATTTATAGCCGTTGTTGGTCTGCAACGTGGCCTCCTACCATTGCCGAGGCACTAAATGCCATATTCATTACCAATTCGTGCGTATGATCTTGGCCTTGTCAACCGATTCTTTTGATCATGCCAATGCTATTTCCTTAAATGCCAAAAGGTTGCTTGGAAAGCCAACTTGACAACTCCGTCGAATCAGCGTTAATGGTTTAGCCTGCCAGCTGGATTTCGATGCTAACTGGTCACGTCGGTCTTTAATGGATTCCAAAGGGTCACATCCACCCATAAATTTTAAACTTTCCAAGTGCCTCCAATTTGGTTAACGGCCCACTAACTGGCCGACATATGTCATGGTAACGGTTTTTGTCATACTGTGTTGGTGGTCTAAAAGGATGTTTACCTCGAGATGCGCACTCGGTGTTGTCTTCTGTGCGCCTGTTGTTCCGTTTTCTATACGCGATCAGTATCTAGACTAGCTTTGCGTAGTTGCTCTCCTTTTTTTTTTGTGCGCAACTTCAGCAGTGTTGCGCAGTACGCTTCCCTGAATCATATAGAACTCTGCGCAGCTGGACTATCACGGTAAAGCTTTAGTCTACTACCATTTATCAAGCTTGGTAAGGTATCTCCGGTTAATGTAGCTAACTGGACTGCGCCACCATTAGTAACATGCATTATGGTATATGGGCCAAGTCAATGCATATTAAACTTTCCGGGAAATTTCATGAATTTTTTGTCATACAGGAGGACTAGATCACCTACCTGAAAGCTCTTATTCTTAATGTGGCGATCATGCCATGCCTTTTCGCGCTCTTTCTGTACTTGTTGGTGGAATCCTGCGACAAAGCGACCTTCCTCTAGCCAAACCAAGTGTAGGAGCCTTTCTTCGAGTGCTGCGCGATCTGCCATGCCTGTAAACGCTATTATTCTTAAGCTGGGAACAATGTACTCCATTGTCATTATTGCTTCTTTCCCGTAGGCCAACCTGAAAGGTGTATGGCCAGTCAGTTTCTTGTAGGTAGTCCTATATGCCCATAGTATAGATGGAATGCGTAGGTCCCAATCGTCCCGATTGATGTTGCATATCTTGGTTAGCGCATTCTCTAACACTTTGTTAAATGCTTCAACAATTCCATTCGTCTGTGGATGATAAGGCATGTTACGCTGATGATGAACGTGGAACTCTTCGGTCAAAGCCTCAATGGTCTTATTCAGAAAATGAGTGCCTTGATCACTCATCAATATCTTTGGGCATCCAAACCTTGTAAGGATATTTTCATATATAAACTCTGCGGCTGTAGCTACACTACAGTCTTTAACTAGCTTTGCTTCTGCCCATCTAGTGAGGTAATCGGTAGTAGTAATGATATACCTCGCACTAGTTCTTTTCCCTGGTGGGTTAATAGGATCCACAAAATCAATGGCCCACTTCTCAAAGGCCTGCAATGTCAGTTGTGGATTTAATGGCATTTCATCTCTGCGCGATGGCTTCCCTATTCTCTGACAAACATCACAATTCTGGCAATGTTCCTTCGAATCTCTATGAATTGTAGGCCACCATAGCCCTGCGTGTAATATCTTCTGCATGGTAGCTCTCCTTGCATAATGGCCTCCTGTGACTCTTGAGTGCACATTAGCTAGTATGAATGGTTTCTCATGCTTTAACACATATCGGCGTAGTACTTCATCCAGTCCTAGCTTGTATAGCTGACCTACAATTATAGTGAAGTCTGTTGCGCACACTACCAGCTACTTTTTCTGCTGCGTAGTTAACTCTGTGGGTGCGAACCCAGTAGTCAGAAAGTCAATGATGTCCTTATAATAATCATTAGCAAATTTTATATCGAACAACTGCGCATCAGGCAGATTGTCTTCCAGATTCGTCGGTTCTTATCCTGACTCAATCCTTGATATATGATCAGGTCCCAAATTCAACCTTCCTGGATTAACCACAATTTCAAAGTCGTACTCCTGAAATAGTAGTAACCATCTGCATATGCGCCCCCCTAACATTGGCTTATTGACCAGGTATTTCAAAGCAAAATGGTCAGTGAACATGGAGAAGTGCACACCAAGCAAGTAGTGCCTGAACTTCTGCAGTGCATATACCATTGTGAGTCCTTGTCTTTCGGTAGTGGTATAGTTCTTCTCAGCGGATGATAACTTTCTACTGGCAAAGGAAATGAGATGATCAATACCTCCCTCTCCTGGTTGACCAAGAACAATTCCCAATGCGATACACGAAGCATCAACATGTACATGAAACAGCTTCTCCTAGCCTAGGAAAACTAGGATCGACGCAGTGACCATCTTCTCTTTTAATGTGTCAAATCCTTTCTCACAGTCCTGATTCCAAACGAACGGTGCATCTTTCTTAAACAACTTCTCCAGATCTATGGTTATCTGCGCATACCCTTTTATGAATCTCCTATAATATCCAATATGTCCCAATGTAGTGCGCAACTACTTAACTGAGTTTGGTGTCGGTAAATTCACAATGACTGCGATCTTCGCAGGATCAACCATAAAGCCATGTTTGCACAAAATGTGTCCCAGTAGAATTCCATAGGGAACACAGAAAACACATTTCTTCAGATTCAGGGAGATTTGATGTTGTCTGCAATTTTCCAGCATCATCCTCAAGTTCATGGCATGGTTCTTCAATAAACCAAAAATGGTCCAATCATCAAAGTAAACCTCTAAAAACTTATGTATAAAATCCTTAAATGCTGTGACGACCACTCTAGAAAATATGGAAGGTGCGTTCTTCATACCAAAGGGCATCACTATGTATTAGAACGACCCCCATTCTGTAGCAAAATTCATCTTGTGCCTATCTTCGCAATCAATCCTAATCTGATGGTAGCCAAAGAATCCATCAGTAAAAGAATAGGGCTCATTTCCTCCAACATTGTCTAGCACTTCATCTGTAAAAGGTGTAGGAAATGGGTCATGCATGGAAGCGGCATTCAGCTTTCTCAGATCTACAGAGATCTTGATTTCACCCTTAGTTTTCTTATCTTGGATAACCATCGGGATTATCCACTCAGATTCTTCAACTAGCTCAATGATCCCTGCATCGAGCATCTTATCGAGTTCTGCCTTAACTCGTTCTTTATACCGCGGGTTCAGTCTATATGGTCTCTGCTTTACAAGCTTCGCACCAGGCTTAAGAGGAATTTTTATCACTCCTAAGTCTCCCAGCATACCTTTCATCTCTGTGAACTTGGTTGGGAATAAATCTCGGTACTCCTGTAATATACCCGCGATCTCTTCAACTGTGTCTTCATCCCAATAATCTCCTATAGCTGCGAACTTCGGCTCTTCACTAGTGTCGATGTTCAGTTTTCGTGTTTTCACATGTCCACTCATATCTGGAATTTCTAATGGAGGTCCTTCTACCTCGCGTGATCCCTCTGACTCAGGTATCTTAATGTTGCGCGGGTCCTCCTCCTCACTATTTGCTTTATCCTCGGGTTCTCCATCGATGTGATAACAATCGAGAGCATGTTCTAGCTGCTCCTCCCATTTAGGATGTAGGCACACAGGTACACTGTTTGCTCCAAAGAATTCTTCCAGTGCCATGTTTCCCTCTGCATAGTCTGGTCTGAATATTATTTCCTTAATAGACTGTAGTGCATCATTGATAGTCAGATGTTCATCTTCAAAACTGAAATCTTGCTAGAAGCTCGCAGTTAGGATAGACCAATCTGTTGTGCCTCTGCACAACTCCAGGTCTAGGTACCACTTCTTTGGAATTGGTTCTTCCAGTGTGTGCACAAACAGATGTACCCATTCTGTATGTGGCCTTCCCTTCCATGCTTCTGAACAGACCCAAATATGCTCTTTGGGATCTGTCTGTCCATTATATTTCTCAAAAGATAGTGTGACCTTCTCGGCAAACCTGATTTGCATCTTAATTCTACACTGCTCCCATGTTGTCAATGTCTACTTATGCACGGCCCACCATCTAGCAAGTGTGTCATGCAGTGCTATGTCTAGTTCCTGTAAGCAGTGTTCTTCTGCAATTGCTGCAATAGATTCATTGATAAAAGAATAAATGTTAGAGAAACCATCATAGTCGAGAATTGGGCTTACCTCCTTTCCAATCCAGTGCAATGACTTGGTAATCCGCGCGCATTTTCTAGTAGATACTTCATGCAATCTGCTTTGCCAGTTTTCTAGTCTTGCATCCGAATATGAAATACACGAGTTGTCACAACGCCAACTGAGTGTTCCATCTGCAGTTGGATTGATATAATTATCAGGATTGGTTGTCATTTTGTAAATACGGTCCAAGTCTTGGGATATGGATTCCTCTTGAATCGGTTCAATATATTGTTCGCCCTACGAAGGATCCAATGGTGCGATGACCCTTATATTATTGCCTTCAAATATCATTTTCATAGTCTTTAAATCAATAATGGCAGAATTAGTCATTGCCCAATCGATACCCAGCAACCCTGGATAAGTATGGTTGTCATCTACGATTTCAATCACCTCGAAATCTGCATAGCTGCGTACTCCATCAATGTCAACAATGGTGTTGGGTAACCTCCTTAGAGGGATAATAATCCCTTGATTAGCCATTCTTAGCTATAGAGGTGACCACTGTAACTTTGGTTTTCCCATCTGATGCCATGTCTGCTTGGTCAAGACATTTACTTCGGATCCAAGATCAAGAATGATCTCATCCATCTCATAGTCCCCAATCTGTGCAGTGAGCCTCATTTCCCTCCCTGTTCTTTTAGGGCTCCTAATATTATGGATTGCACCACTAGCAGCCCCCTTGTCGATGTTTGGCTCATACTGTCGCAATAGCTTTTCAAATTCTATGTAAGCATCTGCGCTCTTTAGTAACTTCATGCAGATCCGTAAGAACTGCGCAATATAGGTTCCTATGTTTGTTGCGGTGCTCGTCTGATCAAATGCCATTGGTATATCCTCTCTTTGCGATACTTGGCTGCGCAACTGGGTTCTTGGGGAGCCGGGTGGCAGTGCTCTGAACATGTCCTGCACTTCCTCAAATGATCCCTTGTTTTTTTGTAAGTCGAGACCCGGTGCTCTTCCAGGGGCTTTTCTGATCCATACTGATTCACCAGAATTCTGCTTAGGATCGCGCACTGCAAAAGTTGAAGCTTCTGCGCCTCCATCCCTTCTTGTATCAGTGCCACTGCGCATTATCATGTTTACACTTGGATCCATATTTCTTCTTTCTGCCGCGATCAACTGGATGTTGGGATTCATTGGTTCTGTCCTTCTTCGTTTATGCATTTCTACCTCGAGTACAGGACAGTCTTCAATAACGTGCTCAAATGATTTACGGTGACTACATGTAGTGCATGGGTTGGTACAGTCTCTCGAAACATGACCTAGTTGGCCACAGTTATAACATATTACCTGGCCGCGGCCTCTTCCCTGCGCCGGGCCTCTTCCTCTTCCGCGGTATCCACGGCCTCTGTATCCTCCCTGATCATAGTGGATGTTTTCTTGTTTCTGTTGATTTTCTTCTTAGACGCGGTACATTCCAGCACCTCACATCATTTCCATATCACGCTTTCTTTCATTCATCAGTTCATATGCGTGACAGTTGGATTCATCGTGTCCAATTGATTTGTAGAAATTACAGTATAAGCTCTTAGGTGTCTTTACATATTTCTAGATGAGGTAACAGTCCTCAAGCCTATGTCCTCTACTTCTGCAAATTTCACACCATGGCGCCTGATTATGATTCATGTTTATTGGGTTTGGGGCACCACTGTCAAGATAATCTTAAAATAGAGGGCAATGTTCTCTGGTGTGTCCCTCTCCTTTTCATCTTGTGCACCAAACTTCGTGTCTGTGTTCATATCTCTGCTCCTTTCCATTTTTCATGCCTTGCAATTATAATGCCAAGGTAGTCAATTGGTTCTAGATTTGAGACATCCCAGAACTAGTCTCACCGATTGGCGAAGCCTCCAGCTTCATTGCAATCTCTAAGGCCTCTGCCTGCGACGCAACCTTTTACTGCATCAATGGTTGTCTGATATGGGGAAACAGCGTAGCGATGAACCAGTCCTTATGCTGTTGCAGAGCTATCTCAAAGCTCACTTGATCCAACAGTGTCTTAAATTTATGGTCAAATTCCCAGACTGTTTCAGTAGGCTTCTGCTTGATTTCCTTTAATTCTGTTATGTGCTGCGACTCTGATTTTGGATTTTTAAACTCTGCGGCGAGTGCAGCCTTAATTTCTGTTAGGGTTCTTGACTGTGCGTGGGAATATTTCATAAACCAATGCAAGGCGTGGTCTCGGAAAGTGGTGATGAGTTGCGCTCTCTTCACAGCATCAAACTGGATCTGCTTTACACTCCATACGACTTCACATAGAAACCAGTGCTAATCAGGGTCTTCTAGACCCGTTCCTTTGAATATCGGTAGTTTTATATCATTATCTGTCAACATCCTTCCTAGTGGTGCAGCGCTCTGAGTAGTGATGAATATCTGTGCGAAAAAATCAATGTGGTACTCGGGAAAGTGCTAGGACTACTACTCTACAAATTGCTATGAGATTGGGTACTCTAAACTGGAATAGTCTGAGTCGGAATGGGCTAACCACCTACTCCTGCAGTGTTACCAGTATTGACAGTCTGTGGGGTGGGTTGCGCTACACTCGCAGTGGGTTGGTTCTGAGGTGGCGCGGTTTCTGCAACCGGCGGGTTCTAAGGTGTGATAGGATCGATGGTAGTAGATTACGGTGCGGTCTGATTGTTAAGATCACATGGAAGTTCGGTATTGACGCGGATTCCAAGTCCTCCGGGATTCTTTTCTTTATTAAAATTATATCTCTTTCCACTGCTCAGATTATGTGTCTCTTCGTCAGAATCACTAAAAATGCTATTGACCATGGCAGATTCAAAAATATTACTGCATCCTTAAAACGCCTTTCTCAGCTAAGAGCATTTTAATATATAGACTTAGATTGGTCAGGTACTTACCTCTAAATCCTTCGAAAAAGTATGCTTCCACTTGACTATAGGACTTCAGTGTGTCTACAGCAATTCTGTTACGAATCCTTCAAGTATGCTATCAACCTAGAAGTCGACTACTCACATTAATGGGATGTCTATTGCTTTGAGCTACACTATGAGCTCTGGAGTCCACTCTGTAGGTACTCCTCCTTGAAAACAGGTTTTCTTCTCCGTGAGTCACAATATCCACTCGTGCAACTCATTTCCAAACGAAGCTCATAATATCTCGTGAATGTCTCTCCACAAGTATATGTTCAGCCACGCTACGTTGGATAAGCGCAGGTGTCTGTTCTCTTTCTTTGCAAAATCTTTCACGGTCTTATCACACCAATCCCAAATCTCTTTCTTTTAAGGATGCCAATTATCTAAACCCAAGGGGAACTGGTACTCTTCTTCACACATTACTTTTCCAAATACACTATTGCATTACTGGTCTTATTCCGGCAACGAAACCATTTGTTGGCTGTACATAACCTTCCGGAGGTTTTCAACATAGACCCAGGTACTTCGCGGTTCAAGGAACCAACAAAACCCCTATTCACTGGCCCTTTCTGCAACAGGTTGCGCGCAACCTGAGGTCTCACCCGAGGCGCCGCTGAGGGGGGTGGTTGTGGAATCACGTTTCCACAACCTGGTGATGCGAGTGTAGATCGATTGGTAAGCAGCGCAATGCCTTGCAGACTGCTGCAGACAGACAACTGCATGAAACCTCTGTTCCGCGTCGGATACTTCGGCAAGCAAAGGTGCTCACGCACTAGCGCCTTCAATGTCTGCGCGATACGTGGTACTTTTTGCATTACAACAATAAGCTATCAACAGCTTACCTCGCAACGAATCTCAGCGGTTTAGCACGTTAGCTAGACCACGTGTCTCTTCCGAGACCATTAACTCTAACCGATCCTACTTATCATTCTTTATCCCTTCAACTCGTTCAAGTTCTTATCATTATGTTGCATGTGATAGAATAAACATACGTTACTTGCGTGCTCCAACACTGCGCTTAAATTCAATGTTCAACTATGTGACTAATTGGCAGATTCATGCATTCCCAGAGTCATAAGTGTCGAATACTAACATTTCTCCATGCATGTATTACTTAAGATATTATTATGATTCTCTTGCGGTGAATACATATAAAAGCAATCACATAACAGATAACTATAGTATTAAACATTCATGCCAAGAAAATGAACAATCATAAACACACAATAATCACATAACACAAAATTTAACGTGGTTCACCCCCCCGGATGGAGGCTACGTCCACAAGAATGGTTGTTAATGTTTCTCTTTATGGGAAGGGTACAATCGTTCTTAGTCTACGCACTCAGCTGCAGACTCTCTTCTCTCTAAAAAAAAAGGTCTCTGTGCACTCAACTGCAGAGCCTTTACACTAGTTTCACAACTCAAAAGATGCTACAATGCTCAACAATAGCTAGCTCTACGAGAGATCTCTAACCCTCTCCCATACAATTTTCCCTTATTTATAGATCACACCCAAGGGTCGTGTCTTTACAATCATTGGGCCAAAACCAAAGGTTTTCCAAAACTGGTGTGGCTAACTGCCACCCTAGCTGTCGCCATCGACAACCTGCTCCGCCTGCTCCAGCTAGACCATTCGTGGCTCACACGCTCCTCTGACAGCCGCAGTCCTCAAAACGGTTACAACTACATCATGGCATGTCCCTTTCCACTTTTTCTTCCTTCATGTCGCCATCGGCGTAGTGGCCTAGCTTCTCAACTGTTTTCCACCACTCGTTCAAACAGGTCGCTTTCCTCTGCCTTCCACCTGTTCCTTACCCAAAATAGGTCATATCCTTGTATGACCTTTACCCATATTGCGAACCAAAAATAGCTCATGCGCTATGATGTGCATCGTCTTACTGCGCAACCATGCCTTGGCCATTGCCGTCGTGTGACATGCGCAATTCCTCAAAACTGCCTATAGCTTGTCGCCGCACGCAATGCACACTTTTTAGTACTTCTGCAAAATGTTCCAACTTGGGCCCCGCCCAACACAAACCATGCCTCAAATGCATATAAATTCTCTCACTTTTTACCATACTCTCTTCCTACTCCATTGGCATCGGATGAAGATTAGAGTGATATCTATTCTAATGAAGAGGATCAAGAACTTGATGTTGAGAATAAAGTTCAAGAAGATCTAGATCCATATCCAACACCTGCTCCCAATCCATGGCCAAGGCCAATATGGGCTCACAAATTCCTTGTAGCTGCTAGGAACATAGTTGGGGATCCATCTAACCATAGAACCACCAGACCTTAGTATGATGCAAACCTTGCACTA
This sequence comes from Larix kaempferi, assembly GCA_027924585.1. NCBI lineage: Eukaryota > Viridiplantae > Streptophyta > Pinopsida > Pinales > Pinaceae > Larix > Larix kaempferi. The sequence goes on along the minus strand of BSBM01000697.1, from coordinate 235,719 downwards.
TGTTGAGCAGATCCACTTCTCTCATAGAGGTGCTACATGATGGTGGGGTTTGATCCACAATCCCTTCAAGAGACTTTCCATGGGGGATCTACAACCAAGTACAAATATCAGTTGGTTGACAAAGGGTACTCAAAGGTTCATGATTTGGACTACAATGATCCATTCGCTCTAGTACCAAGAAGGGTTCATGGAAGACTTGTTTTGGCAAATACAGCTTCAACACAGTAGGAGGTACATCAAAGGAGAAGATCCATATCTAGATCTAGATCCAACACCTACATTTCTATCCTACATAGGAGCAAATTTCCTACATTTATACAAATGATTTCACTCAGGAAATTTTTTTCCTTCTCTGCTTGGTGTGAAGGTTCTTTGAGTTCCCTACTGTTGTCCTATTTTTTATGGGGGGGGGGGTTTCTCGTGAGGTTTTCCCCATTACCTAGTTTCATGGACAGTTATTTTATTTTCATCATTTATTTGATTGTATGGGTGACCTTTGGTCTTAGTAACCAAGGACCAGGATGCACAATTTTGGATTAAGGGGGGGTGTTAGGATATTTTAATATTCCATCCTTGTCCTAGTTGCATTTTTACCATTTGCTAGCACTTAGTGATGTTATTTCCCCAATAGTTGTGTGCATATGTCATCTTGGACCCATTAGCCACCTAATGTGCCATGCATGCATGATTTTAGGACTCTCAGAGGAAGTTCCCTATATTTTAGGATCCCACTCAGTGACTTAGTTCAGTCTAACTGAGTTAGACATGAGTTGGTGACTCTAATTGGGAGTTTCAACTCCGATCACCACTAATTGTGGCCTCATGCACCCTTTTCTTATTGATTAGCATGAAAAAATCATGGATGCGCCCTCCTTGGTCAGTTAACTTACTGTATCATTAGTTCACTGAGATTTGGTTGAGTTTAACTGAGTTTGGGAGCTCCGTAGCACTGATAGAGGTGACAATTACTATGCTAGACAGACTATGACTCGAATTCTACTAGGTTATTCGAATTCTCTCCATTGTAACATCATTGTTGATTATACGGATTATTGGATCATGTGACATTATTCTATTCCTATATGAGTTCTCATGCATGATTAATTATTAGCTCATTTTTACTGCAGTTTTCACTGTAATTCATTTTTTCTGCTCATTCTTTCTCTGTGAGGTATAGTCAACTCCATGATCTCTTGTGATTTAGAATTTCACACTTTGTACATATTCCTCCTTTGTTTGTTACTATTATCTTCCTCATCATCACTCCCTCTTATTTATTTATAACGTAATTTAGAAGCAAAGTGTCATATTTTACCACACTCAAAACATTTAAAAGGTAACTTACCTTCATATTTTCCACGACCTTTCTTGAGTTTCTTCAAAAAATTTGATTCTTCATCATCATATTCATCATAGGAACTCTTACTTGAGTATTTATTGTGAAATTTAGTTCACACCAAGATCTGATCAAGAAATTGCAACTCTCACAAGTAATTCTCACACGACTAGTCAAGAACACTGAAAAACAGTCAAGTATGATGCAAACATAATTACTCTCATGAATAATGATACATCATCCAACCTTGGGAAATTAATAGGATGAAAATATATAGAATTACATCAAAGATTCGAATGCATAAGGATGGAATTTGAATCCTCACAAAAGAAGGCTTACTAAAAATATGCAAAACCCCCCTAGGTGGCAAGTGTGCTTTTCAAGTCACCTCAAAGGTTCATGAATTTCTGATTTAGTGATCAGATGGTGATGTATGATGGAAAAGAATGCTAAACCCATAATTTGGAAGGAAGAAACATCATGGAGGATGAGTTGGCCAAAAATAGTTATGACTACTCAACTAGCTTTCACCTTTCACCAAAAAGTGGTAAAAATCAGTAAAAGTAGCTAAGGCACCTTTCTATTCCAGGATTGGATAAGATCAGCTAGAATCCAAGGAAATATTATCCAGAATATTCATAAATGCGCCCAGCTGAATCTAGGAATCTTGTGGTCCACACAATGAAGACTTGTGGTCCACACAATGTCTAACTTAGCCAACTACATAATCTAACACCTAGGAATTAATAAAAAATGATCAATAATGCTATCCTAAGGTATTAAATGACATGGATGGCTTTAAATATTCCAACACCCCCCCCCATAATCCTGAATTTATGTGCTAAAAATCAGAAATAAAATAGGCCCCAACAACTTGGCATGGTCACCCTGTAACATACTGCCTTGTCCATGAAACAAGGAAAGAAGAAAAACCTCATGGGAAAAACCTCCCCTCTGAAATGGAAATAATAAAAATTAAAATATTGTTGATCAATCCTTCACTCTACCACATGTTCAACCTTCCCAAGCATTGATCTCAGATAGCTGAAGGTCTTCTCAGTAAAAGCTTTGATGAAGATGTCTGCAGTTTGCTCACCTGCTGGGAAATACTGCAAATCAATGATCCGGTCATGCACTAAAATCCTGATGTAGTGCATATGGAGCTCAATATGCTTGGTCCTTTGTCTCTGTATTGGATCACTTGAGACCCTTATAGCACTCTTATTGTCACAAAATATGATAGTGGGAGTACTAAAGGAAATCTCAAACTCTGAAAGAATACCCTGCAACCAAACACACTGAGTAGCAACATTCACTGCTCCTCTATACTCAGCCTCTGTTGAAGATAGTGCAATTGCATTATGTTTCTTGCTAAACCAACAAACAGAACCACCTCCAAGCATGAAAACAAATCTAGATGTCGATTTTTTGTCAAGGCTATCACCATCCCAATCTGAGTCAGTAAAGCCAAGAATATCTAGGCTAGAATCTGTAACATAGTGAATCCCATCAGACTTGGTGCCTTGCACATAATGCAAGATTCTTTTTTCATCCCTCCAATGAATCTCATGTGGTTGCTCCATGTATCTTGAGGCCACACTCACTGCATAAGAAAGATCCGGTGGAGTATAAGTCAAGTAAAACAAGTTGCCAACTAGCTGCATATACAAGGTGTTGTCCACCAATGGTGTAGAATTTGCTTCTTCAAGTCTGACTCCTAAAAGGAAGGGAGTATTTGAAGGATTATTTATAAGGCCAGATGCATATTTGGACTGATATACCTTAGTTCCATTCTCAATTTGAGAAATCTCAAGCCCCAAAAATTGCTTAAGAATTCCCAAGTCAGTAATGGAAAAAGATTGATGCAAAACAGTCTTTAATGAAGCAATTTGATCAGTAGAGCTACCTATGATTAGTAGGTCATCAACATATAACACAATAATAAGAATTGAGCCATCAATCAGCTTCATGTAAACATTTGGATCAGATTTGCATCTAGCAAAAGATTTTGACAAGAGAAAGTTGTCCATTTTGGCATACCAAGCCCTAGGGGATTCCTTAAGCCCATATAAGGACTTCCTCAACCTGCACACATATATAGGATCTGATGTATATCATTATGGTTTATAAATATAAATATCTTCCTCAATATCTCCATGGAGGAAGGCACTTTTGACATCAATGTGATGTACTTCCCAGCGCTTGGCAGCAGACATTGTCAGAACAAGTCTTATCGAATCCTTTTGTGCAACTGGTGCAAAAGTCTCATTGTAGTCAAGGCCATGGACTTGGGAGAATCCATTTTCCACCAGCCCAGCCTTATATTTAACTACTACACCATCACCTTCAAATTTAGTCTTGAATATCCACTTACACCTTACCAATTTTATGCCTGGGGGGAGCTTGACTAGCTCCCATGTCTCATTCTTTTGCAGTGAATGAAAATCCTCATACATAGAATCCTGCCATATTGGGTCATTTGAGGCTTCCTCATATGTATGAAGATCAGAATACAACATCAAATAACATCTCTCAGATAAGTAAGGATCATTCACATTGATATCATTCTCAAATTGTGATCTAGTCCTCTTAGTATCCTGAGGATTTCCCACTAGTTCACCAGTTGCTTGAAGAGTCTTAGAAGCCCACTTTGTCCTTGTTGGTGAATTAGGATCTATAATAAAATGGTATTCATCATCATAAATATCAGAATCAGAAAATTCAAAAGGAACTTCACTTACATCTTCAAGTGGTGGTGTGGAGGGTTCTCCAATTTCAACACTCTATGAGGGCTCTTCTTCGAATTGAACACTTCTCTCAATGAAGGATTTTGGAGAGGGCATGTTCAGCAACTTGTATCCCTTGGAGTCTTCTGAATAGCCAACAAAAATACATTGTTGGCTTTGGGCCCGCATATCCCTCCTCTTCTCAAGTGGAATTCTAGCCCAAGCCTTGGAGCAAAAATTCCTGAAATGAGAAATATCAGGTTTGAGTGATTCATTTTATTTCTTTGTGACACACTCTATTCTGTATGTATGTGGCATAGTTTATTTCCTCATCCCAAAGTCTTGGAGATAAGGACTTTGCCTCAAGCATGCATGTGCCATCTCCTTCAGAGATATGTTCTTCCTCTCAACAACACCATTCTGTTGAGGTGTGTAGGTGACAGTGTGTTGCATATGTATGCCTGAAGAGGCAAAAAATTGATGAAACTCAGATTTGATGTATTCCCCACCATTATCAGATCTAAGGATCTTGATATGCATTCCAGACTGGTTTTCAACTGAGGCTTTGAAAAGCTTGAACAGACCGAACACTTCTGACTTTAACTTGATGAAATAGATCCAATAGTACCTGGTAAAGTCATCTATGAAGGTGATGGTGTATTTTTCATGGTTCAAATACTCATGGGGGAATGGACCTGATATGTCAGTGTGAATAAGCTCCAGGGTGCTAAGGTTTGCTCAGTTTTGGCTCTTTCAAACTTATGCTTTGGGTGCTTTCCTAGGATGCATCTTTGACAAACACCTTTATAAAACTTGATATTGGGAAGCCCTATGACCATCTCCTTCTCATGGAGTTGGGAAATATATTTTTAGTTTAGGTGACCAAACCTTTCATGACATAATTTGCTTGACTCATTGGCATGGGTAAGTAGAGTAGACGGTGAGGGGAATGGAATAAAATGAGAGAATCTATATATTTTTTTGTTATGGTTACCAGAACCTAAGGAAACAATTCGTCTTTTTGACATTTTACATATTTAAACATCATTAGGTGTGAAGATCACCTTTTTAGGAGATCCAGTGTGATTCATCTGGTATACTGACAAAAGGTTAGCCACAAGTCCTAGAACATACAACACATTAGTGAATGAGCCAAAATATAGATCAATGACACCTTTACCTTTGCTTGAAGTTTCAGAATCATCACCCAACACAATGGTTGGACCACTAGAAGAATCAGGATATGATAAGATCTCTCTTGTCGACAACATGTGCCTTGAAGCTACAGAATCATTGATGAATGAGGTAGGCTTTGATGTGCTTTCCATCAGTGCATGCACTCGCTCCTTATCTTCAGAATTTCGTCCTCTATCCTTCCTTCTTGCGCTCTCAGGAAGAGGAATATTTTCTTTCTCTAGGAGTTGAGCCATTTGATCAATGGTCTTCTTCATGAAGGAGATTTCAGGATGAAAACCCCTGTTGCAATAGTTACACCTTTCCTTCTCATTCTTCTTATTTGGATTCCTCTTGAAGTTTGAGGAGTCTTCATGGACTTTCTGTTTGTCCTTCTTCTGATCAATGGGTTTCTTTAAATTTCCCTTCTTCTTTCCTTTCAAACTCCTTGAATATCTAGCAGTCAAACAGTGATATTTTGATGGATTTTTTATTTCTCCCATCAAGACCAACTTGTCTTGTTCTTGTGTAAGAGATTCCATGAATTCTAAGACTGTAGGACTCTTCTAGTTTCGAACTTCCTTCCTTGTGGCATGGAAGGTAAAAAAAAAGACTGAGTAATTAGAGCCAAGCTTGGAGAGAATGGCCAAGATCAGTTGCTCATCCTTTTTATCAATTCCACATTGCTTCAACTGCAGAACAAGTGACTTGAACTTTGATAAAAAGTCTTGGAGGTTATCGAAACTCTGTGGACTCAATGAAACAAGTTCATTATCCAGTTGGTGGCCTCTTAATTCATCTGTCTTTCCAAACAAGTCTTGGGCTTCACCCAGACTTCATTTGGAGTGGTAAGACCATCTAGATGGAATAAAATATCCTTGGATGTGGTGAGACATAGGATACCATAGGCTTCATCTCTTCGATTGTGCCACTTTGATTTCTCAATTCCTGAGGTTGGCTCAGTTTCAGTTGCCATAGTCACCCTATAGAGGCCTTTGCTCCTCAACATGATCTCCATCTACACTTTCCAGTCAAAACAATTGAATGGAATAAGGATTATCTGATGTGATTGATCCATGGAAGCTTTGAAATAGCTTTTAGAGTGTTTTGGGTGCGCCCCAAGATGTTTAGTTGCGCCCTCCGGGTGATTGAATGCACCCTGTAGATGAATGAATGCACCCTTCTTGAGACTGATTGGATCCTGCAAGACAATCAAAGGAGAAAATAATAGCTTGATAGCTCTGATACCATGTGAAATTTAGTTCACACCAATATTTGATAAATAAATTACAACTCTCACAATTAATTCTCACACAACTAATCAAGAACACTGAAAAACAGTCGAGTATGATGCAAACAGAATTACTCTCATGAATAATGATACATCATCCAAACTTGGGCAAGTAATAGGTTGCAAATATATAGAATTACAAGATTCGAATGCATGAGGATGTCATTCGAATCCTCACAAAAGCAGGCTTACTAAAAATATGCAAAACCCCCCTAGGTGGCAAGTGTGCTTTCCAAGTCACCTCAAAGGCTCATAAATTTCTGATTTAGTGATAAAATGGCCCATGATGTATGATGGAAAAGCATGCTAAATCCATAAATTGGAAGGAAGAAACATCATGGAGGATTAGTTGGCCAAAAACAGTTATGACTAGTCAATTAGCTTTCACCTTTCACCAAAAAGTGGTAAAAATCAGTAAAAGCAGCTAAGGCGCCTTTCTATTCCGGGATTGGATAATCTCAAGCATAATCCAAGGAAATCTTATCCAAAATATTCAAAAATGCGCCCAGGTGAGTCTAGAAAGCTTGTGGTCCACACAATGTCTAATTTAGACAACTACAGAGTCTAACACCTAGGAATTAATAAAAAATGATCAATAATGCTATCCTAAGGTATTAAATGACATGGATGGGTTTAAATATTCCAACATTGCTTGATTCCTGTCTTGTTTGAATCCTTGAAGGATGTGTCCCTCCTTCAAGGATTTTCTTTCTCATTTCTCATCTCATATGGAGTGAGGATTCCATGCAGTTCATCCATCGTCACTTTGTCAAGATCCTTTCTATATTCCACGACCGAGACTTTGGAATCAAACCTCATAGGAAGACTTCTCAAGACCTTTTGTACAATTGTTTCTTCTGAAACTTCTTCTCCAAGACTTTTGATGGTGTTGACTACTTCATCTACACAGAGAAAGTAGGATGCAATATTTTCATCTTCTTTCATCTTAAAACTCTCAAACACTCCTCTATGAGTTTGTAGCTTTTCCTTCTTTACTATGTCATCTCCTTCATAAATATTTGTAATGTCCCTCAAAATACACCCTAATTTTTTTATTATAAAGGGTCTATCTAGAGTAAAAAGCACATGATTAATCAAATTAACTTTCGCAGTGAGAAGTGAGATAGTAGATTTACTTGTTTGCCTTCGGATAAATCTGTTTGTTCTTTGATTGTCAGTGCATGGCTTAAAATGTCATCCTTCACTTAGAATTTTGTTTTATAGTCTTTACTAATATGAATATGATTGTCTTCCATTGATGTCTTGTCATATCTTTTAAACAAGGATGATTTTCTTACTTGCGATAATCATTTGTCATCTTGTGATCTGGTCCTTTATCTTGATCTATGCCAAAATATTAATAGAGACTGTTTACTTCAATGATGAATATAAACTTGTTATGAACTCTATTGACTTTGTTGTCTTATGTTTATAAATGTCTTTATCGTCGGTTGTTTTTCTATGGATGAGATTTGATCTGTAAAAGCCTAAGTTTTACTTAGTTGTCACAAGCTAACTTTATTAATTAATTTCTTCTTGCAAGTATGGGATTACCTATACTACGCTCACAGGTCTATAAGCTTGCTTAGACCAAGTCCATAAAATCAAATCAAGGACATAACTTATCCAAATAAATGTCAAGCATGAAACTTACCAACAAGACTTATGTGAAGACCAAGCCTTAGGATTGGCCATGTGGTCCCTATGTATAACGCAAGCCACTTATATAATTAAAACTTATTGAACTAAACCTTATGTCAAGACCAAGCTTCCATGCTTGTCATGCCAAGTCTTTCCTATAGCGAATGTGTTGAATGACTCAAGGCTTAAACGTTTGATCGTTGAGAACATACAAAAAATCACTTACTGTTGAGTTAGTAGGCCATTTAAGGTGGCCCATGTGATGGGAAATCGTGGAGAGAGTGGTGAGTATGCACGTTGGCATATCATTTATGCTTTGTCCTGGGGTAGGGTTTCATCATTTGATGTTCTTGAAGAGGGTTCCATTGTGTATTTGACTTCTCTACAGGAGAGGTAATCCAAGGGCTTCCCCTCTATGCCATTTTAGAAAATGTTGCACAGATCTCAACTCTTATCTCTGAATCGATCTCGTTGTCAGTTGAAGAGGCATCGTTGTGATAGCAAGGTGATTCTCATGAAATGGTATTAACTCGCTTCAAGTTGGGTTTCGTTCTTTGATCTATCTCTGTATTTATGTTTTAGGTGACCATACTAACATTTAACTTCGTTGTTGTGTTGTGAGGTCTATGTGTAGGTAACATATGACTTGGGGCCACCACAAATGCATTCGGAAAATATTACATCTCTCCGGGTAATCTCATGGATCCCTATGGGTTTATTTTCCTCCATGGAGAAACAACTTTGAAGATGTCTCGGTCTTGTTTGTGAATCGTTGATGACTTGGTGTATTCACTACTGTCCTAGATGTGCTTTTAGTGGAGAGATAAGGAGTTGCGAGTCATGGTTTTATTCACACGGTTTACCTTGTTTCCATTTGTTTTGTAAAAATTTTCCCCATTGGGGCTTGTAACTCATATTTTGATGTATAAATTATGACTACTGGTTCAGACCAATGTAGGCTGTTTAAATGAAGATTCTAAGCTTGTCAAGGAGTTTTGTAAATATGTCATTGTAATTTGTATGAATGTTTGATTCGCTTTAAAGGAGAAAAACGTTCTTGTCTTCATCATGTGCCTAGTCATGGTTTCAATTTTTTTTCTATTTAATTCTTCTATTAATGAAATAAATCATGCACTGTGTAAACTATACCCTGATATAACTTTGTTTTCGATGCATGCCTATGATCTCTGTGTAAATGAATTTGTATGAGAAATCATGGTTGATGTTTTTGCAAGTCTTTAGTGGTTGCGAGATTCGATACCTCCTCATGACTTCTCTGTATTTTCGTTGCTTTCATGAGAGAGAGAGCCACGCTTGGCAGTGAATCATTCACTCCAATCTATGTGTTGTTTTTTTTAGAAGGGATTCGATCCTTGTCAATGTTTAATGTATGATTGTGCAAACTCCAATCTTTGAGTGTCTTAAATGTGAATTGGTGGTTTGACTATGACTCCCATAAGTCGTTATGTCCAGCTCTCATGCTAAGAGAATCAACCCTTGGTTGATGTCTAAGGTCCTTGATTCGATGTAAAAATAATTATAGCATATTTATTAAGTGTTACAGAGGTCAAATCTGTCTTGGTCAGACAGTCACGAAATCATGGATCCTTGTTGTGTTTGTTTTAACTTTCCTCATGAAAGCACTTTATGCATTGAGGTTGAATTTAGAAGGTTTAACATTTACTTGTGTTTTTGCATGGATGATAGGAGCGTTTGCTCTCTACTGGTTATATATGATGTGTTATGGTTTTTCATAATGGATTTGGTTTATAATAAGATTTGTTTTATATAATCATAATTTGTAATATATTTAATACTTGGTTTATTTAATATATATCATTTATAAATATATATTAAATAACCCAACTAGGGTTTAGGGATTTAGTCTCGGGATCCGTATCTAGGATCCTCTCCCTATTTAGGGGTGATGGAAGGTTTCTTCCTACAAAAAACAACATATGATATGATAAATAATTTATAATTTTGGAAATAAAAACAATGTTGAATAATGATGAAAGTAAGAAGATTTAAAACCCATGAGTCATGACTAAATAATTCTGTCAATGACCATATTCAAAATTCAAAACAATTATTGCAAAATATAAAGTAAGAATGTATTTCGAACTTGGAAATATAAACTTTATTAGCATTTAATTCCACAGAAAATATATACATCCATTAGTTTCTAAATCAGATCTTTAATGAATAGAATCAACATAAAAAAAAAATCACGGCATGTAGATTTCCTATCCATAAGAAGCTTACATGAACATATTTAGAATCTAAGAAGGATTGGATCAAATCCAAAAAATAAACTTGAATTAATAAGAACAATATAAAAAAACTTATTTCTCATTTTTTCGCTTTCCTACTGACTTAGGAACTGCCATGTTCCTCCCAACCATAGATCTTGAACTATTCCTGGTTCGTTTGTTGATGCAATGTCTATCGACAAGGGTTCACTCCACACTGTCACCAACAAACTATCACCCCAAACTCCCTTATACACCGGCCCAGAAAGGTGTAACCCTTCCCAAAAACACTTGCGGAGCAAGTGCAGTCTCACCCGAGGTGGATAAGAGGGCTGCTAGAACCAAGTTTCCATAGTTGCGTAGAGGATATGCGCACATTACCTTCGCACTAACCAGAGATTATAACATTCATAACATACCATTAACTTATTCTTCGCATCTTAATTCATTTGCAGATTCTAACAAACATACTTGACATACTTATTCAGATTAGCATTACAACATATTCGCATTAATCAACAAAGAACATTGACATCACCCATTATCCATCATCGCATCATTACACAAAGATAGAATTCATATCATAATTGAAAATCTTCATTCATTCATCAAACCTGCAAAATTAACCTTGCGGAAACTGTCAATACATCATGTTGCGGATACAGAGCAAAACCCAAAAGATCAAGTCGATCTCCAAAACTTCGATGCCCTTAGGATTACAATCCTACTCTATTTATATGCTTTCATCTTATTACAAAATGGTCCACATGACTGACTTGACTAATCTAACAAATCTTATGCTTCCGCAAAAGTGGCGAAAGGTCATTTTTCCGTGGAATTACCCTTTCGCACCTATCGGCTTCCGCACTTCCTGCGGATCTATCCCGTGTCAACAGTCCCCCAACACAATCATGTGGCTCGTCCCGAGCCACCTCAGTTGGACACTGCTGGTTTGTTGTACTGTTGTTGGAAGTCATCATAGGTGGTCCGGATCCGGTCGACTATCTCTTTTACTGATGCTCGGAGCTGTGCACTTTCTATCACCTGCTGCTCCGTTGGGTGTTCACATACCTTCTGTCGTACCTCCTGTAATTTCTCTTGTACCTGTTTCATATCTGGAACTATTCTTGCTATGAGGGCTTCATCCTTTGTTTGAAGCTCGTCCAAATGTGCAGCTCATCATTGCTTCCTTTCGTGGGATTTTTTAGCTCACTGTTTCATACTTTGTAGTTCCGCAGTCTTTTCCATCCATATCATTGTGGGCATCTCCTTAAACGATCCCTTAAACGTTTCCAGCTGCTCTTCATCTTCGAGGAGCGTTCTCTTCAATGCAGCTAACTGGTCATCCTCGACCAACCTATCCCATAATTCTGTAAGATTTACTGCCACTTTCTGTGATGCCTGTTCCATTTCCTGAATCTCTACCACTGCTTCCTATATCGCCATCTGTCGACTTTGAACTTGTGCTAGCGGTGTGCTGGGTGTCACTTTGGTCTGGAGCTCCTTATTTTCCTTCCTAAGCTCAGTAATGGCGACTCCTAACATAACATCCTGAGCTTCCAGGGCGACACCCAGATCTAGTGTCGTTGTTTCGCATGCCTCTACAAGTGCTCTTTTTAACCTTGTCCATTCCTCTACAATATTTTCCTTCGTAGTGAGTGCTATAGTCTGCTTTGCGATGAATTTTTCCTTCTCAGCCAGGGATTTTTCTAATTGCGCCTTCTCCTCGATAGTCTATACTTGTGCAGCCAGTACTATAGTGTGTTTATCTCGAAGTTGTTGTGCCTCTATCTCGTTGTGTTGTAGTTGTTTCATGTACTCAACCATCTTATTATGCATCACAGCCTCGTGGTCGCGGATTTTCGCACTTGCTACCACTTGGACTCAATGTATTGCCAACATTGGGAGTAAATTGAAATCAAGCATTGCCAAGTCAGCCTTCTGAATCTCTAGGTCCAGGGTCTCATCTCCTGTCAAAAAGGCGTGGGTTTCGAACTAGATTATGCATTTCTGGTTTCCCACTTCTACCTCGACTCTAGGAGTCGATAGGTTCTGTTGGATGTCTCCATGTGGTACCCTGATGTTGATTATTGTATTCGCCATGGTGTTTAATGATTCCTCGATTGACTGGAAATTGTCCGCGGAATACTTTGTGACCTTTCAGCGGTTCCTCTCTACAATATACATAATACTATCCAACAATCTGTTGGCTTGCTGCGTAGTGAGCGCAGCCTATGTGCTACCATCGTCACGGTCCATTCTCTTCTTCGTCCTCTGTTCTTCCTCTTGGAGGACCAATTCCGAATCTGTGAGGGTGTTGGTTGTGGACGCCCTGTCATGGCCGGATTCTACCATCTCGTCCTTCACATCGGGTTTCAGAGGGATCCTCATTTCCCCTAAATTCCCTTCATCTCCAGAAATTCCCTTTCTGAGAAATTTGTTGGAAACAAATCCTAAAACTCATGTAGTAGGTCGGTCATTTTTCGCAATGGTCGGCTCGTCCCAGTAGTCACCAATGCTTGCGAACTTGGGGCTTTCCTTCGACCCAATATTCACCTTCTTGATATTAAATGGCTGCTGAAATTTGTCCGACAGTATGTCTGGTGCCACAACACTGCGACTACCCTCTGATTCTGGTACATGCGTGGCCCGGGGGTCATCATCACCTTCGGTTTCTCCAGTGACGTTGTAACACTGCATCAACATTTCTGGTGTCGCAGTCCATTGGAGTGCCATTGGTTTTCCGGTTGGTACCGCTCCGAATATATTTCCGCAGATCTCCTGTAGCGCGGTGTGGATTAAGGGATTTATGTCTGCGAATGAGAATGTTTGGCTAAAGCCAATCATAAACTGCTCCCAAGATGTTGTCCCACGTCGCAGTTCTGCTGCGACATACCAGCTCCACAGTACCTCATCCAATGTGTGTACGAATGCATATACCCACTCTTGTCGTGCTCTCGAACCCCATCAATGTTAACATGCATTTAGATATGCCTTCGGGTCTCCCTGTCCGTCATATCACATCTGTTCGTCCTTCGCGGATTCGACGAACCGAACCTCCATGAGGCATCGACATAGTGGCCAAGATGTGATATTTTATTTATGCGCTACCCACCATTGCGCAGGAATAGCCTTTAGGGCTTCCTCCAGGGCCAGAAGACGTTCTGGCTCTGCCACCTTCTCCTCAAATTCAGTGAGAAACGTGTTAAAGTTGGGAAATCCTTCATAGGTAGGTAACTCATACTCCTCTGATGCTACTATTCACAGGGACTGGGTTATTCGTGCACATCTTCGAAAGGACACTTCATGCAATTGGTTCTGCCAATTCTCAAGGGCATAGTCTGAATCAGAGGATGTCGAGCTGTCACTGCACCATCCTAGTTCTCCATGCATGGTAGGGTTAACATAATCCTCTGAAATGTTGCACAAATTATCCCATCCTTCCGTAAAATCGTCTCTAGCTGGCTCCGTATAGCTCAGCCCTTCTGCAGGATCCAGCGGTACGATGACCCTCATTTCCTGATTCTCGAATGACATTATCATTTTCTTAAAGTTGATGATCGCTTGATTCTTCCTAGCCTAATCTATCCCCAGCAGTACCGGATAGGGACTAGTGTTATCCACAATCTCAATGACATCGAAATTCGCATACGCTCTAAGTCCTTCAATTTCAACCGGAAGTTGACATACCCGACCGAGCGGGGTGACCTTGCTCTGGTTCTCCAGTCGTAGATGACTTGGTCACGAGTACAGTTGGAACCTAGTTTCCGTAGTTGCGTAGAGGATATGTGCACATTACCTTCGCACTAACTAGAGATTATAACATTCATAACATAGCATTAACTTATTCTTCACATCTTAAGTCATTTGCAGATTCTAACAAACATTCATAACAAACATACTTGACATGCTTATTCAGATTAGCATTACAACATATTCGCATTAATCAACAAAGAACATTGACATAACCCATTGTCCATCATCGCATCATTACATAGAGACAGAATTCATATCATAACCGAACATCTTCATTCATTCATCAAACCTGTGGAATTAACCTCGCAAAAAATGTCAATACATCATGTTGCGGATACAAAGCAAAACCCAAAAGATCAAGTCAATCTCCAAAACTTTGATGCCCTTAGGCTTACAATCCTACTCTATTTATATGCTTTCATCTTATTACAAAATGATCCACATGACCGACTTGACTAATCTAACAAATCTTATGCTTCTGCAAAAGTGGCGAATGGTCCTTTTTCCGTGGAATAACCCTTTCGCACATGTCGGCTTCCGCACTTCCTGCGGATCTATCCCGTGCCAACATCGTTCAACAGATCACCCTGTTGGTTGTGGAGCCTAATATTCCAGTCTCATAGATGATGATTCAGTCGTGTTTGTACCCCAGGTTTGGTTATGATCCCAACATGCGCAACAGGGGGTCTGGGGGAGTGGTGCACTCCCCCAGTTGGGGGGCGCAGGGGCCTGCACCCCCGAAAGAATTTTTTGTTATGGGTTGGTTTTTCGCCAACAAATTACGGTACCATGGTTTTGGGTAATCCATGGTATTTTCCTATTGTATTCCCCTTTATAACAAATACATTGTAATACGGCTAGGGTTGATGTATTAGGTATTATGCATTGTAAAGATCTCTGAGATTGTAAAGAGAGACTGTGAGACAATGAAGAGGAAGTGCAGCGGATGTGCTGCAGGTTGTATCCCTTCATTTGCTGGATGGTATAATAATAAGGACTGGAAATTTCAGTGTGGGCGTAGCCCATCTTGGGTGAACCACGATATATTGGTGTCTCTCTTGTAATGTGTTTGTTTAATTTGTATTTGCATCTTATTTATTGTTATTGCTCTGCGATCCTGTTTTTCTAACACACCCCCGAGCCAAACTGAGAATGCCAAGAGACTAAAAGGCCTAGGTAAAATTGTTATCTTTCTTACTAATCCAAAAAACTCAATCTGGAATATCTAGTACTCAAAAATTTATGAATTGGATCCTCCAATGATCTTCAGACCATTTCCCCTTGCAATGTCCTCCTATTTATAAGTTTTCAATGAGAAGAAGGCTCCTAGGGTTTTAGTTTTAGATCACTCGGTCCAATTACTATATGGACTAAAAGTTTGTTTTTATCTTTATTTAACCATTTGTTTTATTTTAAAACTCTCACAAATTATTTTATCTTTTATTAATAAATTGATATATTTTTAAACTCTCACAATTTAATTAAATAATATAATATTTCTTTATCCTAATGTCTAGTTGATGTTTAGTTTATAAACTACTTGGTCATTCTAATCTCTTGCATGCTTGATCCCTCTTTGAGTGGCAATACCAGTCAGTTTTAGGAAGAATAAAATAAGATGATTAATATTTTAGTTTAATAATAGTAAAACCAATTACTGATGATCCAGAGCCTCCATTTCAACATCAGTAGCATAATGAATCTAAGTGCTTCTAGAGCTTAATCTCATCACAAAATCAAGTAGTACATGTGATCCAGAGCTTATGCTCAACACAAAATAAAGTAGTCCATGTGATCCAAAGCTTATGCTCAACACAAAGTAAAGTAGTCCATGTGATCCAGAGCTTATGCTCAACACAAAGTAAAGTAGTCCATGTGATCCAGAGCTTATGCTCAACACAAAATAAAGTAGTTCATGTGATCCGGATCTTATGCTCAACACAAAGTAAAGTAGTCCACGTCTCAGGATATTACAATATTTTGGAGTTTGTCCCACATCTCTTTTGATGTCTTACACTGCATGACTTGTGTAAAATCTGAATCTTCTAGACTACACAAATTTCATTTCTGGATTTTGCATTGCATTCATAAATCTTTTTCCCAGATGCATCTCTTGGTGGAGTCTTTGGAACTGTATAACCATTCTCAACTTCCTGCAAAATGCCAAGTCAAATTGATTGCCAAAAAAATTCCATTCTTATGCTTCAGAAGGAGTAATTAGATCCATCAAACTGTGGTGCCCTATTTGTTGAGATACCTTCTTGTCTATCCATGAGTGTTGTAGGGACCTACCTTCCAGTTTTCAAGTTGTTCCTGAAAGAACCCACTCTGATACCAATTGTTGGAATAGTCATCTATACTAAGAGGGGAGTGAATCAGTATAGGACATGTTTTGAACTTTCAAATCTTATTTACCATCCATTTCAACTTTCAACGAAATCAATTATTACATTAATACAAAAGAGACACAAAGGTTTAACGTGGAGACTCAATAAGGGAGAAAACCACGGAAATATGTTATTTCTATAAACTATGATTACAATGATTTGTAGCCTCTTGTCTGCTAGAGGCTCCAATATCCCAAGTTTACAAGAAAGAACTTGTAGGAGGCACCAACCCCCTAGATTCTATAGTACCAACTAGAAGGAATCACCAACTCCCTAGATTCTCTAGAACCAACTAGAAGGAAGCACCAACTCCATGGATACTCCAGCACCAACTCGAAGGATGCACCAACTCCCTATATTATGTACTGATGTACTTCATGAAAACTTACCTCTCACACTCTATCCTGTCACACTTTTCTCTGTGCAAGACAATATTTACTACTATTCTCTGTCGCACACTACTCTGTGTATGACAAGTTTTTATCTCCGCAAGACAATCTTCACTACTGTCACACACTACTCTATTCAAGACAATATTAACTACTACAGACACTCTTCTCTATCGCACTCTTCTCTATTATGTTGCACACTACTCCGTGCAAGACAATATTCACTATTGCACACACTCTACTTTGCGGAACTCTTCTATGTTTTGTCACACTCTGAATTGCATAAGACAAACTTCACTACTGTCACACTGGCGCATTCTTCACCACTATCACATTGTTGCATTCTTCACTACTGTCACACTGTTGCACTCTGCATTGCGTAAGAAAATATTTACTACTATCACAGTGTCGCACTCTACACTGCATAAGACAATCTCCACTACTGTCACACTCACATTATGGTCTATGCAAGACAATATTAACTACTATGCTCTATCGCACACTTCTCTATGCAAGATAGCCTTTGCTACTACGAACACTCTGCTCTACCTGCAAGAAACATCTACAGCTTCAAACCTTTGTAGCTTCTGCACAACTTCTTCTGCAAGTAAACATCTCTTACTCTTTGCAATGTGTGCGTCCTTCCTTAACCACCCAAGAAAAACCTTCAAGTGAATTTCATCAAGAATATCTTCAAAACCTAAAAAACATCTTTAGATCCATTTTCAAGCCTCATAAGACCTTCCTCTTCCACAAGTGTGCACCTTTTTTAGAGCTCCATCATTGATTGGATAGATAAACAAATGAGGGAGTGGCCTACTTATTTATAGTGTTCTTAAATCAGTTTATGGGCCAGTATAACATTGCACAATATCTTGGCAGGGTCAACCTAACATTTTAGTTGGGTTTAATTTACATATTCTTACCTATCTCCTTATTCCTATGGAGTTAGAGGGACTCCATATACCATTGGAAAGGTCTCGGAACAAGATTTCCAACCATGTAACCTATACTCCAATTTGAGTTAGGTATCTAGAGTAAAAATTCCTTCAAAGTTAGGGTATCCATACTAGGCATCCAAAAACAATATTTCCAATAATCTTCATCTTGTAATCTCTATCTGTAGTTTCCTTGCATTTGACATCAATGACAATAATATTTCCAACATTGTTGGCATTTGTGCCTAGTGCTCCCCGTGAGTTTCGTGACATGAGTTAAACCCATCTCATGGATCTTAACTTTGGCTATTATAGAGGAGATTAACTCCTATAGGTTTTGCTCTTATGAAAATCATGCTCCAACAAATGGTATCAGAGCGATAGGTCTCGAGTTCAAAACTCACCTGGGTAACATTGGGTGGGGGGGATATCATTGGCATTTGCATCCAGTACTCCACGTTTGTTTCGTGACATGGGTTAACCCCTCTCGTGGATCTTAACTTTGACGATTGTAGCATAGGTTAACGCTAGTAGGTTTTTGTCTAATGGAAATCGTGCCCCAACAAACCATCTTACATAGCACGAAGGTGTAACCAATTCCCTTGAAGTGAGGAAGTCAAGATCCACATAGATGTGTTAGAGCACACAATGGACTCCCTAATTTATGCTCTATTTTGATTCCCAATTGACTATTCTATTTTAACTACCCAACTAGTTGACAGGTTAGTCAATCTCCCAATCGACTCGTTAATCAACCTCTCGATTGATCACCAAGTCATTCTCCCGCACAACTCTTCTAGTCAATTATCGACTGTTAATTGACTATCTCTAAAAAATTAAAAAACGTGATAAACTAACAAAGCCTATTATTCCAACATATTCATATAAAATAAAGATTTGTGTCATTTTATAATTTAGCAACATTAAAATTTAAAATAAAATTACAAAGCCTAATTCAACACTCCATTAAATTGAGTTGTCTTTAAAAAAAACTTTTAGATTTTATTTCATTTTGGAAATTCCACACACAAGAATGAACCTTTTGAAGAAAGCTTAAACTACCACATAACATAAATGCATCCACATGGTTTAGGTTTTTACCTTACCACATTTCTTAGCGACACCTAATGTTGATTGCTCCACCTTAAGTCAATGTATTCCCAAGCAGTCAATCTTGCACATCCAAAAAACATGTTTGAACACGGAAGTAGAGGAAGGTTTTGTTTGACCAAACACCATGTGGAGTGGGAACATGTTTTTGTTGATTCTCATTATATGAATATGAAATAGATTACCATTACAATAGAAAATAGTTTTCTCTATAAATGATGCTTTTAAAAATTTCCACTTCGAACTCCGAGAGAATATTCCTATTATAAAATAGCCTTTTTCTATAGATTATGCATTTACAAATTTCCTCTCTATGAAACCGTGTGAGAATATGCTTTTGTAGATTCTCATATATTAGAAAATAGCTAGCTATGCTTTTAAAAATTTCCACCATATGAAAGAGTGAAACTATATAATTTCCACCATATGAAACAGTGATACTTTGGACGTGTGTCGTTCTCGGAATATGTTTTAAATTGTTCGTCTTGAATGTATGCGAACTATAGAAAAATAAACGATTTATGGATTTTCCTAAATGAAACATTGGACTATGTGCTTAGGAAATTAGATTTGTGTTTTAAATTGTTTGCGGAATATTTTAGAAAGACATGGTGCACCAATGAAAAGGAAAGGGGTGATGTTTATTATAAGGTTGGTATACATTGAATCTCGAAATTGACACAAGATAGTCTTTTCCATATTTTTTATTATATATTTTAATGGTTTAGTAGTTGGGATAAAGTGTTGTCATGTTAAATTCAATAATGAGTACATATAGAATTTTAGTGTAGTTTTATTTCTTAAGTTGATTTCTCTTTATGAGAGGAAAATTGGTCTAAATAAACATTAATAAAATATTTTATTATTTTAAAAATGTTTGTAATTATTGAATGTTTTAAGGTTTTTGTTTCCTTTTGAAGACCTATCTATGATGTTCAAGACCTTGTAATGATACCCATATTTAATTTAGATGCAAAGACACACTAGAGGGGGCCTATGCTATGGTTTGTAGGTGTTGTTCATGTGGTTGAATTTGAGAAGGTTCAATTAGAGATTAAGGTTGGTGTTTTCCATGTGACCATGTTTATGCTTCGACACACATTTATAATTCATAGAATATATTGTTGGCACTTGTATCCCAAATAGAGACCAAAGAGCCCTTACAAAGTTACTAGGTGTTGTTTTGAGGACTTCTTCAAGGCTCTTAAGGTTGAGAAGCTTCAATAAGATTCTAAAGAATTTGTGTTCATTATTTCAATAAGATCCTAAGGCCTTCCAACCCATCCATGGTCTTGTATGGTGGTTTGAGGGAATATTCATGGTGCTTAAATTTAAGAAGTTATGTTTAAGGTATGAGGTTATTATATCCCTCCCTCAACCGTGAAAAAGGGACTAAGGTTGTTGCTTCCCTAGCATGATCATAATCAAGGCCTTGATACCTATATACATTATGCAAAAGACTCTCTTACTCACACCCATATCCAACTCCTAAGACAAAGAACCCCTAACGAGGGATTATGTCATAGTATCTAGATGTTGTTCATGGTGTTTGAGCTTTAGAAGGTTCAATTATGGATTAAGGTCCTTGTCCCCCCCCTTCGATCATGTTTAGGCATCAAGACCCATTTCTAGTGCACAAAACCTACTCATGGTACTTGTATCTCAATATAAGGCTTGCAAATAACCCCTACAAAGGACTCATTTGTTGGTTTGAGCACTTATTCAAGGCTATTGAACTTGATAAGATTCAACAATATCATTACATGCTTGTTTTATATCCTTGACTATGGCGAAAGCTCCATATTGAACCATCCCCAATGTGCAAAGCTTCGTAATGGCATCCATATCCAACTTTGATGAAAGAGATATCTCTAATAGGATATAGATACCTTACAAGGGTCATGTGTGGTGGTTTGAAGACACATTCAACACAATAACCAGAGAATCTTCATGGGTTGTAGGTGTTGTTTATGGAACTTGAGCCTAAGGAGGTTCATTTATGGCACAAGGCCCTTGTTATCCTGCCCTAACATTTGTTAGGGATCAAGGAACATTCTTGCTTCATAACTAACCTAGTCATTGTGCCCATATTTTCCTTGGAGGTAAATGATACCCCATAGAGGCCATATGTGGTAGCTTGAAGACCAATCCAAGTCGTAGGATCCTAAGAAGTAAGATTTGGAGTTATAGACTCTCATTTCCCTCCCTTGACTATGGTTAAGGACATGAGACTCATTCATGGATCATGCTCAATACCTCAAAATGGTACCCATATTTGACTGGGATGGAAATGATTCCATGAACAAGATTTGTTTCATGGTTTCTAGGTGTTGTTCATGGTGGTTGATCTTGAGAAGGTTCGATTAGGGATGAAGGCCATTGGTTCCTCCCTTACCATTTTTATCCGTTGGCATCCATTTCTATAGCTCAAAATATACTCATGGAACCCATAACCCACTTAAAGGTAAAACACCCCTACATAGTTCGTGTGTGTTGGTTTGAGGACTTTTTCAAGTCTCTTGAGCTCAAGCATCTTTAATACAATCATAAGACATTTGTTTTCATTATTTGATGATGTTTAAGGGCTCGTGACCCATCCATACCAGTCCTATTTGGTATTTTGAGGATGCATTCATGGAAATTAAGCCTGCAAATCTATGTTTAGGGCCTATTGTTACTGTTTCCCTTCCTTGACCATGATTAAGGGGCTTGAGGTTGTTGCTTTCCTACCATGTCTATGGTTAAGGCCCAAAGACCCATCCATGATGTACATATTAACGGCACTCGAATTGAACTCCTAGGCCAAAGACCCCTAGTTAGGGCTTGTCTCACATTTTTTCAATGTTATTCATGGTGTTGAGATTTAGAAGGTTCAGTTAGGGCTTCAGGTCCTTATTTCTCCCCTTGACTAGATTTAGGCATTAAGACCCATTTCCAATGCATAAAAATTGCTCACGGTGCATGTGTCCCACTTGGAGGCCCACAGAGGACTAATGTGTTGGTTCAAGGACTCATTCAAGGTTCTTAAGGTCAATAATATTCAATAATATCTTGAGGTTTTTGGTTTCCTTCTTAAATCATAGTTGAGGCCCCATGACCTGTCCTTAGTGCACAAAACCTCCTAATGTCATCCGTATCCAACTATTATGCCAAAGAACTCCTAGATGGGCTTGTGTTGTGGTTTGTGGGTGTTGTTCATGGTTATTGAGCATAGGAAGTGACATTTAGGGTCTAAGCCCCAAGTTTTTCCTCCCATCACCATGGAGCTTGAGCTTAAGAAAGTTCATTTAGGACATAAGCCCCTTTCTCCCCCTCGTCCATGCTTAGGTGTTTGATATGACCCAAGTGTGGTTATATATGGGGTTAAATGTATATAATATGGCCCAATGGGGCATATATAGGGCTTAATGCATATGTAATAAGGTCATCCTAATGAAGGGGCCTCGTGTGTAATGAGTGAATATGTATATATAAAGGTAATGTAGTCATTATGGAGGAGATGTGAAATGATTATGTGAATGTCTTGGGGTATTTGGAGAAGTATCTTCTATTCTTTTAGAAGTTGTTATATAACTTATCATGCTTATATATATTGGATTTGTTCTCCACATTTAAATTTATGTACATGGCGTGTACTTCTGTTATCTTATGCTATTTTAAGGATATTGACTCATAACATTTGGTATCAAAGCTTGAATGCTTCCAAAACAAGTAATCTTGGAATTTTTTCTATAAAATTTTTTATGGGATGTTTTAGATAGAAAAACTAGGAGGGGATGTATAGGACATATCAAAATATCTAAGATATGTTTTCCAGGTTCTGATTTATTACAAACTTGGAGTTATAGCTTGTGGAATTTAGGGTTTCTAACTACTCAAAAAAACTAGTCTCAAACAAGCGTTCTAGGTAAACTATTATATCCAAAGCTTTAAATATATAATTGAGTGAGACTTGTTGCATTAGAAATAATACGGATAATAGTGTTTGTGGAATGAATTTTAGGTCATGATTCCTTACAAGTTCCATGTGAGACCTAGTGGAAGTTATGATTTTTTACTAGTCCAAAAACTAGTGTCAAACATATGTTCTGGGTAAAACTGTTATATCCAGCAATTGAGTGAGACCTATTGCCTCAAAAAGAAGAAATACTATAGTATTTGTGGTAGCAATTTCAAAATAAGATCCATAAAAATAGACACGTGGAAGGCCATACACTATCCCTCTTATGAATAGGAATTTGTTTTTGGGAAATTCCATAACTTTTCCTTGGCACATCAAAATTAGGTCATACCTATGGCATTGCAGAGAAGACTTAGAGAAATTTCATACTTAGAGGGGATTAAATTGCAGAGATACCTCAGCTGGAAGGTCAGCCAACAAAACCGTCTCCAAATTAGGGTTTTAAAATGTATGGTATTTTGAAATTTGCAAATTTTTTGACTGGAAGCTATAACTTAAATAATTCAAAAGACATTGGAAGAGGAAACCCAGGATAATATGTTGGAAAAATCATATTATCAATTTTTTATACTATCAATATATTGACATTAGAAGTTGAAGGTTTTGTCTGGACCTCAATTAAGAAAAATAGAGAAAATGGAAATACCTACATTTAGTGGAGATGAAGATAAAGATAAAATAAACTCCATAGAATAGTTGAGAGTGATAAATTAAAATGATTATTGTAAAGTAGGTTATCTTGTAGGTGAATCTTTGGAGTGGTGGATGAGTATTGATAAAAATACTAGACTAAATGATACAAGGGAATAATTTGAAGAATTTTTCTAAAAAGATGGATCAAGGACTCAAAAATGGAAGAGATCAATAAAATTCAAGAAGAATTGAAAAACAAGGATGAAGAAATATGCAGATTGAGAAATTATAATAAAAATCTATTGGGTGAGGTCAAAAGATTGAAAGAATAAAAGAAGCGTGGTCAAAATAAAGAAAAAAAAAAGATCTTGGATGAAGAGACTTCTAAAATACTTGAAGAGGAAATTTTCAAGAAGGTTAAAGAAGCTCTACATACAAATGGTGTAAAAGAAGAAATACAATCTGAAAATGAAGAAGGACACTGAGTATTGATGAATGGAATCACATCATGGCTTCAAAAGGAGAAAGAATATAAGATTATATAAGGCCACTAGAAAATACTTGAATAAGTTGAGCTCCATCTTGAAGATGTTTATATCAAATATGATGGTATTTTTTCAAAGACGAAGGTAATCAAATGCCAAGCATAGAGGATATAGGATACCATTATCTCTGAAAATAAGATTAATGATATGGTTGGTTGGCAGAAGAAGAGAAACCATCAAATCTGAAACCATATCGACATCTCATTATCGAGAAAGATTCCAAAAACGACAATAATATATAAAACAACATTATCAAGAAAAAAGATGGAATACTCAACAATCTTCATGGAACAGGGCATCCGAATATGCTTAGGGCATAAAAACCCATTTCCAATCCACAAATCCTTCCCATTTCCATTCCTTATGTGTCTACAATTTGAAATCACATGGGTCACAAGTGAAACCTTTAAGGTAAACTTGGGTTGCTATTACTTGCTAAAACAAGTTGGTTGTAGCTTGTAGAATCTTGTAGTTTAATTAGGTGAACAAAATGTTAATATTTTCAAGGATTTTGGTTAGGTGAGTTAAATGTTCATCATTTTAAGGGTTTTTCAAACATCAATTACCTAGATTTTTAAAGAGCATTAATTGTAAATTGAAACCTTATAAAGTTTTAAAGAGCGTTAATTTTAAATTGAAATTATTGTAATATTTCACCATACAAAATTTAAGGATAAATTATTTTATTAGATTTAATTATCATGACAATCTTAGTTTTATTAATATTATGGTTAGCTCATAATTGCTACAAAATCATTCAAGAGGATTCCTTTTTTAAACATTGCTCAATTTTATCGATGTATATGCCAAAAAGAGTGGGATAAAGGAGACATCCAAATTTAACACTCTTTTTCCAAGAGTGGGAAAAATAAATGAATATACATCGATAAAAGAGACATATTCATTTCCTGATAAAAGAGTGGGAAAAATAAATGAATAAATGCATGTGCATACATTTAAAAACTAATTAAAATATCCATACATGGGTTTCAATGTTGTGAACCAAGCATTATATTTAAAGCAACTTCCATCATGAATATTTTATAGCTACATTGAAATGATTACTTAGACATACTAATATGAATATAAATTTTGTAATTTAAATAATCATTTATTTTTCCCAGAGGCATTTTCTACAATCCAAGTGGGTAAATGTGTCACAACTGTAATGCTTATATGGTACATATCAGTAAAAAATATAGATATAAAACTATAAAACAATCAACCCCAAAATTTAAATCCATAAAACACAAATTTCAAATTCAAATTTGAATTCAAACCTAAACTATTTCAAAGGATGGGTGAGCAATTTCAAACTCCACTTTGATTTCAAATTAATTGGATAGTTGACCGATTTCAAAGTCTATGTGAAACCCCATTGAACATGGTTAAACTATGAGCAAAACTTAATCTAGGTAGATTTGTGAAATCCACCTCAGCAGAGGAGTATTGCTTGACAAAGTGTCCTATGTTGGTTTTTAATACGCCAAGATTGTACGCTAATGAGAAAAATGATATGACATAAATTAAATCCATTTAAAAATATTTGAATATTATTTTGGAAAGGCTTCTTTGAAATGGCTACATCTAAGAAATATGGATAGCAGGGAAGGGAGATGATACAAAATGCAAGGGATCTGAGGTGGTGGAGGAGGAACTGAAGGAGAACCTAGAAGTAGAAGATATGTACTAATTATGTGTCCATATCTGTTGGATAACTTTTCATGCTTATGTTCCATGGTTGGACCTATCTAATTAAGCCTAATTTGGTTTACACTAGAGTATAATTTTTGTATCTGGTGATAAACGTGAATTCTATGTTTGGTTTTGAAGCATGTCTTGATGTTTTAATAGTTGATGCAATACTCTCTATGTAAGATTTCAGTCTTCAGACACTGCCTAGTATCAAAAAAATTTAGCATGTACATATATACATATATGCATGCATGCACTGAGATTCCCTATTCTAAAAGGATTGCTTGAGTTTTGCAGGGTCTCCACATTCATGCAGGTTACATTAAAGAAGACAAGGTACATAACTCCTCATGAATTTGGTGAATCAAGTTTTTCAATGGAAAATATGAAAGAAAAACACCAGAAGCAGTGACTAAGTTATCGACTACACTAATTGGAGAAAACATTTTTGAGAAGCACATATTACATTCATGCAAATACTTGTAGGGAATACAAAGTAATTCCATAAAAATAATGATGTTTTATTTTGGCTTTGTCAATGGTTGGTTAAGCACATAATGAATGAAATGGTTATTTTTTGCTTTGTCTTAAAATGTAACGATGGACAATGGACATAAATGTATGGAAACTAGGGATGCCACTTCTAAAAAAGATTCGTAAACTCATGGATGCATATTAAGATAACTAATTTACTTCATAATTAATAACTATTTTACTGCATAGTTAAATAATGAATGCAACATTTTCCTATTAGGATCCCACCAATTTGAAATCTATGCATTGTGAAATAAAATATAATCTAATAATATTGTTAAGATGCGTTGATTTCAATGATATTCCATTTTGTATCCTATCATTCTTACATTGCATTGATTTTAGAAACATTCTTTTCAATATTGTTAAGATGCATTGCTTAGACTATTGATCTGTGTCTTTAGATGGATATTTGCATTATGATCTCACATCCTCTTAATTTTAAATTTGTCCATTGGGAAATGTAGTGTAATATAATAGAATGGTTAATATGCATTGATTTTAGTGATATTACATTTTGTGTGATATCATTTAGCTAAATAGTCAAAACCCTAATCTAATTCAATTACAAGCCAAGTAGATATAATCACCAAAGTTAGATAGTTGAAACCCTAATCTGATTCAATTACCACACTTATGCGAGTAGGTAAAATCACCATAGTTAAATAGTTGAAACCTTAATTTAATTCAATTACCATGGTTATTCGAGTAGATAGAATCATCACAATTAAATAGTCAAAACACTAACCTAACTCATTTATTGTTTTGACTATATATTGACATCTAATATTACTAAATAATTAAAATCCTAACCTAATTAAGTTATTTTTTTAACTATATAGTGGCATCTAATATTATAACGTGGTAATTCAATAGTCAAATTTTGTACATGAAATATTTCAATTGAAGTAATTGTGGTTGGGTATCTTCACCATATACAAATTCAAAAAGAATCTAAAGAACTACCAACAATTGTATATATAATCACCATAGTTAAATAGTTGAAACTCTAACATAATTAACATAAACGACACTCATCAACCATAATCTAGGGGTTCAACGTATTGTCAAGTTTCTTGTGGAGCCAAAATCCCTAGTGTTGATCCATTCGTTCTAGCCAAAGCTTTCCATCCATTCGTTCTAACCATTTTGTATGATATCATTCAGTTAAAGAGTCAAAACCCTAATATGATTTAGTTACACTAAGGTACATCTATGATCTATTGATACATGTTTTTAAATGAAGATTTGTGTTATGATCTAACATCCCTCTAATTTGAAATATGTGCATTTGGAAATGCAGTATGGTATAATAGTATTGTTAAGGTGGAATAATTTTAGTGATATTACATAAATTATATGATATCATTCAGTTAAATACTTGAAACCTTGATCTTATTCAATTACCGTGATTAGTTGAGTATATAGAATCACATAGTTGGTTGAGTAGAATAACATCTACGATCTATTCATCATGGCCTTGTTAGAGCCAAAAAACCTGTTGTTGATCCATGTGTTCTGGCCATTTTTTAATGATATCATTCAGTTAAATAGTTAAAACCTTGATTTGATTCAATTACAATAGTTTGCCAAGAAGATAGAATCATCACATTTAAACTATATTTTGGCATCTAATATTTTAATGTGGAATTTTAATATCGAAGTTTGTTGCATAGCTTTGACTTTAGAAATGTTCTTTCTTAGTACTGTTTAGATGCATGGCTTATAGTGAGGGACATCTATGATCAATTGATCTATGTATTTAGATGGATATTTGCATTATGATATAACATCCTCTAATTTGGAATTTGCACATTGGGAGATGCAATATGATTTAATAGTATTGTTAAGATGCATTGATTTTAGTGATATTACATTTTGTATCATATCACTAAGTTAAATATACATGCAATTCATCATTAAAGTTCATAGAAGAAAATGTTACAATGATGCAGATGAGGAAAATTTGGGGTTTGATGATCCATAAGTCACAAGGATTAACATTTGAGAAAGAAACAATAAATATTGGAAATAAAGAGATACATCGTATCACATTCATAAGAATATCTTGAGTTAAGGGAAAATGATGTTTGTACTCAACCTCCTTTCACATAAGATTGATATGAGAAGATGAAAACGAGGGAAGGAGTGGCTTAAAGAAAAGTCGAAGAAGACATATTGAGATTGATCACTCTGTAATATATATGTAACTCATCATTAAATTCCATTGCATTCTTTCACATGTATTATCACTGAACATAATTATTACTTTACTGCATTTCACCCCTTTTATTGTGCAAATATTTTTTAAAATTTTCAATGAGATGATTTCAATGTGGCAATTTTGGTTTCAAGCAACATTGTTTTGATGTGTTCAATTCTATTGGAACTAGCATAGATCCATCTTAACTTTTCCTCTATCAAGCATCGAGATGGATCAAATCCCTTGAGGTGCAAACCTATCCTTAGTTTAGGACTCTAAAAGGGGTTTGCACCTCAAGGGATTTGATCCCTCTCGGTGCTTGATAGAGCCAGAGTTAAGATGGATCTATGATGGTCATATTTCTTATATATTTTTCCATGAAATACATATCATGAAAACCAAGAAAGTACTTCCCCTTATTTCGAAAATGGTAACAATCATTTCTTCCAACCACTCAAACTAGACTTACTTAACAAATATTTCTTATATATTTACCAACATTTTCATAAATATTATAATACTTAAAACATATTAAAAACCACACAAATTACAACCTTCTGTTAATTATTATTCCAAATAGAATCACTTAGTTATAAACTATTAAAAAACATACGTTTCAAATCATGAAATATTGATAATTACATAATATAATAATAACAACAATAGAAAAAAAAATCTTCACAAAGTATTTATAACTTTCTTTACATTTCAATTTGAAAACATAATTATTTTAATTTTTTTACAATTCAAATTAACAAGACATTAACTATAAACTTAAACTTACTATGTTTCTTTGAGACATCCAATATAACTGTTTTTTATGAGCCAATTTTCCTTCAAGCAAATTGTGCCACTAATTTAAGATTTGATATTCTTGGTAAAAGCTACAACCACATTTATGTGTTTGGTAGATTCCCAAGTTGAAGTCACTTTATACTTTATGTCATTGTTGAGATCCATTCCAATTATTTTTATTAATGGTTGCAAACGTAATTATTGAAATGGTCAATCGCTTCAAACTCATTAGAAGAGAATTACCTCTAATTGGAATTGTAGTTCTTGCCTCGATTTCATCTTTATGTACAACGAAGCTGAGATTGGTAGACAACAACATCAAAGGTGGAATGAGCTATTAGAGGTTGGGGTTTTAGGGTTTCTGGTTCTTGATATTTGAATGAGATGGCGATTTGGTTCAGATTTTATAATTATTTGTGAATAATAGTAATGTGTGCTCTAGTCGTAAGAATCTTATATTATAAAAAAAATGATTACTTGTTGACTTGTTTATAAACCTAGGAGGGCATGAGATCATATACGCGTAAGTATAAACTTAGGAGGGCATGAGATCATATACATGCGCCCTCAACTCCAATCCACCTACCTCGTAATCATGCCTTTAAAGTGATAGTGTGCATGTTTCTTGAGACATGTGGTGACTCCTACATGGTGATGGCAGACACATAAGGTTTAACAAATTGTCTCAGGAGCAAATGGTATTTAGAATAAGAATAGGCCTTTGGCAGCAGAAGTTAGTATTAGTTTGAGCAAGATGACTTGGGGGTGCTCCATCTCCTATGCAAACACTCCGCCCGACTTAAGCTATTCGCAAAGTAAGCATCTATTTCTATTGTTGGTGTTGTGACCTTGGCTTTCAGTAGTTGGAATGCAAGTTGTGGAGACAACATATCCGACAAGGCGA
This sequence comes from Larix kaempferi, assembly GCA_027924585.1. Taxonomy (NCBI): domain Eukaryota; kingdom Viridiplantae; phylum Streptophyta; class Pinopsida; order Pinales; family Pinaceae; genus Larix; species Larix kaempferi. Next base: position 205,450 of record BSBM01000697.1, on the reverse strand, counting down.
GGCTTGTGAATAGAGAGCACAGTGGCAGCTAGCTTCAGGCTTACTCCATGGATGCTTCTAACCTCACTTTTAGTTCCTCTCTTAACCACTTCACCATTCTCTACATTGATTTGATCTCCATCTTGTTTCATTTCCTCATATAGCTTATGTTCGGCTCCTTTGGGTCTAGTAATTTTTGTAATTTATCAATAGAGGTAAATGTTGCGTTGGGGTCTCTGTTGGTAGGATTCTTATGCATGGGAATAAGCCTAGTCATATTTTGGGTTTGGGTATATATGATAGTTTTGGCCATAATATTTGTGTTGAAAGCTCCTGCCTCAATGTTGCCACCCCTAATGTTAATTTTAATCAGCCTGTTGTGCCCTCGGCCTGTCATAAGATATTTTGGTTATGGGACTTCCCCCACCTTATCAACGTTGCTTCCTTCCTTGTAAAGGGGTTAAACTCTGCAACCCACAGAATATTATTCATTCAACTGCATATGTATTTCAATAGCCTCCTCTCAGGGCCCTAGGTTGATATCCCCTGTCACCTCTGTTGTATCTTGATTCAAGAAGGGTATACAATTCTAACAATATCAAGCATCCACGGAGCTCCTAACTTCCTAAAAGCAATGGAAGAAGTATGGTGGTTAGCAACAAACTCGAGGCAAATCAAATTTTTAGTCACAAAAAGAGTTATAGAAGCCACCTCAAAACAATGTACTGCTAGAGTTTCAGATATATATTTTAATGTTATGTAAGACAATTTTAATTTTAGGGGCTTTGGGGAAGTTGTACACCAACTATGTATTTGAAAATAGTAGGCAAATTTTGAAAAAGAAACAATTGGGCAGTAATGAAACAAGCACTACGAGATTCTAAGAGCAACTAAGGACAATATATACCATTTTTGTAAATTTTGTATATGAAGGCTCTCTTGCTCGACCACATCACTTCTCCCCTTTTTTATAGTAATGCAAATACCTTTTATTTTGAAAAGAAAACAAAGATTTATATAGTAAATAAATTTTATAATTTTGTCTAATTTTATAATTTTCTATTATTTTTTTTGTTCGATTTCCCGTCACTCGAGATCGATAGCAATGAACCATTGGTTAAGATACGCAACCCAGGGGCATCTAAGCCGTTAAAGTCACCTAGGGATCGCACACGGCCTGAGCCACACCAACCCTTAAGATGGATGGATTTTTGTGTGTCTCCTCCCAACTAGCTCACCCCCAAGGGGAATTGAACCCGGGTCACCTTGCTGACGAGACCTACACCTTAACTAAATGAGATAGTGAGAATTGACATAAATTTTTATTAATTATTAAAATTATAAAGTTTAATTATTCAAAAAAAAATCTGAGAGATATTTCTTATATTTACAATCATATAATCATACTCACTTAAGACCATATTTACTAGGTGTAGTCTAAATATTCTACGTTTTCAACTTTTTCTGAGCATATTTTATGTCTTATTTTGTTTGAAGTCCGGTTGTAAATCCTTAGAAAATCTTAGAATCAGATATATTAGCTATGAAAATTGCATCATTTGGGTGCCATAGGGGTATTTGAGGGTGCTAAATCTATTGATAGATTCAAAAACACAATTTAAACACTTTCAAATTTGGATTTTACCAAAAAATAAAATAATGGATTTCAACCAAAATCCACCTTAAAACCCAAAACATAGAATAAATAGACTACTCCTATTTACTACATTAAAAATAATAATATTTCAAGTTATTTACCTATTAACTTTTAAAGAATTCAATAATTTAATGTAAATGAATTTCAATAACATCAACTTATGGATACACTATAATTACAAAATTAATTATTAAAATTAACTAATTTTTTTTAATATTTAATAACTTAATACAAATGGTATATAGAAAAATATATATTCACCATAAGTTATAAAATTGTTTTTAACTATATTTTCAAATAAAAACAAATTGTGATGTATATTTATTTATAAATAATGATAATATTATTTTATTTTTTCAGCGAAAAACAAGCTTACTATTGTTATTCGATTGAATCAAATAGTACAAAGATAGGTCTGAATTTTTCAAAATCCAGAATACATGATCACAAAAAAGCTGTATCGATGCTGCCTCTCCTAAAGATACTAGCAACAAAAACTGAAACATAGGTACAACCAACTAAGGACAGAAGTCAAGAACTGCAACCTATCAATCCTCACACAGAAGAGCTATAAAAGGATCCATTCCAGGATAGCTATAAAAGACCTTTTACAAAATTATAGAAAAGAGTAAAAAAAGGAGTAAATCCCCATCTCAAGGGGACAAGAGTTCCACCATTCTTCCCACACAAGATGACCTTCAATGCCTTCAAGTGCCTGTTTTGATAACTTGTCGGCCATGGAGTTGTGTTCTCTGTATATATGTTCAAAAGTAATGGACTCGAACTTATCAATCTCCATTCTTGTACGAAGACACCAATGACGGAGAGCAGTAACATTAAATTGAAAATCTCCAGCAACCCATTTAATAGTCACATGGGAATCTCCAAACACTTTAGGTTTACCAGTCCAAAACAGTATAACAATAATACAATTATTTTAAATTATTAAAATCTGAATTATTGTTATTATAAACAATAATAGCATAATTCAATAGTAATAGTAATACATGTATTCTCTCTTTTTCCAAAATGAAGTTATGATTAATTTTATTTTATTTGAAATGGTAGTCTAAAATTTATACTATTTTAAATAGAAAAATTTAGTTTTTCCATCATGATTTTGAAAAAATTAGGCATAAATTTTTTAAAATCCTTGTTACAACTTTGTAACTTTGAAATTTTGGGTGCCCCAGAGGGTTTTTGATGGTGTTGAATCAGTTTTTACCATCAAAATCACCATTAAAACACAATTAAATTTAGAATTTGCAAAATAAAAAAACACCCGATTCCAGTGAAAATCCCCTGTTAGAACCAAATCGTCGAATTTTTAGACAAGTTGTAAATTTAATTTAAAAACTTTTATTATTAATATATTGATAAGTGTTTATATCTTAGAATTTGGGGTGGATTAGTGTCTATTCTTTTTTTAGATTGCACAAAGATGAAACAAAAGTACTATTAGATTGTGCTAATTGTTATTGCGTTAAAATTCCATTAACACATTTCACAACTTGGTTTACTCTCCACAATAAAATACATGTTTGGAACTGTATCAGAAGTTTTCTAGGAGAAGGACCTAGCATATGCGCACTATGCTCAACTGGTGAGGACGCTATCAACCATATCTTTATACATTGTTCCTTCTTCACTGAGATGTGGCACCATGCAGGAACAACTTATGGGACGACGTTGATATCACCGATGCTCTCAAAAATTGGTTGAATGATTCTGCACACAATGATATCAGAGCTCTCCCCTCCTCATGATCTAGGGAGCATGGCTCGCTAGGAACAAAAAATATTCCAAGACCTGCGCATCTCGCCTTTCTCTTATGCTGTTAAGAGCCTAACTATTTTGGAACATTTTCCACAGGTTGCATCTCCCTCTCTGCATCTCACTCTCGGTAGGTACACACATCGATTACTTGGAATCTGAACATGCCCTGATGTTCTTTCGATGGCACAGCCCAGGGGTCCCCTTCTTCAAGTGGTATTGGGGCCACCCTGCATCTTCCACACAGCCTTCTCTACAAGCTCTCAACTAACATAGGTATTGCAACCAACAACGATCAATTATATATATTATAACTATTGTTATTGAATTTCATATTAATTAGATTTAAATCATGAATTTTCAAAGTTTTTATGAAAGTTTTTATTTTTTAAGTTTATATGAAAAGTTTTTATTTTTTAATTGATAATTGGTATAAAATTGTGAGCATTGATATTTTTCATTGCTGACAATGACTTTAAATTTTATAAGTAATTGGTTTGACTAATCAAGCTCTGTAGTATTCAAGATCGCGAGAATCTTATGAAATGACTTAATTTTATCTAAATGACTTACATTCATGGGCTTGGAAGTAGTGTGGTTGACTATGTCATTTTTTATATTCCTTTAAACAACCAAATAATAAATTTTGACATTTTAAATGACCATGAACTTGACTTGGATCATAGACTTTTAATTGTAACTCTCAACTTTGTTATGCATAGTAGTCTCATAGAAACAATTTCTCAGAGTCAAAAGTATTTAATCTTCAACAAAAGTAAAGCCGATCCTTTTTTAAATGATTTAAATAATAATATATTTCCTCTCTAAACTAGGATAATATAGAAGAGCTTTATCATAATTTCTCTACACCCCTCTCCTCTTCCATTAATAAGTTCTCTATTGAAGTGTTGTATAAAAATAGAAATAGAATGACCAACCCTTGGTATGACAAAGAGTGTAAAATCACAAGATGAGAAATCAAAGAAGTTCCTGATGAGTCTGCCTAAAAGTTGACAAGATAAGTAGGTACAAATTCCTCATTAAAAAAGGATTGATATAAATGTTAAGTGGGAGAAGCTTTTACACCTCTCTAAGATGGATCCTAAAAACTTGTGGAGACAAATTCTAACTCTCTAAACTAAAAAGAATAATATGATTGCATTGAAGGACATCAATTCCTATCTTAAGAATTTTTATGAATCGCATGACGTCGTGGACAACATTCAACCCCTTTTATGGAGGTTTATGTTTTTTTCTTTATAATATATAGATTTTGGGATTAAGTACCTCGCGAATGGGAAAGCTAAGGACATCGAAGACTACTAGGCATAAATCCTAAAAATTGGGGGTTCTATCCTCATCCCTCACATTTACAACTTCTTCAATCTAGCAGTCAAGCAAGGTTTCCCTAAACCTTGGACTCATAGCCTTATTGTACCCATTTTTAAAAGTCACGATAAAAATAACCCCTCTAATTATAGGACCATTATGATTAGCCCTCTCTTAGCCAAGTTATATGGTAATATTTTGGAAAATAAGATCAACATATGGCTACAAAATTAAGGTAAAAGGGATAAAGGACAAGCCAGTTTTAGAACGTATCATTCCACCATAGACCACCTCATTACTCTCAGGATCATTGCAAAGGAATGTAGCAAAAATAGGATCAATATCCTTTGTTGCTTTGAATACTTTAGGAAGGATTTTGATATAGTTCCCTTAAACAACTTGTGGAAAAGATTAGAATCTAGTTAATGGTTCCTTTCAAGTTGAGAGTTGTTGCAATAAGATAGTACAAGAATGTCATTTCCAAGTTTAAGAACACTGAGGGTTGGTCAGAAGATATTTATTGTAATATAGGATTTAAGTAAGACTCCCCCCTTTACCCTACCCTTTTTGGTATATACATTGATAAGTTAAAAGGTTGTTTAGTAGAGGTAGGATGCACTGGCATAACGTTAGTGGGAATTGTCATCGTCCTCCTTCTTTACGCTAACAATATTGTTCTTTTGGAAAGATGTACCTCTGATCTTGATAAGCAATTAAGAATTCTCAAGGATTTTTTATTTGGTATGGGCATGACTATCAATACTGACAAAATCAAAATTTATGTTGATAAAATATAAAGTCACTTATGCTCATTTTTTGTATGATAGAAACTTAGAGGAAGTGACTTCCTACAAATATCTTGAGATTGATATCCATCACAAGCTTAATTTGAATTGTACAACATCGAGAAAAGGATCAATGGAGGATGGAAAGATTATTTTGGCCTTGAAAAAAATTGTAAGTCAACAAACCTTTTGATGTGGGTTCAAAATAAATTCCTTTTTGAAACTCTTGTCACTATCATTCTTCTGTATGGGTGTGAAGTTTGGGGCTGCAGCTTCTTGAGAGAATCTTGGAGAAGGATTGAGCAAATCCAAAATCATTTAATAACTTAAAATATTAAAATTAAAGAAATATTCCATATCCTATTCTCCTCATTGAAGTGGTTCTTTCCCCCATTGAGAACATAACTACGAATAGGTACCTAATGTACAAGAAAAAATTATAGAACTTGGGAGACCAAATAATTCTGAAATATGCTTTAAATTCCAATCAAAACCACCTTAGGTTCAAGCGAACTTGGGATAAAGATGATATTCCTTGGTTAATGATGTGGGGGATTGATGAAAAAGTCACTTTGCAAAATATTAAATGATATTAAAAATATTATTACTTCGAAGTTCAAATAGAAGCTGTGATGCGATGAAAATTTAGAGGATATTAAAAGAAAATGAAGATATTACAAGGATGTCATTAACCCTAATCTTGAAGATCAAAATTATCTCTATGTTTTAACTAGCATAAACAAGAAGATCCACATATCTAACTTTGATGAGCTACATAGTGAAATAGGGTGTTGGACCTTTACTAAAAATCAATGGGATGAAAGGATATGTCATATTTGTGAGACTTTGAGTGTTGAGGATGAAAAAACTTCATTTTATACTTCCTTGCATACACCCACATAAGATCTCATTTTCAAAAAAAAATTACAGTGTGAACCTGCCTAACCTTCTATCTCATTAAAAATATATTAATTTAGGAACGTTCCTCTCCAAGTTTTTTGAACACGGAAATAAAAATCTAAATAAAACCAAGTAGTTTCTTACATTTTTTTCTTAAGGTTCGATGGTCCGAAATTGGTCTAAGTGGACGTTAACTATCATCATCATTAAATCATAAACATGTTTTAATTTAATTGTACATCATATCATTTTAGGTGAGGTTTCAATAGTTCACTTATTTCATGGCTGATTTTTACCACACCTTCAGTATAATGCCCCATATTTTGACATTTGGTAATTGAAATCCTAACCATATTTCGACATTTAGTAATAAAAATCCTAAATGTGATCTATCTTATCATTCATTTTCTTATGATCTATTAGACATGGTTGGAATAATTAATATTATTTGAACACATAGTGTGGTATGCAGCTACTAGTTCAATTCATTCTCATCTCAAATATTATTATTAATTTCAATGAATAAGGTTGTAATGCCCCCAAACCCAGACGTTGGCATAAACAACCGCACCAATTGGGGCACACCTTAAGTTGGGGGTGTGCGCCCACCCAAAATGCCTTTGTGTGGTAGGCATGACACAAGCATGGAGCATGTTGGTGGTAAGGTCTCAATGGAAAACACATCGACATGTGGCAAGATATCGAGTTGGAGCACGTTGAGAAGGGCGCACGCTCGACAAGCAAACAAGAAGCACGTCAGAAAGATAAGGCATGTGGTGCAAGCAAGTACGGCATCATACTTAGCGTGTTGGCTAAGGGACACCACAAGGCATGCCTTGGGGGCACCCTTATGCCAAGTGATGGCTATAACTGAAGGCTCACGAGACAGGGTTAAGGCATCATCATCCAAGTGGGAGAAACAAGACAAAGTGTGCGTTGAGGAAAAGTGTGAGCCATCCATAGGAACAGGATGCAAGGGCATGGGCCTAGATTAGGGAAGCACGTCACTTGGGTAGAGTGGCATGACAGATTCGGTTGGAAAGACAAGAAGGTGGGACAAGTGAGTTTATAGGTTCTTCTGGAGTAGATTATTGGGCACTCTGCAGAGGGTTTGGCCTATGACCACCTCCCTTGCAACTCATTGTAATAAATACTTCATATTTAAAAAATAGTTGGACGCATTGGTTTGGGAACCCACCCACATATTAAGTGTATCTCTTATTCCTTGTGCATGTGTTGGTTTATTGGCTAAGTGTGGAAATGGCTAATTGTTAAACAATACATAATTGTAACAAAGATATAAGTGTAATAAAGCTTAAGTGTATCTTCCGCAGGTGTAAGGCATAGTCTATTGGTGCATCAGTTAGGCTAGTCTCACCCTCGACTTGGCCTCGGGAAGTACTGCATGGGTGTCTGGGACAACGAAAAATTTGGGCACCAGGCGACCCTGTTAGAGGTGGTATCAAAGCACAATCAGATAGTGTTTGGTTCTATGTGGAGAAGACATTGTAGTTTATGGTGACTTATGTTATCATGTCCACCTAGAAGACTTAAGGAGGCAGTAGTCAATCGACACTTGGAATGGTTAAATGGATGGATGAGAGAACCAAGAATAGGTGTCATTCCCTTGGATGCAATCACAGAGAACACTGGAAAATAGAAGGCTCAATTGTAGATCCAGGTAGTTGCAATGTTGTGGCATGCAGCCTTGGGGTTTTTCGAATATGAATACATGCCAAGCATGCCTTTGGTTGGCTTGTTGGGGCATTTCGAGTTTGGAATGTTGCGACAGTTAAGTGCGGAGGAAGACACACTCTTAGGACAGTCAGTTCTTGAAGTGGCTAACAGAAAGAAGACTAGGGAAGGTGTTCCAATGATGAGGGCGGTGCCTTGGAAATAAGAGAACGTACAACAAGTGGATTCCATGCAGGGTATCTCAAACTTGCACCAGTTAAGTTTTGTTGAGACCATTGTGAACAATCATCGAGTAAGAGCCTCGGTAGACACTGGGGCCTCTCACAACTTTGTTAGAAAAATCTTGGAAGAGAGATCGGGCTGCAGAGAATACCTTGCAACACAGAAGTTAAGGCAGTTAATTTCGCACCCGAGGCTATTGCATGGGTGGAAAAGAAAATCCACATCAGAATGGGACATTGGCAAGGGAGAGATGACTTCACAAGAATTCATTTGGATGATTTTGAGATTATCCTTGGGAAATATTTCTTTCAAAGAGCTTGGGATGTTCTCATGCCATTTGCGGACAAGATGGTGATTTTAGATGTGGAAAAGTCAGTTGTGGTTCCTACTTTGTCAAAGAAGGAAAAAGGAAGGGTGTAGGTGGTTTCTGCACTTAGCTTGAAGAGGGCTTCTTGGCGGGCATATTAAGAGATATTTGTTGCATAAATGCTTCGTGAAGCGATTGCAGGAGATGCGGGGAGGGTTTTTCCTCCTAATATTTCCAACTTTCTCCAAGCAAATTGGGATTTGATGCCATAAATTCTTCCAAAGATGCTCCCACCATGGTGGACCGTTGATCACTGAATTGAACTTGAGTGTAGGTTAAGGCCCATGGCTAAGGTGCCATATCATTTTTCAAGACTAGAGTTGGAGGAATTAAAGAGGCAACTAACGGATCTCATGGATGTTGGCTTCATAAGGCCCCCAAGGTCTCCCTATGGTGCATTAGTGTTGTTCCAACAAAAGAAAGGTACCATAGAATTGTGCTTGTGCTAGGACTACAGAGCGTTGAACAAGAAAATAGTGAAAAATAGGTACACACTTCCGTTGGCAGTAGATTGCTTTGACAAGTTGGCAAAGGAAGAGTGTTCTCAAAATTGGATTTGAGACAGGGTTATTACCAAGTGTGGATTGCAAAAGGTGATGAACACAAGATGACATGCATGCCAAGGTATGGTCGTTTTGAGTTCTTGGTGATGTTGTTTGGGTTGTGCCACGCACCCACAACCTTTTTCATGCTTATAAATGATGTCTTGAGATTGTTTATGGAAAAATCAGTGGTAGTGTACCTTTATAACATTGTGGTTTTCAACAAGAACATGGAGGAACACAAGTGTCACTGAGAGGAATTCTTCAATGCATTGCGGAATAATCAACTCTACTTGAAGAAGTCTAAGTGTTCATTTGGGAAGACAAAGATCATGTTTGTGGGCCATTGGATTGACCAAGGATGTGTCCAAGTGGACAACAAGAATATTGAATCCATGACATATTGGGAGGAACCCCTGACGATACAAGAAGTGCAGAGCTTCCTGGGCTTGGCCAATTATTACTTCAGGTTCATTGAAGGTTACTCTCAAATAGCTGCCCCTCTTACATAGCTGTTGAAAAAGAAAAAGTCATGGAAGTGGTCACCATGGTGCCAGGAAGAGTTCTGTGACTTGAAGTGTAGAATTGTCGTAGCACCCATGTTGAAGCTGCCATAGTTTCAGAAACCATTTGATGTACAAATAGATGAATCAGATTATTCCATAGGTGGTGTGATGATGCAAGAAGTTCATCCGATGGGCTACGAGAGTAGGAAACTGTAGGAAAGGGAACACAGATATCATGTGCATGAGAATGAAATTACAACATTCTTTCATTGCTTGAAGGTTTGGAAACACTATTTTCTTAGCAACCCATTCATGGTAAAGAAGGATAACATAGCCACCAACTACTTTGCCTCGCAATAGAAGCTATCTCCTAAGGAATCTACCTAGAAATATTTCTTGGTGGAGTTTGACATGATCATCAAGTACATACCAGGCAGGATTAACGCAACTGTAGATGCATTAAGTAGAAAACCTCAGCTTGCTGCTCTAGAAGAGAACCATGACAATGGTCTAATGGTAGAAGTTATCCTAGAATTGTGGAAGAGAATTCGTGATAGATTGAGTACAAGGATCCGACTACCAACATTATTTTGAAGCAAGTTTAGCAGGGAAAAACAAGAAGGTTTTTGGTTGAAGATGGATTGCTCTTATTTGGAGAATGCCTCTATGTTCCGAATTCAGTGAACCTTAGAAGGGAGCTACTTCTAGAGTGTCATGATTTAGCCCGGGATGGAAATATTGATCAACATTGCACCTTATCTCTTTCGGAGAGATGTTACTACTAGGAACGGATGTGAAAAGACATAGAGGAATATGTGAAAACTTATCTTATTTGTCAACAGGATAAGGAAAGCTCCAAGACAAAGGCACGCATGCTTCAGACATTGCCTATTCTGGAGAATCCTTGGGCAAGTGTGTTCATGGAATTCATAATGCAGTTATCGTTATCGTAGGGATATAATGGAATATTTGTTGTGGTGGAAAAATATTCGAAGTATGCAAAAAATTTCCTACAAAGGTGCCATGTAAAGTAGAGGACGTTGCGTAGATGTTCTTCATACATATTGTTAAGTATTAGGGATTTTCATTGAGCACTGTGTCAGACAGGGACATATGATTCATGGGTCAATTTTGCAACAATTATTTAGGTTGGTTGGGACCAATCTATTGAATTGATCAAGATACCATCTACAAAAAAATAGGAAGACCAAGAAAATCAATGCATTATTGGAGGACTAATTGAGGCACAGTGTTCAAACAGATCAGCAGAACTGGGCATACTTGTTGGATGCTGTGCAGTTCAACTACAATATGCAAACAAGCTTGTCAACTGGTTTCACCCCATTCAAGTTGGAAATGGGGAAACAACCATTGACACCTCAAGTAGTTGTGACAGGTCACATGTTCTTTTGGGAAGAATCCGACGATGACAAGCTTCATGAAGAGTTGGAAAGATCGATTGGAATTGTCCAGCATCCAGATGGGAAAAGTGACTGACAGGATGGTGAAGTGGGTAGATCATGGAAGACATGAAGTTGAGTTCCAAGTAGAGAATCGATTACTTCTCAACTTGAGCAAGGAACAGTTCAACCCACTAACAGTCATGGCAGGTGCACTAATGCAGAGATGTGATGGATCGTTTGAGATAACTGAGAAGATAAGCAAGGTGGCTTACTGACTCAAGCTCCTAGAACACTTAAGCTCATATTTCATCTGGTGTTCCATGTTAGACAACTCAAGGCATGTGAGTTTGATGGAAGTGAATCAGGGAGAAACTTACCAAGTAGGGCTCCCACCATGGTGGTGGATCGGTGGAGGAAGTGTTGGCTGATAGATATGTGAAGCATGGTGTGAGGATTTGACTAGAATACTTCGTCAAATGGGAGAACTTTCCCGAAGAAGAGAAAAATTGGGAGTGGAAGGAGTCATTGTGGAAGGAAAAGGGCAAAGTTCGGGCTTTCCAGGAGAGACATGAGCTTCCTCCCAAAAGAAACAAGCAAAAGCGCAACCGTTTCCAGGTTGGTAACAAGTCGAGTGGGGGAGGATGTAACACCCCAACACATACGTTGGCATAAACAATCGTACCAAGTGGGGAACACCTTGAGCTGGGAGTGTGTTCCCATCCAAAATTTCTTTGCGTGGCAAGCAAGGCCAACATGGCACAAGCATAGTGTGTGTTGGTGGGCACATCTCAATGGAAAGCGCATCGACATGTGGCAAGAGATCAGGTTGGAGAACGCCGAGAAGGGTGCGTGCCATGAACTCAAACAAGAAGCACCATGGATGGACAAGGCATGTGGTGTAAGAAAGTAAGGAAACATACTTAGTGTGTTGGATAAGGGGTTCCATAAGGCATGCCTTGGGACCACCCTTATGCCAAGCGAAAACTATAAGTAAAGGCTCGCAGACAGGCTTAGGCACCATCATCCAAGTGGGATAAAGAACACCAAGTGTGCACTGAGGCAAAGTGCGACCCGTCCACAGGAGCAAGCTACAGGGGCATGGGCCTAGCTTAGGGGAAGCACATCACTTGGGTAGAGTGACAAGACAAACTCGGTTGGAAAGACAAGAAGGCACATCAAGGAAGTTTTGTAGGTTCTTTTGGAGTAGCTTGTTGGGCGCTCTATGGAGGGTTTGGGCTGCATCCACCTCCCTTGCAACTCATTGTAATCTATACTTCAACTTTATAAAATACTTGGGCACGTCGGTTTGGGAATCCAACCACATATTTAGTGTCTCTCTTATTTGTTGTGCATGTGTTAGTTTATTGGCTAATGTGGAAATGGTTAATTGTTAAACAATAAAAAATTGGAACAAAGGTATAAGTGTAATAAATCTTAAGTGTAGCTTCCCCAGGTGTAAGGCGTAGTCTGCCAATGCATTAGTCGGGCTGGTCTCACCCTCGACTTGGCCTCGGGCAGTGCCGCATGAGTGTCTACGATAATGAAAAAGTTGGGCGCCAAGTGACCCTGTGACAAAGGCCCTCTTTGCCAAGCCAAGATATGCATAAATTCAAACTCTCCCTTATGCTTAATTTAATTTAACTATCCAATCTTAAATATTGTTATTGTAGTAGCATAATTTAATAACAAAGTTAATTTAATTTAAAATAATATTTATCTTTTAATTTAAAACCGTAATTAATTTAATTTAATGTGATCTCAAACATTTTTATTTTAATAGCATATTTTAATGACAAAAATTTAATTTAATGTGATCTCAAATATTGTTATTTTAATACAAAATTAATTTAATCTAATATTGTTGTTAATTAATTTGAAATATTATGTTTCAATTTAAAATCATAGAAATATTATTTTTCAATTTAAAATCATAATTAGTTTAATAATATGTTTTCAAATATTATTATAATTGAATAAGTTAATAATAACAACAAAATATTTAATAACCAATTTTCCTATAATCTTTAACAAAAATAAAAATTAATAACAAAAATAAAATATTTTTTCTTTTAAAAAGATAATTAATTTAAATCCAATCTAAAATATGATTTAAAACATATTAATTTAATCTAATCTGATATATTATTATTATTATATATAATAATGGCAAAATTTAATAACAACAATAAAACAATTCGTAGTATATAATTTTTTCTTTTATAAATTTAATAAATTTAAAATATACTTAAAAATATACAATTTTAAAATATGTTGAAAATATCATTGGCTATTTGGTCCAAATTAATTAGGCTTAATTTTTAAAATAATAGGAATTTTTATAAACATAGTAATATTCATAGTAATGATGGAAAAACGACACCATTCTTCGAAATACGGTAAAAGAGAAAAAATGTAAAATATGTTTCATTGTAAATTTTTCAACCTTATCAATCTAGATAAGAGATTTTGCACTTGGTTTTGAAGAGTTGACTAGATCACATAAAAAAATGGGTGATGTCTAGTTTAATAAAAGATAGTCAAATTATAAAAAAATAGTATATATTTAAGTTTATTAAAAATGGATTAGTTTAGTCGAAATTAGGTAAAAAAAATTAAAAGTATTTAAATTGTGTTTTTGGATTCGCTCAAATATTTTTATAGCACTTGAATTATGCAATTTCCATAGCTAATATATGTGATTCTAATTTTTTTTAATGATTTCCAATCAAACTACCAACAAAGATTAAAAATATAGAATATTTAGACTACACCATTAAAAACAAATAAATCTATTTAAAAAAACCAAAATTATTTTCTTCGACTTTCCAATCTATACATAATATTTTTTACTTTTAAATTTAAATATTTTTGCACCATACCATCATTAAAAACAAGTTGATAACAATCTACATATTTTCTTTACAAAATAAAACAATATATATATATATTTTCTTCCAATTTTTTTTTAAATTTAAAATCTAACAAAAATAAAATAAAATAAGAAAAACCATTCTAACTCAATGATTAATTAAATTGATTTAGTCTTTTGATAATGGTTGAGATTCATCTCATTCCGAGAATAAACCCTATTAAGGAATCTTAAGCTACAACATAAAATAGATGCATCTACATGATTTATAATTTAGTTTTTAACTTTGATTACATTTTTTAATCACAAGAATTGTTGAATCTTCTACTTAAGTTAAAATACAATTTCATAAAATCAACTTAATAAAGTCAATCTTGTAGATCCAAGATCATAAAAAACTATCTTTTACACTTAAAATTATTAAAAACTATGAATCATAATATATTTTCATAAAAATATACATTGAAGTATAAAATAAACCAATAAACAAAACAAATAAAATACAGGGAAATTAAATAGATTTTTTACTTCTAACTACAAAGACAACATGTACACAAAGTATATGAAGATAATCTTGTAAAATCAACAGAAGGAGGAGGGGAGTGTCCCATTCTTGATGTAGTTTCTTATAAAAAAAGAGGTATATGTTCAAACTTCCATTCTTGATACGGTTTCTTATTAAAAATGTGTAGAGGTATATGTTCAAACTTACATCTAAACCTAAAGATTTAGTTTATGACATTTAATAATAAAATAAATTCATTATAGAATTTCAATGTCAATAAAAATGGAAATAACTATACATAAAACTAAATTGATAAAGGCATATGTAAATATATTGCCATAATTGGAATTGTAAACATTATAAGGATTGAGATAAATTGAATTGTTTTTTCTTTTATTAAAAAAATTGGAATAAATTAAATGTTAGGGAAATCAAAATGAAGCTTAAATCTAATTTTGATAAAAATTTGAAAAACTAGAGATAAACTTTCTTTAAACTTAGTTTTAAATAAAATCAAATGAAGATAAACTTTATTTATACATAGTTTTAACTAAAGTTTAGATAAAATGACTAAGGGTATGTTCTCTGATCTATGAATGGCTAGAATCCAATTTTTAAATATATAAATTTGAAAATGACAGAGTGTATGTGCTGGAATCCAATTTTCAAATATATAAATTTGAAAATAACAAAGTGTATGTGCTGGAATCTAATTTTAAAATTAAATATGTCATACACTTTGACATAGATACACTTCAAATGAGCTCAGGTTAAGAAAAATATTCAAAATTAAATATATCGGAGACTTGACATAAATACACTTCAAATGAGCAAATGAGGTGAGGCTACTAGAATGAGTAATAAAATATGTTTGACATAGATACACTTCAAATGAGCTCAGGTTAAGAAAAATATTCAAAATTAAATATATCGGAGACTTGACATAAATACAATTCAAATGAGCAAATGAGGTGAGGCTACTAGAATGAGTAATAAAATATGTCAACAAATGCAGTAGATAGTTTCTAGTTATGTGTTTCTAGGAGCTTATCAAATATGCCAGCAGGTACAACAGATAGTTTTGATTGAGTTGCTATTAAAAGTTAATGGAGCATTAGGCTCTCTATTAATTAACCAAGACCCTAAACAGATAGCACCTTGTTGAATGGAAGCAATTAAAAACTTCTATGGACTATGTTGTATATTACATTTCCTGGAGGACTACTTGTAAGATTTGTCATTTGAATCTCCAAAGCATTATTTGAAGAAGATTGGTTAGAAGAAGATGGCTGCATAGGTGTGTCCACAGGAAATGGGAATGGAGGAGTGGTAATGTCTACTTCTCCTTCGAACATCTGGACCACTTTGCTCATCGAGGGACGACGAGATGCACTGAACTGAATGCACCAAAGTCCAACTAAACTTAACTTTTTGGCAATGCCTTGATCTTCCTCTGACATGCTTCCTTTTCTTAGATTTCCAAACTCACCATTCTCCACTTGATGAAATGCCCACTCTGCATAGAAGAATTTACTTGATGAACTTTCTAGATGATCAAGATCATTGTTCTTCCTTCCTCCCACCATCTCCATAACTAACATACCATAGCCATAGACATCAGATCTATCAATGACAGGTCCATACATCCTTGACCATATCTCTGGAGCAGCGTAACCCAGTGTTCCTCCATTAGCCACAGATATGTGACAGGTAGGCAAGGACTAATAAGAGATGAAAACTTCCCAACTAGGATTTCAAATTACCAAAAGTAAAATTGGATAATTGGATAGGAAATTAAGCATAAACAATGCACATTTATAAAATACATATATTTTGATGCATTAAACAAAATACTTTAAAAAATATTCAAGCTATCATTTAAACCCAATTTTGGGGTTTTCATTATTTTAAACTTTATTGTTTTATAATGAGCAAGTGCTTGTTTAAGCTTCTATCTTTATGTATTGGGATTATCCTTCAGTTTTCCTTTCTAAATGGTTAATGTGCATTTCAAATAAACAAACAAAAGTTTTAAAACAAATGTGTCATAAAGAGTATATGCTAAAATAACTTTTGTTTCTTTTTAAGATACGTATACATGAAGACTGCTTTCTCTTTTCATCCACGTATCATTATCATAAATTAATGGTTCATGTTTATGCAAGAATAAAGGAGAATGAAAAGATTTGTTGTCCCAAAAGCCAAGCCAGCATTGTGAAATAAATAAATTTTTCATTAAAATGTGTGAGTGAGGAGAACGCGCATTGCGTTATTGAATCGGGATGATGAGTCCTTCATCTTTCCGTCAAAGGGGAGACTGAGACTTGGCAAATTAAAACTTTCATCCCACAATAAAAGAAGATCAATTAAAGGAATTGCAAACTTTAATTACCACCGGATAAAATCAATTAGATAACGAGCTGCCTACCTGTCAAAACTATTACATCATTATATCGGTTATCCAAGGAAACATAAAAAATTTATTAGCTCATCACCGGACACCAGATCAACATAAATTGAACCTCCTACATGGTGATGGCAGACACATAAGGTTTAACAAATTGTCTCAGGAGCAAATGGTATTTAGAATAAGAATAGGCCTTTGGCAGCAGAAGTTAGTATTAGTTTGAGCAGGATGACTTGGGGGTGCTCCATCTCCTATGCAAACACTCCCCCGACTTAAGCTATTCGCAAAGTAAGCATCTATTTCTATTGTTGGTGTTGTGACCTTGGCTGGCAGCTAGCTTCAGGCTTACTCCATGGATGCTTCTAACCTCACTTTTAGTTCCTCTCTTAACCACTTCACCATTCTCTACATTGATTTGATCTCCATCTTGTTTCATTTCCTCATATAGCTTATGTTTGGCTCCTTTGGGTTTAGTAATTCTTGTAATTTATCAATAGAGGTAAATGTTGGGTTGGGGTCTCTGTTGGTAGGATTCTTATGCATGGGAATAAGCCTAGTCATATTTTGGGTTTGGGTATATATGATAGTTTTGGCCATAATATTTGTGTTGAAAGCTCTTGCCTCAATGTTGCCACCCCTGATGTTAATTTTAATCAGCCTGTTGTGCCCTCGGCCTGTCATAAGATATTTTGGTTATGGGACTTCCCCCACCTTATCAAAGTTGCTTCCTTCCTTGTAAAGGGGTTAAACTCTGCAACCCATAGAATATTATCCATTCAACTACATATGTATTTCAATAGCCTCCTCTCAGGGCCCTAGGTTGATATCCCCTGTCACCTCTGTTGTATCTTGATTCAAGAAGGGTATACAATTCTAACAATATCAAGCATCCACGGAGCTCCTAACTTCCTAAAAGCAATGGAAGAAATATGGTGGTTAGCAACAAACTCGAGGCAAATCAAATTTTTAGTCACAAAAAGAGTTATAGAAGCCATCTCAAAACAATGTACTGCTAGAGTTTCAGATATATATTTTAATGTTATGTAAGACAATTTTCATTTTAGGGGTTTTGGGGAAGTTGTACACCAACTATGTATTTGAAAATAGTAGGCAAATATTGAAAAAGAAACAATTGGGCAATAATGAAACAAGCACTACGAGACTCTAAGAGCAACTAAGGACAATATATACCATTTTTGTAAATTTTGTATATGAAGGCTCTCTTGCTCGACCACATCACTTCTCCCCTTTTTTATAGTAATGCAAATACCTTTTATTTTGAAAAGAAAACAAAGATTTATATAGTAAATAAATTTTATAATTTTGTCTAATTTTATAATTTTCTATTATTTTTTTTGTTTGATTTCCCGTCACTCGGGATCGATAGCAATGAACCATTGGTTAAGAACCGCAACCCAGGGGCATCTAAGCCGTTAAAGTCACCTAGGGATCGCACATGGCCTGGGCCACACCAACCCTTAAGATGGATGGATTTTTGTGTGTCTCCTCCCAACTAGCTCACCCCCAAGGGGAATTGAACCCGGGTCGCCTTGCTGACGAGACCTACACCTTAACTGAATGAGATAGTGAGAATTGACATAATTTTTTATTAATTATTAAAATTATAAAGTTTAATTATTCAAAAAAAAATATGAGAGATATTTCTTATATTTACAATCATATAATCATACTCACTTAAGACCATATTTACTAGGTGTAGTCTAAATATTCTACGTTTTCAACTTTTTCTGAGCATATTTTTTGTCTTATTTTGTTTGAAGTCCGGTTGGAAATCCTTAGAAAATCTTAGAATCAGATATATTAGCTATGAAAATTGCATCATTTGGGTGCCATAGGGGTATTTGAGGGTGCTAAATCTATTTATGGATTCAAAAACACAATTTAAACACTTTCAAATTTGGATTTTACCAAAAAATAAAATAATGGATTTCGACCAAAATCCACCTTAAAACCCAAAACATAGAATAAATAGACTACTCCTATTTACTACATTAAAAATAATAATATTGCAAGTTATTTACCTATTAACTTTTAAAGAATTCAATAATTTAATGTAAATGAATTTCAATAACATCACCTTATGGATACACTATAATTACAAAATTAATTATTAAAATTAACTAATATTTTTTAATATTTAATAACTTAATACAAATGTTATATAGAAAAATATATATTCACCATAAGTTATAAAATTGTTTTTAACTATATTTTCAAATAAAAACAAATTGTGATGTATATTTATTTATAAATAATGATAACATAATTTTATTTTTTTCAGCGAAAAAAAAACTTACTTTTGTTATTCGATTGAATCAAATAGTACAAAAACAGGTCTGAATTTTTCAAAATCCAGAATACATGATCACAAAAAAGCTGTATCGATGTTGTCTCTCCTAAAGATACTAGCAACAAAAACTTAAACATAGATACAACCAACTGAGGACAGAAGTAAAAAACTGCAACCTATCAATCCTCACACAGAAGAGCTATAAAAGGATCCATTCCAGGATAGCTATAAAAAACTTTTACAAAATTATAGAAAAGAGTCAAAAAAGGAGTAAACGCCCATCTCAAGGGGACAGGAGTTCCACCATTATTCCCACACAAGATGATCTTCAATGCCTTCAAGTGACTGTTTTGATAACTTGTTGGCCATGGACTTGTGTTCTCTGTATATATGTTCAAAATTAATGGACTCGAACTTATCAATCTCCATTCTTGTACGAAGACACCAATGACAGAGAGCAGTAACATTAAGTTGAAAATCTCCAGCAACCCATTTAATAGTCACACGGGAGTCTCCAAATACTTTAAGATTTACTAGTCCAAAACAGTATAACAATAATAAAATTATTTTATATTATTAAAATCTGAATTATTGTTATTATAAACAATAATAGCATAATTCAATAGTAATAGTAATACATGTATTCTCTCTTTTTCCAAAATGAAGTTATGATTAATTTTATTTTATTTGAAATGGTAGTCTAAAATTTATACTATTTTAAATAGAAAAATTTAGTTTTTCCATCATGATTTTGAAAAAATTAGGCATAAATTTTTAAAAATCCTTGTTACAATTCTGTAACTTTGAAATTTTGGGTGCCCCAGAGGGTTTTTGATGGTGTTGAATCAGTTTTTACCATCAAAATCACCATTAAAACACAATTAAATTCGGAATTTGCAAAATAAAAAAACACCCGATTCCAGTGAAAATCCCCTGTTAGAACCAAATCGTCGAATTTTTAGACAACTCCTATTTGAAACGTTATTATTATTTGATTTGAATTATTTTTTATTTTTCAATCTAAAATTATAATTAATTTATATTAGTTTTAGTTTAAATATTGTTATTGTTATTAATATAATAAAATTAATTTAATTTAATTTAAAAACTTTTATTATTATTATATTGATAAGTGTTTATATCTTAGAATTTGGGGTGGATTAGTGTCTATTCTTTTTTTAGATTGCACGAAAATGAAACAAAAGTACTATTAGATTGTGCTAATTGTTATTGCGTTAAAATTCCATTAACACATTTCACAACTTGGTTTACTCTCCACAGTAAAATACATGTTTGGAACCGTATCAGAAGTTTTCTAGGACAAGGACCTAGCATATGCGCACTATGCTCAACTGGAGAGGACGATATCAACCATATCTTTATACATTGTTCCTTCTTCACTGAGATGTGGCACCATGCGGAACAACTTATGGGACGACGTTGATATCACCGATGCTCACAAAAATTGGTTGAATGATTCTGCACACGATGATATCAAAGCTCTCCCCCTCCTCATGATCTAGGGAACATGGCTCGCTAGGAACAAAAAATATTCCAAGACCTGCGCATCTCGCCTTTATCCTATGCTGTTAAGAGCCTCGCTATTTTGGAACATTTTCCACAGGTTGCATCTCCCTCTCTGCATCTCCCTCTCGGTAGGTACACACATCGATTAATTGGAATCTGAACATGCCCTAATGTTCTTTCGATGGCACAGCCCAGGGGTCCCCTTCTTCAAGTGGTATTGGGGCCACCCTGCATCTTCCACACAACCTTGTCTACAAGCTCTCAACTAACATAGGTATTGCAACCAACAACCATCAATTATATATATTATAACTATTATATATATCATAACTATTGTTATCGAATTTCATATTAATTAGATTTAAATCATGAATTTTCAAAGTTTTTATTTGTTAAGTTTATATGAAAAGTTTTTATTTTTTAATTGATAATTGGTATAAAATTGTGAGCATTGATATTTTTCATTGCTGATAATGACTTTAAATTTTATAAGTAATTGGCTTGAGCTAATCAAGCTTTGTAGTATTCAAGATCGCGAGAATCTTATGAAATGACCTAATTTTATCTGAATGACTTACATTCATGGGCTTGGAAGTAGTGTGGTTGACTATGTCATTTTTTATATTCCTTTAAACAACCAAATAATAAATTTTGACATTTTAAATGACCATGAACTTGACTTGGATCATAGACTTTTAATTGTAACTCTCAACTTTGTTATGCATAGTAGTCTCATAGAAACAATTTCTCAGAGTCAAAAGTATTTAATCTTCAACAAAAGTAAAGTCGATCCTTTTTTAAATGATTTAAATAATAATATATTTCCTCTCTAAACTAGGATAATATAGAAGAGCTTTATCATAATTTCTCTACGCCCCTCTCCTCTTCCATTAATAAGTTCTCTATTGAAGTGTTGTATAAAAATAGAAATAGAATGACCAACCCTTTGTATGACAAAGAGTGTAAAATCACAAAAAGAGAAATCAAAGAAGTTACTGATGAGTTTGCCTAAAAGTTGAAAAGATAAGTAGGTACAAATTTCTCATTAAAAAGGGATTGATATAAATGTTAAGTGGGAGAAGCTTTTACACCTCTCTAAGATGGATCCTAAAAACTTGTGGAGACAAATTCTAACTCTCTAAACTAAAAAGAATAATATGATTGCATTGAAGGACATCAATTCCTATCTTAAGAATTTTTATGAATCGCATGATGTCGTGGACAACATTCAACCCCTTTTATGGAGGTTTATGTTGTTTTCTTGATAAGATATAGATTTTGGGATTAAGTACCTCGCGAATGGGAAAGCTAAGGACATCGAAGACCACTAGGCATAAATCCTAAAAATTGGGGGTTCTATCCTCATCCCTCACATTTACAACTTCTTCAATCTAGCAGTCAAGCAAGGTTTCCCTAAACCTTGGACTCATAGCCTTGTTGTACCCATTTTTAAAGTCACGATAAAAATAACCCCTCTAATTATAGGAACATTATGATTAGCCCTCTCTTAGCCAAGTTATATGGTAATATTTTGGAAAATAAGATCAACATATGGCTACAAAATTAAGGTAAAAGGGATAAAGGACAAGCCAGTTTTAGAAGGTATCATTCCACCATAGACCACCTCATTACTTTTAGGATCATTGTAGAGGAATGTAGCAAAAATAGGATCAATATCCTTTGTTGCTTTGAATACTTTAGGAAAGATTTTGATATAGTTCCCTTAAACAACTTGTGGAAAAGATTAGAATCTAGTTCATGGTTCCTTTCAAGTTGAGAGTTGTTGCAATAAGGTAGTACAAGAATGTCATTTCCAAGTTTAAGAACACTGAGGGTTGGTCAGAAGATATTTATTGTAATATAGGATTTAAGTAAGACTCCCCCCCTCTCCCCTACCCTTTTTGGTATATACATTGATAAGTTAAAAGGTTGTTTAGTAGAGGTAGGATGCACTGGCATAACGTTAGTGGGAATTGTCATCGTCCTCCTTCTTTACGCTGACAATATTGTTCTTTTGGAAAGATGTACCTCTGATCTTGATAAGCAATTAAGAATTCTCAAGGATTTTTTATTTGGTATGGGCATGACTATCAATACCGACAAAATCAAAATTTATGTTGATAAAACATAAAGTCACTTATGCTCATTTTTTGTATGATAGAAACTTAGAGGAAGTGACTTCCTACAAATATCTTGAGATTGATATCCATCACAAGCTTAATTTGAATTGTACAACATCGAGAAAAGGATCAATGGAGGATGGAAAGATTATTTTGGCCTTGAAAAAAATTGTAAGTCAACAAACCTTTTGATGTGGGTTCAAAAGAAATTCCTTTTTGAAACTCTTGTCACTATCATTCTTCTGTATGGGTGTGAAGTTTGGGGTTGCAGCTTCTTGAGAGAATCTTAGAGAAGGATTGAGCAAATCCAAAATCATTTAATAACTTAAAATATTAAAATTAAAGAAATATTCCATATCCTATTCTCCTCATTGAAGTGGTTCTTTCCCCCATTGAGAACATAACTACGAATAGGTACCTAATGTACAAGAAAAAATTATAGAACTTGGGAGACCAAATAATTCTGAAATATGCTTTAAATTCCAATCAAAACCACCTTAGGTTCAAGCAAACTTGGCATAAAGATGATATTCCTTGGTTAATGATGTGGGGGATTGATGAAAAAGTCACTTTGCAAAATATTAAATGATATTAAAAATATTATTACTTCGAAGTTCAAATAGAAGCTGTGATGCGATGAAAATTTAGAGGATATTAAAAGAAAATGAAGATATTACAAGGATGTCATTAACCCTAATCTTGAAGATCAAAATTATCTCTATGTTTTAACTAGCATAAACAAGAAGATCCACATATCTAAAATAAGAATGAACTTTGATGAGCTACATAGTGAAATAGGGTGTTGGACCTTTACTAAAAATCAATGGGATGAAAGGATATGTCATATTTGTGAGACTTTGAGTGTTGAGGATGAAAAAACTTCATTTTATACTTCCTTGCATACACCCACATAAGATCTCGTTTTCAAAAAAAAAATTACAGTGTGAACCTGCCTAACCTTCTATCTCATTAAAAATATATTAATTTAGGAACGTTCCTCTCCAAGTTTTTTGAACATAGAAATAAAAATCTAAAGAAAACTGAGTAGTTTCTTACATTTTTTTCTTAAGGTTCGATAGTCCGAAATTGGTCTAAGTGGATGTTAACTATCATCATCATTAAATCATAAACATGTTTTAATTTAATTGTACATCATATCATTTTAGATGAGGTTTCAATAGTTCACTTATTTCATGGCTGATTTTTACCACACCTTCAATATAATGCCCCATATTTTGACATTTGGTAATTGAAATCCTAACCATATTTCGACATTTGGTAATAAAAATCCTTAATGTGATCTATCTTATCATTCATTTTCTTATGATCTATTAGACATGGTTGGAATAATTAATATTATTTGAACACATAGTGTGGTATGCAGCTACTAGTTCAATTCATTCTCATCTCAAATATTATTATTAATTTCAATGAACAAGGTTGTAATGCCCCCGGACCCGGACGTTGGCATAAACAACCGCACCAATTGGGGCGCACCTTAAGTTGGGGGTGTGCGCCCACCCAAAATGCCTTTGTGTGGTAGGCATGACACAATCGTGGAGCATGTTGGTGGTAAGGTCTCAATGGAAAACACATCGACATGTGGCAAGATATCGAGTTGGAGCACGCTAAGAAGGGCACACGCTCGACAAGCGAACAAGAAGCATGTCAGAAAGATAAGGCATGTGGTGCAAGCAAGTACGACATCATACTTGGGGGGTACAACCTTTTGCTGAATGGTTGGAGGCTTGGACGAGCCTTCACTCCGATGATGTCGAACTTCCTTTCTTCATGATCTGGGAGGTGTGGCGTGCTCGCAATGCATACATTTTTGATGATCTGAAACCACATTGTGCATCATTATGCAATAAGATCATTGCTGCTCACAAGGAATACATATCTGCATTTGGTGGGGGTGTTGGCACGAGTACTCGGTCATTGAGAAATCGTATGACTCCTCCTATTCTTGTCTTTCCTTGTGGTTTTTTTGATGGGGCTGCTGTTCGTTTGAATGGCACTGGGGGTGCCGGAGCAATCATTCACATCACCAATACTATCTCTGTTCATTATTGGCTGAACCTGGGTAATGGTTCTAACACACGAAGTGAGATTTGCGCCCTATGGCTCTTATTATTTTGTGCCCGGAAACGGTTGATTTCCTCCCTGGTTATATTTGGTGACTCGCAGGCCATTATTGCCTGGGCTAAAGGTATTGCCTCTCTGAATGTTCTCCTGCTCAAACACTGGTTGGAGGAGGCTAGAAAGCTCATGCTTGAATTTGAGCACATTCACTTTGAACATATCTTCCGGGAGGTCAATCTGGAGGCGGATATGCTCTCGAAACGAGCCCTCAACTCTCAGGCTGGGGTCATCATGTGGCAGGAATGGCGGGATGATTTGCTTTTTTCTCATGGTTCCTACATATTACATTCGTCTTGAGGGAGTCTTTCCATAGTTTTTATGCGGCTGGATACTTATATGGTTTTGTAGTTTACTTGTGCAGATACTTGAAACGCCCAATATCTTGTTGGGCATATATATATTATCTCACATATACTTTTGCGGCCTTATCTCATCCACATGCAGATGCTGACTCAGATAGGGTGTAATATTAGTATTACACTCCATTCCCTGCAGGGGTGATTTCGATAGTTATGTTTTTATGGACAGCTATATTTTGGACTTTTTATGGGATGCCTATATTTATGATGTTGTGGCATTTTGCTTATCTGATATTATTGGACACATAGCAGACTGTATATGGATATGACAGCTTTTGATGACTGTTTTAGACAGACCTCTTGATTTACATATTGATGATATAACCGGTTTGTTCCGGGGACTACATATTGGCAGATTTGCATGTATTTGAACAGTGTCTTGACAGTTGGACATATTTTACTATTTCGCATATTAATAGTAAGTTATATTTTTCTATGAAAAAAAGAAAAGAAAAAAAGTACGGCATCATACTTAGCGTGTTGGCTAAGGGACACCACAAGGCATGCCTTGGGGGCACCTTAATCATGAATAGAAATATTAGTTTCTAAATTATTTATAGTTTTTCAGTAGAAAATTAGATTACGTTTAGTTTATGAGAGATGTTTTAATTTTATTTTTTTCCTCATCAGATAATGGCAACACCTACTATTCTTATGACTTTTTAAACACCGGCTCTTCTATGATGTTTTAAATTATTATTATGTTTTAAATTGTTATTATTATTATTAAAAATATATATAGTAATGGCATATTTCAATTATTATTATTAATGTTTTAAATACTTAGTATTCTTATATTTAAAATTATTATTATTAAAAATATATATAGTAATGGCATATTTCAATTAATCTTTCCATACAAGTAAATTATTTAAAAATCAATGTTTTCAATAATAGTATTGAATAATCCAATTTAAAAAAAATATTTAATATGTGATTGGGTTGTACTGATGATATGTGGGGACCTATATAAGAGCTAACTAAAATGCCCCCTACTTGAATCCGGCAGAGTAATTATTGCCAAAATCGTAATTTGGAGTGCTCAGATCGCAATTTCGGCTATATAAGTAGTTTTAAAATTGGGTAATTAGTTCATAACAAATCATTCTAATTACAAAAATTACAAAAATTGCAAAAATAGCAATTTCGAGCCAGAATTTTAACGGGTTTTTATCTCAAAATTGTCGAAAAAGCAAGGCGTTTGGTTGTCTTCTCGGTGGAAATACATCATAGTTCAGTGCTTCATTCACTGCATGGTCCTTTGATCTTTTACGTCATTGTCCTTCATTTTCGTATAAATGTTCGTTCTTCAATCTATTTGGCTATGTGACGTTGAGCGGGTGGAGCGGGCGTACTATTCGTCAAAGAATCCACATCCATTGCTTATTGCTTAGTGAATGGATTCTTCTTTGCTTAAATGGAAGAAAGTTATGTGGTCTCATATTAGATAAACAAGTGCTCGATCTGGTTCTCATCACATACGGAACCCAGAAGTGCTCTATATATTGCATGAACTAGGTACATCTCTATAGTATATATAAGGTAACAAAGAGTTTGAAGTGCTCTGTATATTGCATGAACTAGGTACATCTCTATAGTATATATAAGGTAACAAAGAGTACATCAAACTCTACAATCTTGTAAAACACAGACACAACACCTCGTGCAGTAGAGCGGACTATATAAAACTTATCATTTGTAGAATAAGATTGATTTTCGACAAAATTCACACTTCCCACGCTTGGTCAGAAGTGTGTAACACCCAGACGAACTAACTTCTCATTTGAAGAATGGTTGCTTGGGTAGCAAGTAGCTGAGGAGAAATATAAGGTCGGTTTCCTCAGTTTTTCAGATTTCATTCTCCTTTATTTTTGGAAATTGAGGACTGCAAATGGCGACTAGTTGCGTTTTGATTTGTAATATAGTACCAACTAGAAGGAATCACCAACTCCCTATAATATCTAACACCAACTAGAAGGAAGCACCAACTCCATGGATCTTGTCAGTTATATTTTGGGTCATTGGTCCAGGAGTCGGTTAGGAAGTTGTTAGTAAGTGGACAAGCATTGTAAAGGCGGAAGCCTATATATAGCCAGAAAGTTGTAGGTCGTAGGATATCTTGGAGATGCATTTTTTGCAGATGTTATGAGATCAACAGATATCGCTGAGATCTCGTTTTGCAAGGATGTTGTATTAGGGTTTTTCTGAAGTAATATGACATGACGAAACTGTTTGGTGAAATTCCCTGTGTACCATTTGTGTTAATGCATATTGTGATGATTTCTTGCTAAACGTAATCTTTTTATACTTGTCACGATGAATGTCTCTGATGAATAGTGCTATGAACACAATTTATGATTATCTTGAATGCATAGATCTGTTTAGATGCTGCGATAAGTTGAGTAATTATTGCTGCAATCATCCTCCTTCATTCAGCTGAAACATGGTTTTGTCTACTCTCCCTTGATCACCTTGGGTGAGACCTCATCTGCTCTGTAGGTGTTGCTGGGCAGGGTAAAACCTGTCTGGGCCGGTGCTTAGGGAGATCGCGGTGGGTTGGTCTCGACAGTGATGGGAACCCCTGTCGACTGGGTCTGAGTCAACAAATGGTTTCGTTGTTGGGACCATGTGCGAAGTGAAAGGAGGATACGTTGTGGCACCTGACAAAACCGGAGATCCAAGAATGGTTTGATCAGAAGTTGCAGGAATTTGCTAAAGAAGAAAGTCGGAACACTTGACTGACGGTAGACTAGTGGGTGGATAGATATATTCACGACAGACCGCACAAGTGGTTTTTCTATGAATTCCCAATCATTTTGTATGAGTGGTTGGCAAAGTTGACCTTCCAGAAGAGGAACTTCCAAGGCGGTGAACCGACGAACTGGACCCCCAAGTTGATTCAGGAGCTTCAGGAAGTCGATAATAAAGCGTCGCGGGTTGTCGAAGTGTGGTTCGATAGCATCCTAGAGGGCTACATCACAGAATTCGCGGTTGATACTCAGAAATCCTATAGTGAAGCTGAAATATATTTTTTTCGCAATCCCTGGGGAAGGTTTCTGTTGTCGCTTCAACTCTCAATTAAGATGCTTATTTACGAAAAGGGTATATTGAAGATGCATCTTGATCAGTAGACAGCCTAGTGGGTGGAGGCCGTGGATACTGCGACAGTTGGGGGGGCGGTACATGGAATGATAAGGGGTAGATGGGTGCAGGTCATGACGAGACTGTGAGTGAAGCCGAGGAAGAAAGTGGTCTTACGAGGGGAGGAGCGAGGTTCCGACAGGAAAAGAGACAGAGGACAAGAGAAGTTCCTGCTGCGGTCAAACCGCAAGGCAGTGAAGGAAGACCACACGGGATGAAGCGACCTCATAGTCCTGACAAGGACAACCAGGCTACGCCCAGGATAGAAGCAGGACCAAACCCCAGCACCAACGTACCCACACCTCCACTCACTATCTCTCAGATAGCAAGAAATACCACTTCGACACCGTCGAGTTCGTCAATTCCACAGAAGTTAATTGGTAGTAGTACAACGAAAGGAGGAAGGAAGCCCAGAATGGTGGGAGAGGATGCTAAGTTACCGCTGTTCTAAGGAAGTGGAACAGATAACCCTGAACAGTATTGGTTTCTATGTGAGGCTGTATGGACCTTCAAATAGATCACTGATGACGATGCTAAAAAGGGACAATTGGCGACGACTCTTTGAGGTCGTTCCTTGGACTGGTTTATGAAATTTATGTAAGTTCCCGTCAACACTCTGGCAAAAAACCCTGGATGAGATTCGCATAGGCCTGATCGCAAAGTTCTGGAAGCCCAAATCTGAAGCACAATGCATCACAAAGCTTAAAGAGATTAAGCAGTATCTCAATGAGACTGTGTGGGATTTTGATCAGCGATTTAAAACGTTGATGGCAAGGGTTAGTTTTGACATGAGTACCGTCCAACATAAGGAATGGTTTATCGTGGCCTTGCTTCCGCATATCCGGCTACCACTGATGCAGCAAAACATTACCACACCGAGTGAAGCTTTAGAGATCACAATGCAGCTGGAGGCATCGCCCATTGGGGAAAATGCAGCTGGGATGTCGCAGATCCAGACACAATTGGCTAACCTGACCATCCAGTTATAGGATCTAAAGAAAGGAAAGGAGCAACATGAAGGATTCTGGTGTACGCGATGTCAGGGAGAAGGAAATACTAAGGATAATTTCCCAGACTTCCGAAACTATCTAGTTTCGGGAGCACAGCTTCGGTTAGCTAATCACGCTAAGGTGACACCGATTGGGAGAGTTCCACGAATGGTGGTGGACATTGAGGGAATGAAAACATATGCCGACTTTGATGTAATAGAAGTAGTTGAAGGATGAATCTCTTATCCCGCATTACTGGGGATTGGATGGGCTAATGATAGTGGAGCAGTAATCAACTTCAAGCGATGGATGATGACTTTTGAAAATCGTGATCTCAGAGTTATCGCCCCGTTGGATCTGGCTGAAGGACGTCGCTACATAGAGCCAGTGAAGGATGATGATCCCAGATGATGGGACCATGCATTCAATATCTCTGAAGATTATATCCATCCGACTGCCAACGGTGAGCTGGGATGGCGCAGTGACAGCTCTGCGTCTTCCGACTCTAATGATGCGCTAGAATATTGGCAGAACCACTTGCACGAGGTGTCGCTCCGTAGTTGTGGGTTGATCACGCAGTCGTTATGTCGTGTCACAACTAAAACGATCACACTACCAATATATGAAGGACTTCCTGGCTTATCTGACTTTCTGATGGAGTTCGAGGAAAGATTTTCCGAACCACAGCGATTGCTGGCATTGGAGGAAGCACTGAAGGCTGCTCCATCACGCTGGTGGGTGACACACAAGGCATCAATTGATGGATGGTTGAAATGCAGAAGATTGATGATGGTACGCTTCGGCGATACCGAGGTTTACCACACTGGAAAGTATGATGGTCGGAACGATCCTGGTGGTCACTTGATGGAGTGTCAGCGGTTATGGGTATCATGACCACGAGATGAGTGAGTCCATGCGTTTATCCATACTCTGGATGAGATGCCACAATCATGGTATATTGTAGCTGAGTTGCGAGGAGAAATTTCCACTTGGCTAGAGATCACAGTATGTTTTACCCATATGTTCATTTTTGCGGATGCCGATCCAGAGGTCAATAATGCATTGCAGCTCATCCGTGATGTAATTCTACAGGTTGTTCTGGTGGCATATCCTGTGGATCCGCACATGCACTGCCAGATGCAGTCTCTCATGGAATGCTTCAATATCAGTGGTGGGCCAGAAGATGGTGATGATCTGCGGAATGTGAATATCCCGAAATCAGAAGGAAGTCGTGTTGTGGTACCACCTGATGCACCAAGCGATCCAATCAGTCAACCGCTGAAGATCCACAAGATTAACATTGGGACAGAGGACAATCCAAAGTTCGCAAATGTCAGGGATTACTGGGATGATGAGCTGATAAGCAAGGTCATTGATTTGCTCCATGAGTTTCAGGATTTATTTCCCACAAATTTTTCTGACATGAAGGGGATTCTGGGCAACTTAAGGGAGATGAAGATTCCATTAAAACCAAATGCTAAGTCGATCCGGAAGTGACCCTATCGATTGAGTCCGCGACATAAGGAGAGGGTCAAGGTAGAATTGGATCGCATGTTCGACGCCGGTATCATTGAACCAGTCGAGGAGTCGGAATGGATTAGTCCTATGGTGGTACAGGATAAGAAGACTGGAGAAGTGCATATTTGTGTCGACCTCAGGAAGATAAATGATGCATGTTTGCATGATCTGTTCCCAACCCCATTTACTGACGAAGTGCTCGAAGGTGTGGGTGGCCAAGAGATGTACTCTTTCGCAGACGAGTTCTCTGGCTACCATCAAATCCGCATTGCAAAAGAATATCGCCATAAGACAACTTTCATGACCGAATG
Organism: Larix kaempferi; assembly: GCA_027924585.1. Lineage (NCBI taxonomy): Eukaryota > Viridiplantae > Streptophyta > Pinopsida > Pinales > Pinaceae > Larix > Larix kaempferi. The sequence continues at coordinate 174,093 of BSBM01000697.1, read as the reverse complement.
GGGTGCTTTCAGTACACCGTGATGTCGTTCAGCTTGAAGAATGCACCTGTGATATTTTCGTGGGTTGTCGTTGCTGGGTTCAAATATTTCATTCAGAAATTTTTGCAGGTATACATGGACGATTGGACGGTCTATGGTTTGGTTCGCGGTCATCTGGAGAATCTGCGGTTGATGTTGGAGTGATGTCGGCAGCACCAGATATCGTTGAACCTAAAGAAATGTATCTTTTGTGCACCATTTGGCGTACTGTTGGGTCATATTGTGTGTAAGCAAGGATTGTTTGTCGACCCAGCAAAGATTGCGCTCATTCTGAGTTTGACACCCGCCGACTATTGTTAAGCAGTCAAGGGCGACGCTGGGACACACTGGGTATTATCGCAAGTTCATCAGGGGCTATGCTGCGATTACCGCCCCTATGGAGAAGTTGTTGAAAAAGGACGTGGTATTCCAGTGGAGCCCTGAATGTCAGGATAGCTTTGAGACACTAAAGACGAAGATGGCTTTGACGCCGATATTAGTATTTCCTGACTGGAGTAAGGAATTCCATGTTCATTTTGATGCCTCATCGATCGCGCTGGGAGTGGTATTGGCCCAGCCCGGAGAGGGGGATCTTGATCACCCCATTTCTTTTTCTAGTCGAAAGTTGTCATCTGCAGAAAGAAACTACACTACTACGGAGAGGCAAGGTCTGGCGATGGTTTATGCGTTGCAGAAGTTTCGCCATTATTTATTGGGAGGCGATTTCAAGATGTTCACAGATCATTTTGCATTGAAATACCTGGTCAATAAGCCTGTGTTGGGGGGGGAGATCTATCGATGGCTACTTCTTTTTCAGGAGTTCGATTTTGAAGTAATTGTGAAGCCAAGGCGGTTAAATGCTGGCTCGGATCATCTCTCACGGATTGAAACAGGAGAGGAGCCAACTAACATTGAAGATGGGTTGCCTAATGCGCAATTATTTAAAGTTGGAGTCGCTGATGGATATTTTGAAGAAATCATTCAGTTTCTGGCGACAGGTACTGCACCAGAGGAATTCACCACTAGTCAGAAGAAGCAGTTGGTAGTCAAGGCTGCAGACTTCCAGCTAATCGCAAGAGCGCTATACAAGATGGGTGCCGATGAGATATTGCGGCGGTGTGTCTTGCCATATGAGCAAGAGCAAATCCTTTCCGAAGCACATGCAGGAGTGGCTGTAGGGCACTATGGTGGTCGTGCGACAGCAAGGAAGGTGCTTCGAGTGGGGCTTTGGTGGCCTACGGTGCATAGTGATGCGACAGATCATGCACGGTCCTGCAACGTTTGTCAGAGAACCGGGAAGCCATCCAGACGGGATGAGATGTCGTTGATGCCTCAGTTGACATTGCAGCCATTCGACAAATGGGCAGTAGACTTTGTGGGACCTATCAATCCACCGGGTAAGCGCACTGGTTCTAGGTATATCATCACGGTGATAGATTACTTGACAATATGGGCGGAAGCTGCACCAGTCATTGATTGTTCCACGGCCACAGCTGTGCATTTTCTCTTTGACCACATTGTCACTCGTTTCGGTTGCCCCAAGATATTGTTGAGCGATCAAGGCAACCACTTTCTTAATCACACCATCAGCGCATTGACGGAGGAGTTGCAGATACAACATAAGAAGAGTACACCCTATCATCCGCAAGCGAATGGCACGGTGGAGGCTTTCAATAAGATATTGGAGCATGCACTGACAAAGGTGTGCAATGTGAACCGCGATGACTGGGATCTAAAAATCCTCGCAGTATTGTGGGCCTATCGCACCACATGTAAAAGGATGACAGGACAGACACCATTCAAGCTAGTGTATGGGAAAGAATCGGTTATGCTTATGGTGTATATCATTCAGAGTCTGCGCATAGCGGCAACAACCAGTATGGATACTGTGGCAGCATTAGAGGAACGTCTCGCACAGTTAATCCAGTTGGAGGAAGATTGCTTTATTGCCGGTTTCCATCAGGGTGTGGAGAAGGATCGCCAGAAGGCTTGGCATGATTGCCACATCAGGAACAAACAATTTCAACAGGGTGATTTGGTGTTGTTGTACGACAACAAGTTTATCAAACATACAGGAAAATTGTAGATGCATTGGCTTGGTCTGTATTGCATTAGTAGCATTACTTCAGGAGGAGCGGTACAGTTGTAGCAGTTGGATGGGGCAATGCTCCCCAAGTTGATTAATGGTAGTAGGTTGAAGCCCTATCGGTCGGGATTGGAATAGTGCGATGACTGAGTTGCATCTGGCAAAAAAAAAAAAAAGGTATAGATTGATCGGTGGCAGGGTGGTGCACCAACAGGAACAGAATGTGGAAGCAGAGAGGCTTATGCCGCAAGTTAGGAGCGGTCCGCAACAAGTGGCAGCGTTGCAACTGGGTCACATAAAAAATCATTATGCAGATGGGACTTTTTCCTTTTGGGCAGATATGATCGTTAGTCGATTCAGATTGTGCCAGAAGAGCGCACTTTTGGAATAAGGAATACACCGAGGCAGCATGGTCGATGGCACCTGGAGGGATGGTTTGCATGGTTAGCATGAGGCATCCACTACGGTAGCATGGCCAAAGGGTCCGGGGGATGATGCTTCGCACATTTTTGCACGTAGGGCGACAGGCAGGAATATGATTGCTCCACCCACCTCAGAAGTCTGGCTAATACTCACATGGAATGTGAGCAGGTGGTGCACAGGATTGCCGAGGCAAACGAATGGCTGAATGCGATATATAAATATAGGAACCCGAGGATAGTAAGAGCACAGAGGTTGTTCTAATTAAGAGGGGTTATGTTATGAGAGGGTCAGGCATCTAGCCAAGTTAGGAATTCCAAGGAGGTTGTGGAAATGATCCATTTCATTTCATGTGGTAGCACACTAGGTGCGTTGAGGGCCCGAACCACGAGTGTACATGAGCAGTTGGGGCAAGCTATGCCTCCGGCACTCAGGGGTTACAAGCATGAAGTCTCGTCCGAGATGTCTAGGCACTCAGTGATGGTTCGAAGTCTCGTGGTCCCTGTGACCACACAAAAGGGGGGGGTCGTAGCCCCCGGGTCCCTGTAACATGTGCTTACTAGTGCGAAACAGATGTGTCAGAACCACTGGCCTATTTTACACCCTGGCGTTGCTCGAAAAATTCCTCTCTGTCTACAATCAATCTCTCGAGACTAGAGGATGAGTTTGCAAGGTCCATGACAGTAAGCCGGGACAAGTCCACTTTTGGGCAACAAGTACATGGAAACGAACAGATTATTAGTGTAGTAGAAGGAGCAGGACAACACCGCGCGATCCAGACAGCAAGAACAGTTGCAGAACTATAGTTCCAACATAGTAAAGTGAAGACCACGAAATACACCATGTCCAGTTGACGTGGCTTGAGGGCGAGCCACAAGATTGTGTTGGGGGCCTGTTGGCAGGCGATTTGGTAAGGAAGAATCGTAGCATCGCCGATGCTACGACATGTCAGAAGAGGTCGCGGAAGGAAGAAGGATGCATTATTTTATGTAATTTTTGTGTCGTTTGTACCGCAAAATGCGGGTTTTTGGGTCATTGGACCATATGAGATGTAATTTTGAGCTAATTGTACCGCAGTAGGCAGGTTTATGGGTCATTTGGACCATGTCAGTTAGATTTTGGTTCATTGATCCAAGAGTCGGTTAGGAAGTTGTTAGTAAGTGGACAAGCATTGTAAAGGCGGAAACCTATATATAGACAGAAAGTTGTAGGTCGTAGGATATCTTGGAGATGCGTTTTTTGCAGATGTTCTGAGATCAAGAGATATCGCTGAGATCTGGTTTTGCAAGGATGTTGTATCATGGTTTTTCTGAAGTAATATGACATGACGAAATTGTTTGGTGAAATTCCCTGTGTACCATTTGTGTTAATGCATATTGTGATGATTTCTTGCTAAACATAATATTTTTATACTTGTCACAATGAATGTCTTTGATGAATAGTGCTATGAATACAATTGATGATTATCTTGAATGCATAGATCTGTTTAGATGCTGCAATAAGTTGATTAATTATTGCCGCAATCATCCTCCTTCATTCGGCGGAAACATGGTTCCGTCCACTCTCCCTTGATCGCCTCGGGTGAGACCTCATCTGCTCTGCAGGTGTTGCTGGGCAGGGTAAAACCTGTATGGGCCGGTGCTCCCGGAGATTGCGGTGGGTTGGTGTCAACAGTGATGGGAGCCCCTTTCGACTGGGTCTGATTCAACACTGTCACACTTTGCTATGTCACACACTGCTCTGTGCAAGACAATATTAACTACTACGGACACTCTACTCTATCGCACTCTTCTCTATTCTGTTGCACACTAATTTGTGCAAGACAATCTTCACTACTGTTCACACTCTACTATGTCGAACTCTTCTATGTTTTGACACACTCTGAACTGCACAAGACAAACTTCACTACTGTCACACTAGTGCATTCTTCACCACTATCACATTGTCTCATTCTTCACTACTGTTACATTGTTGCACTCTGCATTGCACAAGAAAAAATTTACTACTATCACGATGCCGCACTCTACACTCCATAAGACAATATTCACTACTGACACACTCGCATTCTGCTCTATGCAAGACAATATTAACTACTATGCTCTATCGCACACTTCTCTGAGCAAAATAGACTTTTCTATTACGAACACTCTGCTCTACTTGCAAGAAACATCTGCAGCTTCAAACCTTTGTAGCTTCTGCACAACTTATTCTATAAGTAAACATCTCTTCCTCTTTACAAGGTGTGCCTCCTTCCTTGACCACCCAAGAAAAACCTTCAAGTGAATTTCATCAAGAATATCTTCAAAACCTAAAAAAACATCTTTAGATCCATTTTCAAGCCTTAGAATACATTCCTCTTCCACAAGTGTGCACATTTTTTAGAGCTCCATCATTGATTGGATAGATAAACAAATGAGGGAGTGGCCTACTTATTTATAGTTTTCTTAAATCACTTTCTGGGCTAGCATAACATTGTAGAATATCTTGGCAGGGTCGACCTAACATTTTGGTTGGGTTGAATTTACATATGCTTTCATATCTTCTTATTCCTCTGGAGTTAGAGGGACTCCATATACCTTTGGAAAGGTATCGGAACAAGATTTCTAACCATGTAACCTATACTCCAATTTGAGTTAGGTATCTGCAATAAAAATTCCTTCAAAGATAGGGTATCCAAACTAGGCATCCAAAAACAATATTTCCAATAATCTTCATCTTGTAATCTCTATCTGTAGTTTCTTTCCTTTGAGATCAATGACAACAATATTTCCAACATTGTTGGCATTTGTGCCTAGTGCTCCCTGTGAGTTTAGTGACATGGGTTAAACCCATCTCATGGATATTAACTTTGGCTATTATAGAAGAGATTATCTCCTAGAGGTTTTTCTCTTATGGCAATCATGCTCTAACAAATGGTATCAGAGCGAAAGGTCTTGAGTTCAAAACTCACTTGGGTAACGTTGGGTGGGGGGGGGTATTATTGGCATTTTCATCTAGTACTCCCCGTTTGTTTTGCGACATGGGTTAACCCCTCTCATGGATCTTAATATTGACGATTGTAGCATAGATTAATGCTAGTAGGTTTTGTTCTAATGGAGATCATGCTCCAACAAACCATCTTACATGGCACAAAGGTGTAACCAATTCCCTTGAAGTGAGGAAGTCAAGATCCACATAGATTCGTTAGAGCACACAATGGACTCCTTAATTTATGCTCTATTTTGATTCTCAATTGACTATTCTATTTTAACTACCCACCTAGTTGACAGCTTAGTCAGTCTCACAATCGACTCGTTAATCGACCTCTCAATTGATCACTAAGTCGAACTCCCACTCAACTCTTCTAGTCAATTGTAGAAGATTGAAAGATGTGATGAACTAACAAAGCCTTAATTGTTCCAACATATATCATTTTGTAATCTAACAACATTAAAATTTAAAATACAATTACAAAGCCCAATTCAACACTCCATTAAATTGAGTTGGCTTTAAAAGAACTTTTAGATTTTATCTCATTTTATAAATTCCACACACAAGAATGAACTTTTGGAAGGAAGCTTAAACTACCACATACAATAAATGCATCCACATGGTTTAGTTTTTACCTTGACCACATTTCTTAACGACACCTAATGTTGATTGCTCCACCTTAAGTCAATGTAGTCCCAAGAAGTCAATCTTGCACATCCAAAAAACATGTGGAAGATGAAGCCAAAATCAATAAAATAAACACGGAAGTAGATTGTTTTGTTTGACCAAACACCATTTGGAGTGGGAACATGTTTTTGTTGATTCTCATTATATGAAATAGATTACCATTACAATAGAAAATAGTTTTCTCTATAAATGATGCTTTTAAAAATTTCCTGTTCGAATATGCTTTTATAGATTCCTATTATAAAATAGCCTTTTTCTATAGATTATGCATTTACAAATTTCCTCTCTATGAAACCGTGTGAGAATACGCTTTTGTAGATTCTAATATAAATTTCCTCTCTATGAAACCGTGTGAGAATATGCTTTTGTAGATTCTCATATATTAGAAAATAGCTACCTATGCTTTTAAAAATGTCCACCATATGAAAGAGTGAAACTATATAATTAGCAAATTCTATTTATGTGTTGTTTGTCAATGCTTTAAATTGTTTGTGTAGAACATGGAGCCATATAGAAAAAAAGTAATTTATATATTTCCACTATACAAAACAGTGATACTTTGGACTATTTAGTTTTACAATTACAATTAGATTCGTGTGTCGTATCTCGGAATATGTTTTAAACTGTTCGTCTTGAATGTCTCCGAACCATAAAAAAAATAAACTATGGATTTTCCTAAATGAAACATTGGATTATGTGCTTAGGAAATTAGATTTGTGTTTTAAATTGTTTGTGGAATATTTTAGAAAGACATGGTGCACCAATGAAAAGGAAAGGAGTGATGTTTATTATAAGGTTGGTAAACATTGAAGCTCGAAATTGACACAAGATAGTCTTTTTCATATTTTTTATTATATATTTTAATGGTTTAGTAGCTGGGATGAAGTGTTGTCATGTTTATAGTTTAAATTCTATAATGAGTACATATACAATTTTAGTGTAGTTGTATTTCTTAAGTTGATTTCTCTTTATGAGAGGAAAATTGGTCTAAATAAACATTAATAAAATATTTTATTATTTTAAAAATGTTTGTATTTATTGAATGTTTCAATGTTTTTGTTTCCTTTTGAAGACCCATTCATGATGTCCAAGACCTTGTAATGATACTCATATTCAATTTAGATGCAAAGACACACTAGAGAAGGCTCATGTTATGGTTTCTAAGTGTTGTTCAAGTGGTTGAACTTGAGAAGGTTCAATTAGAGATTAAGGTTGGTGTTTTCCATGTGACCATGTTTATGCCTCAACACACATTTATAGTTCATAGAATATATTCTTGGCACTTGTATCTCACTTAGAGGCCAAAGAGCCCCTACAAAGTTACAAAGGCTCTTGAGGTTGAGAAGCTTCAATAAGATCCTAAAGCATTTGTGTTCATTATTTCAATAAGATCCTAAGGCCTTCCAACCCATCCATGGTCTTGTATGGTGGTTTGAGAACATATTCATGGTGCTTAAATTTAATAAGTTATGTTTAAGGTATGAGGTTATTATTTCCCTCCCTCAACCATGACAAAGGGACTAAGGATGTTGCTTCCCTACCATGATCATAATCAAGGCCTTGAGACCTATCTACATTATGCAAAAGATCTTACTCACACCCATATCCAACGCCTAGGACAAAGAGCCCCTACCGAGGGATTCTGTCATAGTATCTAGGTGTTGTTCATGGTGTTTGAGCTTTAGAATGTTCAATTAGGACTTAAGGTCCATGTCTCCCCCCTCCGATCATGTTTAGGAATCAAGACCCATTGCTAGTCCACAAAACCTACTCATGGTAATTGTATCCCAATATAAGGCTTGCAAATAACCCCTACAAAGGACTCATGTGTTGGTTTGAGCACTTATTCAAGGCTCTTGAACTTGATAAGATTCAACAATATCATTACATGCTTGTTTTCTATCCTTGACTATGGTGAAGGCCCCATATTGACCCATCCCAGTGTGCAAAGCCTTGTAATGGAATCCATATCCAACTTTGATGAAAGATATATCTCTAATAGGGTATAGATACCTTACAAGGGTCATGTGTGGTGGTTTGAAGACACATTCAACACTATAACTAGAGAAGATTCATGGGTTGTAGGTGTTTTTTATGACACTTGAGCCTAAGGAGGTTCATTTATGGCACAAGGCCCTTGTTATCCTCCCCTAAACTTTGTTAGGGCTCAAGTCCCATTCTTGCTTCATAACTAACCTAGTCATGGTGCCCATATTTTCCTTGGAGGTAAATGATACCCCATAGAGGCCATATGTGGTAGTTTGAAGACCGATGCAAGTTGTAGGAGCCTAAGAAGTAAGATTTGGAGTTGCACGCTCTCATTTCCCTCCCTTGGCTATGGTTAAGGACATGAGACTCATTCATGGATCATGCTCAATACCTGAAAATGGGAACCATATTTGACTAGGATGGAAAAAATTCCATGAACAAGATTTGTTTCATGGTTTCTAGGTGTTGTTCATGGTGGTTGAGCTCGAGAAGGTTCAATTAGGGATGAAGGCCATTGTTTCCTCCCTTACCATTTTTATGCCTTGGCATCCATTTCTACAGCTCAAAATATACTCATGGAACCCATAACCCACTTAAAGGAAAAACACCCCCTACATAGTTCTTGTGTGTTGGTTTGAGGACTTGTTCAAGTATCTTGATCTCAAGAAGCTTCAATACAATCATAAGACAATTGTTTTCATTATTTGATCATGTTTAAGGTCTCATGACCCATCCATACTAGTCCTATTTGGTAGTTTGAGGATGCATTCATGGAAATTAAGCCTGCAAATCTATGTTTAGGGCCTATTGTTATTGTTTCCCTTCCTTGACCATGATTAAGGGGCTTGAGGTTGTTGTTTTCCTACCATGACTATGGTTAAGGCCCAAAGACCCATCCATGATGTGAAAAACATATTAATGACATCCGCATTGAACTCCTAGGCCAAAGACCCCTAGTTAGGGCTTGGCTCACATTTTGTCAATGTTATTCATGGTGTTGAGATTTAGAAGGTTCAATTACGGCTTAAGGTCCTTATTTCTCCCCTTGACTAGGTTTAGGCATCAAGACCCATTTCCAATGCACGAAAATTGCTCATGGTGCATTTGTCCCATTCGGAGGCCCACAAAGGACTAATGTGTTGGTTCAAGGACTCATTCAAGGTTCTTAAGGTCAAGAATATTCAATAATATCTTGAGGTTCTTGGTCTCCTTCTTAAACCATATTTGAGACCCCATGACCCCTCCTCAATGCAAAAAACCTCCTAATGGAAGCCATATCCAACTCTTATGCCAAAGAACTCCTAGATGGGGCTTGTGTTGTGGTTTGTGCGTGTTGTTCATGGTTATTAAGCATGGGAATTGACATTTAGGGTCTAATCCCCAAGTGTTTTCCTCCCATCACCATGGAGCTTGGGCTTAAGAAAGTTCATTTAGGACATAAGCCCCTTGCTCCCCCCCTCACCATGTTTAGGTATTTGATATAACCCAAGGGTGGTTATATTGGGGTTAATTGTATATAATATGTCTCAAGGGGGAATATACAGGGATTAATTCATATGTAATAACGTCATCCTAATGAAGGGTATTCCTTTGTAATGAGTGAATATGTATATATAAAGGTAATGTATTCATTATGGAGGAGATGTGAAATGATTATGTGAATGTCTTGGGGTATTTGGAGAAGTATCTTCTATTCTTTAGGAAGTTTTTATATAAATTATCATTATGGAGGAGATGTGAAATGATTATGTGAATGTCTTGGGGTATTTGGAGAAGTATCTTCTATTCTTTAGGAAGTTGTTATATAAATTATCATGATTATCTATATTGGATTTGTTCTCCGCATTTACATTTATGTACATGGTGTGTACTTATGTTATCTTATGCTATTTTAAGGATACTGACTCATAACATTTGGTATCAAAGATTGAATGTTTCCAAAACAAGTAATCTTGGAATTTTTTCTATAATTTTTTTTATGGGATGTTTTAGATAGAAAAAATGGAAGGGGATGTAGAAGACATATGAAAATATATAAGATATGTTTTTCAGGTTCCGATTTATTACAAACTCGGATTTATACCTTGTGGAATTTAGGGTTTTTAACTACTCGAAAAACTAGTCTCAAACAAGCTTTCTAGGTAAAACTGTTATATCCAAAGCTTGAAATATCTAATTGAGTGAGAATTATTGCATTAGAAATAAGATGGACAATAGTGTTTGTGGAATTAATTTTAAGCCTTGATTCATTACAAGTTCCATGTGAGACCTAGTGGAAGTTATGATTTTTTACTAGTCCAAAAACTAGTGTCAAACATGTGTTCTAGATAAAACTATTATATCTAGCGATTGAGAGATCCAAATTGAGTGAGACCTATTGCCTCAAAAAGAAGAAAGAATTTAGTATTTGTGGTAGCAATTTCAAAATAAGATCTAGAAAAATAGACACATGGAAGGCCATACACTATCCCTCTTTTGAATGGGAATTTGTTTTGGGGAAAGTCCATAACTTTTCCTTGGCACATCAAAATTAGGTCATACCTATGGCATTGCAGAGAAGACTTAGATATTTCATACTTAGAGGGGATGAAATTGCATAGATACCTTAGTTGGAAGGTCAGCCAACAAAAGAGTCTCCAAATTAGGGTTTTAAAATGTATGCTATTTTGAAATTTGCAAAACTTTTGACTGGAAGGTCTGAATTACATAATTCAAAAGACATTGGAAAGAGGAAACCCAGGACAATATGTTAGAAAAATTATATTATCAATTTTTTATAATACTCTTAATATATTGACATTGGAAGTTGAAGGTTTTTTTCTGGACCTCAATTAAGAAAAATGGAAATACCTACATTTAGTGGAGATGAAGATAAAGATAAAATAAAGTCCACGGAATGGTTGAGAGTGATAAAATAAAATGATCTAAGTTATTGTAAGGTAGGTTATCTTGTAGGTGAAGCTTTGGAGTGGTGGATGAGTGTTGATAAAAATACTAGACTAATTGATACAAGGGAATAATTGAAGATTTTTTCCAAAAAGATGGATCAAGGACTCAAATTGGAAGAGATCAATAAAATTCTAGAAGAATTGAAATAGAAGGATGGAGAAATATGCAAATTGAGAAATTATAATAAAAATCTATTGGGTGAGGTCAAAAGATTGAAAGAATAAAAGAAGCGTGGTCAAAATAAAGAAAAAAAAAAGGATCTTGGATGAAGAGACTTCCAAAATACTTGAAGAGGAAATTTTCAAGAATGTTGAAGAAGCTCTAAATACAAATGATGTAGAAGAAGAAATGCAATCTGGAAATGAAGAAGGACACCAATTATTGATGAATGGCATCACGTCATGGCTTCAAAAGGAGAAAGAATACAAGATTATATAAGGCCACTAGAAAATACTTGAATAAGTTGAGCTCCATCTTGAAGATGTTTATATCAAATATGAGGGTATTTTTTCAAAGACGAAGGTAATCAAATACCAAGCATAGAGGATAGAGGATACCATTATCTATGAAAATAAGATTAATGATATGGTTGGTTGGCAGAAGAAGAGAAGCCATCAAATCTGAAACCATATCGACGTCCTCATTATCGAGAAAGATTCCAAAAAAGACAAGAATATATACAACAACATTATCAAGGAAAAAGATGGAATACTCAACAATATTCATGGAACAAGGCATCATAATATGATTAAGGCATAAAAACCCATTTCTAATGCACAAAACCTTCCCATTTCCATTGCTTATGTGTCTACAATTTGAAATCACAAAGGAAGAGCTATGCTTATGGAAAACATGGGCCACAAGTGAAACCTTTGAGGTAAACTTGGGTTGATATTACTTGCTAAAACAAGTTGGTTGTAGCTTGTATAAGCTTGCAGTTTAATTAGGTGAACCAAATGTTAATCTTTTCAAGGATTTTGGTTAGGTGAATCAAATGTTCATCATTTTAAGTTTTTTTCAAACATCAATTACCTAGATTTTTAAAGAGCATTAATTGTGAAACCTTATAGAGTTTTAAAGAGCGTTAATTTTAAATTGACATCACTGTAATATTTCACCATACAAAATTTGAGGATAAATTATTTTATTAGATTTAATTATCATGATAATCTTAGTTTTATTAATATTATTGTTAGCTCATGATTGCTACAAAATCATTCAAGATGCTTACTTTTTTAAACATCGCTCAATTTTATCGATGTATATGTCAAAAAAAGTGGGATAAAGGAAACATCCTTATTTAACACCACCATTAAAATGGAAAAAATGAATGCTACATATCATGGTTAGCAATGAGTAAATGCATATGCATACATTTAAAAACTAATTAAAATATCCATACATGAGTTTCAATGCTGTGAACCAAGCATTATATTCAAAGCAACTTCCATCATGAATATTTTATAGCCACATTGAAATGATTACTTAGACATACTAATATGAATATAAATTTCGTAATTTAAATAATCATTTATTTTTCCAAGAGGCATTTTTTACAATCCAAATGAGTGAAATGTGTCACGACAATAATGCTTATGTGGTACATATCAGTAAAACATATAGATATAAAATTATAAAACAATCAGCCCCAAAATTTAAATCCATAAAGCAATCACATTTATATAAATACATAATATCAAATTTCAATTCAAACCTAAACTATTTCAAAGGACGGCTGAGCAATTTCAAACTCCACTTTGATTTCAAATTAATTGAATAGTTGACCGATTTCAAAGGCTAGGTGAAACCCCATTGAACATGGTTAAATTATGACCAAAACTTAATCTAGGTAGATTTGTGAAATCCACCTCAGCGGAGGAGTATTGTTTGACAAAGTGTTCTATGTTGTTTTTTAATATGCCAAGATTGTACGCTAATGAGAAAAATGATATGACATAAACTAGCACAACTACAAGTAAAGTGGTCCGTCGGTGAACATTGATAGGTGTAGCCAACCATTTAGTTTTGTGGACATGGTTGGTTGTTAAACAAAGGCTAAAAATTAAAATAATTAATATAAACATTAAACTAATTAATATAAACACTAAATTAACATAAACATTAAACTAATTAATATAAACATAAAACAAATACTATTTAATAAACATATCCCTTTTCTTAACCACCACTTAAGTGAATCTTATTTAAATTTTAATCAAGATGCATTTGAGCATAACAAAATACGACGACCATGAAATGAATCCCTACTATACACTTGTTACAATTAGGTTAATCTTGTTGATCCACTTAAAGAAATCCAAAATCTCAGATAATATCTAAACATCTATCGATGTAATTAAAGCTATTTACAAATATTTAAATATTATTTTAGAAAGGCTTATTTGAAATGGCTACATCTAAAAAAGATGGATAGCAGGGAAGGGAGACGATACAAAATGCAAGGGATCTTAGGTGGTGAAGGAGGAATTGAAGGAGAACCTAGAAGTAGAAGATACGCACTAATTATGTGGCCATATCTGTTGGATAACTTTCCATGCTTATGTTCTATGGCTGGCCCTATCTAATTAAGCCTAATTTGGTTTACACTAGAGTCTAATTTTTGTATTTGGTGATAAACGTGAATTCTATGTTTGGTTTTGATGCATGTCTTGATGTTTTAACATCTTATGCAATACTCTCTATGTAAGCTCTCAATCTTCCGACACTGCCTAGTATGCATGCACGCACTGAGCTTCCCTATTCGAAAAAGGATTGCTTGAGTTTTGCATGTACATACATACATATTTTATTTTTCCGCGAATACATATATACATATATGCATGCACGCACTGAGCTTCCCTTTTTTTTTCATATGAAAATGTATCTTACTATTAATACCGCGAAATAGTAAATAGGAAAACATACATCAGGTCATCATACCATGAAGGCATGAGTGAAAAACATACACGGGAACATGCTAAGCCCCATGATAACCTCATAGAATCCAGGATCCCACCCACATCCCAAACATAAACAGACATAAAACCACATCAGTTCCCAACAGTTGCATAACCAGTAAACTAACAGTCCCCAGATGGCAAAGTAACAAATCGCCATGACATAATACATATAAAAAGTCCATAAAAGTCCAAAACAGCCAATGGCCTGGACGAAAGTGACAAATAACAAAAAGTATAGAGCCGCATAAGTCCACCAAGTCAAAAATCCAACAAGTAGTTGGAGGAAGACCACTATGTACTTGCATATATATAGCCGAATATAAACATGAGAGATAAAACAAAAACAAGCCATATGTCTGGATCAAAAGAGTCAGGTCCAAAGCAGATCAACTGATCCCCGAGAGAAAAGTAAATCCTCATGCCATTCCTCCCAAAAGATAATACCATACTGCGAGCCCAAAGCCATATTGGAGAGGATGTCTGCCTCCCGATTTAACTCGCGGTAAACATGGGTAAAGTGAATATGCTGAAAGTCATTGATATGTTTCCGAACAGCAGCCATCCAATGTGTGAGGATCAACACATTTAGTGAGGAAGAACCCAAAGCCCATGAAATTATGGATAAATAATCACCCATAACAACGAGAGAGGAGACCTGCAAGCGCCGAGCAAAGAACAAAAGTAACTAGAGGGCACATAATTCACTGCGAGTAGTTGTTCCGCCCCCCAAATTTAAATGGGTTCGATAGGAAACATTACAGTTTAGATGAAGCACCATACCCGCCCCACAGTTTCCACCCCCACTCACCGCAGCCCCATCAAATAATCCGCAAGGATACATCAATACCGGAGGAGTATTACGGTAACCAGAACGTGAAATAATTCTGTCTCCCCCCAGGACAGAGACAGTATGCTTCTCCAAGAATAAAGCAATGATACGACTACACAACCAATGTAGATTTAAAGCAATACCCTAAAAAACGTAGCGGTTACGGGCCTTCCATAACTCCCACATCATCATATAACACGGGAGTTCCAACCATGGGATGGAGCGGGAATCGCGGAACCATCGGCCAAAGCTATCCATTAAAGAAGACGAGTGCCAGGCCACAGATATACCAACCGAGTTGATAATAAGCGTCCAGAGCTCATTAATAATTGGGCACAAGGAGAAGAGATGATCAACCAATTCCAAGTGTGAACAACATAAAGAACACCAGCCAGGGCCAGAGAAGCCACGGCGACAGAGATTATCCCAGGTAAGAATATAGTCGCCCAATGCCAACCAGACAAAAACTCTGATCCTTGGAGGAAGGGAAAGCTTCCAGATGATAGGGTGCCACCATTCCACCATCGGATCACAATCAACAAACATAGAATCATAAGCAAGCTTTGAAGTGACCACTCCACGGGCCACATCCCAAGACCAAGCTAACCTGTCTGGGGAGTCGCTCAACAGGATGTTTGCATGACAGAGGAGCTTCGTGTAATCAGTCCATTCCAAAGCCATCGCCCCATAAATGCCAAGTTGACGAGCATTGATCCAACCCCCAGTGTAGAAGGAGACAGCATGTGACAAGTTAAAAATCCCCCGAGCATGCAGGTGAGCAAGTAGCTCAGGAGTGAAAGAAAACGTGGGAGAAGACCCCATAACAGGATCCATTCCAAGTCTGATATCTCTACCATTGCCAGGAATCCATAATATCCATTTTGCTATAACAGAAAAAGAACCCATAAGCCTGCGCCAAATATTTGAAGTACCATTAACCGGATGCCTGTCAAACCGAAACCAGGACACCACCGAAGCATGTTTAAGGTATTTAGCCCGAATGATACCACCCCACTTTGAGTTATTGAATAAAACACGCCACAGGCTCTTAGCATGGAGGGCCTTCACAAACAGCTCCAGATTCTTCACATTCCAGCCACCAAGAATATATGGTTGTGCCATACATTACCACTTAATCAAATGAAACCTGTGCTTCTCACCCCCACCAGACCATATGAAGCGGACAAATTTCCCCCGGAGGATGTGAATAATTGTAGTCGGTATTTTACATAGGGAAAACCAGTATACCCCCAAGTTCTGGAGCACATCCTTTGCCAAAGTAATCCTGCCACCCAATGAAAGATAATGCAGGCTCCAATGACTGATGCGTTTATCGAAACGTTGAACAAACCACAGCCAGTCATTAATCCTATAACTTGCAGGTTTTATGAAGTATCCCAGATATTTGGAGCCCTCAGATAACTCCTTAAATTCCAAAGGAAGAATATTCCTGATACCATGTTCCGCATCCTCTGCCAGAGAATTTTTCAGAAAAAATGATTTCACCAAACTAATGAGCATTCCAGTAACCAGGCAGAAGAAGTCAAGAATTCTCTTATACCGTAGCCATTCAGCCAGAGTTGCCAGCCCAAAAAGCATCACATCGTCCACAAATAGTGAATGGGTAACTGTTACACCAACCACCAAATGGATGCCCTCAATAGCGCCCTCGTTTTTGGCTTTGTGAATAGAGAGGCTCAACCCATCAATAATCAACAGAAACAAAAGGGGAGAAAGAGGACACCCCTGCCGGAGGCCCCGAGACGCCTTGAAAAATTCAGTCGACTGACCATTAATAAGTACCGCATAGTTGACAGAAGAAACACATGCCATAATCCACTTCATAACCTTCCATGGGAGACCAATTTGTATAAGGATCAATTTGAGAAAGGTCCAATTGAAACGGTCATAGGCTTTTACCAAGTCCAGTTGTAGTATGAATGCCTCCATCTTCTTCTGGTTAATACTGTGGAAAACCTCCTGTGCCACACCAACCGCGTCATGAATCTGACGACCCTCCAAGAAACCATATTGTTCCATAGAAATGAATGAAGATAAGATTGGTTTGATACGTTGTGCAATTATCTTAGAAATGATCTTGTATACTAAATTGCACAGAGCAATCGGGCGAAAATCATTAAAACTCTCAGGATGTGTTGATTTTGGGATCAGTGCCAGATAAGTGGAATTTAACGCCCCAGAGACCAAACCCAAAGATCGTGATTCATCTGCAGCATCCCTGAGATCACTCCCCATGATATCAAAAAAGTTTATGAACAACTTTACCATCCACCCATCAGGCCCCGACGATTTGTCCTTGGCAAAAGCCCGAAGAGTGTTCTGTACGTCTAAACAGGAAATAGTCTCAAAAATTTTGTCACCCGCCGCATCAGAGAAAATCCGGGGATATTCCTTTATAAGTTTAAATTGAACAGGCAGAGAAGTAGTTTCAGGATTAGTATAATAATCACGAAAATGACGAGAAGCCTCAGAATTCAAATCCCCATCACCACGGATCCGCCGACCATCATGATCATTTAGATCCCAAATGTTATTTTGTATTCTGCGGCCATCAGCAAATCTGTGGAAGAACTTCGTATTTAAATCCCCAGCTTTGAGCCAAATAGCTCGGCTCTTTAAACGCCAAGACTCTTCCTGATTAAGGAGGATCTTGAGTTTTCTTTCCTCCAGCAGTGTAAGACGATCCCGAGCAGATGAGGAGATCCCCATTCTCAGGGATTAGCCCCTAAGATCATCAATTTCAAAATCCAGCAAGTTTAGTTCAGAGGTCTGTTCAGCTTTTTTGGATCGATCCCACTTAATAGTAAAGTCCCTTAAAGACCCCAATTTTACCGCCAGCTTGTCCATGGCCGACCGCTCCTCCGAAACATCCAAATCTGCCCAAAGAGAGCGAACACCCACATCAAACTCTGGATCTTGTAACCATACAGAATTGAATTTGAAAGGATATATACGGTGATTTTCATCAGCATCAAATTGCAGAATAATGGGGGTATGATCGCTGATATGAGTCTGCATACTCCACGATCTATATGTATGAAACAAACTTAAAAGTGTCTCAGAAATCAGAAAACGATCAAGTCGTTTGGAGATCAAGTGCTCATTAAGCCGACCATTTGACCATGTAGGGGCCAAAGGCCGCGGTTCCACATCAACCAGAGAGTATGTGGAAAAAAGGTTCCTGAAGTAAGTCCCCAGAGGGTCCCTCCTGGCCGCATTACCCCAGATCTCTTCAGCACCCCAAGTAAAATTCAAATCACCAGCAAGTATCAGATTGTCTAATGCCAATAAATGTCCCGAACATGCCAAATCCCAGAAAAGGATTGCTCGAGTTTTGGAGGGTCTCCACATAACTCGTGAATTTGGTGAATCAATTTTTTCAATGGAAAATATGAAAAAAAAACACACTCAATAAGTTATCGACTACACCAAAACCGTTTGTTGATATGAAGGTCACTAAATAAGTCTTATATTAATGACTTAACATCCACACAAATTTTTTAATTGGAGAAAACCTTTTTGAGTAGCACATATTATATTCATGCAAATACTTGTAGGGAATACAAAGTAATTCCATAAAAAATATGGTGTTTTATGTTGGCTTTGTCAATGGTTGGTTAAGCACATAATGAATGAAATGGTTAGTTTTTTCTTTGTCTTAAAATGTAATGATGGACAATGGACACAAATGTATGGAAACGAGGGATGCCACTTAAAAAAAAGCTTCATAAACTCGTGGATGCATATTAAGACACCTATTTTACTTTATAATTAATAACTATTTTACCGCATAGTTAAATAATGAATACAACATTTTCCTATTAGGATCTCACCAATTTGAAATCTATGCATTGTGAAATAAAATATGATCTAATAATATTGTTCAGCTACATTGATTTCAATGATATTCCATTTTGTATCCTATCATTCTTACATTGCATTGATTTTAGAAATGTTCTTTTTAGTATTGTTAAGATGCATTGCTTAGATTATTGATATGTGTCTTTTGATGGATATTTGCGTTATGATCTGACATCCTCCTAATTTGAAATTTGTCCATTGGAAAATGCAATATAATAGAATAGAATTGTTAAGATGCATTGATTTTAGTGATATTACATTTTGTATGATATCATTTAGTTAAATAGTTGAAACCCTAATCTGATTCAATTACAAGCCAAGTAGATAGAATCACCAAAGTTAGTTAGTTGAAACCCTAATCTGATTCAATTACCACACTTATGCGAGTAGGTAAAATCACCATAGTTAAATAGTTTAAACCTTAATTTAATTCAATTACGATGGTTATTCGAGTAGATAGAATCATCAAAATTAAATAGTAAAAAAACTAACCTAATTCATTTATTATTTTGACTATATATTGACATCTAATATTATTAAATAGTTGAAACCCTAACCTAATTAAGTTATTTTTTTTACTATATAGTGGCATCTAATATTATAATGTGGTAATTCAATAGTCAAAGTTTGTACATGAAATATTTCACTTGAAGTAATTGTGGTTGGGTATCTTCACCATATACAAATTCAAAAAGAATCTAAAGAACTACCAAAAACTGTAGATATAATCACCATAGTTAAATAGTTGAAACTCTAATATAATTAACATAAATGACACTCATCAACCATAATCTAGGGGTTCAACATATTTTCAAGTTTCTTTTGGAGCCAAAATCCACACTGTTGATCCATTCGTTCTAGCCAAAGCTTTGCATCCATTCGTTTTGACCATTTTGTACGATATCATTCAGTTAAATAGTCAAAACCCTAATATGATTTAGTTACACTAAGGGACATCTATGATCTATTGATACATGTTTTTAAATGACGATTTGTGTTATGATCTAACATCCCTCTAATTTGAAATATGTGCATTTGAAAATGCAATATGGTATAATAGTATTGTTAAGATGGAATAATTTTAGTGATATTACATTTTGTATGATATAATTCAGTTAAATACTTGAAACCTTAATCTTATTGAATTACCATGGTTAGTTGAGTATATAGAATCACATAGTTAGCTGAGTAGAATAACATCTACGATTTATTCGTCAGGGCATTGTTAGAGCAAAAAAAACCCGTTGTTTATCCATGTGTTCTAGCCATTTTTTAATGATATCATTTAGTTAAATAGTTAAAACCCTGATTTGATTCAATTACCATAGTTAGCCAAGAAGATAGAATCATCACATTTAAACTATATTTTGGCATCTAATATTTTAATGTGGAATTTTAATATTGAAGTTTGTTGCATTGCTTTGACTTTAGAAATGTTCTTTCTTAGTACTGTTTAGATGCATTGCTTATAGTGAGGGACATCTATGATCAATTGATCTATGTATTTAGATGGATATTTACATTATGATATAACATCCTCTAATTTGGAATTTGCACATTGGGAGATGCAATATGATTTAATAGTATTGTTAAGATGCATTGATTTTAGTGATATTACATTTTGTATCATATTATTAAGTTAAATATAGATGCAATTCATAATTAAAGTTCATAGAATAAAATGTTACAATGATGCAGATGAGGAAAATTTGGGGTTTGATGATCCATAAGTCACAAGGATTAACATTTGAGAAAGAAATTATAAATATTGGAAATAAATAGATACATGGTATCACATTCATAAGAATATCTCGAGTTAAGGGGAAATGATGTTTGTACTCAACCTCCTTTCACATAAGATTGATATGAGAAGATGAAAAGGGGGGAAGGAGTGACTTAAAGAAAAGCCGAAGAAGACATATTGTGATTGATCACTCTGTAATATACATGTAACTCATCATTAAATTCCATTGCATTCTTTCACATGTATTATCAATGAACATGATTATTACTTTACTACATTTCACCCCTTTTATTGTGCAAATCTTTTTTTTAAATTTTCGATGAGATGATTTCAATGTGGTAATTTTGGTTTCAAACAACATTGTTTTGATGTGTTCAATTCCATTGGAACTAGCATAGATCCATCTTAACTTTTCCTCTATCAAGCATCGAGATGGATCAAATCCCTTGAGGTGCAAACCTGTCCTCAGTTTAGGACTCTAAAAGGGGTTTGCACCTCAAGGGATTTGATCCCTCTTGGTGCTTGATAGAGATAGAGTTAAAATGGATCTATGATGGTCATATTTCTGATATATTTTTCCATGACATACATATCATGAAAACCGAGAAAGTACTTCCCCTCATTTCGAAAATATTAACAATCATTTCTTCCAACCACTCAAACTAGACTTACTTGACAAATATTTCTTATATATTTACCAACATTTTCATAAATATTATAATACTAAAAATATATTAAAAAACATACAAATTACATCCTTCTATTAATTACTATTCCAAATGAATCACTTAGTTACAAACTATTAAAAACCATAGGTTTCGAATAATTAAAATATGAAATATTGATAATGACATAATATAATAACAACAATAGAAAAAAAATCTTCACAAAGTATTTATAACTTTATTTACATTTCAATTTGAAAACATAATTAATTTAACTAACATTAACTATAAACTTAAACTTACTATGTTTCTTTGAGACATCCAATATAACTGTTTTTTTATCCGCCAATTTTCCTTCAACCAAATTGTGCCAATAATTTAAGACTTGATATTATTGGTAAAAGCTACAACCACATTTATGTGTTTCGTAGATTCCCAAATTGAAGTCACTTTATACTTTATGTCTTTGCTGAGATCCATTCCAATTATTTTTATTAACGGTTGCGAACGTAATTATTGAAATGGTCAATCGCTTCAAACTCATTAGAAGAGAATTACCTCTAATTGGAATTGTAGTTCTTGCCTCTATTTCATCTTTGTGCACAATGAAGCCGAGATTGGTAGACAACAACATCAAAGGTGGAATGAGCTATTATAGGTTGGGGTTTTGGGGTTTCTTGTTCTTGATATTTGAATCAGATGGCGATTTCGTTCAGATTTTATAATTATTTGTGAATAATAGTAATGTGTGCTTTAGTCGTAAGAATCTTATATTATAAAAAAAATGATTACTGGTTGACTTGTTTATAAGTATTAAAAAAAAGAGTATAGCCGGATTGGGACATGGGAATGAAAATTAATTATTATTTTCTAATTTGAAATAAAAAGTTGTAATAAAATATTTCTATAGTATAGACAAGCGTGCAATCCCATAAGATGGATGGTATTCATTGTCTTTTCCTTTGTATTTTGAGATATGAAAAGCAATTATAAACCTAGGAAGGCATGAGATCATTGTGCCGAGAGGTGCTCTACAGTCCAGTATGAGAGAGACCTTGTAATGTGTGTCCATGTAATGTTACACATGAGTATGAGAGAGATGTTGTAACGTTTGTCCAGTAACATTACATGAGTAAAAAAAAAGAGTAAAAAGTAATATGTCGGCCAAAAATAAAACAAATAATAATAAAAAGAGAGGTTTGCACTTGTAACACCCCGTTTTGACATTACTACCTGAACTACTTATTATATGTTGTATTTGTTTGATTGTGAGACTTCGTCGGCTTGACGACACTGTGGACATATGGTTCTATTATTTTGCCGATATATATATGTGTGTGTGCGATGTTAGTATTATGATCGGTGGTCATATTTAGATATGTATCATGTGTTAATTATATATGGAAATTACTGAATGATGGGTACGTGGATACCGTTACAGTTATATGTTGAAATAATGAATGTTATGCCAGGTGCATGGCGAATAAATGAGTTTATTTTGTTGTGTTATGATGAAATATATGTGTACATGTCGAGGATTTATGCAGGATATTCTATATTGTATGTCGAGGAATGACTTACAAGTTGAAATGGCTAAGTGATAGCTGGATCCTACGAGGTGGGAGGGCCTCGGGGACACGGACTTCGAAAGATAAAATGGTATGTGAGTGATACATTATTTACTTTCATGTGGTTATTATGCTGTTTATTATGATGTATATTATGACATAGGTGGGGTAGGGTTTCAGGAAACTCAACCACCCAGATTGGTTATACGATGACAAACCGAGTACAAGTGCAACGCTGTTGTTATGTCAGGTAGACATAGTCCCTTATTCCATTAGGGGGTGGAGGCTTTACCCACTGCTTATCCCCGAAACCTAGAGTCATGGGAGGGTTGTGCTACGGCGCGCTCCCCAAGGTGTGTGATGATGACTGGTGGTTGCCTACTGGGGAAGCTTGGTCGATGTAGTCGACACTTCCGCTTACGGGTTCTAGCTAGAACCAGTCATGGCTTGACATTTCAGGGTAGTCCAGCAGAGGACATGATAGGATGTGGAAGTTAGTGATGATGTAGGTAGATAGGTGTAGCGTGAAGTAGGGGTGAAAACAAGATCTAACTGTAGGTGTGTAAAACCCTTGATTGAGTATGTGTTGTAACTCAGAAAGGTATGAATTGTCGTAACTAATAAGGTTTCAGTTAGTTAAAGGATTGTACCTTGCAAACTATGTTAAAACATGTGTCAGTAAACAATAAGTTTTGTGATTATGATCGGTGTGTGTGAATTATTATTGTTAGTGTACTTATGCAAGGTATGTAAGCAGTAGCTACGCTTACATAACTCACCTACATATTTATAAATTGTGTGAAATATTGTTGAATAATGATGTTAATTATTGTTGTTTAGTAATTAACTATTGTTGATCAATGTTAATAATGTCGATTAAAGTTAATAATGATGATTAAGGCTGACAACGTAGATTAATGTTAATTACTGTCAATTAAGGTTATTAATGTTGATTAATGTTAATTATTTTACATTAATGATTAATTATTGCTGATTAATAAACAAGTTAAGGTTAAATTAGGTAGTAAATAATGCAACCTGGTTAGTAATGATTAATCGAATGCTAATGAGTTGTTTAGTAAAAACTAAGGGTTAAAATGGTTAAATGATTATTGTAATGTAAAATTAAGTAGTATTAATTTGATAAGTAAATATTAATTGCAAGGTTAGATAATTAATTAAGAAGTATGGATAAGAATTAGTTATAAACCATTAGTTTTATAAGGATCATGCTTAAGACTAATTAGAACACAGGATTATTATTGGTAATTAATAAATTAAATTAGTTGAATGTAAAATTAGAGGGTAATTAACATAATGGAAGTATGTTAAATTATTAATTAGATGATTAAGTTATTAATAATTAATCAACTAACAATTAGTATTAAGTAATTAATTAAGTGATTAATATGAGTAATTGGACGTTGACTAAGAATAATGATTTATTAGTTTTTATCGAGAAATTTGAGTTACAAAGTCCATGAATATGTTATTTAATGATTAATAAGAGTCCAAGTTGAGGGCTCGAGGACTGACATGGGGGTTGAGGAATTTATGATGAAGATAGGGGTAGTAATGGGGAGGAAGAGTCGGCAAACAGGGGGATAAGATGGAGAAGGGAGGAAGAAGGGAGGAGGATCTTTACCTTAGTGATTTTGGGGGAAGAAATTTTTTAGAGAGCAAAGATAGAAATTTTAGAGCAGAGCTGAAAGGAGCTGATAGGGGGTTTTTGTTGGAGATATTCTGAAGGGTATAATAGGTTGGCTTGTACTCAGTTTGGGCTCGGGGGTCCAAAGGGGTGCCTTTGGAGCTGGGTGGTTGGAGAGACCTCGCCAATTGGCAGGGTGGAAAAACTGTTTGGGCTGGTTGAGCTTTCAGGGTTTTGGGGAAGGCTTTTGGTTGCAGGGAACAACCAAGGAAAACAACAAGGCATTCAGCAAAATAGGGACAACAACAAGGGTGGATCTACTAGCTAACTACACGGGGGGTTCACTCAGTGAACTTGTTACATAGCATGATCATTCGCGAGATATTAAAGAATATCCCTAATTTCAATAAATATTGAAAAATTCCTCCTTAAATTGTATTGTTGAACCCCCCTCCCAATATACCTTTCCAATTAAGAAAACCCCTAGTTTCACGAGATATTGTAGGTATCCATTTTTATCAACCCATTTTTAATACCCCTTTATATCATATTATCAAGTTGTAACAAACAAGATCCCTAAAGCATCTTAGTATAAGCAAACATGATGCTAAATAAAATAATAGTATACTGTTAATAATGATCCCACTGAGATTGCAGGGGCAACTAATCAATTTGTTGCGTTGGATAGTGGAAGACCCAATGAAATAGTAATGGGGAAGGAAAAATGCATAAAAGGAAACCCAGTCAAGAGATCAATGTAACAAAGAATGTAAAAGACTGATAATTCAATAGTCAATGCAATGCTTAGAAAATATAAGAATTGCAGGTGTTTCACAGCACAACCTGCCAATCTACCAATTTTATATCATGTAAATACAAGTATAACCATAGAGAGCGCATGTTTTGTATAAGCTTAATAAATTAAAATCCATAAAACTGAAAAATTGAAACCCTTTCATCAATGGACTTCACTATCTTCCTATCAAAACAAACATCATTGATGTTTGAACCCAAATGAACATAGAAAATTCCTTACTTTCCAGTAACTCCATGTAATCATAAGTATAGCTTGGATTTGGGTCATTCACAAGATGCAATGAATTTCCTCCACTTCCTATACATGTATTCTTGCAATGAAGGGAATTAACAACATTTAGTTACCTTTTCTTGAGTTATATCTAGTTTTTTTATCTTTACAGGAGAGGGAAAAATCTCCATTGTTAAGTTTTAAGCATGCAATAGTTATAAAGATACACAAATGGTGAAACTTATACGATACCATTACATGGTAATGATAACACATAAGGTATGTAAATAGGTATTTAGATTTCACCTATGTTCATGCCAGTTCTAGTTCTTGTTGGGGGGGACATTGATCCATCATGACATTTTCAAGGACAAGACTCAATAGTTGGTGGTCTGATACCATGTTGAAGTTGACATTATTCACATTAATGCAAACCCAAAATAATTGTGTTCAATAACAAATCAATTAAACACAATCAAAATTGCATGATGATAAAATGTGATTTGATTTTATATGGATTGGTCCAGTGTTAGGATCGTTAATTAACAACCACACAATATAGACCACAAGTCAGCCATACCAACCCTTCATAGATTTATCAAAAAGGGGGAGCCACTTGCCATGCTCAAGTACACTAAAGAGTATGTGATTGGTTTTATACTTCCTTGTGATCCTACTTTTCTTCAATATCATTAGACACACCACTCTCACTAGCACTATCAAACTATCTAGCTCCTCAAAGATGTTAAAGGACACCGCAACTAATCCATTTTGCAAATCCATACTATAATTCTATATCCCTCTCATCATCTATAAGACCATCTCTAGATTATCATCCCATCAAGTTTTTGGTCCCTTCAGATGCTCCAATGTCTTCCAATACTCTAGAGATAAGCCATTATGAACTACAACTAGCTTCTATGTTTTCCAGGAAGAGTTTCTAAGTCGACTAGTTACTCTTAACCAAAGAACTATCAATCTAAGATACTTGTGGAATAGCAAGCTGAAAAAACTTCAAACCTCCGTCCTAATGCATCCTCAAAATAAAATCAAGTTCTCATGGGATATGGTGATCCAACCTTCCCTTTCATACAACTCAACCAAATAAGCACTGACAATCTAAGATAGTAGTGGAAAACAAGCTGATAAAACTCTAAAACTTGATCACGATACATTCTCTTTATGGACCTTGGTAAGTCAATCTTTAGTTCAATTTATTGAAGGAGACATTGTGTTGTAGAAATGAAAGAAACCACTACGAAAGTATTATACCCTCATCATCTGTTAACATCTATGAAATTGCAATTGTGAACCCTTCCACTCGACAAGAAACACTCTCCCTAGACTGTCCACATACAATTTATGATTAAGTGAACAAGAAACCATGTGCAATGGAAAGATAAAAGTGTCCCACTTCTTAATGATGGGTGGACTCCATTGTGTGGAACTCTTGTTCAATTGCATGAAACCTTGTTTACCCCTCTCGTTTATGAATGTGCAATTGTATAATCATGTTAAAATCTCCATGAGGTTACATGTTTAAACACTTTTATGACTAATATTATCGTAGCCCTGTTAAAAGGATTGTCCAACCTCTAAATGATGGGTGTAATAATCCATTGTATAGAACTCTTGTTCAAGTTTTTTTGGCCCCTAAATGATGGTTGGAATCCATTGTGCAGAATTCTGGTTCAATTGCACAAAACCTTTTTTACTCTTCTTGTTCATCAACATGAATTTGAAATTCAACGATTAAACCTTGCAATTGCATAATCATGTCAACATCCCCACTCAGTTACAAATGTATAGTTTTTCTAGATCGAGTTTATGGTAGCCTTATTTTAAAAAGGAAGCAACGTCTGTTAGTTTATGACCAATGTAGATCTTATATGGTTTCTAAAATAAAAAACAACTTTAGGGATACAAATAAAGCACAAAATGCAATAGTAGGGCTTATGAATGAAAGAACATGATAAAGTAGACAATTTCTCATTCTGCTATGAGTCCATTGTGCAACCATGAAACTAAACTGGTCATACACTATGGAGTTTTTTAAACCAAAATCCTACCTTACCACTTCTGTTGAAAGTCATTCTTAGAAAACCAAGTTGTCAACATATCTATCTAATTCTTCAAGCAAGGCATAAATAAAAGTTATATCTATAAAATTTAATTGTTGAAAAGATGGCAACATCATATGAATTAGAATTATGGTTTCATGCTGGGTCACATACATTTTGATGTCATGGCGAAAGGATAGAATTGAATATGCTTTTCTCTGCTTTTCTTTAAACAGACAAATACTATTGTTGGTGCACTAAGGTATAATGGGTTGTTAACATGAAAACGCCATGCACATCTTAACCTGCTATAGGTCTCAAGATTTTATGGACTAGAGGGATATCCCTCATATGAATTGAAAGAAAGATGGTTGTTCTGAATAAATCACCAAAAAAATTCAAATTAAGTGCATATGTGCATATTTTAAAAATAATTAAAGTGAAACAGGGCTAAGAATAAAAGATTGAGGACTGGATCTGAGGGATGGCATGCTAGGCAGATCAGTGGCCAGTTATTTGGAAATGGAGTCTCAAGTTTATAACAAAAATATTAAAGAGATTGTTGAGTATATTACCATGAATCCAACAACACAATTGAAACACATGTGACCAACAAATAATTTCTAATCATTTTCAGAAGTATGTCTAAAAGGCTTAAAACAAAGGCACAATGATCTATAGCTGAAATACAAATCTTTTAGAACATGTCTCTGCATCAACATAATACTTATACATGAAGCAGAAATTTAAACCACAATAAGTTTTAACTAGAACCGTTACTTTTATTCTTGGCAATGAAAAGAAGATGTGGAGGTTAAATATGCTTGATTATATAGGAAGAGAAGTTACAATATGTGAACCTTAGCTCTGCCCCTGACTCTTATAGACCTGTACCACAGTCCGTGAGAGCTTCCACCAAAAACTTTATCTTCTTGCAGCATGTTTTTCACATTTCTCCCTACTTTATCATCTTTAATTTCCATGGCCTAAGAAACATATAATATAATAGTCCACCATGCTGGCAAGTTGCAAATAAGATGAACTCTGTACATTTAACTACTTTCCCAAGGAGATAAGGCACCAGGTTATGGCCAAGTAAGCAAAACTGTATTTGTTATTGACAGCAGAAAATGAGTCGATCTGTTTCCCTTTCTTTGTGGTAATGGAATGGATAAGACTACCTTCGTTTCTCTATATAATAATCTCATCTCAACTGCCATTTACATTGAAGGTTCCCTTGGCTATATTTCATCATAGATTCCCACGGCAGAGGTCTAGTAGGATGATTGGATCTATTGTGCAATGCCTTTTCCAAGCTTCCATTTGGAACGATGTTGCAGATCAACAAGTTCTCATCGTCAAGCCTTTGGCGATGGGAATTATAGTTGCACTGTCTTTCTGCTTAATAATTGATCCATATACACAATGTCTGGCATTATATCCTTTCCCGTGATGTCACGCCACATGATATCTTGTTGCATGGGATATGTACAATCCCAACTACTCGATCCTATGTTCTCGTTCATCCTGGAGGTCTTTATAGGAATTATGCAGAGGAGTCATCGATAAGACTGTCCTCGATGGATGAAGGATCGGTAGTGACTGACCCTTTCTATTGATTTGGATATATGATCATTTTGAAGATCATTTGAATAGTTGAATTGACATAAAAATGGTCATTGTGAAAGCCATAAAGGCATTGCTCTCTTTGTTCCAAATTTACCATGTCGAGAATTCTTCGCTTATGGAAGATTACACCGTACCCCTACAAAATCATTAATGTACACCTCAAAAATTTCTATCAAGAAGTTTATTGTTGGGCTTCATCATAGTGGACAATCTCCCTTATTCCACCTTCTTAGTGTAACTACACAAGCACCTGTGCAATGCCTGCAACAATTCTGAGCCTCCTTGCCCAGTCAAATGAGTACATTTCCTGTGCATATTCATATATAAACTACCATTGGGCATGAATTGGAGTTATAAGGGTTTTGACATTCAAATTGGAGGCCATATTCATAATTTTGACAAGGTTCCAATGCCTTATTTTACTCAGTGTCTTGGACTCTACACTAAAGCAACATTGGGCCTTGGATTCTAAACTTTGAGCTTCCATTAACAAGTTGCTTCTATCAGGACTCTACAAATAACCATACATCCCCATGGGCCACCCAAACAAGCTTGGATCTGTACAATCCATTATAGTACAACATTTGCACATTTCTTCACTATTTGCAACTCTTTACATTTCACGAGTAGTTGGGTGTTCTTGTCTTGATTTATCACACCTCCAGGGGTAAATCTGAGATTTTGAACTATTATGACCCATGCATGTCTTTGCAACCATTTCAAAAAATCTTAAAAAAATTGGTGGGGTCAATTATGGTACCAACAACTGTGATGCAATAGCCATTGGAAACAACAAAATGAATTGTACAAAATGGAAACACAGAAAGACACGGTTTTAAAAAAACTATACAACCAAAATTCTCACAAATGAAAAATGTATACAATTCAAATGCTACAAGAAGTCAAAGATTCATAAAAGGTGGTTGTGTCATTGATATTGTGCTCTTGGCACCAGTGAGAGTGTTCTACTTTTCTTTAAGGTGCTCTTCTTCTTCGGTGACTGTTAATTGAAACTGAACTCTGGTCTCAAAAAAGTAATAATCAGTTCTGGTCTTTTTCAATTTCAGTCGCATCTTTCTCTCCAAACAGGTTCCTCAGATATTAAATGCACAACACTCACCTGACCTTGGTTTTTTTCTCTTTTACTGCATCAGGACCCTGAGCGAAATGAGTAAATATCTCTGTTTGTTGCAAAAGAAAATTCAATCTCCCTGTTTCCTTGTTATTCCAAAAACAATAGAAACATTTGTCACAAAAGGGTTAAACATTAGTATTATGAGCTCTCTTTCTACACTTAGCTCTGTAGCTCTGTGGTACAATCAATAGTTACAAGAGATAATATAATCTAGAAAGAACATAAAAACATTCAATTATATGGGGATATAAGAAACTTAAAATCATATCAGAGGAGAGCATTCATCTATCCATGATGTATAGCTTCTGACTATTATGTACGTGCACATGGGTTACAAGTGACAAATAAATTTCAAATCACCATGTCGGCATCAATTGCAACATTTTGCTAAGCCAAAACTTTGGAAAGCTTCTCCTTTTTAGCTTCATAAGTTCTTTGAGCCTTTGTTTTTCATGCTTTGCAAGCTCTACACTCACTAGTTTTGTTGGGCCTACAAAACCAAAAGATAAAATCCATTGACTTAATAAAACATAACATTTACACACAGGAAATAATGGAAAAACTATGTAAAGAAGAGACAACCTAGAGAGCTCTTCATTTCACTTGCTAAATCTTTAAAAAAGTCAAAGGCCAAAAATACTAATATAAGTGTAGAGCAACACTTTTAACAAGCAATTTTCCATTTGGACACTTCAACCATTTCAACAAAATAATTTATTGGAAAATGTAGCTTATGAATAGTCACCCTATAAAAGAGTTGCTTTTATATTCGTTCTCAAAATGATAAGTTGGCCTAAAATTCAATGGAGCTGGAAAAGAAAACCTGGACAAGGCCGATCGAGGATGAAAATCAAAGATATTTAAGGAAGGTTGATCAACACCCATGCAGATTTGAGAATTAATCTTGCTATGAGCAATAAGGTAAGGTCATAGCCTCAGAGGCAACTCAGTGCAATAATATTAACTTAAGCAAGCTGCTAATAAGGAGATTCAAATCTCACTATTAATCTCATAAATCTTATAAAGGAACATAACTTACTCTTTTTTTCCATAGAAAAATTCAACTTACTATTAATATGCGGAATAGTAAATATATCCAACTGTCAGACCATACATAGGCAAACAATCCCTTCCAGAAGAAGGACCAGGGAGAAACCTGTCGAAGTGACAGCATAGTGTCAACAACTAGTTCAGAATAGACCAATAAAAATAGAGCCACATGTCCCTAAATCATCCACTAGTCAAAACAGGAAGACATCATGTAGAAGAACAGTAACCATATGCCACAGCAGCAAATATGTACAGACCATAATATAAAATAAGTCCCATGAATAGTCATCCGCAAATACCAGTCTCCAAAGGCATCGACGACAGAAGTGAAGCGGATAATCAAAGAAAAAAACATCAGCATATAGCTAAGTGTTTTAAAAACGAAATTACATCCGAACTGTAAATACCAAATAGCTGCTGAAAGAGGCTGAAATATAAGCCGCAAAATGATTGTGAGTATGAAAAAACGCCCAACAAGTAGTTGGACCCTGTGCATTTTAAGGATCTGCACATAGAACTATTAGTCATATAAGATTAACAATGCCGCATATAACTGGAAATGAAACATAATGTGTATAAATAGAAAAAACTATAAGCATCATGTCTAATGTAAACGATAAGAACCATGAGTAAAAAGTAAATCCTCCCGCCATTCCTGCCACATGATGACCCCCGCCTGAGAGTTAAGAGCCCGCTTTGAGAGCATATCCGCCTTCGTATTAACCTCTCTGAAGATATGAGCAAAATGAGTGTGCTCAAATTCAAGAATAAGCTTTCGAGCCGCTTCCATCCAGTGAGTAAGTATTAGAACATTGAGTGATGAATTGCCCCTAGCCCAAGAGATAATAGATAACGAGTCACCCATTATCACAAGAGATGAGATCTGCCTCAAGCGAGCAAAAAATAGTAAGAGCCATAAAGCACATAATTCACTCCTCAAGGAACATAACTTACTTGAGGATGAAGGATTTGCTGGAAAAACAAGGAATCGAACTTATTTTTCATGGAAAACAGGTTCAAGTATAAAATAAGGCTTTGAATAAAACAATAATAATGTAGCCAAGATCAAATCAGATCCAAGGTTTATATTTCCACATCTCCCCATTACTAAAGACATTGATTGGAACCTAGGGAAATAAAACCATTGAATCATAATTAAAATATTTAGGGGCGTGAGAATAAGGGTAGATATTAACATAATAAATAGAAAAAATTCCCATGACACACAAAACATGGAAACAATGATACAACTTTGTATAACAAGTACCCAATTTCTGTAAATAATTGATCAGAACCTCTCTTTGAATCATTACAATGAAAAAGTGTTTATAATTGCAAAGAAGATAAGAGAGCCTTGACAGAGATTGGATAGAAAGCATGAATGAGACCAAATTAAAAGAAAGTATTCATCATCTTCTCCTCCTTTCCCATTAGAAAGATTATGTCTTCAGGGGTAAATGAATCGATGTCTCTTTCCAGAATAATCTATTTCACATTTATCACAAAAGAGTATTGGATTTTTGAAAAGTTATATGGGACCTTATGCTTCCAAAAAAAAGTTACCGCAAATGTACAAGCTCAATTTTTTGGTCAACACCAACCCAAATTGGCAAACTATCAAAAGTCTTGTTTAAGCCCAGGGAAAAAAATAAGACGGGTAAAACATACTTGTTTTCGGTACTCCAGCAATTGGGGTGAACTTTTTTAGAAATAAACTCTACCCAATAAAAGAAGCACTTTATTTTGTAGAGTACAATAGATGAAAATAAACACATACATATAAATACAAGATGTGGACTCCTATCTAGCTAGTTGAGCAAACAACCATGCTATGTTTCTATAAGGTTCGACCAGCTCTTGAATATACGCTTGGTATTCCTTCACATCTTTTTCTTTAGGTTAAAAACCATTTGTTTAAGAAGACAAAACTTCCATTGGTTTAAGTTAGGAAGGCATTCACCCAATGCATTTTAAACATCTTCGTGGGCTCTGGGAGAAACAACATTCTCAAGGCTAGAGCAGCTTAACTTAATTCTTGTCAGGGCTCGCCCTTATTTTTTCTATTGGCATTGATTACACAAGCTTACCAATATTGGCAACGACAAGGGGGTTGATTACACACGCTTTCCAGGTAGGATATACCACTCCCACTCGGTTCTGTCGTTGGTCGGGTTATGACTTCAAGTTCTTCCTGGTCTTCTTCATCGCCGGGACTTGATTCTCTGTTTTGTGGTTGTTCTTCCTTGGAGGAATCTATCCACTCCCACTCGGTTCTGTCGTTGGTCGAGTTATGACTTCAAGTTCTTCCTGGTCTTCTTCATCGTCGGGACTTGATTCTTTGTTTTGTGGTTGTTCTTCCTCGGAGGAATCTAGGTCATCTAATGAACTCCTGCCGCGCTTCCCCATGGCTCGGCTCTATCCTGCTTTGGAGGATTGATCCTCGTACCCAGATGGAAAGCCGAACGCAAATTCAAAACCCTTGAATCAATGAGGGTTTTGAAAATTGGGGGAACGGATAAAATTATTCTTTGTTAGCTTTTGTTGTTTGAGTGAGGCAGGGAGGAGTGAATTTGAGTGATAGAGAAAAAAATTTGCCCCCTTTTTTATTTATTCTTAACCTCATCGCGTATTGGAAATTTTTACTCCCTTTGCCTCTTTTTTCACCTTCTCGCAGAATTTGTGTGAGGGGTTCCCGCCAAGCATTTGGAAGTTCCCACCATAAGTTTGTAATACTTCCTTGCCATGAGGATCACTCTACCTTGTTGAGTGGTAATTGATGCACTTTGATATGGAAGGAGTTATCCATGGGAAATAAGCACGAGCTATGAAGTATTCATGGCCATGCATGTTTTACTATAAATGGTTAGTTGTATATTGTATCAAGAGTAGAACACCTATCGGAGACATGTTTTCATGTAAATTGGGTAATGTGGACAACGATGTCATGGAAATATAACTTACATCACAAAAGAATAATATATCTATTCATAAAATCAAAAAATTAAAACCAATATAGATCCATCTTAAACATGTCTTAAATTTATATCTATCAAGCACTTGGAGGTGTAAATTTTTTGACTTAAATTTTTTACACATCAAAAAAATTACACCTAAAAAAATTGGATCATTTCAAGGCTTAAGATGGATCTATGCTAGTGGATAGATTATGATGTATATTTGCCTATATAGTACCACCATAAATGTAGCATTGTTTGTGTTTAGTGTTTGTCATGTTTTCAAGCAAGTGAATCTGTGCAATTGTGAGCAATGATTTGAATGGAGGGTGTCATGAAATCAATTGAGGGAATCTCTGCAAAATGGAGGTGGTCATGAGATCAATACAGGGATCTTTGTAGATTCGATGGTTGTCAAGGTAGTAAAGGGTTGCAGCTAAAGGATCCACATAGAAATCTAAGGAATCTTGACTCAATTTAAGAGTAGGAATAGATATATTTTGTGTATACGCGTATGTTCCATATACATAGTGTAGATGAAACAACACTTTTTAAATTGTTTTGTAAAGTATTGCATTGGTCAAGTTCGTGATGTTTTTTGGAAATATACACACAAACGTAACAATGAAGAGAGTGGCTTGTAGTAGGGGAGTGGAGTTGAATTCCAACAAGAGAAATCAAGGAGGTCAATTAAGGAGGGGTGGTGGGTTGGATCAATGGATGCTATCCTTTTTTACTAATTTTAACCTACTTTTTGTGTGGTTGAAATTTTTTCAATGACCATAACAGGCAACAAATTTTTGGTTTTAGATATTATAGTGTGTTAAAAGCATCTAAAAAACTAGGAAACCATCTATTTTGCTTGATAGTGGAAACTAGGGGGTATCGATTTTGCTAAAGTCACCCAAGACTTGCATCTAGGACCCTCTACAATAAAAAATACCCTCATGAAGTCAGTTTAAGATATGAAGGGTGAATATGTCACATGGGGAAATTGAACTCATGTTGGGGCAATAATAACACCCTGGTTTCACCCAAAAGGTAACCCCCCATTGATGCTTTTCCCTAATGTAAATAAATTTAGTACCCTTGTATGATTTTAATAAGCATAATAAAGTGTACATGACGTTGACTAAGCTGACCAATGAAACAAAATTTGAAAATAGTACCAAACTTGAATGCTTTTGATTGAATTGAACAATCAAATAGGGCTCTAATAATTGTAACCAAACATACAAGTTGTTAATCAAGTTGACTAACCTAACATGTCTCTAATGATGGTAACCAAATGTACACATTGTTAATCGGGTTGACCAACGTGACATGGTTCTAGCATTTGTAATTGAAATAAATGATATTGATGGGGTTGACCAACCTAACATGCCTCTCCAACACACATGTTTTCGATCAAGCTAATATCCTTGACATTCTTAATTGAACATACAATGTTAATTACCAATGTAACATGTCTTTGACAATGATGATCGAATGTGCATGTCATTAATTGAGCTAATCAACCTAACATTAAATATGGGATTTTTTGATTCTGTATGGGCAATGGCATCCGTTGTATCCTTGGGTGCCTCGCAATCAAAGTGAAGTTGGAGTGGTGAATTGTGATCTGAAATACTCCCTCAGATTGGTGAAGGACTAGAAATAAACAGAATATAATTCTTAGTTTCTTCTATTGAAATAGAATGTTGAAGAGCCGTAGAATGTGCATGTTCTTGCTTAGCCTGTGCAGCAGCTATAAGATGCTTCATAGACGTAGATGGGGTAGCAATGATAGAATCATTTGACATAGCTATGAATTTTACTTCTTTTGCATCATGGTACATCTGTCTAAGATTTTTTTTCTTTTTCTAAATGCAACTCTGTAGATTGTGATACACCATCCAGTTTCATGGTTGCAATCCCATTTATCTTTAGCTTAAATTTCAAAGAATGTGTCACCTTTTTTGTTGAAGGTTCAGTGCTAGATCTTATAGGGAAAAATTGCTCATGCTTGAACAACCAACTTCTTAGCTAATTTCCCTTGTAGGTTAAGCTTCTCTGAGATAGACTACCCACAGTCTTTCTTAAGCTTTATCTTGTTTTTCTTTGTTAGGTTTGCATGAGATTTCTTCACCTTCATGCTCTTTGACTTGTATTCATATTGGTCAACCTCACCTTTTTGTGCAACATGAGCCTTGAATGGAGGTGTGCTGATTGAATTGATTTTTATTGAAGCTAAAGGAACCATCTTGCTTCTTTGGATAAGGCAACACTATTTCAGTGTAATGTACCCAATGTGGAAAATTAGGCACATTAACTCCAAACTATTGAATGGAGAGTATATTGTTCTCCAACTTAATCCAAACAGTGGCTTATGAAGGATAATGAGATGTTCTAGTTCAACAATAGAGGAATGTGATTTATAATTTAGGATTTGAATAAATATGTTCATCCCATTAAATATAATTTGAAATCACTATAATGTGCCCAAATCATATCT
This sequence comes from Larix kaempferi, assembly GCA_027924585.1. Classification (NCBI taxonomy): domain Eukaryota; kingdom Viridiplantae; phylum Streptophyta; class Pinopsida; order Pinales; family Pinaceae; genus Larix; species Larix kaempferi. The sequence continues at coordinate 137,329 of BSBM01000697.1, read as the reverse complement.
GATATAAAGTTTTGGTGGTTGGTTATTAAGTCTGGTTTAGAGCCTTCTTCAAACACTTTGTATGCAACCTCTTTATCATCAATGTTGAAGCATGGAAAGTACAAATCACATCATCAGATTCAATGAAGAGATATTGGCCCAATATAACAACAGGAATTGACTTATATTTCAGATTCAAACAAGCATGAATAACCACACAATTACCAGTTCGAACCAAGGAAGACTAACTCAAAATCCACCGCAAAGATTGTCTCGAATTCAAACTCTTTCAAAACACATCCTGAGCAATTCGAGTTCAACAAAAAAACTCCAACTTGAATCAAACACACCCAAACTAAGCTAAACATCTCACTAATAGACCCCAAAGAAATTTTATGAAGGTTTCATACGCATAAACTTATGATTGCACGACCACACTAACAAATCTACACATAGATCAACTAGTAACTTGAATATTGGACACAACATGGGAGAATCACTCTGAATATTACTATGAAATGTATATTTATAGTAATGACATTGATGGATTCTACAGAAGCTACAAATAAATAAATAAATATACTACAAACAGATGATAGATGGCTGCTAGAAAATAACTGAGAAAAGAAAGGGAAATACTGCTCCAAATGAGAGATTTGTTCCAACAAATGCACCCTCTACAGGAAAATTCCGATCCCAAATTGCAGATCAAAATTCTCTAGTGTTCCATCCATTATATAAGAGTGAAATACATCCAATATGACAACCCATGTAATATTATAACACTCACTGGTGCGTCTTCCTCAACCAGTAGAAAATTTCAAAATAGAATTCCAAATCATGGATCCGGTAAAATGGCCATATCTCGGACAATGGAAACCTTTTTCAATGAAACAAAAAGTGTTCCCAACTGGAAACAATGCTCTTAAAGAAATGGAACAGATCCCACAACCAAAGAATTCATTTAAGTATCAAAACCAAAACCACCATTTCGGCCCCCTTCAACATTGGGTCATTATTAATTAGAACACCCACAGCAACAAAACTTCCAAACCAACACTTAGCAATCCCAAACACACCCAAAAAAAACCATACCAACATGAATGAAGCTGTCAAAACCTATAACCTATGGTAAAACACTCAACACAATACTCTATACATTCAGATCTACGAAGCTCTGTAGAGAAATCTGAATGACCTCTCCTCTCTACTAGCTAAGGTGGAGCCTTTCACCACAGAAACTAGATACACATGCAAGGGGCACATCATCGAAGCTAAAAATATCAATGGCTCTCCAATTTAGTATTAGAAATGCCAAAATTTCCCAAATAGGTTCCCTCACCCTTCTTTTCTAATTCTTCATTCATCCTTCTAGAGTTTTCTCTCTCAAGAATATAAATAAAATATTAACAAATATTATTTTCATGAGAGAATGATTCTGTGAGACACAATAACTTCCCCTTTGATGTTATTTTTGGCCTCATGGATACTTTGATCTTCCTTGGAATTCGAATTAGGAGATGCCTCCCTTTTTTATTGGGAGTTACAACTGATTTGGGCCCACCTACCTCCTCATGCACCCTCCTTGGGTAGTTACACTTCTCTAGTGCACCTTCATTAGCTATTTCCAGCCTGTGGAATATCACCATTTCTCCGTGCCTTGATTTGTGGAGATTCTTCCTCATTTTGTGGGAGTTACAACCCACTTGGACTCCTTTCTCCACTAATGCACCCCTTCTGGATATTTTTAGTTAGTGGTGAGTTACACTCTCAAGATGCCTTCATTATGAGCTCCCTTCCATGCTTCACACCTTCCTGGGCCCACAATTCCTTCCGTAATGTACCCTCCTTGTCCAATTTGTCTAATGTCACTTTATTCATAAATATTGGACACCATACTTTACAATTTTATGACCTGGAGGACTGATGGATCCCTTATAAGACTTAGCATTGGACTATGTATGGACTACTAAAAATTAGGATATCACTAAATAAGAATCCTCTTAATCTTCTCAAAGGAGTTAAAGACCAAATTGACTATTTAAGATAGTTGTGCGAACTCATGGAGTAAGATCCAACATATGTTTAGTTGGGTGTGCCTAGTTAATCTTAGTGTAACTATACAATTTCTTGTTTTTACTTATTTCAAGAAAAGAAACAAGATCTAGTTTATTACATGCAAATATATATAAATATATGATGCACAATTCACAAAAAGTATTCAAATATAGAGTTATTTTAAATTGAAAAAAAATTGTGCAATATGGGGATGTTACAATAATTGAATCTTGTCAATAAGGATCATAAAATTTTCATTTTTTGTAATAAGAAGTCTAAAATATTCCTTAGCCAACCAATCGTGATTATATTTAAAAGGAAATGGAGGTTTTCTATCCTCCTTTTTTAGTTGTATAAGAATAAGTAGATGATCATACAAGCCCTTGTTTCTTTTACAATAGTTGTATCTTTCAACCTCCTCCGCCAATTTTTCTACCATTTAGAATATATCCATCATCTTAGAGATGTGTGTTCTTCCATGTTAGCACACTAACTAGCATCTTAACCTAACCTATGGACAACTAAGAGGGAGGGCATTGCCACCACACCTAACCTTTTTTGTCTTTTTAGGTTATCTCTTATCCAACTCAAAGGTGGAGTACCTAGGGTAGGATTACTAGAGTTTGACAATGGAGTACATGGTGAAAATGAAGAGTAACTTCAGAAAAACAAAGTGTTTTGTTTTTTGTAAAATATAAGAGTCATGAAGTAATTGAAGACTAGTGTTTTATACAATGGTAAAATGGGGTCAACCAAGGATTGCATGAGGCTTTCTTTAGGAAGATTAGAAAGGGACAAGGTTGCAATGAACAAACCTATATGCTCTCTAATGGATGGGCTGATTTTAGAGATCACATAAAAGGAAATTTCTAGAGAAAAAAAATTAAAATGGACTCAAGGAGGAAAGCTACATTGAAAGGCATAAAAAAACACATGATTTCTAGACACAAAATATGCACCTAAACTACACTTCCAATTGATAACAATCACATAAAAGATAGAAATCCTAATCCTTGATTACCTCAATTCCATTAATAATTTAAAGATCCATTAACCAACCAAGCACATGAGCAACATGAAAACACTTCAATAGCACCAACACCAATCATCCGATATCCTGATTGAGTATCACTTGTCCATCAAACTCAATACCTCATGCCCTTATCCTCAAGGTTACAAGAACCAAACCAATGGTCGAACTAGCTGACCTCGAGAACAAGAACTAGACCAAAACTGGAAGAAGAAAAAAACGGATCACAAAATCGGTCCACCAAAAGCACATAAAATATTCAAATTTTGAAAACTTATATATATATTCATGTGCATCCATGTGAATTCAAAACATTATACACCAATATCCAAAGTTTCTCATGTATATAGAAAATAAGAGTGCATAGAACCAAAATAGAAGTTAGCATCGAGTGCAATCCATGTTTGAATCAACATAATCATCTAAATCTAATCAACAAAATCATTTGAATCCTTAGGCTCAGAGGCCTCAAAATCCGTCAACCCACAGATAGAAAGACTAGAGTCAAGCCACATTTTTTTTTAATTTTAGAATTTTAGTTTTTTGGTCTACCGTCCGGCTCCATTCGAAACCAATATGGATTGGTCGGTTTGATGAAAAAAACGGTTCCATACAGAACCGGTCAAAAAATGTTTAGAGCAGTGGTTTGACTCGTAAATTGTCTGAAACCAGTCTGATTGGATGGTTTTTCCGGTTCCTGTAACACTTATTTTCCTATGATTTTCCCTCTGCCTCCCTCCACCGCTTCTACACAAAATGTAATAAAATATACCCTAAATATTTGTATTTTTGTATAACATAATTAAGACCCCTTGGCCCCTTAATACAAGGCAATATATTTTCTCATTTCCATATCATAGTTTATTCCCCAATATGAATGGACGTGATAGGATATTTCCTACCAACTGACCCCCCCGTGACCATGATAAATGTCACAATGCAACATAACCATCAAGAAACATCACAAATTTGACATAGGAGACTTTTTGGTTTAAGGAAAAAAGACTTGTTCATAGTATGACTATAACATTTTTTATTAAGAGATACCTACCCTAATAGAAAATTACATTATATTTTATAATTTTTTTAAATGGTGGTTCATCGTTTGTTAGAAGACTTAAAATTATTTTTTATAAAAAAAATAAGATTGGAACTCTAAACTTTTCGCTTCATACAAAAATATACTTTGCTATTTAAAATCCAAATTTGGAAGTATTTAAATTGTGTTTTTGAATCTATAAATAGATTCAGCACCCTCAAATATCCCCATGGCACCCAAATTATGCAAATTCCATATCTAATATATGTGATTCTAATCTTTTTTAAAGATTTCCAACTGGAATTGAATAATATAAGACGAAAAATATGCTAAAAAAAAGTTGAAAACGTAGAATATTTAGAGTACACCTTAGAAAATTACATTATATTATTAAAAAAATAATTATACAATTTAATATATATTAGAAATAATAATAAAATAAGATTCACAATAAATATTTGATTCTCTTTCTATATAAAACATTAATTAATGTGTATGTGTCAAATTTATGTCTATCAACGTATTCGAACACATTAATATTATTAATGTAGTTGTTGCTAATAACAGGTAGGCGCTTAGACATATCTCTGAAATATTAATAAATTAATATTGTTTAATTTAAAACATTATTATTTAATTATAATATTATATTGTGTTACATAAAAGTATTATATTCATGATTCATAGACATATTAAAAAAATGTCATTGAATTAAATATTTAAAAAATAATAAAAATATATTTTTAAATTGATTATAATATAATAATTAATTAAAAATAATCTCATTAAAATTTAATATTAAATATTATATTTTAATTAAAACAAATCATAAATCCAAAGTATTAATATTATAAAATAATGTTGTTTAATTAATTAATATATAATAATTAAATATGTTATTTAATTAAAATTATATTATAAAAAGTCATTAAATTCAAAATATTATTATTTAATTATAATATTATAGCATATTATAAAAAATATTATATTTATGTTTAGAGTTATTAAACAAAATTGTAATTTAATTAAAAACATTGTTATTTAGTTATGATATTATAATTATGTACTATATTTATATAGTAAAAATAAACGATGATTATCACTTTAGTTAGCTATGGTTAACTATATTTACCAAAGTTGACATTAGTGAAACATGGTTGAATTTGGATAACCATTTTTACTTTAGTTTGATCATAGTCAACCATGGTTGACTTTAATGCGAGCCATGTTTGACTTTAGTTAACCATTGATGACTTTAGTTGACCATGGTTGACTTTAGTTTGACCATAATTAGCCATTGTTGACTTTAGTGAACCGTGTGGCCATAGTTCACAACACAACATGAAATTTTTTTCACATCAAATGTCACAATAAAAATGTGTCACAGCTTGGGGATTTTCGCAATGCGACATAACCCTTGATCAATGTCGCAATGTAACATAACCCTTGATGAACGTCGCAATGCAACATAGCCCTTGCTAAACATCACAATGCAACATAACCCTTGATAAACGTCAAATGCCACATTGTTAATGTGTCATCTTTATTTTTGTTCGCGTATACCAGACACTTTAGCGAACCATGGATGACTTTGGTTAACCATGTTTGACTTTAATGAACCATAGTTGACTATGCTTAACCACGATTGACTTTATTTACCATGGTTGACTTATTTGTTTGTGCACCTTTTGTATCTTATTTGACGATGGTTGACTTTAATGTATCACATCATGCGCATTGTCGAAATGTCACACAACCCTTTATCAATGTCGCAATGTGACATAACCCTTGATGAATGTCGCAAAGCAACATAACCCTTAATAAACAGCACAATCTGACATAACCCCTAATTAATGTCGCAATGTGACATAACCATTGATGAACGTCGCAATGCAAGATAGCCATTGCTAAACATCATAATGCAACATAACCCTTGATGAACGTCGAATGTCACATTGTTAATGTGTCACATATTGAATTATGTTCGCATAGACCAGACAATAGCGGACTCGGCGTAATTATAAATCTAACAATTAAAGTTTACAATAGTTAATATTTGAAATAACCAAATAAATCTAAAAATGAAATAGTGAATTAATTGAAAGACTAAACTAAAACAAAACGCAAACAAAAAATTTGGCGATTTGTTGGGAAAAAGAATTTTATCAACTCCCAGATTATTTTTCGGCATTCATGTTTCAAGGGCTTATGTAATTCAGTGATGTTATTCTTCAGGATTTGCATATAAAGTGTCTTTCTTTAAATTCATGTCAAGATTTCAACAATCTGGTGTTATCAGGTTTTACGATTTAAAACATAGTAGTCTAATTCGAGTACTAATACGGATATGGATACGATTCAATACAGAAAAAATATGTAAAGGAAAAATCCAATACGAATAAAATACGGAAGAAGACTTCTTCTAAATAATACTTTTTATCAAATATACAAGAATATACCATAAATGCACATCACACATGTTATTTACAACTAAAATTACTAATTAAAAAACAAAAACATTGTGAGAGACCACATTTAGTTATTAATAATTATTTTAATAAAAAGGTAAAACGGTATTTGTTGGAGAAATATTAATGGTTAGGAAGTATGAAATTGAGTGTTATTTATATTTTGTAGTGTTTAAATAATTAAAATTTCATTTTTTAAATTGATTTCCAAAATTTAATTGTCGACTAATGAAACCCGAAATACACCTACACCGAATATTAGAAATTATTCTGAATTTCGGTACATGAAAGTCCAATACTGCCGAGAATCATGTTACTATAATTTAAAATGCAATCTAATTTGGTTGCTTCTGCAATTATAGTGGCAAATTAGATGAGAACCACTGACTTTATCCATACCATAACTCTTCAATGGGTTGTCACATTCAATCTCAAGTGCAATATCCTTCTTCTACAGTTTGGCATTCATGCTTCTGTGATCTCTTCTACAATCTCGTGATTTTCAACGGTGATTAGATTAGGGCTTCTTTAATGATCTCAGGTTCTTGTGACAGATTTTCTGCAGCCACGGTGATTCTAACGTCTTCTGGCAACTTGGCGTGGGCTTAATAATCTTTTATGTACTTATCACCTTAGCAATCTCATCTCCTTTATTAAGGTCAGGTATTGTGACAATTAGGTTTTAGGCATCTTGAAATAATAGCAATGCATGGCGCTATCAACATCATTCAAACCTCAACGATATAGTGGAATGGTAGTGAGATGCCTGTGGATGCCTATCTCTTTTAACATTGCTGCAAAAAATAAAAATGCATTTGTAATGAAACTTTCATTCATCTATATTTACAACCTTGCCTGTAATTTTGAAGAAAGACTTTATTTTCTTAAAAACATAAAAAATTTGCATGATATCAATCAAACCAATAATGATAAAAGAAACCATTAGAATTTTCCCTTATTCTTTTTTCTAACATGTGGTCGTTTATGATCTTAGTGGTATAAAGATTTATTTCATATTAATATTGAATGTGTTAGTTATCTCATTATTTTATTATTTTCAATCATCCTTAAACCATAAAGAAAGACATTTGTCAAAGATTAACTTCACACTGCTTCTTGAAAAATCTCTATTACCAACTTAATTACGCCGTATGCATTTCACTGTGGAGAAGCATAACCATCCATGTCGGCTATATTCCTCGCTCATAGAGCTAATGGAATGTTTCCACGTGGATGGTGTCGTTTAATCATTTGCTTCTTTCACATTCATACGATTCCCAATTTCTGTTGAAACACTTTTGAGAATGTGATCGCCTTTAATGACTGCAGCCAGCTGTACTAGTTCTTTCTAAAACTCGTTCAGTTTTGCATCTTCCTTTGCAGGGGTGGCCCTCATGGGGTTCGGCTCCCGCAGAACAACTGTGAGATTTGACATTCCAACAGAATTAATGTGACTACATTTAATGCTCAATCCAGAAAATCATTTATTTGGTCCGGGAAGTCTCGACTTAGCCGTAAAAATTGTTAATAACCAGATATCTACTGGAGAAAAAAGTATAGTATACCTGGGCAATCAGTTCGAGGGCCCCCTTTGACATCTAAAACGCTTTCAAAATTTCCAGCCTAAGCATCTCTGTGTGTAAGATAATTAGAGGTGAGATTAAACATCTTCTTAACAGTAGTCGGGATGGAGGAATGCTCAAACTCTGAAGTAGGGGTCGGCCCCTGCAAGTTTTCACGCTTACAGTATTTGCACCTGGAACAACTAGCTTATCCTGCTTCGCCGGCCTCTTCACCTTCCCTTTTTCTGCTGTAGGTCCCAATTATTATACATAGAAGGATGAGATACTTGACAATGCAGGTATTTTCACACGTCGCAATCCCAATCAGCCATAGCCGACCAGTTCCTCCATATAGAGCTAATAATTGGCTCAATTACGTAACAATGTCTTGTGTAGAACATGAGATCGACAACCCTATCGATGCTCCTCCTACCTTGGGATGATCTACAAGCCACTTGAAACCACCCACGATACGAATTTTACCCTTATTCAAATGTCATTCCACCATTTCGTCCAATTCCCTGAACTTCATAGCAAGGTGGTCTTCATCTTTGTTTCCTGAAGAGAAAGTAGATATCTCTGTTTCAATGGCACTGGGATTTCAACGTACCAAGCCAACCGTCGAGATGACTGTGTAAGCCATAATCCCTAAAACTAGGGAATTGTATGTGTTGAGTGAGCCTACAGAGTTGTCCTCGCACCACCAGCGGAATGGGAGACCAGGCCCGCGCGCGTGAAGACTAAGCCTCTTTTGAGGATGAAGTTAAGGCTTGCATGCGGACCACGTGGCTTGCATGCAGCCAAGGGCCCCCCTCATGGATCCCTAGGGCCGATTGGGAGATGATGAGGCGAAGGGTGGCGTGGGCCTTCGTGTGGGCTAGGGCGTGGGAGATAGTTGATGCGCATGAGCGGAGAACGAGAGCGGTGGATGGTGATAGGGGGACTTGACGGTGGTAGTTGGAGAAGGCCACGTGGCCGTCATGGGTGCCCCTCTGCATGGCGATGGATGGAGACGTAAGGCCGCGTAGCCTTTGGGCCTTCAAACTTGATGAATGCTTAAACAATTCAAAATTTAAAATTTTATTTTATATAGTTGTAAATTCGGATTGATCTTTATCTCCACTTTTTCTGAAAATTCTATAACAATAGCACAAGTATGCTTTGCAAGGTTCTTTTACTCTTCTGCAACAACTCCATTTTTCTGCATGACAGCTTCTCTTTCTGCATTGTGGTCTTCATAACGCTAGCTAAAGTTATGGCTCGTGTAGTAAGTTGAACTTGCCAGTGGGGGCTCGTTCCACAAGCTAGGATGAAACTCTGATTTTGAGTATTATTTGGTAAGGGGTAGTCTCGCTAATGCCCCTGGTATTAAAATGGTGTCTGGCACAGAGTTTTGGATTCAAAATATAGTAGTTTTCTGTTTTATATTTTTTTTTAGAATAATTTTTTTTGACATAGCCCCAATCTTCTTCGGCAACTCTAATTAACGAGGTAAGTTTTTATGCTTGTTATTATTTAACATGAAGTGTTTGCGAGGGGGAAGCAAGTATTTGGATTTGAAAAGAGAAAGTCTAAATAATTTCATATATTATGTTTAGGTTGAATCTTGCAATGATACCGTGTTTCAAATAAATTCCAATTTTGCAAACTTGGAGTTCCATTACATTCTCTAAAATTTCCCTTGGAATAATAGGGATGATAGTGCTGCTTAGATTGGAGAAATTTAATAGTGATGTATTACTCTTGCACTTATTGTTGTAGGAATGCTTGGAATTTATCCATTATTAAATGCTCCTGTATGTGAAAATAGGGATCAGTTGAAAGAAATTTCTGCCAAATCATCTCCTACCACAGTTCCATTTCAATTATTACTGAAGTGTATTTTTTTTGGGTCATTTTCTTTTAATCGTATTGATCACTTACTGTAATCAAAGAATTATGATCCTCGAATGTTAGTGGAGAGTAATGATATACTATGTTGGTATTTTAGTAGTGAAAAATACGACTTCATGTGTTTAAGAAACATGTCATATCCACATGGGTTGAATATCTCAAGGCAACCATTCACACAAACAAATCACTCTCCATGGGTTATGATTTTCAAACAGCACAGCAGGTCCAATTAACTTTTGTATTCATCTTCAAATGCATTGCCACCATCTTGTGAGTTGGAAATCTTGGCAGATAACTCACAGGAATTGGACATTTTGTATGTTATATTAACACCCAATTATGTATATAGTGCCGAATGTGTGTGTGGAATACATTAATATAATACATTCTTTAAAACAGTTTTGGAAATGCAAGTTTTTTTTCCATTCTTTATAGTTCATTGACCTCTCAAGATTCTGCACTATTTCTAAACAAGTTAATCTTTCATTAGAATATATGAAATCAGATTCCTTGTTCAATAAATTTCAGTAGCAAGTAGCTACTTTAGTACGTGATCGATTTTAGGTATGAGTGATATAAACAACGACTGGGCACGATAACTCTGCCATTATCAAAACCACCGAAAAATAGACTTATTGCTACATATAGATTTCAACTTTTAAATTACAATTACAAAGTAAACATATCATCGAAGATGGAAGTTGAGTATATTCTACCATCTTGTTGATCTGTAGCTCCATCCACATGCACCCAAAAAAAACTAAAACAATCGTAATGAATAACAAACCCACGAGATTTGGTCTCTCCATCGTCCTCCAACTTTAGAGGTCTCCAAGGCCGAAGATCATCCAGAACTAAACCAATGAATCCATAAGAGCATGCAATTACAAGTAAATAACATATATTCCTAGCGTTATGGTCTAATTTAATGTTTTGGCAACTTATTATGGCCCTTCTTCTTAGTCTTGTGCTTCCTTTCCGATTGTATGAAGAGCTTGAGCTTCTACATTATGAGTTTAGCATCAGTGAATTTATCAGTCACTTGTAGATCTGACCAATGTATCTCACATTCTGATTGAGCATACTCTAGCCAGATTAGAAGGGAGGCCCAAGAACCTTTTGTCTTTCCCTATTCAAAGAGGATCCAGTGGAAAAAGCCACGAAACATGAACGAAGGAACCTACCATACATATATTCTCGAACAACAATGAAGAGAGTTGTATGATGAGGGGATGAGTTTTTAGTTTTTCTCCTATAAAAAGTCATAACGTAAGTGTAAAGCTCTCATCTCCCTTGCTCTCGCACCGAACAAATTTATATAAGGAAGACTAAAACTAATTACAGGTACGTATTTACCACCACCAACTCAATAGCAGCCTTGCCCAAATTTAGGATATTATTAATGAGATTGAGGATTCCATTCCCATCCATGTAAAGGACCTCTTCCCAGGAATAGCTTGAACAATCCAATATTATATGGAGGTGGTTGCTCGATCGACAAACAATCCATAAGAGTGTGCAATTACAAGTATCACATTTTGTTGTCTACAAATTAGAAGAAGAAGTCTACCCTTAGAAATAGAAGAAGAAGTCTAGTCTTTGGTGAAACAAGCAGAAGCATGACATGGATTGCCTTCCCAAACTAATTGTGCACTTGCTTTGCAGATCAGAGATTGCAAAACAAAGCGAAGTGCTGCTTCAAGGCCAACAAGCTCTTTCAAGGTGTGCTAATTATTGCATTCACCATATTACTTACCACAATTTGTTGAGGAATGATTATGCTTTTTTAGATTTTACAATCTCTTCTGCGAGTCTATTTTTTGGTTTGACATGAATCTCTTGGGTTGCCTGGAATAAATTGTTTTTACCAAACCTTTCGCACCCTCCCCACCAGTATCCTTCACTGCATGTGCCTATGTTTTTGTTCCTTATAACATTCCTCTTTTCCTATCAGAGTTCATTTGCCCCTCAAGGGGCAAATGCTAGTTTATATACATTTTGTAACTCAAAGTGTTGAGAAGAGATATGCAAGTTCTAAAGAAAAGAAAGTAATTTGATAAAGTTGCAAATGTAACATCATATAAATTTATAAAAAAAAATTGCAACAATATCACTTTACTTACTCCTTAATGCAATGTGAAGACAAGATTGAATAGAAACAAGCCTTTAAATATTTTTAATCAACATCAATATAGGAAACTAATTACTTGCTTACAAATTTTGATGTACAATATTTGAAGGAAAAAAATAAATTTGTATGAAAAACCTTAATTGAATTGTTTTCATTTGATCAAAGAATAAAAAATTATAGGAAATGCATAGATGTACAAGACTAGTAAAAATAATATATCATGCAAATCCCAAAAGTGTAATATCGCCTCAATCCTTTAATGTGTGTTCTTTTTAGATGTGGAATGACTTAATGAAAAATTCAAATTTGTCGAAAATAATGAAAACTATATAAAGACAATTTTAATTAAATCTTTAAGGCTTGAAATTTTAATAAGTTATTCAAAATTAGAACCGAAGGTTCAATTCCACTCATTAATATGTAATGTGTCACAACTACATCAAAATATTAAAAAAATAAGTAAACAATCAATTTATTTGGATTCACCAAAGTGACCATTTAACCATTGAAGCAATAAAGGTCCAAACTTTGCAAGACTGTCGAAGCATTAAGTGAGTCCATTTTTTGAAAACCAAGGCATGAAATCAACTCAAATAATCTTGAATAAGATTCTGCAAGCATCGTTAATCATCACAAAATCCAAAAGACCCAAATGACGTAGATCGACCAAATCACCAAAACCTCATCGCATGAGGCCAAGAATCGATAAAGAGCAAAAAATTAAGCATGCACATTGAAAGGATGCCATCAAACCAAACAGTGAAATCAGAAAAAACAAATCAAAAGCAAACAAAAGCAATATATTTACAAAATTTCGAATGGGGGCCGAAAATTTTAAGGGGATCTGTTGGGAGGCCAACAACTTTCAACTTCCAAAGGTATGTTATTCTTAATCTCTTTAGTTTTTAGGTATCTGAAGATAAATTCAAATATATTTACAACATTTACAAATGGATCATAGTGACAATCCCTGTCACTAAACACCCAAAAATGCACCCGAATTTTTTATATATGCAACTGGGTATAATTAAAGCTGTATATATATATATATATATATATATATATATAAGATTGCTTACTGCATATAATATACACAATCTCCATACGTTACTGAAAGAACCACTTATACTATGAAACGAGAACTCAACACAGTTCTCATTTTTCTCTCTCCTAATCTTAGTAGCTATTTTTAACTCTGTTTCAAAAATGGTTGATATCAGTATCACATTTTCATTTTGAGGCATTTTTCGGGCCTTTGAATTATCTTTGTCGTAAAATATTTTTTATTTCTATTTTCAAGTGTGTTTTTAGAAATTTAACAAAAGAACATACATTTATAAGCAATTTATAATGAAAAACATATTCATTTTGCAATTTTTTCTATAAAATAAGACATTTTTATGGACAAAATAAGACATTTTTAGGGACAAAATAAGACATTTTTATTGACAAAATTGTAAAAAAATCCAGAAAATAAAGACATTTAAAATCATTTTCAATGAATTTTCAGAGATTTTTTATATAAAAATGATACTATTTCATATTACTTTTAGAAATGTGACGATTCACATAAATACAAGAAAAACTATACCATATATTTGTAAAACACATATAAAAAAACATTATATATAGAAATTTTTGCAAACAAATTAAAAAAAAAAAAACTAAACCCAAAACAAACATTATATACAAATAAAATAAAACCTAAACCCAAAACACAAACTATATATATTTTTAAAAAAAAAGCCAATACAAAAACTATATATAAAAAAAAAAAATTTAAAAAAATTAAAACCAAAAAAAAATTAAAACCTAAACCCAAAACAAAAAAATATATAAAAAAATATAAAATAAAACCTAAACCAAAACAAAACTATATATAATTTTTTTTTTTAAAATTAAACCAAACTATATAAAAAAACAATAAAAAAAAAAATCAAACCAAACCCTTCCCCCTTCCCCCCTCCTCCTCCTTGGGTTTAGGTTTTAAATTTTCTTTAAAAAATAATTATATAGTTTTTGTTTTGGGTTTATGTTTTAATTTTTCTTTTAAATATTTTAAATTTATTTTTATATAGTTTAGGGGGGGTCGGTTTAGGTTTTAATTGTTTTTAATATTTTTTTTATATATAGTTTAGGGGGTGGGTTTAGGTTTTAATTTTTTTTTATATAGTTTAGAGGCGTGAGTGGAGGGGGCAGGAGGAGGTTTAATTTTTTGTAAATCTAAGTAAAAAAAATAAATTTAAAACCAAAATCAAATTTTTTTTCTAGATTCCATAATCAATGCACTGCAATAACATCGTAATCAACAATCAAATGAATGAAAAAGGTTGTACAAACATCGCAAGAAGTGTTATGATGCTCCACATAAGTATATGGGTTTGATAATTGATGGCATGGATAAAAAAAAAACACTCTTGCCACATTTTGTCCGTGTGCCAAAGAATTTAAAGGAGGAAAATTTCAAAGAATATGCAAGTTTCAAAAAAGTTGTAATTTATCTCTTGAAGAAAGAAAAAAATTCCAATTTAGGGGTTGATTTTAAAGTTTTTGTAAACAACAATATGGGATGTTTAGGCCATGGCTCTATTTTTTACCCTGAAAAAAAATACGTGTATATTGGTATCAACACTTTTCTATTTGGGGGGTGTTTTTGGTGTTTTTTTTGCAAAAATCATCGTTTTTATGGCTAGAGTTCTCGTTCATGATATAAAGTTATCATTTCATAGTATAAGTGGTTAAAACGCTAGTTTTCAGTAGTGGCCCATTCAAAGCAGAAAACAGAGGTGCTACTGGAAGTGTTAAGTTTCAGTAGCGGCCTTCATTCAAAATAGAAAACAGGGATGCTACCAAAAGTCATACTTTTCTATAGCGAAGCACACAAAATGGAAAAACAAGGGCACTACCAAAAGTCCTAGTTTTATGTAGAGACCTGCACAAGATGGAAAAATAGGGTTTCAAGAAACCTGGCCATAAGGAATGCCCATTTCGTGAGGGCCAATTTTCACTCTTGAACTCAGTTAACACACGGATTTCAATCTGATACCACTGATGCTAATGCTCTATGTGCACCACGAACTTGAGGTATCATTCAAGTGACAAAAGAGATTAACGTCATGAAGGCTAACCAATGGTATTAGGCATGTTCTTAAATATTATTCAACTCCTGAGTTCAAATATTCCCAATTTCATATTATACCATGGTATACTAAAACATTTTCTTATTATTCAAGCTGGGTGGTTTCAGCATTTCTTGAATCACATTGTGTGTGTAAAATGGAGTTTGAATTCCACAAGATATTCAAATGGTGCATAGGTAAACCAGGGACAAGCTTCTAATGAACACTACTCCCAACAAAGTATCTATCCCGTCAACGCTTTGGTCAGGAAACCATTAGTTGGTACATTATAACAGTGGTTTTCCATTGCATTTTTTTCTAAGCATGGTCATAGAATTTCTGCAAGAATTGTAAGCCTAACAACGATCCATATTGAATATTTTTCCTGTAACATAGAATCTTATGAAAGATTACAAATTGGTTACGATTAAGCATTCAAATCGCAAGAAATGGATAAAACAAAGAAGGGCACACTCTTGACATAATTTAGCTTGAAAATGATGGCTATAGGAAAATCAAATTATACTCCTCATAAACGTACAAAGCTAAAGAAATTTGAATTGGATTTTTTTGTTGGGAAAAGGTGAACATCCCAAGAATGTCCATAACTTAATATAGAGGAATAATGTTTCTGAAAGACTTCTTTGGCACCTTTTGCTAAGCATTTTACATACAGTGTTGATAATGAGTCTTGAACAAAGGAATTGGAAAAGAAACCTACAACGATTTCCCATGCCTTCAATGACTCGGAGATTTCAATACAAGAAAATTCTGAATAGCCATCGGGCTTAGCAAGTGAACATTCCGACCACCGGATTTCTAAAGACTTGAGAATTTGGCAAAAGAGTGAATATTGCTTTTATAATAAACTTGGATAGTTAACACCATAACAATTTCCAAATTCATATTTGACTTTATAATTAGTCATACCAAATTCGCAGTTTTCATGAAGGATTTGGTGTTATCACTTTCAACCAATCTTGAGTTCATCTGAGGCTTGGAAATGAACACACATAAATCCTCTATTATTTAAGGCTTGGAATGCAACACTTCTAGCCATTTGATTGTTATATAAAATGTATGCACGCTATGAATATATATATTGACTATCACCACAATCCAAGCCTGAGAGGTTGCGCCCTCATTCTGGACAATATATACATATATTTCAAATACCAATAATGCAATAGCCATGGTTGCACCCTTTAGAAGGGTTCACCCTCACTTATTATTTACCAAAAAAACTGTATAATTTTACAAGCAATCCAAAGAGCCACCACTCAAAACAATTAAACAAAATTAACTTCCAATAGAAAAGGAATCACCTTCATCATTTGGCTTCCCTACAACACAATAAACAATAATCTAACATCAAGGGAAAGTCAACGCCATTCAAGCGTTCTCATATGAATAAATAGACACCAACCAAAAAGAGAAGGCAATGCCCTACAAACAATAGTCAATCAAGGAGAGGGTAGACGCTCTCCCACTCGACACTAATAATAAGGTAAATATATATAATATATCATGGCAACAAGCTTGCAACCGAATGCAAGAAGGATTGAAGTTGTGCCCTTCTCCTCCATACATATGTAATATGCAAAAACCGAAAAAAACATGCCCTTCTCATCAAGAACCAACATTATATATAAATGTAAATACAAGAGCAAAGGGGCGCGCCCTTCTCATCCATTAATAAATAAATAGTGAAGTTTCAAACCAGAGAAGAGTGTGCCATGTAAGAGGGTCTCCCTCTCATAATTTGCATTTAGTATTAATTAATAAACAATGTAAGTGTAAACATTATGAAATTAATTCATTCCACATAATATAACATAATTAATTCATTCCATGGAACATAATAGAAATTAAACAGGAAAAACAATTGAATTCAAACCATAATTAGATTTCCATCAATTTCCCAAGAACATTAACTTGTAATAGAATTTTCAGTAGAAAACTTATTTGAAATTCGCTTGAATAGTATAATTGGCTGCATGTGAGGCACGTTTGTCCCAGCCATAGGAACACTAATCCCCAATACTCTAAACCAACTGCCATCTCTGAGTTGGAACCAATAAATTCACTAGGAGCACTCAATATTTTTCATTGAAATAGTTGATCATTTTCCCAATCCCACACAAGCAACAGGAATTCAAGGAATAAAACCTGAACATGGCTACAACCAGTTCAATGTTAAATATTGCAATCCTTCTCCCAGTGTCAATTCGTCAAGCACAGCCATGGATCAACCCATACACAGGCACCATGAGATCAGTGCCAAAATTTCTACTAAGAAAAGACAAACACCATCCACCATTTCACTGGTCATTACTCCACAGGCAAGGTCACCCAACCTCCACCAACAATGAGAAAAATTGTATGGTTTTAACAAGGTTTAAAGATTCAATTTTTTCTCTGGTATTTCATACCATCCAATTTCTAAAGCTTGGTTTCCAAAATTGTTAAGGTACACAGGTATGGAATGGAATCGAATTTCTTCCTCCAACCTTAGTTTTGTTTTGCATCTTTTGACCCACGTGGGCTCTCCCTCAAGAGACCCACCACCCACTCATATTAATTGCTCACTTAAGTACCCACTTAGGTTCTAAGCCATGATTAAGGCTTAAACAAAGTTTAAGGGGATTAAAAAAAATGATTACTTTTAAACATATAAAAGTCACTTTTTGGCTTTTAAGACCAGGGTCATATAACTTGACTCATGGGTCCTCTCCATAACCCCTTACTCTCATTGGTGAATGACTTGGTCCCCCATACTCTTTTAACGCTCCGCCTCATGTGCATCCAGGTAAATGTATTTTTTATTATCAAATAAAACTATTCATGTACATGGTCACATGTTCCAGCCTCCAGGCCACTTAACTTAATATTTACAACATGTACAATTAAAATCCGGTGATTTGAAACCGGGGTGTTACATTCCCCTCCCCCTTAACTCAACATTGTCCTCAGTGTTCATGTGTAATCAAAAGTTCAAAAACGTTACATCTACAAAATTGTTAAAAGAGATACGGGTACTCTGCCTCCATTACTTCTTCGGGTCCCATGTAGCCTCCTCAAGACTATAGTGATTCCATTGGAAATTTACCTATCTGACAGTCTTGTTCTTGAGTCTTTTGGTCCTTTGATCCAAAATGCCCACTGGTTGAACCTGGATATCTCCCTCGGGTTCTACCTGTATCACGAACCAATCAAGTATGTGAGTAGGATCATGCAAATACTTTTTCAATAACAAAACATGAAATACATTATGCACTTTAGCATTTAGTAGTAGGGCCAGTTCTTAAGCTACTGGTCCCACTTTATTTAGGACTT
This sequence comes from Larix kaempferi, assembly GCA_027924585.1. Lineage (NCBI taxonomy): Eukaryota > Viridiplantae > Streptophyta > Pinopsida > Pinales > Pinaceae > Larix > Larix kaempferi. Next base: position 118,714 of record BSBM01000697.1, on the reverse strand, counting down.
GAAACGGTCCACAAAATCTGGCTTCCAACTTTTTGTAGATGCGCAGATTTAATGAACTCTTTTTTCCCATGCCTTTCAGGAACACTTTGTCACTAATCTGAAATTCTCTAAACACTCTGCCTCTGTCAGCAAAACTCTTTCTCCTGCCTTGTGCCACTTTTAGACTCTGTTTAACCTTGGCCACTTGTTCTTCCATTTCTTAAAGCATTTTTGGCCCAACAATTAACCTTTCTACCGGCTTGTCCCATTTCACTGGAACAGTGCAATCTCTACCATACAATGTTGCAAAGGGAATCGCCTTTAAAGATGCTTGATAACCATTTTTGTAGGCAAACTCTACTAGGTACAAGTAATCTTCCCACTTAGTTGGTATGTCCATCACATACATTCTCAACATGTCTTCAATAACTTTGTTCACCCTCTCAGTTTTCCCATCTGTCTGTGGATGGTAAGTTGTACTTAGATTTAACTTTCTACCAAATTATTTGAACAAACCTCTCCAAAATTTTGAAGTAAACTTGGGATCCCAATCAGAAACCATTGCTTTGGGAATCCCATGCAACCTAACAATATCTTTCATGTATGTTTATGTGATCTTTGTAGCCTTGAAAGTTGACTGTATAGGTATGAAGTGAGTTGATTTTGTCAACTTATCCACCACAACCATGATGGAATCATGCTACTTTTCTATCCTGGACAATTTCGTAATAAAATCTATCATAACTAAATCCCATTTCCATTCTAGTATTGGTAGGGGATGTAATAATTCTATAGGATGCGTGCATTATGCTTTCACTCTTTGTCATTCTAAGCACTGAGCGATAAACCTGGACACTTATTTCTTCATGCTTGGCCAGTATTACTCTTTCGTAACTGTCATCAAAGTCTTTTGGTACCCAGGATGACCTGCATAAGGCACATTATGCATTTCTGATTATATCATTTTATTTAATTCTTTTTCAGTTGGTATATAAATCCTATCATTAAATTGAAGAATTTCGTCTTCAACTAATGTATATTTGGAAAATTTTAATGGTGTGTTTCCTGCCTACAACGCTGCCACAACCTGTAAGTAATGATTATATGCTTTTAATCCTTCTTGCAACTTGATTTTCAAATCAGATTTCCAATTGCTAATAGCTAAAATCTGCATTATCTGACTTCTTATGCTTAGTGCATCTACCACTCGGTTATCTTTTCCTTTTATGTACTTTATTTCAAAATTGAATTCACTTAGGAATTCAATCCATTTGACTTGTCTAGAATTCAAATGAGGCTGCTCAAACAAGTATTTCAGGTTGTGATGATCTATCTTTAACTCAAACATGTTCCCCATGAGTACTGCCTCCACATATGGAGTGCATGAACTATGGCAGCTAACTCTAGGTCATGAGTATCATAGTTCTTTTCATGCTCCTTTAGCTTCTGTGATTCATGACAAATTACATACCCATCTTGCATCAAAACTCCACCAAGTCCTTCTAGAGATGCATTTGTATATACCACATACTCTTTGTCTAGATCTAGAATTTTTAAGTTTTGAGCACATGTGAGTAACTCTTTCAAAAGTTTGAAGTTGTCTTCACACTTTTGATTCCAGATGAATCCATACCCTTCCTTTGTAAGGATGTAATTGGATTTGCAATATGAGAGAAATATTCTATGAACCTTCAATAATAACATCCCATCACCATAAATGATCCTACTTCCCTTACATTTCTCGGAGTAGGCCATTCCTGAATGGCTTTTATTTTTGTTGGGCCCACTACTACTCACTCCTTAAAGATAAGGTGACCCAAATACAACAATTGCTTCTGATAAAATGAAAATTTGTTAAGCTTGGCATATAGTTGGTTTTCTCTGAGGATCTGCAAAGTAATCTAGAGATGCACTTCATGCTCTTCTTTAGATTTAGAATATACCAAAATATCATCCAGGATGACTATAATGAACTTGTCTAGGAATTATCTAAACACACCATTCATCAAGTACATGCATGTAGTTGGGGCATTTGTCAGTCCAAAAGGAAGGACTGTATATTCATAATGCCAATACCTAGTCCTAAAAGTTGTTTTTCTGATGTATTCATATTTTATGCACATCTGTTGATACCCAGATCTCAAATCAATCTTGGAAAATACTTTTGCCCCTCTCAATTGATCAAAGATATCATCAATCCTCAGTAGCGGGTGCTTGTTCTTGATTGTAGCTTTATTCAGCTGCCTGTAATCCATACAGAGTCTCAATGTGTCATCTTTATTTCTTACAAACAAAGTTGGAGCTCCCCATGGTGACATGCTAGGACATATATAACCTTTCTTTAATAACTCTTCTAGTTGCATTTGCAATTCTTTTAGCTATAGGGTGCTCATTCTGTAAGGAGCCTTTAATGTTGGCACATCTCAAGGCACCAAATCTATTGTAAAGTCAATGTCCCTCTTTGGTGCCAACCTAGGCACATCTTGGAACACATCCTCAAATTCTTTCAACATCGGGTGTTCATTTATGCTTGGTTTTTTTTCGGGTGTTATTTCCTCGACATGTATAGAATACAATTGGCACCTTTTCTTGAAACACTTCTCATGTGTATGGCTGAAATTTTTCTTATGGAAACTGCTCTTGGAATGCCTTTTATCTGAACTGTAATCTTGTCCTCATCCATGCAAGTAATAATTTTACTATGGCAGTCCAAAATTGCAAAGTGCTTTTCCATCCAATCCATTTCGATCAACACATCATACAAGCCGAGAGGAATGATATCCAAATCAGTTTTGGTATGAAGCCCATTCATTTCCAAGCAACGATTTTTAACCATGGAAGTAATTTTCCTTTTCATTATGGTAGCCAATTGTACCATTATGTGCTAAGGAAGTTTGTTGCTCACTAATTTGCATCTTTCAACCAAATTAGCATTTGCATAACTGTAAGAAGCTCCAAAATCAATTAAAATTGAAATTGGCAAATCATTTATTTTACCTTCAATTTCAATCATTGTTGTCTGGTGGTCTGCTTGCCTGTTATCCATGGCTTCATAAATCTAAGGCATGCTTATGGCTACATCCTCAATTGTAGTGGCCTCTTGTACTTTATGAATGTTGCCCCCTTTGTTTGTTTTCTTTGGACATATTTTTGCATAATGGTCACCACCACAATTCCAACACTTAATTTGATTTGGTTTGGACATATTTTTGCATAATGGTCACCACCACAATTCCAACACTTAATTTGATTTGGTTTGGAAATATTTTTGCATAATGGTCACCACCACAATTCCAACACTTAATTTGATTTGGCTGCCTTGACCTTGCATTTTCAGCCATCTTTGATTCACCTGGATGCTCTTTGGAATATTGAGCTTGATTTCCTCGGGTATCAAATAGTTTGGGCCCCTTCTTTCTCCGATTCTGCTTGTCTTTAATTTTGCTTTTCCAAGCTTTATGCATGTCATGCTTGCCTTTATTCTACTCATATAGACATTTGGATTTACGGATAGTCTCTTTTAATACGTGGGGTTCATCATATGAAATTTTATCCCTGTAGATTGATGCCATCCCACTCAAGAACCTCTATATTATCACCTTCTCATCATGAATAAAATCTTCATATTTCAACAATTCCAAGAATCTTCTTTCATATTCCTCCATGGACATGCTCCCAGCTTGAGTTTAAAGAACTCTTGCATCTTCTTATCATAGCATTGATGAGATAAATATTCATGCTTAAAATATTTTTGAAATATGTCCTGGGAAATTTGCCTTTCATCAATTCCTTTCATTTGTTTCAATTTCTCTCACCACCAGTAGGATTTGCCTTGTAAGTTGAATATTGCAATTTTAGCTTCCTGGTTATCTGAATAATTATGTAGCTACATATACTTCTTCATTTCCAGCAACCACATTTCAGCAGTTTCTCCTGTTTTCTCCCCCATTGAAGGTGGGAGGTTTCAGTTTCCGAAGTTCACCCTGTAATGGGTCTTCTTCGTGCCTTCTTTTCCGGTTCTGGTCAAAAAAATAATCTGATTTTTCTTCATAATGCTACTTTTTATAATGTCTCTCACTAGATTTTACCTGAGAGTGTTGCCCCATTTTACTAGCATCTTTGTCCCTAGAGTGATGAAGCCTCTCTGAATGAATCCTTCTCATAGATTCTCCATGTTCCTTGTTTACCAATAATGCAGACACATGGTGCATTTGATTTTGTAGTTGAATCAAATTTTGGAGTACCTGCATATTCACTTGAGTCTGATGTTCTTGATTAGGAAAAAGTCTTTTATTTTCAGTTTGTATCCTTCTCAAGGCTTGGAGCATTTACTCTGCCCCCAATTCATTATGTTCATTTCCGTGATCATTTGACTATGTTCTATAATCATCATTTCCCATTTCACCGGCCATAATGGACAATTCTGGCTCACTAGCCATTTCCCACGGTTTGTTTAATAAGTGGGAAATTTGAAATTTTTATAGCAACCTGCAATTTCCGGTTGTGGCTAACAATCTAAAATTCCTCAACTTTTGTCAGTCCCTAACAACATAAATATACATATGCATAAAAATTAATTTCCATCATGCATAATAATTTCATTTTGAAAATTTTAAATGGACACACCGAAAAATTTCAACATTAAAACTATGCCAGTGACATCTAGTCACTACAATTTCCCCAAAGACCAATTATTGAAACCTTGCTCTGATACCACTCGGTGACAATCCCCGTCACTAAACACCCAAAAATGCACCTGAATTTTTTTTATATGCAACTGGGTATAATTAAAACTGCATATATATATTTAAGACTGCTTACTGCATATAATATACACAATCTCCACACGCTACTGAAAATGGTAGTTTTCAGTAGTGGCCCATTCAAATCAGAAAAAAGAGACATTACCGGAAGTGCTAAGTTTTGGTAGTGACCTTCATACAGAATAGGAAACAGGGACATTACCGAAAGTCAGAGTTTTCTATAGCGAACCACACAAAATGGAAAAACAGGGGCGCTACTAAAAGTCATAGTTTTCCGTAGCAACCCACACAAGATGGAAAAACAGGGTTTCAAGAAACCTGGCCATAAGGAATTCCCATTTCACAAGGGCCAATATTCACTCTTGAACTCAGTTAACACACGGATTTGCATCCGATACCACTAATGCTAATGCTCTATGTGCACCATGAACTTGAGATATCGTTCCAGTTATAAAAGAGATTAAAGATGCGAAGGCTACGGGTAACCAATGGTCTTAGGCCTATTCTTAAATATTATTCAACTCCCGAGTTCAAATATTCCCAATTTCATATTAAACCATGATATACTAAAACGTTTTTCTATTATTCAAGCTAGGTGGTTTCAACATTTCTTCAATCATATTGTGTGTATACAATGGAGTTGGCCTTCCACAAGATATTCAAATGACGCATAGCTAAACCGGAGACAAGCTTCTAAGGAAAAATAATACCAGAAAAGTATATATCCGTTCAACGCTTTGGTTAAGAAACCATTAGCTAGGACATTCTAACAGTGGTTTTCCATTGCATTTTTCTCTAAGCATGGTCACAGAATTTCTACAAGAATTTTAATCCTCACAATGATCCATACTGAATATTTTTCATGTAACATAGACTCTTATGAAAGATTATAGATTGGTTACAATTAAGCATTCAAATTGCAAGAAATGGATAAAACAGAGCAGGGCGCACTCTTAACATAACTTAACTTAACAATTGGCTATAGGAAAATCAAATTCTACTCCTCATAAACAAACAGAGCTACAGAAATTTGAATTGGATTTTGTGTTTGACAAAAGTGAACGTCCTAAGAATGTCCAGAACTTAATCAACAGGAATAATGTTTCTGAAAGACTTCTTTGGCACCTTTTGTTAAGCATTTTGCATATAGTGTTGATAATGAGTCTTGAACAAAGGAATTGGAAAAGGAACCTACAGCGATTTCATATGCCTTCAATGACTTGGAGATTTCAATACAAGAAAATTCTGAATAGGCATTGGGCTTAGCAAGTGAACATTTTGACAACTAGATTTCTCACGACTTGAGAATTTGGCAAAAGAGTGAATCTCGCTTCTATAATAAACTTGGATAGTTAACACCATAACAGTTTCCAATTTCACATTTGACTTTATAATTAGTCATACTAGATTCCCATTTTCCATAAAGGATTTGGTGTTATCACTTCCAGCCAATCTCAAGTTTTCCCAAGGCCTAGAAAATGAATACACATAAATCCTCTATTATTTAAGGCTTGGAATGCAACACTTCCATCCTTTTGATTGTTATATAAAATTTATGCATGCTATGAATATATATATTATCAACACAATCCAAGCATGAGAGGTTGTGCCCTCATTCTCCGAGCAAATGGACAATATATACATATATTTCAAATACCAATAATGCAATAGCCACGGCTACACCCTTCGGAAGGGTTCATGCTCACTTATTATTTACCAAGAAAACTGTATAATTTTACAAGCAATCCAAAGAGCCACCGCTCAAAACAATTAAAGAAAATTAACTTCCTATAGAAAAGGCAATGCCTTCATCATTTGGTTTCCCTACAACACAATAAACAATAATCTAACTTTAAGGGAAAGACAACGTCCTTCAAGCGTTATCAAATGAATAGATAGATGCCAACCAAAAAGAGAAGGCAATTCCCTCCAAGCAACAATCAATCTAGGAGAGGGTAGATGCTCTCCCACTCAGCTCCAATAAGAAGGTAAATATATATAATATATCATGGCAACAAGATTGCAACCAAATGCAGGAAGGATTGGAGTTGTGCCCTTCTCCTCCATACACATGTAATATGCAAAAACCAAAAAAAACATGCCCCTCATCAAACACCAACATTATATATAAATGTAAATACAAAAGCAAAAGGTCACGCCCTTTTCATCCATTAATAAATAAATAGTGAATTTTCAAACCAGGGAAAAGTGTGCCCTGTAAGAGGGTTGCCCTCTCATCATCTGCATTTAGTATTAATTAATAAATAAGGAAGTGTAAACAATATGAAATTAATTCAATCCATAGAATATGACAGAATTAATTCATTCCACGGAACATAACAGAAATTAATTAGGAAAAACAATTGAATTCAAATCATAATTGGATTTCCATCAATTTCCCAAGAACATTAACTTGTAATAGAAATTTCTGCGGAAAACTTATCTAAAATTTGCTTCAATGGTGTATCTAGCTACCTGTGAGGCACGCTCCTCCTAGCCATAGGCGCATTGAGCCCCAATACTCTCAACGTAGATGCCACCCCGAAGCTAGGACAAAGAAATTCACCAGGACCACTCAAGATTTTTCACTGAAACAACTGAGCATTCACCCAATCCCACACCAACAGCAAGAATTCAAGGAATAAAACTAGAACATGGCTACAACCAATTCAATTTTAAATATTGCAATCCTTCTCCCAATGTAAATTCATCAAGCACAGCCATGGATCAACCCATACATACGCACCATGACATCAATGCCAAAATTTCTACTAAAAAAGACCAACACCAACCACCATTCTTTGGTCATTGCTCACAGGCATAGTCACCCAACCTCCACCAATAATGAGCAAAATCGTATGGTTTTAACAAGGTTTCAGGCTTCAAAGTTTTCTCTGGTAGTTCATACCATCCAATTTCTAGAGCTTGGTTTCCAAGGTTTCCAAAAGTGTTAAGGTACACATGTAATCGAATTTCCTCCTCCAACCTTAGTTTTGTTTTGCATGAAACTTTTGACCCACGTGGGCTCTCCCCCAAGAGACCACCACCCACTCATATGAATTGGTCACTTAAGCACCCACTTAGGTTCTAAGTGTTGATGTATATGTAACTTCGGAATGTATCACATATATGTATATTGTATTCCTATAGAGATGTTATTATTCCTCTATACGGAAGTGTCATCATTTATATTGTAAGTGTTGTAACTTATACTTGATGGGTTATTAGAACACCTTGTTGGGGTCGGCCCTGTATAAGTCATGTGGGTCAAATAGTTATTAGACCACCCTATTGGGGGTCGGCCATGTTGGTCAAAGGGTTATTAGACCATCCTAGTGGGGGTCGGCCCAGTCAGCATTATGTTAAGTGGTTAAGTTGAGGCCGACCTAGTTGAGTAAAGGTCAAGTCAAGTTAGTGTATAAATAGAGAGTGTGTCTCTCTCATTTTACACATTCTATTCTCTCACTCACACTTTGGAGAGAGGCGCACTTGTGGAGTAGGAGGATCTGCTGCTAGGAGAAGACTATCTCTTGTATTCTGGTTGTATCATTGCTCTATCTATCTCTGAGGAAGTTATTGGGGTTTTTCACCTTTATGGTTTTCCCCAAGTAAACTCTGTGTCTCTTGTGTGCTTGCATTATTGTGTCCATGATTGATATGCTGTAGATTTGCTGTACATGTTGTTCTCTCAGTTAAGATCCTAGATCAAATTGAATTAAATTCTGAAAATTTAACATGGTATCAGAGCTAGCTTGAAAGAAGGCATGATATGGCATGTATGACACTTGTTGCACTTACGATGCTAGGGCTTGATATAGCAAAAACCATTCATCGTAGCACTTTCGCTATAAATCCGTTTTGGCGAAGTTTTCGGATCTGAAACTTTTATAGGTCGACAATTAGATCCCTGTGTACCTTGTGTCCAAAGGACAACCTCTAATTCGTTGTACTTTGTGATTTATGATCTGTACAATATAGGGTTTCTGCCTCTTCCAGATCTGAGTCAAATTCAGGTGACCTTGGGCAAAAGGTCATAACTTGGGCTAGGAAGCTCCAAATGAAATGTCGTAAAACGTGACAGGTAGTACACATACTTTACTATATCAGAAAAAAATTTCAGAGGCCGAAGTTGAACCAGTGACACGTGGCACGCCGTACAAGTTCGCTCTCCTGTATTATCCCATAAACAGATCACGTTCCGACACTTGGCATAACTCTCTCTCAGAGAATCCAATTGAGGTCAGACATATCGGGATGGAAATATAACAGGTCGTGCTATCTTAGGAAAAATTTTCAGAGGCCGAAATTGAACCAGTGACACATGGCACGCCGTACAAGTTCGCTCTCCTGTATTTTCCCATAAACAGGTCACATTGCGACACTTGGAATAACTCTCTCTCAGAGAATCCAATTGAGGTCAGACCTATCGAAATGGAAATATAACAGGTCGGGCTATCTCAGGAAAAATTTTCAGACCCTGTGGATCGAAAAGTTCGGAGTTACACCAGAAACAATCAGGTACATATTTCTGTCAAAACAGAATTATTTTTGAGCACCTTCATTCATGGCTTCCGGAATTTAGGGCTTCGGAGAAAGTTGGAATTTTTGTAATCAAAGACCACGGCTGGATGCTACTCATCAAAATCGAAATTTAGAGACCAAGATCAGAGTTTTTGGTTGGGCAGAAGGTCGGGCTTGATCAAACCCCAGTTCGGGACTTTGATCGAAAAGATGGAAAATTAGGGCTTCTGTAAAACTTGAAATTTTGGAAATCTGTGACCACGGCTGGAAGCTCCCCAGAAAAATCAAAGCTTATAGCTTTGAATCAAATATTTTGGTTGGGTGAAGCTCCGGGAACTCAAACCCTAATTCAGGGTCCTCCTTAGTGAATCCGGAAATCTAAAAGGCAATTTCGAGGGGTGAAACTTTGCAGTTTTCAAATTCTGAATATACCATCTTGATCAGCTCATCAAGGCGCATATTTCTATCCTTTCAGAAGTTTGAAATTCAAAGTTTGAATTTTTGGGGTTTCTTTGACAAACCCTAATCCAACTCCAGGTCCAGTTCTTGCAAATCAAGTGGATTGGGTTAATCCTAGAAGAAGATGGATTGGTCACCTGCATAAGTGAAGAAGTTCCTGTCTCAGAGGGAGATGAGGCTAAGGCCTTCCATAAGAATATTACAAGCAATCTTGACAGGTATGGCTTACAAGTATGTTTCATGGTTAAGTTTATCATATGTTTGTCTTCATATCATTACAGTACAATCTTGATTAATTACTGGACTTGTCATATCACCTTAAGGTTTTGACACTTATGATTGTACTAATGCATTGTGATGTTGTATGAGGTTTATGTTGTTTGCTAACACAAAAGGTACACCAAGAAAGTCAAATCATGTTCTACTTCAAGAACATATGCTCATGGTGACATGAAGACAAAGATTCATCCATTGTCATGGATCACATAGAAGATCTACTTTCGAGGTATGTATAACTTATGAGACATGCAGGTTACTAGCACAAGTCACTGAAGAGAACCAGAAGACATTATGCGGGTATGTTAGACATAACTAGCTAGCATGCTAATCCGGGTATGTTTTTCCTATATCAAGCTCGAATCCTACCTTGTGTTAAGATCTTATATTGTTGTGTTGTTGATAATGATTATTCATGAAGTCATAGGTTTGAATAATCATGGTTGTATGCATATTATGTTTCTTACCATAATTGATGATTCAACTAACCAGAAGAGTCCTATGATCTAATAAGAATGTGTATGAGTAAAAGAAGACTTCCTTGAAACCTTGAATACTAATGCTTATTATCTGTGAATGATCATGAATATACATGTTTAAGATTATTGTGTTTTGATAGTATTAAGATTATACTAATAAATGTGTGATTATGTATGAGACCTCCAGGATAACACAATGATGATACTAATAAGCATGCAGAGTGATTAAGGATGGATGTAAGTTCAAGGACAGGTAATCCAGGAAGCAAAGATCAAGAGGGAGCACACTCGAGTTGTTCCTACAAGAAAGCAAAGGAGCACACTTCAGTAGTTTCTACAAGGATGCAGATATTCAGAGGGAGTTGACCACTTCTCACAATCCACATAAGAATGGAGTTGCAGAAAAGAAGCAAAGACTGAGAGGGAGTCAACCCAACAAACAAACAAAGATAAGTATTTGAATTGTCATTACTTGCATATTTTATTGTTTAAATAATATTGTTCAATAATGTATATATTGATGTTCCTAGAATTAGGTTGTGTATTATGCATATTAGAATAGTTGCATTGATGAACAGTGTACTACTAATATGCATGGGTAAGTGGCCTATGGCACTGTACAACATTCCATTGCTACTTATCTAGAATGAAACCTCTTTGCTGACATGTTGGGAGTTGTGCACACTCTTAACAATGTTCTGGTAGAGATTGGAAGGCATCTAGAAAGTTACGGGATATGGATAAATGTTGTATTGAAGCATTGGCTAAGATAATTGCATGACTGTATGACATATTTCTTTATGTGTAAGAATTTGTTCTGAAAACTATGAGATGTTTTCTAATCATGCAATTTAACTTGTTGTGTAGGAAAGATCGTATGCCATCACCTACAAAAGAAGAACTACAACATTTGTTCAGCAACAAAATTATCTATTGAAGATATTGAAGTTCCCAGGATATGGGAAGAATGCCATGATCCATCGATCATGAAGAATGATGTTTGGGATGTAGTCCCAAGACCTGAAGGGAAGTTTGTTATGACTTCCATATGGATCTATCAAGATCAAGCATGCTGCTGATGGCAGCATAGAGAAATATAAAAGTGATGAAATAGAAGATACACCAGATGGATTTCAAGACAGCTTTCTTGAATGGTGTAGTTGAAGAAGAAGTGTATGTGGAGCAGCCACTTGGTTCTGAGACACATGACAGGGAGTCATATATGTGCAGAACTTGGGTATGATGCACCACTTTCTAGGTATGGAGGTGTGGCAGAGTGCAGATGGAATCTTCCTTGGACAAGGGAAGTATGCAGTAGAGATGCTGAAGAGGTTCGGGATGATGGACTGCGAGGCTATGGCATCGAACCTGAAGCTTTTGTGTGATGCTTCATCTGAACCAATTGATGTCACTATGTATCCTTGATGTACCTAACGAACATGAGACCAGATATTTGCTTTGCGGTGAACACATTGAGCCAGTTCCTGACAGATCCAAGGAGTGTTCACCTAGTTGTTGTAAAGCATATTCTGAGGTACCTGAAAGGTACAGTGGATTATGGGCTCAAGTATGAAGCGAATCAAAAGTTTAACCTGCAAGGTTATGTTGATTCAAATTGGGCAGGCAGTGGTGCAGATAGGAAGAGTACATCTGGGTGCTGCTTCAGTATGGGATCAGGTATGATCTCTTGGTTCAGCAAGAAGGAGTCCTGCGTATCACTGAGTACAGCTGAGGTAGAGTATGTTGCAGCCTGTTCAGCTAGTTGTGAGGCAATATGGCTATGGAAGCTACTGTCTGAGTTATTTGATCTCCCATTGGATGCTACTGGTATCTTTTGTGATAACCAGAGTTGTGTGAAGCTATCCGAGAACCCATTGTTTCATGACAGGTCGAAACACATAGAGATAAAATATCACTATATCAGGGATATGGTGCAGAGAAGATTGCAGATGTGCTGATGAAGCCACTAGGCAGGGTGAAGTTCGAGTACTTCAGGGAGAGGCTTGGTGTTCTTCAGATTGATGACACTTCGAGGAAGAAGTGATGGACACATTTGCAGAAGCCATTCCAAGCATGTTGGAAGGAGGATCCTTCACATGGCTGTGGATGTAAGTGCTGGATGATGAGCATCAGGACGATGCTCCAGTTATTGCTCTGTATATGCATCATGTTGGATGTTGGATATGATCAGTTGGATCATTTATATATGTACGCATCATGTTGGATGTTGGATATGATCAGTTGGATCATTTATATGTATATGTATGTACGCATCATGTTGGATGCTGGATATGATCGGTTGGATCATTTGTATGTATTTTGTATATGCATCATGTTGGATGCTTGGACCATGTATCTGTATATGTATCAGGTGGATACATTGTATGATCAGGTGGATCATGTATGGTGATATGTATCATGTATTTGTATTTGTATCAGGTGGATACATTGTATGATCAGGTGGATCATGTATGATGATATGTATCAGGTAGATACTTGGTATGCATCAGGTAGATGCATTGTATGATCAGGATGATCATGGATGACAAGCTTCAGGATGTTGCTCCAGATGACATGCAGCAGGATGTTGCAGTGATGATGATCAGGATGTTGCAGTGATGATGATCAGGATGATCATGTGTACATCAGGATGATGTATGGTGAGTATCAGGTTGATACTCTATGGCCGTGGAACAATTTGTGCAGATAAGCATGTAATTTGTGCCCTGGGATATTTGCAGATAGACTTTCGAGGTTTTTCCTATGGCATGTAATTTGTACCCTGGGATATCTGGCAAATTCTCTTTCGAGGTTTTGCTTGGGAGGACATATAATTTGTGCACTGGGAGATCTGCAGATAGTCTTTCGAGGTTTTGCCTATGGCATGTAATTTGTGCCCTGGGATATCTGGCAAATGCTCTTTCGAGATTTTGTCCTATGGCATGTAATTTGTGCCCTAGGAGATCCGATAGGTTGAGCCGTGTGCTCGTAATCAGTCCTAGGATGCTCTTTCAAGGTTTTGCCATGACCACATGTAATTTGTGCCTTGGGAGATCCGATAGGTTGAGCCTTGTGCTCATAATCAGTCTTGGGATGCTCTTTCGAGGTTTTGTGGTGACCACATGTAATTTGTGCCCTGGGAGATCCGATAGGTTGAGCCTTGTGCTCGTAATCAGTCATGGGATTCTCTTTCGAGGTTTTGTGGTGGGGTCACATGTAATAAGTCCTGAAGATCTAGACAGGATGAAAAAGGCCTCAGATGCTCTTTACGGTTCTTGCTAGTCAAGAGACTCTTTTAAGGTTTTGTGACGCACGTAATAAGTCCTGAGATTTCCACAGTATGGCCAATGATGACAAAGACCTGCAGGTGGTGGGCTTACATCCAGTATGAAAAAAGACTGGCTCTGTAGAAATTCCTATGACGAGTAGATTCAGAGATTGATTGAGATAGCAGCAGCAGTGACGATGATGATGACTCGATGACGATTATCTAGTGACGATGATCCAGAGAAGAAGACTTGTGCTAGAAGACCTGTGTCGAGAAATACCTTCCTAGTTAAGAGGGAGTGTTGATGTATATGTAACTTCGGAAATATTTCACATATATGTATATTGTATTCCTACAAAGATGTTATTATTCCTCTATACGGAAGTGTCATCATTTATATTGTAAGTGTCGTAACTTATACTTGATGGGTTATTAGACCACCTTGTTGGGGTCGGCCCTGTATAAGTCAAGTGGGTCAAAGCGTTATTAGACCACCCTATTGGGGGTCGGCCATGTTGGTCAAAGGGTTATTAGACCATCCTAGTGGGGGTCGGCCCAGTCAGCATTATGTTAAGTGGTTAAGTTGAGGCCGACCTAGTTGAGTAAAGGTCAAGTCAAGTTAATGTATAAGTAGAGAGTGTGTCTCTCTCATTTTACACATTCTATTCTCTCACTCACACTTTGGAGAGTGGCGCACTTGTGGAGGAGGAGGCTCTGCTGCTAGGAGAAGACTATCTCTTGTATTCTGGTTGTATCATTGCTCTATCTATCTCTGAGGAAGTTATTGGGGTTTTTCACCTTTATGGTTTTCCCCAAGTAAACTTTGTGTCTCTTGTGTGTTTGCATTATTGTGTCCATGATTGATATGCTGTAGATTTGCTGTACATGTTGTTCTCTCAGTTAAGATCCTAGATCAGATTGAAGTAAATTCTGAAAATTTAACACTAAGCCATGATTAAGGCTTAAACAAAGTTTAAGGGGATTTAAAAAAGGATTACTTTTAAACATATAAAAGTCACTTTTTGGCTTTTAAGACCAGGGTCATCTAACTTGGCTCGTGGGTCCTCTCCATAACCCCTTACTCTCGTTGGTGAATGAATTGGTCCACCATACTCTTTTAGCGCTCCGCCTCATGTGCAACCAGTTATGTGTTTTTAATTATCAAATAAAACTATGCATGTGCATGGTCACATGTTCCAGCCTCCAGGCTACTTAGCTTAATATTTACAACATGTACAATTAAAATCCAGGGATTTGAAATGGGGGTGTTACAATCATAATCCTTTTGGATTAGGTATCCAACAAAGAGGAGTACAATGGAGGTGATAACTCCTGCATGTGGGATGAATTGGAACCATGAGGGATTGAGTGAGCCTGAAATGGAGGCAAAGAGCATTGTATGCATGTTGTGAAAAAGTCTATATATCCAACCAAATTTGTGCATTTTCATTTGAGACATTCTTGGGTATTGTGGGTGTTCATCCATGGTGCATTACCACTGTGGAAAACGATGTTCGATCATTTGTGAATTAAAGGATCTGTAAAATTGTTTGAAATGGTGACATAGATGTAGTGGAGACTAGTGGAAATGAGACCTACTCAGCCTTCCAATAGAACTGATGGAAAGTAGATTTCCAAACAACGAGGTAAGGGATCAATGCACCATTGAAACTAATGAGCACATTCTTAGTCTAAGAGAATGGGAAGTTGAGATTAGGACCTTCATGGCAGTTTACTAAAGGAAGCAAGTATAGATGGTTTCCACTATTTGGTCGGTACAGTCTTTAGTAAGGTAAATAGTGGTGCATCTCAACCTTTCCCCTACCCTTATAATGTCTCTATTAACCAATGCTATGGACACCTCTATGAATTAATCCTAAAACAACCTCCCATGTATCTCTATGGGCATTCATGTTGTCCCATCTATCACATGCTCTTGGAACCCATTAGATAATTTGGGTGCTTCAATTATCATGGAATTGGAACAAGAAGAACCAGCAATACAAGTGACCCTAAACATGGATTTCTACTCTAGATTGTGCTTAAATTTCTTATTTTTACTTTTAGTTTCTAATCCGGATTATCCTATTTTACTTCTATTATAGCAGTATGTCAGGCAATGCGGACGAATAGCTACAACTATTTTTTTAATGTAAAATATGCCTAGCTTCCATTTTGAAACCTCAATGGTCAAGGTTCAACTGCACTGTTTTTAATACGAACTCTTCATCTGACTAAGGTTTTAGAATATCCTCAAGTAAAAGATGAATAGCTTGTTCCAGTGAAATTGAAAAGGTTGGTTCTCTAAGCATAGAGAACTCTTCAGTCAACATTGCACCATATACTTTATCCGTTGAACCTTAGTTATTAATTTCCAAAATATCGGAAGGTGAACCTGTGGAGATGAGCAAAATATTGAGAAATATATATCATGAAATAGAACCAAGCAGGCATATCAAGGCGAGCAATGGATTCTACGCAATTCCTAATTCAGCGTTCACGCACCTTAATACGTTGTATTTTCAGATTTTTTAATCGTAATTTTAAAGTAACTTTGCTGGCCTCGAGCATGATTTCGGCGTTGGGTATCTTTCCCCTGATCGGCCGTCAGTATCGTATTTCCTACGTTATCAGTCTGAGTCCCATATATGCTGGGTGGATTTTCTTTCTTCTGTGGGAACATCTAAAAAACCAATCTCCTGTTCATGGTATCGAAGATGCCCATGAATTAGACGGAGATTATCTTAAGAATCTCACCTGTCTTCCTACAATTTTCACTTACAAGAGTCTGGAGACCGCCACAGGCGGATTTAGCAAAGAGATTGGAAAAGGTGGATTTGGGAAAGTCTACGAAGGAAAATTGAGTGATGGTATTCCGGTGGCTGTCAAATGTCTGGGGGACTACGCAGGCCAGGGACAGAAAGAGTTTTGTGCAGAAATCGCCACCATATCTTCCATCAATCATTCCAATCTTGTGAGCTTCCGTGGTCTTTGTGTAGAAGGGCAGCATCGTATCCTGGTGTACGAATTCATGGCCAACGGATCTCTTGATAGATGGTTGTTTGGCTTAGGAAAACAATTGGATTGGAAGACCAGATATTCAATTGCGCTCGAGACTGCCAGGGGACTTGCTTACCTGCACGAGGATTCGAGGCTTTGTATTCTACATCTCGACATCAAACCTAAGAACATTCTGCTGGACGAGAATTTTAAGGCGAAAGTCTCCGATTTCGGCATGGCGAAGTCTATGGATAGAGATATCGAAAGCCGTGTGGTGACTCAGGCGAGAGGGACGCTGGGATACATGGCACCCGAGTGGTTTTACGAGGTTGGAATCACTTCTAAGAGTGATGTGTTCAGCTACAGGATGGTGCTTCTGGAGATCATCAGTGGGCGCAGGAACGTGGATAGTTCTCAGGATTCGGAGCATTGGTTTTTCCCTTCGATTGCTTTCGCCAAGTTTAGGCAAGGAAAAATGGAAGAACTGATCGACAGTCGATTGAAATTGAAAGGGGCGAAGAATATGGAAGAGGCGTATAGGTTGATAAAGACGGCACTGTGGTGTATTCAGAGTAATTGGGCGCTGAGGCCTTCAATGGGAACAGTCGTGCGAATGTTGGAAGGGGATTTGGATATCATGGATCCTCCATTGATCTGCACGCTTCCCTTTACTCCATCCATGGCTGCCGAGAATCAGAATGCCTCGGCCTCTCTATGTTCTATGCCGTCAGCAGAAAAGTAAGACTGTTGTAGATTAATGTTATTAAGCATCCATTCTACAAATCCATGTTGTTGTGTGTACAAGCAGTTTTTATCGCCTTTGTTTAAATTCCTATTGGACGGGAGCCCTATTTTTATTATTGATTTTGAGAGGTTTCCTTCTGAGCGGCGACTTCCAGATTTGCTTTAGGGTTTTATCTAAAATTCAGAGACAGTGGGTCGTGTCTTTATATGATAATCCCAGGCTTTGTGATGGTGCTGTATGTGTGCCAATGGTTTCCAGTTACACCAGTTTTTCTCCCACTTCTTTCACGGAGTGCTCTTCTCTTTCATTTTCTTGATTTTCTTAATTCTGTTTTGACCGCCCAAGGAGAAGAAGCATGGAAGCAGATACAGTGGTAGAGACATTCTTCTTCTTCATGGGACGGGGAAGTGTTGGACGCCAAGAAGAAGAAAAAGGAAAAGTGACACCCAACTTCAAGTTCGGTGTGGGCGTTGGAGGAATAGGACAGGGGTAGAGATAGTGATACATGGATGGTTTCCAAAACCCCCTCCAGTCTTTTGTTTTATTACAGTGTGAAAAACAGTGTAATAGTGGTAATGTGTCCACAGGCCCTACATTGACTATGCATTGGAACTGGATGTTGAGCCCTTCAAAACATTTCCTCATATGAAAAGACCATCATCAATTGGTAATGGAGTCCATACTTTGAGCAGGTATATGCATGCCGGTTCTTTCATGATGCACAGAGCAGGCAGCGCTGGTTGGATTTCCTGCAAACGTGTAATTATTGCGGCTACGTAAAATATTGCAATCTTTGGTTTTATGTTATTGTCTTATTTTCATGGCTAGAATCATTTGGGATGAAATCAGGTCCCGGACAAGAGTTATCTGGTTAGTTTACATGTAGATTATACTTTATACTACTTAATCGTATATACAGAATGTCTTGTGTCCTTCATATCATGGCAAGGCAAATTCTGCATTTTGAATTGTGCTTGGAATAGTATTATCTTCTAATATACCCAAGAGATTGCGCTGGTTTTGGATACATTGGATAAACTTCGCAAGAATGTCTTGGACTAAGGTCTTTCATTTCTGGAAGGCACAGTTAACTATCGGCTCAAAATTTGAGATTTAAGGCCAATCCCACTAACGATGGGAAGGAGCGGAACAATACTCTTTAGATTTTGTGAAACTTTACAATGAGTGTCTGTCATTTGACAATGGTTTAGTGTATGGACTTTTTTTTAATCTATTTCCCTTGGTTGGCATAAACTTATGGTGAGCGATGCAATAAATATATGAATATAACGTATACATAATTGTGAGTCGACTCAGGAAAATTTAATGTTATTTTCACTTTGTTTGATTAGCAATGGGTTGAGAATAGTAAAGTACTAGTTTAACAAGTTTCTGATGATGTCCACAACTCAAATTTCATATGCCAAGAGATCTAGTGCCACATAGTGATCAAAAGAGAGAAAAAAGCATAAGGAGAGACTTCACGAGCTTCACATGGAAATCTAGCAAATGATAAACAAATTCAAAAAATAATGCTCCAAACATTAAAACAACAACAACAACAACGATCTGATTTAACCAGGTAAGGACAAAAGAGAACTCAATGCAAGATAGTTTGTCCATGATGCTTGGCCAATGGTCTTTATAAAGACATTAAAAAAAAAACAACAACAGCAACGATCTGATTTAACCAGGTAAGGACAAAAGAGAACTCAATGCAAGATAGTTTGTCCATGATGCTTGGCCAATGGTCTTTATAAAGAGTACAAAATGGTCCACTCAATTATGCACATAGCTCAGGCTGAAAGAAAATAATAAAAAACTAAATGCACATAGCTCATGAGCTAACTAACCACTACTCACTACTCATGCTTACACATCATCAATGAATAAATAACAAACTAACAAACAACTTTGACAAATGGGACATTGCCTTCGAAGTTGGGCAGTGATCTAGATGTTGCGACTGGGTGTGTTGGGATATCTACATCAGTGCCTCCTGGTTTAATTTGAAAGCATCCCTGCTTTCCGATTTGGGGAGAAAATAAAATATAAAAGAAGATGATGTTGAATGTACTGATGACGTTGGTTCCCAAAACTGAATATTGTGGAACTCTGTGAGGCTGGAGGAGAAGTGTTGATGTGCTGGGGAATTTGAGTGTTGATATTACTGAAAACTGTTCCATCAAAGAGATGTTGCATGTCCCCAATGCCTCCCAGTTTAGGAACGGTGCTCGGGAGGGATGAGTGAATGTTTGGATCTATAGCTGCAACTGTTGGAAGGAGGATGCATGTGCTAGTAGATGTTGTTTGGACCACTGCTACTGCTCTGCCGAAGAATTAAAATGATGTGAACCATGTGTTTACTCGTGTGAAGATATGTTGGATAGGTGACCAGCTGAGAATGATAGCTAGGAATATTTGCCTGCGCTGGAGCCAAAACTTTGATACTTGTTGGTGGAGGTGGATCTTGTTTACCATAAGTTTGAGAAATACCTATTGGTGGAGGTGGATCTTGTTTACCATAAGTTTGAGAAATTGATACAAGTACATGAAAGGCCCTCATCCTTTTTACTACGCAAATTGCAATGTCCCTGGATTTGTTCAAAGGTTGTGCACTATTATTGCTGCCCATAAGAGGAAATGAGTTCCAAACCCTGGGAGGATGCTCATATTGGGGTTGTGTATTGGGCACCGTCTTAACTGCATTGGTGATCGGTGTTGGGAATAGAGTTGAGAGAATGTGTCGCGTGGGGTTGGAGATATCATCATTGTGAATGCCTTGCAGGCTACTCTTATGAGGGGGAATGTAGATCGACTTGGCAATGAGGGAATGAGACAGAGTGGAAGTACAAGACAACGAGATCTTTGGGTTGGGGGAGGCAATTGTTGGAGGGGATAAGTTGGCAAATTGAGGGTTGGTCTTTAGGTCGAGAGGTGTATCCATGTACTTAGTATGAGGTGGGGGGTATGTTGCAGGGTATGCTGATGAGGCGGAACATAGATGGAAGGGGTGGTGCAAAGAGGGGAGGGATGGAACGAGACAATAGAACTTGGGGATTGGGTGAGAGAAACCTTTTATGAGGGTTAACAGGTTGGGGTGTCGGGGCTGTGATGGTGTACTGTCAAAGTACTCGAAAGTCTGTAAAGGAATGGAAGAAATATAGTGATGGTTGTACTATTGATTAGCAGAGAAGGGTGTAGGAGATGGAGAGAGCCATAATAAGGTGATCAACTATGATAGGCTAGCTTGTGTTGCACATCTAAAGTGAGGATAAAAGCCTTATATAGTGTAGGACTATCAATAAGTCAACTTCATGGTGAAAAATATCTAATAACCCAGAACCAGAATTGAATTTAGCAATGAGAACTTCTTCTCAATCTTTGATTTTGAGTTGAAAATGAAGCTTAGAGGAAATAGCACTGTATTGCCAGATGCTTTGACACAGATAATTTTGGACTTGGAACCACTAACCCAGCAAGTTCTGAAAATACCCGAGAGGGAAGAAGCAACCTCTGAGACCCCGGCAAAAAGCTTCCCAAGTGGTAAACTGTTGAGTAGAGGGATGGATAGAAAGCTCTTTAATGTGAGATTTCCAGCAAGTCTGGGCAATGTCGGTAAGCTGAATCTTCCATCATTGTAGGGCATGCCTGAAAATAAATCTGTAAACTTTGGATCCAAAAATCCAAAAGTTTGTCGTTCATCTATCCATCATACTTGGGAAAAGATATGTTGGGTTGCAGCTGAAATTGAGGAGTGTGAGTCATACGGTGTATGATAGTAATGAGGGCTAGAAGTATCTCTGCGAGAGAGTACTTGGTAGTTGCAAGAGAGTGTTTGCGTGGAGCCATGGTGAATAAATTAACTCAACTTTCTCAAAGCCAGTCGAGTCCTCCTCTTCCTGAAATGCGCAGAGGCGGTCAGTTGTAGCTAATCCAAACAAATCTTCTAAATCTTCTACTGCAGAAAGGAAAATTAAAGATAGCAATGGCTCCATCGCTTCCTCTTGCTCTGCTTTACCTCATAAATACACATAGCCAACCAGTCATTGCTGATTTGGGTTTCTTGGTTGAGTTTCACCTATACAAAGGAGCTGAACAGATCGCATACTCACTCACTAACTGTCAATTTGGAAAGTTTATCTCAAAAGAAGCGACATAGCCCATGCATATGCCGTGAGGTCAAATTCTACAACGCTTCGGCCCATGTGGACTGAACTAATCGAAGGTCGGTGGCTATTTGAGCTTTGTGTTTCCCAAGTCAGAAATTACATTAACTTTTAAATGAGTATCCCATTTGTTGTGCTGTCCTGTTGTATTTTTGTAGACAGAATGGAAGCGTTGCATCTTCTGGTCTAAATGGACAGAGGGAAAAGAGTAGATGGAGTATTAATAATATTAAAAATGGGAAAGTAACTGATATTATGGTTGCTTGCTAGTAGTGATCTGCCAGGCAGAGAAGAGCAGAGCACCCATGAATGAATGAATTGGGCACATCATAACTAGAGGAGTGAAAGAGATCAAAACCCATTAAACTAAATTCTTAGGTCGATGATCTCCCACACCAAGAGGAGACGAGAGAAGAAGTTTGAGTTTCATTTGATCAAATGCATTGTAACTTAACATTGCAGATCTACAAGCCTCTCAGCTCTATGCAGGTGCATTGCAATTCTTAACCCAAATGTATAAATGCCATATGATTTGCTTTAATTGATGTACAGGTTGAAGATGATGCAAAAGAAAAGCGTGGGAGATACAGGTAGTTAATAGTGTTTGCAGAGAGGAGATGAATGGTGAGTGATTCCTGGGAGCAACTTTCTTTTCATAATTTTTCCAAAAGTCTTGGTTACTACTTAATGTTCTACTCTGTTTCTTAATTTTCTCTCAATTGCCTTCGTACTTTCAATTCCTGTGCTTGAATTTTTTGAATATTTCATTGTTCTAGCGGGCCAGATGGGGCAGATTGAGGCGATTTAGCTGAAGAATTCCCCACGGCTGAGATGTTGAGTTACTCTTGTGATTCTTGCCATCGTGCCATCCTTTGGGCCTCCTTTTCACGATGGGAACCCAGGCTATAGGACAAGCCTCCTGTAGGTGCCCAGGTTGCTTACAAGATTTGCGTGTAAGGGCTATGTTTTCATAATCAATGAGTTGTAAGTGGGGCTTAGTACCACCCCGGTCGATAAAGAGTTTGTGACTAAGATCCAGCTCGATATAGATGCGAGCAAAAGTGGCTAATCCTTTCGAGATTCCCTCTTTATCACTTTTTGATAAAATAACATAAGGAGTTGCCAATGGTAGCCAAAGATTTTGGAGACCAAAAGTGCAAGGGGGATTCGGGAGTCTTACCCAGATTGGTGTAACCATAGCTAAAACAAACAAACGGTTGGAATCAGGAACCATCTCTCCATAGACATAGCCAAGTTTCCCCAAAACCATGGCCCTTTTTCAATGACTCGATCACAATCTTCTTTCGTCAAGAAGGAGGCAATGAAGAACCCCTTGGAGCACAGAAAAAGCTCATGATCTATCGCCCAAGCTTGCTTTGTTCACTCCTTTAAGCCAAATCAAAGGGCAAAAGCCCATTGAATCTGCAAATGAGGGTTGTTTTGCTGAAGTTGTATCTGCTGATAATGGTGTGGGAGTCTTCCAGTTTTGTTGTAGGCGTCTCTTGCGAGTGCTCAACTATGTAGGTTGAACTCGACAGTGTCCTTCACTTCGAACTCGCAGCCCCATGTCCGTTAGTCTTAACGGCTTCTTTGAAAGAGTGCTCCTTGAAGGAGGTCAGAGCCAAGGAACCCCCTCTGCACCCCGCAGACCTAAAATGAGAAAGATGAATTAAGAATTGGAGAGGAGGAAGTGCAGAGCCAAAGGCTCGCACACACATGGGAGGAGTAGCACTCAACTCAAATTATATTATGAATAATGTTTACATATATAGTTGAAGTAGATCTCAACAAACCCAACATCAGATCCTAAAACCATGGATCTCAAACCACTCATCCTATCTTGAGTAAACCACAATCTATCATTTCTACATTATCTCTAACATCCTCCCTTAATGTAGAAATGGAACACAATACTAAATATGCCTGTAGTTTTAGGCTTACAAATCAGCAAAGCAAATTAATAATCTAGAGTTCCAAGCCTTGAACTCTACAGTCCTCCTTCTTCTTCATTTTGACCTTAGTTGTCGTCGAATCGTATTTCTTTTTCTTCTTAGGTTTCCTCCACCAGATCTTGAAATCTCCAGACCTTGTTGTATTGTCCATTTTAACATAAAATTCTTCAAAGTTTACATTCAAAGTTGGCCTCCATGGTTGAAGACAAATGAGTATTTTTACACTTGCCAAAATTTCATCATAGTTTTGCTTGCCATCCTTGTTTTCATCTTTT
This sequence comes from Larix kaempferi, assembly GCA_027924585.1. Classification (NCBI taxonomy): domain Eukaryota; kingdom Viridiplantae; phylum Streptophyta; class Pinopsida; order Pinales; family Pinaceae; genus Larix; species Larix kaempferi. The sequence continues at coordinate 94,828 of BSBM01000697.1, read as the reverse complement.
GTAATCTCGAAGCAATCTGCAACAATCTTAGGCTTGGCTATCCATTCTTCAATAAACCTCAGTTCTGCATCAAAGTCATTTATTTTTGCTTCAGCTGTTCTCACTCCTACCAACAAATTATTATTACAATAATTTCCAAATTAATTAAAATTTGTTCTTCTATTGTAAGATATTCTTCATCATATTTAGGTTGAACGTCAAATTTTAATGCAGCGTTGCACATCATATCAGAAGACATTTCTTCACTCGGGCAGCTGGGCAAGCCAGCAACCACACCAGTTGGCTTTCTTCTCTTCACACAGGCAGCTCGAAAAGGATATGTTCTCCTTCTGCACCATTCAGCAATCAAATGCTATAACAGATCCAGCTCAAACCACTAGATTCACCTTGCTAAATTTTCTCCACACGATTCTCAGTTTGCAGTCTTCTTCAGTCGACTCTAGGTCTGCGGCCTCCACCAGGCGACCCGCGGTAGTGCTGTATCACCACGCCCCTGAAGTGTCGAGACGCGCGGTAGTGTCGTGCCCCAGCAAACTAGCAGCTCACGGTACTGGTGATTTTCCTTCCTAGGAACAGTGACTTCCTCTTTGGAAGCTCCTCCACGACCACTGGCTCCTCAAGCTTCACGCTTCACCGGCACTCGACTGCTCACAATGTATGAGATATTAGTGAAGCAAATGTATTCCAACAGCTTCAGATAATAGAACTCAGGCTTCCCTTCAAGCGAACAAAATCGACCTCTGGCACACCACGTGTCTCAGGTTCCGCACATGCTTTTCTCTCAGCACATCTACAGGTCATACTGGATTGAGTTTCACACTTGCTTCAACAAACCGTTGAATAATTAGAGGACAGTCATCTCACAAAAGCAGCCAACAATCTCATGTATCCAGAACAGAGACTTTAAGAACATTCTCTTTATCAACGGATCCTCTCTCACCCGTGAACACAGCCTGCCCAACAAATGGAAATGATACACCCTCTGTGGGTGTGTGTGGCTTCTCCTGGCAACTCACGACAGCCAAATTAAAATTGAATACAGTAGCTCAAAGATCACAACTATATCACACTTTCCAAGCAAGATCATGCAGCATAAAGGGATCAATCTTCAGCAAGATGACCCCACTCAGATCCGATGCTGCAACTCCTCCTTTTTAATGTCAAACAACACAGTAGTTGACGGATTCTCTTCCACGCACACAATCTTCAATCAACGGAGGAGATACAACTCAACTTCAGGCCACTAGGCACACACAACAGCAACAGGCCACAACGGGCACTTCTCACAGCCAATCAGGCTCAGCAGGACACTAAGGGCTCTTACAATCAGGCCACAATGGCTCCTCACAACAGGCCAATTAGGCACTCAATATACCCCACTCTGGGCTCTTCACCACAGGCCACAATGGGCTCTTCACTCCACAGGCCACAATGGGCTCTGATACCAAATTAAGAATTGGAGAGGAGGAAGTGCAGAGCCAAAGGCTCGCACACACACGGGAGGAGTAGCACTCAACTCAAATTATATTATGAATAATGTTTACATATATAGTTGAGATAGATCTCAACAAACCCAACATCAGATCCTAAAACCATGGATCTCAAACCACTCATCCTATCTTGAGTAAACCACAATCTATCATTTCTACATTATCTCTAACAAGATGGTTACATCTTTAGCAATACCGGACTCCCTACCCGAGCTTCCGCCTGAAGATATCAACCTTGAAAAAGAAGGCACAGGTAGCCTTTAGAAATCTCGGTCAAGTTTTGGATTTTGGAAAGAATAAGAGCGACGGGATTCAAAGGGCCCATGTGAAAACATCGGGAAGAACCTAATATGAGATGCACAAAAAAGGAAAAACCCTGAGACTTCAAACTGATCACCTTCTTCTCCTCGAGTGTCGCCTATTCCTGGAAGCCCGCAAAGGAAGGCTCTATAGGAATCGAGCTCACTATATCTAAGGCCTCTAGGGATATGGTGGCCTGATTAGAAGAACTAAAGGAAACGAGCACCTCATTCTCTTTAGGTCCCCCCTGGTCTTGGATATCCGCAGGAGAAGACTCATAGTAAGAGGTTTTCATCTAAACCGAGGCTGCAAGGGGCATGGCGACTAGGAAGGGCGAACTAGAAGCAACATACAAGCCTAGGGTTCATGGCACTAGGGTTCACAAAGCCACGGTTTCGATTCAACTAATATTACACAATTATATGTCATAAATTTTTTTTTTTTAAATTATATTTAAAAAAATTATAAATTTCACACATTTACATATTAAAAAAATTAATTATTTTTTAGTTATGTTTTCAAATTTTGTATACTATATATAATTATATGGCAATGTAATTATGGAAATGACATCAATATATTTGATATTTCATGTATGAAATCAATTGTTCAATGGAGATCGCTCATAGGATTTTTTGATAGTGCATCTCAGTGTGATCAATGTGGAGCTGGAATTTTTCTTAAGTTGAGTAGGAATGGTTATTTTTTTATATGGATGGGATGTGGTGTAAGAACAAATACTCCAGTTGAATTATTAGCTCTTTGGGTATTATTGTTTTTTGCTTATTTTAAAAATGTTCTAATTCTACAACATGGGATGCATGTTTCATTTGACATGTCCCAGATGGATTACACATAATGCACTTACCCTTCAGGGCTATATATCCAAAACCACAGACTAGGAAGCTTTGAGCATTTGTTTGAATGTGTATATAAATATAACTTTCAGATCTTTTTTAAAATCTCAGTTTGCCCTATGTACTTCAATTGTGAAACTGTTCTCTTGTTGCCTTACACATGGTTTATATCAACACATACAATAATAGTGGCTAAGGATTCCAAAGTGATTTGTGGACAAGGTTAATGATAAATTTGAGTTGCATGTAGTTGTTCTCGATCACTAGAAATCCATAATTTAAGAACTAAAAATTCAATATCATTTTCTCACTTTTCAACATATATATAGGCAATGCAATTTTCTTATGGACAAGTTATCAAAAAGGGAATTAGGACAGGCTTAAGGTCTCCTCTTCTATGAAGAATACCACGCTTGCAAGTTGATTTACAATGGTTCTTTACGGGCCTATGATACGCACAACAATTTTAAATCAAATTTGAATTGTAAAAATTATAATGTTTGATAGATAAAACAATGATGTTTACAATATGATGTATCGACCCTTTAAATATGGCCATGTGTGCCTTTATATCAAAGGGTACGTACCTTACTTAATAATTGTTCTCTAATAACCAATAATTTATTAAATGTATATTTGTATCTTTTTAAATGTTTTGTTTATTATTTCTATTATTTGTTATATTACATTGCCCACTCCTTAAAATTTGCTTTGTCCTTAGAGCAATGGTAAGGAAGGGTGTCATTGAATGAAACTTTTGGGTTCCCATGATGAATCCTCCTCTAGCAAGTTCTTCCACTTAATAAGATATTCTTTAATGTCCCTCAAACAAATTTTACTTTCCTTGACAGATAATATACCTTTAGGTTCTAAAATAATTTGACCCTCCTCGTCCAAAATAGGCAGCTTGGATTGTGCAACTTGGTGTTGTCCTAACACCTTCTTGAGACTTGACACATGAAACATGTTATGAATGCAATAGTTATCAATTAATGTTAACCCATAGGCTATCGGACTGATCTTCCTGCTAATCTGATATGGTCCATAGAATTTTGGAGCCAACCTATTCTTGCCTTGCTGCTTGAGTGACAACTGTTTGTAGGACTGAAGTCGTACAAACACCCAGTCACCCACTTCAAACTCTCTTTCTAAGCTTCGTAAGTCTGCTTTTTGCTTCATTCGATTTTGAGCATTTGTTAAATTTTCCTTTGATATTTGGATGGTGTTTTGGTCTTCCTCTAGTTGATTTCTTACTGTTGGTACCTTAGAGTTAAATATCACATATTCCTTCCATTTTGGTGGTTCATAGCCATATAAGGATTGGAACGGGGTAATTTTATATTATGTATGGTAAGTAGTGTTATACCACCATTAAGCCAAATGCAACTATTGGGACCACTTGTTCTCCTTATTTATCACAAAACAATGAAGGTATGTATGTTGGTTGTGGAGCCTGATATTCCAATCTCATAGATGATGTTGATTCAACCATGTTTGTACCCCAGGTTTGGTTATGATCCTGGCATGTGCAACAGGAGGTTTGAGGGAATGGTGCACTCCCCTAGCCAGGGGGCGCGAGGGATAGGAGGCTCCTGTTGAGGGTTCGAGGGCAGTGCCCCCGAAAGAAATTTTTGTTATGGGTTGGTTTTTTGCCAACAGATTACGGGCCCATGCTTTTGGGTAACCCGTGGTATTTTCCCATGGTATTTCCCCTATAAAAGAAAGACTTTGTAATACGGTTGTGTATTGTATTGTAGCATTGTAAAGATCTATGAGATCGTGAGAGAGACTGAGAGAGAGTGAAGAGGAAGTTGCAGCGGATGTGCTGCGAGTTGTATCCCTTCATTTGTTGGATGGTATAATAATAAGGACTAGTAATTTATGTCTGGACGTAGCCCATCTTGGGTGAAGCACATTATATTGGTGTCTCTCTTGTAATGTGTTTGTGTATTTATATTTGAATCTTGTTTATTGTTATTGCTCTGAGATCCTATTTTTCTAACAATGTACCCAAACATTTATTTACTATTTCGATCTATCCATCTGTTTGAGGGTGATATATTGAGCTCATATTAAGGGATATCCCTGTTTGTTCACAAAATTCCTTCCAAATATTTTCTTTGAATTTTGCATCCCTGTAAATTATAATGACTTTCAGAAACCCATGTAACTAGTAAACATTTTTTGCAAAATGTCTCAACTATTTGTTTTGTTGAATTTGTTTTCTTTACCCCCATGAAGTGAGCATACTTGGTCAGTCTATCAACCACTACAAAAATTTTATCCTTCCCATCAGACATGGGAAACCCCTCAATGAAGTCCATCGAAATTTATTCCCACTTCTGATTTGGAATGTGTAGAGGGTAAAGTAACCCTGGTGATAGAACATTTTCATTTTTATTCCTTTGGCAAATATCACATTCATTTTTATTCCTTTGGCAAATATCACATTCATAAACATACTTTTGGATGCATTTTCTCATTCCCTTCCAGTAAAATGATTGTCGTGCATTGTAATAAGTCTTAAAGATACCCACATGTCCTGCAGCAGGTGAGTCATGTGATTCCCTTAAGATTTTTACTTTGAACTTCGAGGTTGGTTTGAGATAAATTCTTCGCATGAGCCAAAGAATGGCATTTCTCCACTCGAACTTTGAAGGTTGTCCCTGGTTATTGATGATGGAACAAGCTTCTGGATCCTTGGCATATTCCAATCGTATCTCATCCAACCATTATGGAATTACGACAGATATTACATATGTTGTTATATCTTCATCTTTTTTGGATAATGCATCTGCACCTATATTATCTTTTCCTTTTTTGTGTAATAAATCCATATCAAAAGCAGAGATCTTTTCTATCCACTTTTGTTGTTCTATGGACAAGTTTTTCTATCAAAATAGATATTGAAGATTGTTGTGGTCGGTACGTATCAAGACTTTACTACCCAATAGGTATTGTCGCCATTTCGCTAATGCATGTATGATAGCAAGCATCTCTTTACCATAGGTGGACTTTAATCCTTCCCTCTTGTTGAGCTTTCAACTTTCAAAGGCAATCAGATGGTCATCCTGCATCAACACTGCACCTATTTTGGAGCCTGAAGCATCACACTCCACCACAAAGGGATTCGTAAAATTAGGATTTGCTAACACTAGTGTGGATGTCATAATCTTCTTTAGGGTTTTGAAACATTCCTCTGCTTTGTTATTACATTAGAAGGAATTTTTCTTTAGTAGATCTGACAGTGGTGATGTCAAATGGGCATAGTTTTTTACGAACCTTCGGTAGTAACCTGTTAGACCCAAAAAAAACCTTAACCTTATTATACTATTGGATTTTGGCCATTCTGTGATTGCCTTGATTTTACTTGGATCTACTTTTACTCCTTCCTTAGATATGATATGATCGAGGTATTCTACTTCTTCCTTTCCAAAGGTGCATTTTGATATTTTTCAATAAAATTGATTTCCTTCTAAGAGGGATAGTATCGTTTCTAAGTGTTTAAGATGCTCCTTCCATGTCTTACTATAGATAAGAATGTCATCAAAGAATACCAGTATGAACTTTTGTAAGTAGGGTCGGAAAATTTCATCCATGGTTGCTTGAAAGGTAGCAGGTGCATTGGTTAATCCAAATGGCATCACCTTGAATTCGTAGTGGCCTTCATGAGTTCGGAAGGCGGTTTTCGCAACATCCTCTAACCTTACTTGTATTTCATAATAGCCTAATCTCATATCTAGCTTGGAAAACTATTTGGCCCCATGGAGTTCATCTAACATCTCATCTATGAATGGGATCAGAAATTTGTTTTTACCGTTATCTTGTTAAGACCTCTATAATCTATACAAAGCCTACAAGACCCGTCTTTTTTATGAACCAACACTACTCGGGTAGCATATGGATTCCTACTTCATGCGATAACTCCACATCTTAATAAATCTTGTATTAACCTTTCTATTTATGTCTTATGATGGTGAGGATATTGGTAGGGCTTGACGTTCACAGGAGTTGATCCTGGTTTAACCTCAATTATGTGTTCTATTCCTCTTTCCGATGGCAACATCATGGGAATATCTTGGAATACCTTCTCATATTTCTGGATTAATCCTTGGATTTATGGTTGTTGGCCATGACTCAATTATGCTGCTAATATCTCTATTTGATGACATTGTGCCACAAATGCTGGTGCCCCTTTTCAAATTAGTTTCTCCATTTGTTGTGAAGATATAATTTGTGTGGGGGGTGGTTGGAATCCATACAATTTGTATTTTCTTCCTTCCCACTCAAATTTAATGAATTGTTTTTTATGATTTGTAAAGTATGTACCTAATATAAGTAGTCATTTAATTCCCAAGACAATGTGTACTCCTCCTAAGGGTATTTTGTAGAATCCAGATTCCATGTTATAATTGTCTATTTGCAACTTGACCTTGTGACACTTCCCTATACCATCGATCTTCTTCCCATCTGCTACCATAACTCTTATATACGTTGTTGGGTATATGAACAAGTTTAACCTCTTCACCACATTCACGTCTATAAAATTATGGGTGCTTCCTAGGTCTATAAGTTTGGTGACATTCTCTTTTTTGACATGCCCTCTTAATTTCAATGTTCGTGGTTGTGTGATACATATTATTGCAGCTCTAGATATATCTTGGGCATTACCTCTTTAGCCTCTACATTGATATCAAGATTTTCCTCCTTGCTAGTGTCATCCTCAGAATCACTGATGGATGAGTCTAATTCCTTCTCTGCTTCAAAGTTATACAATTTTGTTATTGTTGCATTTATGCCCTTTCACCCATTTGTCTCCACAATATCTACACTTGTTTACCCATTTTTTTTTTATTTTTTTTTCTGTATCTTGATGTTGTTTTTCATTCTCCTTCAGGTGGGGTGGTACGTACTTGTTAGACTTATCCAAAGAGAATTTACTGGATCCTCCATTTGAATATTTATTTGATTTCTCTTGTCCTGTGAATGACAGTTTGTTGTACTTGTTTTTGTTTTCGATTATTTTGGCTGCATATTTGGCGTCCTCAATGGTTTTTGGTTTCCATAGCTTGATTTCACTACGGATGTAATCCTTTAACCCGCAGATATACATCTTTAGTAATTGTTCATCTGAGAATTCATCTTGTCTTGTTGCGAGGACTTCCCAATCGTGTGTGTAATCTTTGACGTTCCCCTTTTGCTTTAGATGAATGGACTTATTATAGAGATTATCTTCTTCTTCAACATGGAATCTTTTTAATAAGGCTGTGATAAAGTTTTCCCAAAGAAAGGATCGGACACTACACTCCCCACTCCACCATAAAAACTAGTCATAAACTTCTCCTTCCAAATTATTTGCGGTTGTCATTATTTTTTCTCATTCTCCCATCGAAGGGTTTAATTCAAAGATGCCTTCCATTTTATTGACCCAAACGATGGCTCCTCTATGGTTCTTCCTGTCATAGTTTGGTAGTTCTTTTTTTATTTTATGCTAGTCTCTTTCTTGAGTTCTTGGAAGATGTGGACCACCCAAAATAATTGATTCACGCGATTATGCCTGTGGTTGTTCTGGCAATTGAATTTTTATTTGTGATAGTTGTGTTAGTATTGAAGTCAGCACCAAATTAGTTTGATCCTTGTGTCTATGCTCTGTTTCCATGACGACATTTAAATTATGGAGTTGATCTTCATGTTTCGTAACCTTGTACTATTTTCATCAGCACTTGACTGTAGATTTGCTTGTCTCATTTCCAATTTGTTTAGAAAATCCTTGATAGAGTTAATTCGTCCTTTGGTGTACTGATTTCTTTGCTCAATTCTTCATTTTTCTTTCGTTGTGCCTCCATTTTATATATATAGCATGAATAAATGGCCTAAGGTATAAGGTGTGATTAATGGCGTATGGTGGGTAGAAGGTGTGGTGGCAGGCTTAATCACTTAAGTAATAACTATTATAATAATAGCATTAATTAGTGTTAATGCTTGTGGAAACAAATAGAAATAATGATATAATAATAATTATTATTAAAAAATAATAATATTATAATATATATTATTTTATTTATTATAAAGTTTTAAAAAATGTTAATAAAAATAATTATAATAATAATAATATGTTTATTATATTATTATTATGTTTGTTTGTTTGAATAGGGTTGGCATGGAGCACAAGGGAATTGGAGGACACACGCAGTGGAGGATCACAGGGAAATGGAGGGTGTATGCGGTAGTGGAGGAGGAGGGGGAGTTGGTGTAAGTGGGTGTTGGATATCTGTGTGGTATGTAGTTGAAAGCAGAGGGAAGGCGCACGAGGAGTAGCAAAAGGGCATGGGGAAAGGGATGAGAATGGGGAGCGATGGGAGTGCAGAATCAGTAGTGTAGGGATGGAAGGCGCAGGAGTGCAGGCAGTGTACAAGGTTGGAGGGTGGAGTGTGCAAACGGAAACATGTAGAGGGTTGGAGGGTGGAGTGTTTAGGTGATGTAGAGGGTAGGAGCTGGCGTAAATGGGAAGGGCATGGTTTCCATAGGAATGGGCAAGGAATGATATGTGAAGAATGGTGTGGATGATGTAGAGATGAGGACGTTGTGGAGGAGCGAGAGGTCGGGATGGACTATGGGGAACGCGTGGAGCAGGGTTATGGCGTAGGAGAGGAGTAATGAATGGGCGTAGGTTGGAGTGTGGGGATGACTACGTGAGAGGTGCTGGATGGGGTGATGAGAGTAGGCGATGGGAGATGAGAACCGAGAGGGTACGAGTGGAAGTGGAAGAGGAGAATCAAGGTATTTTAGAGTTACAATCATTACATAATCAAAGTCGGCTCCAAGGAGCAAGAGTCACAAAGCTAGATTTGAACCCAGGTGGAGAGGATAACAACATTCCTCCCAACCACCTGATCTACACTCAATTGACAATAATCAATAATTTATTAAATGTATATTTGTATCGCTTTAAATGTTTTATTTATTATTTATATTATCGCTTATTATTTATTTGTTCTATTATAGCTTTCTAGGGGATTTCGAGGTCTTTTTTAACTAATTTTCTATCTTAAATTAGAAAGTTATTGGGGAAGACTGTAATAATTTTTGGTTTATATATCAAAGGACATTTGAAGGAGTGGTATATGATTAAATTTTGTAAAGATGCATCATGTAATATCCCGATTTTGACCCCATTGCATTAAAATGTAAATGATGTAATATTGTTATAAAATCGTGGTGAGGAGGTCAAGGCCAAGGCCCCGCCATCGATTTATTGATGCATATGGTTTACGTGCTAGCCAGGCACAATGGAATTGCAAATATCATGTAAATATGCATTTTAATAAAATACCCACAACTAGCTATGCAATGCAACAAGAGATGGGGGCATGATTTTACAAGGAATTAGGAGGGAAATGTTCAAACCCTTGGATCCAATCAACTCAAGCCAAGTGTCCATGAGAGAACCCATAAAACCCTCAACTACCCATGTTGACTTTTGTACCCAATCATTCATTTCTCCCAAGAGTTGGGTGAAGTAGTTAATACCTTGGGGAATGGAGAGGTATGACTATCCAAATTCGGGTATGGGCAAGCCACCCTTCATAGAAAATTGTGTTTGACTTCTTAGGAAAGAAAGGAGCCACGAAATTGCTCTCTAAGCCATTACCCATAAGCCAGTTTTGCCTCTCTCACATTTTTGGAGCTACATGGGCGTTTTCCCTCCACGTTTCTATGGTTTTCCCTTGTTTTCTGGCTAGGAAGAAGGCGTTTTGGGTGTTGCAGAGCTGATGGGAGGAAGGGAGCTCGATTTGGGGTTTCACTGAGGTCGTTTTGGCCATTGGAAATGCTCATAACCTGTGGGAGAAATCGGGTTTTCTCCCTAGGGTCGAATTCCTCTTCCCACAGTTCGTTTTCGGTGTGCCCACGATTTGGGGAAAGCCCATGGCCATTCTGTTTGTAAATCCCATTGTTAAACATGTGTATCCATGCCCAATGATTGTGCTTGCTTTGTGTAGATAGAGTATGTTGGGGTATGGGTATCCATTGTTTTGGCTTGAGCTTGAGTGCAAGCATCCATAAATGAAGAGGGTTTAGATTTAGCTTGATAAACCAGTTGTGGACTGGCTTGGCTTAGATGCAATGAGTATTTGGCTGTGTATGAGCTTGAGGGTCCCCTTTTCCTTGTAGAAATCATGCCCAACTTGGGGGTGGTCTCTAAGTGCTGAAAGAATACAGGCTGGGCAGAGACCTATGGTTGGGTGGAACATTGCAGCGACATAGCTAGTTGCTTGGGACCATTTCACAATAAAGATATGTGTTTTTCTTCTGCAATGCTTTAAATTGATGACTGTTATTGATATGCTGAATGCATATTAAATGTGTGTGCATAAGGTTTATTTCCGCTGTGCATGTTTGCTTGATTTGCATCTGCACACATTTGTTTTATTTGTATGAATCTAATGAAATGGGTTGAGTTTATGTAAAAGCCCCATAATTTGGTATCATGTTCCCTTCCTCAAATTGGGTCCATGGGAGGGGACGTGACACATCATCTAGATGGTGGCGGAGGCTTTAGATTGGAAATAATGTTTTTAGAATAGACTTGAGATGAAAAAGGTTAATACTAGTCAAGTATAGGTTGTAAACTTTGATTCAATTTCTTTTTGAATAACATGTTTCAATTTTTTCCATGTGAAAAAAAAACAAATCAAAATATACACGTGTGAGCCTGGAATTTCATTTTTCATACATGTTCTTTTCAATCCTTCTCATCATTCTAACACCTAATTTCGGGCATCATTATAATCATAACTTACAAAAATACCTAAATGGAAATGTCCATAATAGTTATACGGTCTTCCTGTGCAAAAAATCAACAAAAAAAAACCGTCACAAAAACCAGCAAAAGTCCGCATTCAAAATCAAGTCCTGAACTGAAAGTCACCAAGATCTTTGAGCCTGCTATCAAAAGATGTTAAGGAAAACTTTTGAAAATGCTTCATTGTTTTTAAATTCTTGAGAGACCAACAACCCCTCTTCAACTTCCATGGCCTCTTTTGATAAGGAATTTGCCTTGGAGTTAAATTATCTTTATATATGCTCAAGAAAAATATACTCCATACCTTTCTATGTGTCCTGAATTATTTATAATAAAAGGAGAAGGGCTAAATTGGTGATTTGTGAATGTCCTTTAAACCAGTCAACCACAAGCTTAAAATCTTCTGAAACCTGAATATATATTTTCCTTTAACCAAAACAAAATTTAATAGGATCTAAAGCGCAAAGAGTCTCGCTTTGTTATTAGTGTCGAGCCCTACCCCATATTGGAGTTCTGGATGTTGTTGCTACCAACTTGCCTGAATATTCCTTCCTTATTTTACATCTCTTAGAATCAAAAGTGAGGATGTTTCCTTAATCACACATTTGGTTGACACTAAGAAGGTTATGCTTCATATTTTCTACAAGCAAGACATTTTTTGCTCCAGCCTTTTCATTCCCAAGACTCACTATGCATTTCCCAAGAATTTTGGTAGAGCCATCATCTCCAAAGTAAACACTGACTCCTTTTCCCTTTTTAAGATCTAGAAATATGTCCTTATCTCATGTCATATGTTTGGAGCATCCACTACCAATATACCAGTGACCTATTTTTCTTTGGGAATGCAAGGCTAGATCACATTCTTCTTGTCTTAGTTTTTCTATCTTTCTTTGCCAAATTTTTGTATGATTATCATGATTAGAAGAAGAACCCTTGAATACATTCTATTGTCAATTATAGTCCCGAACTTTATGGCCACAATTGTGACATTTATAGCATTCAATATCTAGATCCAAGGGCTCGAAGGGATTCAGGTTTTCATCCATAGAACTGTTAGTATTTTTTATTTCATTGCTCACATGACCATCCTTGGAGACTTTACAGGAATTTATATTTCTCTCAAAAACATCTTTTTCATATGCTCAACAATTTATAGCTTTATGACCAAAATTGTTGAAATAATAGTAGTGACCCAAAAAGAGAGCTTGATACCTAGTAATAAAAAATCTTCTCAATGAAACAAATCCTTTACTCTGGTTTTTCATGAGGGATAATTGTTGATTGTCCTTCATTTGGTGGTTGTCGTCTTCCTTTTATATAGAACTCTTTATTGCACCTGCATAACTTCTTGCTTCATAGTTAGGTACCATTGAGCTTGATCATTTATTAACATTTTCTTGTCCATATCCTAGTCTAGACCTGTCAGAAGATGGTCTTTAGATGTTGATGATTTCATTTAATGCCTTAGTGTTGCTGCCAAATTTATGCTGATAGTTTAATTGGGTGTTTAATTTTTGCAGTTCCTTTCTCAAGGAGACAATTTCAGCCTCCAACTGCTCACACAAATTATCCTTTTCTTTTAGTTGTCCTATTAGCTATTTTTATATTTTCCTTGCTTCTTCTAGCTGAATTTTATGATCTTTAATGACTTCTTCTTCATACTTCAACAATTGTTCATTTATATGCGTATTTTTCTTTATTTATTTCCTCAATTCATGTAAGGCACTAACAAACTGCCCTTCAAGGTCTACTTTAGCATTCACTTCATCTTCAGAATTTTTGTTCTCAAGTTCTTCATCTATTGCCATGAAGAGTAGTTCTCTTGTATCATTGTCACTATCATCTTCATATGATGCGTTGATATCCTCTTTAGAATAAAGACTCTTGTTTTGCTTACTGAACCTTTTCTTATTTTCAAATTTTCCTCCTTTGTACATATTCCTCCTTTCTTTGTTACTATGATCTTCCTCATCATCACTATCTCGTATTTATTTATAAGGTAATTTAGAATCAAAGTGTCCTATTTTACCACACTCAAAACATTTAAAAGGTAAATTACCTTCATATTTTCCATGACATTCCTTGAGTTTCTTCACAAAATTTGATTCTTCATTATCAGATTCATCATAGGAACTCTTACTTGAGTCTTGCTTCCTTCCTTTTGTCTTGTTTGAAGCCTTGAAGGATGCTTCCCTCCTTCAAGGATTTTCTTTCTCATTTCTCGTCTCATATGTAGTGAGCATTCCATGCAGTTCATCCTCTGTCACTTTTCAAGATCCTTTCTATCTTCCACGACTGAGACTTTGGAATCAAACCTCATAGGAAGACTTCTCAACAAATTTTGTACAATTGTTGCTTCTGAAAATTCTTCTCCAAGACCTCTGATGGTGTTGACTACTTCATCTACACGGAGAAAGTAGGATGCAATATTTTCATCTTCCTTCATCTTGAGACTCTCAAACACTCTGTTATGATTTTGTAGCTTTTCCTTCTCTACTATTTCATCTCCTTCATAAATATTTGTAATGTCCCTCAAAATACACCCTATTTTTTTTTATAAAGGGTCTAATCTGGCGTAAAAAGCACATGATTAATCAAATTAACTTTAGTAGTGAGAAGTGAGATAGTAGATTTACTTGTTTGCCTTCTGAGAAATATGTTTGTTCTTTTATTGTCAATGCATGGCTTAAAATTTCATCCTTCACTTAGACTTTTGTTTTATAGTCTTGACTGGTCTGAATATGATTGTCCTCCATTGATGTTTTGTCATATCTTTTAAAGAAGGATAATTGTCTTACTTATGATAATCACTTGTCATCGTGTGATCTGGTCTTTTATCCTGATCTATGCCAAAATATTAATAGAGACTGTTTACTTCAATGATGAATATAAACTTGTTATGTACTCCATTGAATTTGTTGTCTTATGTTTATAAATGTCTTTATTGTCGGTTGTTTCTCTATGGATGGGATTTGATCCATAAAATTATGAGTTTTACTTAGTTGTCACAAGCTAAATTTATTAATTAATTTCTTCTTGCAGGTATGGGATTACTTATACTATGCTCACAGGTCTACAAACTTGCTTAGACCAAGCCTCCATAAACTCAAAGCAAGGAAATAACTTATCCAAAGAAATGTCAAGCATGAAACTTACCAACAAGATTTATGTCAAGACCAAGCCTTAGCATTGGTCTTCACCCCTGTCCTGGATGTGCTTTTAGTGGAGAGACAAGGAGTTGGGAGTCATGGTTTTATTCACAAGCTTTACCCTATTTCCATTTTTTTTGTAAAATTTTTCCCCATGGGGGCTTGTCACTCATATGTTGATGTATAAATTATGACTACTGGTTCAGACCATTTTATGCAGTTTAAATGGAGATTCTAAGGATGTTAAGGCATTTTGTAAAGTTGTCACTGTAATTTGTATGACTGTTTGATTCGCTTTAAAGGAGAAAAACATTCTTGTCTTCATCTTGTGCTTGGTCATGGTTTCAATTATGTTTTTTGTTTAACTCTTGTATTAATGAAATAAATCGTGGACTGTGTAAACTATACCCTGATATAGCTTTGTTTCCATGCATGCCTATGAGCTTTGTGTAAATGAATTTGTATGAGAAATCACGGTTGATGTTTTCGCAAGTATTTAGTGGTTATGAGATTCGATCCCTCCTCATGACTTCTCTATATTTTGGATGCTTGAGAGAGAGAGAGAGAGAGAGAGAGAGACTCTTGGCAACGAATCACTCGCTCCAATCTATGCGTTGGTTTTGTCTAAAGGGATTCGATCCCTGTCAATGTTTAATGTATGATCGTGTAAACTCCAATCTTTGAGTTTCTTAAATGTGAACCAGTGGTTTGACTATGACTCCCATAATTCGTTATGTCCATCTCTCATGCCAAGAGAATCAACCCTTGGTTGATTCCTAAGGTCCTTGATTCGATGTAAAAACAATTATAGCATATGTATTAAGTGTTACAGAGGTCAACTCTGTGTTGGTCAGACAGTCACGAAATCGTGGATCCTTGTTGTGTTTGTTTTAACTTTCCTCATGAAAGTGCTTTATGCATTGAGGTTGACTTTAGAAGGTTTAACATTTACTTGTGTTTTTGCATGGATGATAGGAGCGTTTTCTCTCTACTTGTTATATATGACGTGTTATGGTTTTTCATAATGGATTTGGTTTATAATAATATTTGTTTTATATAATCATAATTTGTAATATATTTAATACTTGGTTTATTTAATATATATCATTTATAAATATATATTAAATAACCTAACTAGGGTTTAGGGACTTGGTCCTTAGATCCGTATCTAGGATCCTCTCCCTATTTAGGGATGATGGAAGGTTTATTCCTAGGTAAAACAACCCATGATATGATAAATAATTTATAGTTTTGGAAATAAAAACAATGTTGAATAATGATGAAAGTAAGAAGATTTAAAACCCATGAGTCATGACTAAATAATTCTATCAATGACCATATTTAGAATTCAAAACAATTATTGTAGCATATAAAGTAGGACTGTATTTTGAACTTGGAAATATAAACTTTATCAACATTTAATTCCACAGAAAATATATCTATCCATTAGTTTCTAAATCAGATCTTTAATGAATAGAATCAACATAAAAAAAAATCATGGCATGTAGATTTCCTATCCATAAGAAGCTTACATGAATAGATTTAGAATCTAAGAAGGATCAGATTAGATCCATAAAAATAAAATTTGAATTAATAAGAACAATATAAAAATACTTATCGGTCCTTTTTCCGCTTTTCGACTGACTTAGGAACTAACACGTTCCTCCGAACCATAGATATTGAACTGTTCCTAGTTTGTTCAAAAGCTCACCCCGAGCTGAACTGAGAATGAAAGAGACTAAAAGGCCTGGGGAAAATTGTTATCTTTATTACTAATCCAAAAAACCCAATTTGGAATATCTAGTACTCAAATATTTATGAATTGGATCCTCCAATGATCTTCAGACCATTGCCCCTTGCAATGTCCTCCTATTTATAAGTTTTCAATGAGAAGAAGGATCCTAGGGTTTTAGTTTTAGATCACTCAGTTCGGTTACTATATGGACTGAAAGTTTGTTTTTATCTTTGTTTAACCATTTGTTTTATTTCAAAACTCTCACGGTTTATTTTATCTTTAATTAATAAATTGATCTATTTTTAAACTCTCACGATTTCTTTTATCTTTACATTAAATAGTAATATATATATATATATAAACTTTCACAGTTTAATTAAATAATATAGGATTTATTTATCCTAACATCTAGTTGATCTAGAGCTTATGCTCAACACCAAATAGAATAGTCCAGGTGATCCAGAGCTTATGCTCAACACCAAATAGAATAGTCCATGTGATCTAGAGCTTATGCTCAACACCAAATAAAGTAGTCCATGTGATCCAGAGCTTATGCTTAACACAAAATAAAGTAGTCCACATGATCCATAGCTTATGCTCAACACAAAGTAAAGTAGTCCATGTCGCGGGATATTACAATATTTTGGAGTTTTTCCCACATCTCCTTCGATGTTTTACACTGCATGACTTGTGTAAAATCTGAATCTGCTAGACTACACAGAATTGCATTTCTGGATTTTGCATTGCATTCATAAAAATTTTTCCAGATGCATATGTCGGTGGATTCTTTGGAACTGTATCACCATTTTCAACTTCCTGCAAAATTCCAAGTCCAAGGGATTTAAAAAAAAAATCCATTCTTATGCTTAAAAAGGAGTAATTGGATCCATCAAACTGTGGTGCCCTATTTGTTTAGATACCTTCTTGTCTATCCATGAGTGTTGTAGGGACCTACCTTCCAATTTTCAAGTTGTTCCTGAAGGAACCCACTCTGATACCAATTGTTGGAATAGTTAGCTATACTAAGTCTAGGGGGATGAATTAGTATAGGACATTTTTTGAACTTTCAAATCTTATTTACCATCCATGTCATATTTCAATGAAATCAATTCTTACATTAATACAAAAGAGACACAAAGGTTTAACGTGGAGACTCAATAAGGGAGAAAGCCACAAAAATATGTTATTTCTATAAACTATGATTACAATGATTTGTAGGAACCTATCTGCTAGAGGCTCCAATATCCCAAGTTTACAAGAAACAACTTGTATGAGGAACTAACCCCCTAGATTCTATAGTACCAACTACAAGGAATCACCAACTCCCTATAATATCTAGTGTTCGGATATCCACATCATCTTTTTCAGGATCTTGCATGCAATTAGGGTTTGCATGCAAATTCTAGGGTTTGCATGCACTTGCATGCACTTTGCATGCATCCCAGTCACTAGTTTGATGCCTCCAGCACCTTAGCCACCTTATTCTAGCACTCGGGAGCCACTTCCTTCAGAGTTTTAGCCCTCCTAGGCTGAAAGGCGCCCACTTCTCACCTACTGCCAGAGAAGGGCGCACTTGTTCACCTACCACTGCAGTTCCACTTCAGTTACATTCAGTTAGCTCCGATTCTCCCTAATTTGAGGCTAGTTTCACTCCCGACTGACTGTTTCACTTCCGTTGGACCTCCAGTTTGACTAGATGACTTGTTCTAACTTCAGTTAGTCTCCCATGCGCCCCCCACTGAGCCTCCTTCCCTTAATCAGTGCTACACACTTCAGTTACACATGACACACTCAGTTAGACTCAGATTGACACCTAGATGACTGGTTCTTATGCATTGATGACCACCACCGATTGATGATGAGGACTCCTATTTGGAGTCAAGCTACTCCATTCAGTGATTCGAATGGCCTACTTAGTCAATTCGAATTGCTCATTGACAGAAATTGTATTCTATTGTAATTCATTCACCCTTTCTGGGATATTGAGCACTGCTGCATGTTTTGCACAGTTTTACACCATATTTTCTATATTCATCTGTTGTGATTGATTTACTTGTTCATTAGATCTGTTGTGACTAATTTTACATGGTATCAGAGCCATTGCAGGGACAAGATCTCTTTTCTACAGGTGTTTCTACAAGAAGATTTGACTGAATTGCTCAAAAATTGCAAAAAGTTTTGGCATGAGATATCTCAAGGGCATTCGCTCCTGTGCATGCAAAGCTTGAAAATACATCCAATACCACTCCAAAAGCTTGAGTTACCACATAATTCCTGGATCTGATACATTGGACCCATTCAACATTGTTTGATCTCCAATCCCAGGTGTGATGCAACTCTAAAAGGGTGGATTGTTCGACCTTACTGTTCTTGGTTTATTGTGATTTGCAGGTTTATTGTCTCCATCAATTGCATTCGCTACATTGTGCATGCAAGCTCCTCTACAGCAATTGCATTCGCTACACTGTGCATGCAAGCTCCTTCTACATCAGTTTGACTCGCTCCTATCAATGGAATATTCTTCTTCAAAGCCTATCCTCACCCCATTCAATTATTTTGATTGGAAAGATGATATGGAGATCATATTACGTTCAAAAGGTTACTACCGAGTCACTCTTGGTCTTGAATTGGAGCCAAACAATGTGTCAGATCGAACCAAACACTACAACAAGCTTGATGAAGCTTATGGTTTTCTTTGTCTCTCCATCTCCAAAGATATTCACTTCCATCTTAGCGGATTTAAGACTCCAAAAGCCATATGGGAGCAACTTGAAACACTATTTGGCAAGCAGGATGAGCTTAGGGCTTTTCAATTAGAGAATGAATTGATTGGCTTTAATCCTGAGAATTTCGAGACCTTCAATGAATTCTTCACAAAATTCAAGAACTTGAACTTGCAATTGAAGAACAATGGAGTTATCAAAGAGGATAAACAATTGATCCTCTCCATTCTAAGCAAGCTTGGGAAAGATTATTCGGTATTTGTCTCTACTTTCAATTCCGGTCGGCTAACTACCCCGAATTGGAAGATGCCTACCTTGAATGCCTTCATTGAGTCCGTCACAAAAGAGCATGACAAGTTGATTCAAATGGGGTCCATAAGCTCCAAAGATTCAGCCCTATATGTTCAAGGACCCAAGATCTCGAATGGTAAAGGAAAGCAAAAGAAGGAGAAGCCCAAATTCGAGCCTCACAAGCAAAAAGACAAAGGCAAACAAACAGATGCACCATCCAGTTCGAAGTTCAAGCAAAAGGG
The DNA here is from genome assembly GCA_027924585.1 of Larix kaempferi. Taxonomy (NCBI): domain Eukaryota; kingdom Viridiplantae; phylum Streptophyta; class Pinopsida; order Pinales; family Pinaceae; genus Larix; species Larix kaempferi. The sequence continues at coordinate 75,238 of BSBM01000697.1, read as the reverse complement.
AAAAGAAGGTAACCAAAAATCTAAATGTACTTATTGCAATCGTGGCTTTCATCCCGAAAGTTCATGTATGAAGAAAACTATAGATCAAATGGCCCTCCTTTTGGAAAAGAACAACATAACTCTTCCCGACGGTGCAAGGAAGAAGGATAGGAATGATGATCATGAAAGAGGACAAGCACTCATGGCAACTGTTTCGAAGCCCACTACTCTCTTGATAGATTCGGGTGCATCGAATCATATGGCTGCAAATATTGATTCTTTTTCTTTATTCGATCCAAATAGCTCCATCCCCATCCATTTGGGAGATGACTCAAAAATTTCTTCAAAGGGAAAAGGTACGATTCATGTAGATCATGGAAGCTTTCAGAATGTTCTCTATGTGCCTTCCTTAGCTTCAAATCTTCTTTCTGTGTATCAAATGACACACACTGGTGAACCGAAGCAAGTTACATTCAACCCTAATACAGTTGAAATTTCTGATATCAAAAGTGGAAGACTAGTTGCAGTCGGAAAGGCAAACCACACTGCAAAATGATATGAATTTTCACACTTTATTCCGCTTGCAAAGCCCACTGCTCTTCGCACACATGGTAATGAGGTTAGTAGGATTTGGCATGAAAGATTTGGACATCTTAATTATAATTATTTGCTGCTGCTATCAAACAAATCCATGGTAGATGGCCTTCCACAACTCCGTTCCTCGAAGGGAATATGCATCGGTTGCATCATTGGGAAGCACCCCGAGCACAGATTCGACCGCGGCAAAGCTAGCAGAGATTCTACTATTCTGGGGTTGATCCATTCTGATATCAGTGGTCCGCTGCCCCATATGTCATTAAATGGTTCAAGGTATGTTTTGACATTTATTGATGATTTTTCCCGCTTTACATGGGTATTCTTTCTCAAAAACAAGTCAGAAGTGCTTGGAAAATTCAAGGATTTTAAGGCTTCTGTTGAGACCGCCACTGAGAGCAAGATCAAAGCTCTTAGATCTGATAATGGTGGAGAATATATTAAGTCTGATTTGCTGCAACTTTGTGCCCAAAGCGGAATTCAGATCCAACATACAGTTCCCTACACGCCCCAGCAGAACGGTGTAGCGGAAAGGAAAAACCGGTCACTGAAAGAGATGGCTACATGCATGATTGAATCAAAAGGTTTGGCTGCAAATATTTGGGCTGAAGCAATCAATGTTGCTGCATACATACAGAACTGAGTTCCACATTCATCCGTGAAAGGTATGACTCCTCTCGAAGCATTCTTTGGTCACAAACCGGATGTGTCAAATTTGAGAGTTTTTGGCTCTACTGCATGGGCTAGAATTCCTTCTGAGAAGAGACGAGCTTTGGATCCACAAAGTACCGAGTGCATACTGATAGGATATGGGGAAGAATCAAAAGCATATAAACTCATGGATATCAAATCTAAAAAGATATTCATAGAGCGCAGTGTGCAATTTGAAGAACCGCTTCAAGAATTGCAACTAGTTGAGGAAAAGACTACCGATTCACCGCCTTCACCAGAAGAAGATCCATGCAGCGATAATGAAGGTATGAGTTCTGATATTTCTGATATTTCAGCAGCATATGATGATCATGACATATCAGGTTCGGAATCCGACCATTATGATACTCCTCAGTTACCAAAGTGGGCCCAAAACACTCTCCAATCTGCTGGTTCGAACCTTGGAAATCTTGCTGATCCGAGACGAACAAGAGCAGACTTTCAAAGAGCAGGTATGGCACTATCTATTGCTGATCCATTACTTCCCGAGATTTGTTATTTGATGGCTGGTTCAGATCCCACATCATACTATTCTGCCCACCGAGATCCGAGATGGCAAAGTGCCATGGATGAAGAGTACAGTTCTCTTCAAAAGAACAACACATGGGAGCTAGTTTCTCTTCCACCTGGAAGAAAATTAGTGAAGTGTAAATGGGTCTACCGTACTAAAGTTGCTGCTGATGGAACTATCAGCAAATATAAAGCAAGGTTGGTGGCGAAAGGTTTCTCCCAAGTCCAAGGAGTGGACTACACTGAGACCTTTGCACCGGTTGCAAAGATGGATTCCATCCGCCTTGTTTTAGCTATTTCCGCATCCAAGCACTGGGAGGTGCACCACATGGATGTGAAGAGTGCATTTTTACATGGAGACCTTGCTGAAGAGGTATATATGCAGCAACCAGAGGGTTATACATCAGATCCATCATTGGTTTGCAGATTGAAGAAATCTTTGTACGGGTTAAAACAGGCCCCAAGAGCTTGGTACGCAAAGATGGACTCCTTCCTTCTTTCTTAGAATTTCCAAAGATGCAAATCTGATCCGAATGTGTATCTTCAGCGATTTAAAGGTAATTTGTTGGTTATTGTACTTTATGTTGATTATCTTCTCATTACTGGTAGCACTCTTACTTCAATAAACAAGCTAAAAACTGCCTTAAATCTAGCTTTTGACATGAGTGATTTGGGCTTGCTGAGTCACTTTTTGGGCTTGGAGATAGCTCAAAATTTTGATGGGATCACTATATCTCAGCAAAAATATGCTTCCAACCTGTTATTGAAGTTTAATATGGCTGAATGTAAGGCAGCGCCTTTCCCATTCCTCTCAGGAATCAGTCTTGAGGAGGGAGATTCTACACCGCTTGCAGATTGCAGTATGTATCGACAGTTGATTGGTTCACTACTTTATTTGAAACACTCAAGGCCTGATATATCATATGCCGTGAGTTCCGTGTCAAGATATATGCAGCAGCCACATGAGCTTCATTGGCGAGCAGCCAAGCGGATCTTGTAGTATGTGCAAGGTACGAGACATTTTGGCATACATTATGCTGCAGATTCTGAGCTTGATTTCATTGGTTTTACTGATTCATATTGGGCAAGTGATAGCATTGATCGGAAGTCCACTTCCGGTTATGTTTTCATGATTGGTCATGGTGCTATTTTCTGGTCCAACAAAAAGCAAGCAGCCATTGCACTTTCTTCAGCAGAGGCAGAGTATCGAGGGGCAGTCAATGCCTGCATTTAGGCAGTTTGGTTGCAGGGTATTCTTTCTGAGTTTGGTTTTGGTGGCACTACTTCGACTATCCTATTTTGTGACAATCAAAGTGCTATCAAGATCTCCACAGATCCAGTTCAGCGGCAGAGGACCAAACACATTGAGATTCATATGCATTACATTCGACAGTTGGTGCATGACCGCACCATCATTCTACAATATTGCCCTACTGATGAGCAAATTGCAGACATCTTCACCAAGAGCTTCACTGAGAAGAAGTTCTCTTACCTCCGTTCACTGTTGGGGGTGAGTTCCATCATGGTGGAGACAGATTGATTCATTATTATGCTTTAGCTTGAGGGGGGGCTTTCTTCCCACTAGGTTTTCCCTCTTTCCTCACTTAGTTTATTTTCAGCATTTTTTGGATTATTGTATTGGGGTGACCTTTGGTCTTAGTTACCAGGGCCCCACATTATTTTTTGCACATCATAATCTAGCTTGAGGGGGGGTGTTCGGATATCCACATCTTCTTTTTCAGGATCTTGCATGCAATTAGGTTTTGCATGCAAATTCTAGGGTTTGCATGCACTTGCATGCACTTTGCATGCATCCCAGTCACCAGTTTGATGCCTCCAGCACCTTAGCCACCTTATTCTAGCACCCGGGAGCCACTTCCTTCAGAGTTTTAGCCCTCCTAGGCTGAAAGGTGCCCACTTCTCACCTACTGCCATAGAAGGGTGCACTTGTTCACCTACCACTGCAGTTCCACTTCAGTTACATTCAGTTAGCTCCTATTCTCCCTGATTTGAGGCTAGTTTCACTCCCGACTTACTGTTTCACTTCTGTTGGACCTCCAGTTTGACTAGATGACTTGTTCTAACTTCAGTTAGTCTCCCATGCGCCCCCCACTGAGCCTCCTTCCCTTAATCAGTGCTACACACTTCAGTTACACATGACACACTCAGTTAGACTCAGATTGACACCTGGATGACTGGTTCTTGTGCATTGATGACCACCACCGATTGATGATGAGGACTCCTAGTTGGAGTCAAGCTACTCCATTTAGTGATTCGAATGGCCTACTTAGTCAATTCGAATTGCTCATTGACAGAAATTGTATTCTATTGTAATTCATTCACCCTTTCTGGGATATTGAGCACTGCTGCATGTTTTGCACAGTTTTACACCATATTTTCTATATTCATCTGTTGTGATTGATTTACTTGTTCATTAGATCTGCTGTGACTAATTTTACATCTAGCACCAACTAGAAGGAAGCACCAACTCCATGGATCGTCCAACACCAACTCGAAGGAAGCACCAAATCCCTAGATTTTGTATTAATGTATTGTATGAAAACTTACTTCTTACACTCTATTCTACCACACTTTTCTCTGTGCAAAACAATCTTTACTACTATGCTTTGTCACACACTACTCTGTGCAAGACAATCTTCACTACTGTCACACTTTGCTCTGTCACACACTGCTCTGTGCAAGACAATATTAACTACTACGGACACTCTACTCTATTGCACTCTTCTCTATTCTGTTGCACACTAATTTGTGCACGACAATCTTCACTACTTCTCACACTCTACTATGTCGAACTCTTTTATGTTTTGTCACACTTTGAACTGCACAAGACAAACTTCACTACTGTCACACTAGCGCATTCTTCACCACTATCACATCGTTGCATTCTTCAATACTGTCACACTCTTCCGCTCTGCATTGCATAAGAAAAACTTTACTACTATCATGGTGTCGCACTCTACACCGCGTAAGACAATATTCACTACTGACACACTCGCATTCTTCTCTTTGCAAGACAATATTAACTACTATGCTCTATCGCACACTTCTCTGTGCAAAATAGCCTTTGCTATTGCGAACACTCTGCTCTACTTGCAAGAACATCTGTAGCTTCAAACCTTTGTAGCTTCTGCACAACGTCTTTTGTAAGTAAACATCTCTTCCTCTTTACAAGCTGCGCCTCCTTCCTTGACCACCCAAGAAAAGCCTTCAAGTGAATTTCATCAAGAATATCTTCAAAACCTAAAAAACATCTTTAGATCCATTTTCAATCCTTAGAAGACATTCCTCTTCCATAAGTGTGCACCTTTTTTAGAGCTCCATCATTGATTGGATAGATAAACAAATGAGGGAGTAGCCTACTTATTTATAGTTTTCTTAAATCACTTTCTGGGCTAGCATAACATTGCAGAATATCTTGGCAGAGTCGACCTAACATTTTGGTTGGGTTGAATTTACATATGCTTTCATATCTCCTTATTCCTATGGAGTTAGAGGGACTCCATATACCATTGGAAAGGTATCGGAACACGATTTCTAACCATGTAACCTATACTCCAATTTGATTTAGGTATATGCAGTAAAAATTCCTTCAAAGATAGGGTATCCAAACTAGGCATCCAAAAACAATATTTCCAATAATCTTCATCTTGTAATCTCTATATGTAGTTTCCTTGCATTTGACATCAATGACAACAATATTTCCAACATTGTTAGCATTTGCACCTAGTGCTCCCCGTGAGTTTTGTGACATGGGTTAAACCCATCTCATGGATCTTAACTTTGGTTATTATAAAGGAGATTAAATTTTGCAGGTTTTTCTCTTATGACAATCATGCTCCAACAAATGGTATCTGCGCAATAGGTCTCGAGTTCAAAACTCACCTGGGTAACGTTGGGCGGGGAAGGGGGAGGGGTATTGTTGGCATTTGCACCCAGTACTCCCTGTTTGTTTCGCGACATGGGTTAACCCTTCTCGTGGATCTTAACTTTGACGATTGTAGCATAGGTTAATGCTAGTAGGTTTTGTTCTAATGAAAATCGTGCTCCAACAAACCATCTAACATAGCATGAAGGTGTAACCAATTCCCTTGAAGTGGGGAACTCAAGATCCACATAGATTCGTTAGAGCACACAATGGCCTCCTTAATTTATACTCTATTTTGATTCTCAATTGACTATTCTATTTTAACTACCCAACTAGTTGACGGCTTAGTTAGTCTCCCAATGGACTCATTAATCGACCTCTCGATTGATCACTAAGTCGACCTCCCGGTCAACTCTTCTAGCCAATTGTAAAAAATTAAAAGACGTGATAAACTAACAAAGCCTATTGTTCCAACATATTCATATAAAGTAAAGATTTATATCATTTTGTAATCTAACAACATTAAAATTTAAAATACAATTACAAAGCCCTTACAAAGCCCAGTTCAACACTCCATTAAATTGAGTTGGCTTTAAAAAAACTTTTAGATTTTATCTCATTTTATAAATTCCACACACAAGAATGAACGTTTCGAAGGAAGCTTAAACTACCACATAACATAAATGCATCCACATGGTTTAGTTTTTACCTTGACCACATTTCTTAACGAAACCTAATGCTGATTGCTCCACCTTAAGTCAATGTAGTCCCAAGAAGTCAATCTTGCACATCCAAAAAAACATGTGGAAGATGAAGCCAAAATCAATAAAATAAACACGGAAGTAGACGAAGGTTTTGTTTGACCAAACACTATGTGGAGTGGGAACATGATTTTGTTGATTCTCATCATATGAAATAGATTACCATTACAATAGAAAATAGTTTTCTCTATAAATGATGCTTTTAAAAATTTCCAGTTCGAACTGCGAGAGAATATGCTTTTATAGATTCCTATTATAAAATAGCCTTTTTCTATATATTATGCATTAATAAATTTCCTCTCTATGAAACCGTGTGAGAATATGCTTTTGTAGATTCTCATATATTAGAAAATAGCTAGCTATGCTTTTAAAAATTTCCACCATATGAAAGAGTGAAACTATATAATTAGAAAAATCTATTTATGTGTTGTTTGTCAGAAATTTATGCTTTAAATTGTTTGTGTAGAACATGGAGCCATATAGGAAAAAATAATTTATATATTTTTCCACTACACAAAACAGTGATACTTTGGACTATGGAGCCATATGTGTTGTTCGTCTTGAATGTCTGCGAACAATAGAAAAATAAACGATTTATGGATTTTCCTAAATGAAACATTGGACTATGTGCTTAGGAAATTAGATTTGTCTTTTAAATTGTTTGTGGAATATTTTAGAAAGACATGGTGCACCAATGAAAAGGAAAGGAGTGATGTTTATTATAAGGTTGGTAAACATTGAATCTCGTAATTGACACAAGATAGTCTTTTTCATATTTTCTATTATATATTTTAATAGTTTAGTAGTTGGGATGAAGTGTTGTCATGTTTATAGTTTAAATTCAATAATGAGTACATATACAATTTTAGTGTAGTTGTATTTTTTAAGTTGATTTCTCTTTATCAGAGGAAAATTGGTCTAACTAAATATCAATAAAATATTTTATTTTAAAAAAATGTTTGTATTTATTGAATGTGTCAAAGTTCTTTTGTTTCTTTTTGAAGATCCATTTATGATGTCCAAGACCTTGTAATGATACTCATATTCAATTTAGATGCAAAGACACGCTAGAGAGGGCCCATGTTATGGTTTTTAGGTGTTGTTCATGTGGCTGAACTTGAGCAGGTTCAATTAGGGATTAAGGTTGGTGTTTTCCATGTAACCATGTTTATGCTTCGACACACATTTATAGTTCATAGAATATATTCCTAGCACTTGTATCCCGCTTAGAGGCCAAAGAGCCCCTACAAAGTTACCAGGTATTGGTTTGAGTACTTCTTCAAGGCTCTTGAGGTTGAGAAGCTTCAATAAGATCCTAAAGCATTTGTGTTCATTATTTCAATAAGATCCTAAGGCCTTCCAACCCATCCATGGTCTTGTATGGTGGTTTGAGGGCATATTCATGGTGCTTAAATTTAAGAAGTTATGTTTAAGGTATGAGGTTATTATTTCTCTCCCTCAATCGTGACAAAGGGACTAAGGTTGTTGCTTCCCTACCATGATCATAATCAAGGCCTTGAGACCTATCTACATCATGCAAAAGATCTTACTCACACCCATATCCAACTCCTAGGACAAAGAACCCCTAATGAGGGATTATGTCATAGTATCTAGGTGTTGTTCATGGTGTTTGAGCTTTAGAAGGTTCAATTAGGGCTTAAGGTCCTTGTCCCCCCCCTCCGATCATGTTTAGGAATCAAGACCCATTTCTAGTGCACAAAACCTACTCATGGTACTTGTATCCCAATATAAGGCTTGCAAATAACCCCTACAAAGGACTCATGTGTTGGTTTGAGAACTTATTCAATGCTCTTGAACTTGATAAGATTCAACAATATCATTACATGCTTGTTTTCTATCCTTGACTGTGGTGAAGGACCCATATTGACCCATCCCCAGTGTGCAAAGTCTCATAATGGCATCCATATCCAACTTTTATGAAAGAGATATCTCTAATAGGATATAGATACCTTACAAAGGTCATGTGTGGTGGTTTGAAGACACATTCAACACTATAACCAAAGAAGCTTCATGGGTTATATGTGTTGTTTATGGCACTTGAGCCTTAGGAGGTTCATTTATGGCACAAGGCCCTTGTTATCCTACCCTAACCTTTGTTAGGGATCAAGGCCCATTCTTGCTTCATAACTAACCTAGTCATGGTGCCCATATTTTCCTTGGACGTAAATGATACCCCATAGAGGCCATATGTGGTAGTTTGAAGATTGATCCAAGTCGTAGGAGCCTAAAGAAGTAAGATTTGGAGTTGTAGGCTTTCATTTCCCTCCCTTGACTATGGTTAAGGACATGAGACTCATTCATGGATCATGCTCAATACCTCAAAATGGGAGCCATATTTGACTGGGATGGAAAAGATTCCATGAACAAGATTTGTTCATGGTTTCTAACTGTTGTACATGGTGGTTGATCTTGAGAAGGTTCGATTAGGGTTGAAGGCCATTGTCTCCTCTGTTACCATTTTTATGCCTTGGCATCCATTTCTACAGCTCAAAATATGCTCACGGAACCCATAACCCACTTAAAGGAAAAACACCCCCTACATAGTTCTTGTGTGTTGGTTTGAGGACTTGTTCAAGTATCTTGAGCTCAAGAAGCTTCAATACAATCATAAGACATTTGTTTTCATTATTTGATCATGTTTAAGAGCTCATGACCCATCCATACCAGTCCTATTTGGTAGTTTTAGGATGCATTCATGGAAATTAAGCCTTCAAATATATGTTTAGGGCCTATTGTTATTGTTTCCCTTCCTTGACCATGATTAAGGGGATTGAGGTTGTTGTTTTCCTACCATGACTATGGTTAAGGCCCAAAGACCCATCCATGATGTGAAAAACATATTAATGGCACCCACATTGAACTCCTAGGCCAAAGACCCCTAGTTAGGGTTTGTCTCACATTTTGTCAATGTCATTCACGGTGTTGAGATTTAGAAGGTTCAATTAGGGCTTAAGGTCCTTATTTCTCCCCTTGACTAGGTTTAGGCATCAAGACCCATTTCCAATGCACAAAAATTGCTCATGGTGCATGTGTCCCACTTGGAGTCCCACAAAGGACTAATGTGTTGGTTCAAGGACTCATTCAAGGTTATTAAGGTCAAGAATATTCAATAATATCTTGAGGTTCTTGGTTTCCTTCTTAAACCATAGTTCAGACCCCATGACCCGTCCTCAGTGCACAAAACCTCCTAATGGCATCCATATCCAACTCTTATGCCAAAGAACTCCTAGATGGGGCTTGTGTTTTGGTTTGTGGGTGTTTTTCATGGTTATTGAGAATGGGAAGTGACATTTAGGGTCTAAGCCCCAAGTGTTTTCCTCCCATCACCATGGAGCTTGAGCTTAAGAAAGTCCATTTATGACATAAGCCCCTTGCTCTCCCCTGGCCATGTTTAGGTATTTTATATGACCCAAGGGTGGTTATATATGGGGTTAAATGTATATAATATGACCCAAGGGGGCATATATAGGGCTTAATTCATATGTAATAAGGTCATCCTAATGAAGGGGCCTCATGTGTAATGAGTGAATATGTATACATAAAGGTAATGTAGTCATTATGGAGGAGATGTGAAATGATTATGTTAATGTATTGGGATATTTGGAGAAGTATCTTCTATTCTTTAGGAAGTTGTTATATAAATTATCATGCTTATCTATATTGGATTTGTTCTCCTCATCTACATTTATGTACATGGTGTGTACTTCTGTTATCTTATGCTATTTTAAGGATATTGACTCATAACATTTGGTATCAAAGGCTGAATGCTTCCAAAACAAGTAATCTTGGAATTTTTTGTATAACTTTTTTTTATAATATGTTTTAGATAGAAAAATTGGGAGGGGATGCAGAGGACATATAAAAATATCTAAGATATGTTTTTCACGTTCTGATTTATTACAAGCTTGGAGTTATACCTTGTGGAATTTAGGGTTTCTAACTACTCGACAAACTAGTCTCAAACGAGCGTTCCAGGTAAAAATTTTATATGCAAAGCTTGGAATATATAATTGAGTGAGACTTGTTGCATTAGAAATAAGATGGACAATAGTGTTTGTAAAATGAATTTTAGGTCTTGATTCATTACAAGTTCCATGTGAGACCTAGGGGAAGTTATGATTTTTTACTAGTCCAAAAACTAGTGTCAAACATATGTTCTGGGTAAAGCTGTTATATCCAGCGATTGAGAGACCCAAAATGAGTGATACCTATTGCCTCAAAAAGAGGACGAACTTTAGTATTTATGGTAGCAATTTCAAAATAAGATCCAGAAAAATAGACACGTGGAAGGCCATACACTATCCCTCTTCTGAAAGGGAATTTTGTTTTGGGGAAAGTCCATAACTTTTCCTTGGCACATCAAAATTAGGTCATACCTATGGAATTGTAGAGAAGGCTTAGAAAAATTTCATACTTACAGGGGTTGAAATTGCAGAGATACCTCAGTTGGAAGGTCAACAAACAAAACAGTCTCCAAATTAGGGTTTTAAAATGTATGCTATTTTGAAATTTGCAAAACTTTTGACTGGAAGGTCTGACTTACATAATTCAAAAGATATTGGAAAGAGGAAACCCAGGATAATATGTTGGAAAAATCATATTATCAATTTTTTATACTACTCTCAATATATTGACATTGGAAGTTGAAGGTTTTTTCTGGACCTCAATTAAGAAAAATGGAAAAAAATGGAAATACCTACATTTAGTGGAGATGAAGACAAAGATAAAATAAAGTCCATAGAATGGTTGAGAGTGATAAAATAAAATGATCTAAGTTATTGTAAGGTAGGTTATCTTGTAGGTGAAGCTTTGGAGTGTTGGATGAGCATTGATAAAAATACTAGACTAAATTATACAAGGGAATAATTTGAAGAAGTTTTCTAAAAAGATGGATCAAGGACTCAAAATTGGAAGAGATCAATAAAATTCAAGAAAAATTGAAAAGAAGGATGAAGAAATATGCAGATTGAGAAATTATAATAAAAATATATTGGGTGAGGTCAAAAGATTGAAAGAATAAAAGAAGCATGGTCAAAATAAAGAAAAAAAAGGATTTTGGATGAAGAGACTTCCAAAATACTCGAAGAGGAAATTTTCAAGAAGGTTGAAGAAGCTCTAAATACAAATGATGTAAAAGAAGAAATGCAATCTGGAAATGAAGAAGGACACCAAGTATTGATGAATGGCATCACATCATGGCTTCAAAAGGAGAAAGAATATAAGATTATATAAGGCCACTAGAAAATACTTGAATAACTTGAGCTCCATCTTGAATATGTTTATATCAAATAGGAGGGTATTTTGTCAAAGATGAAGGTAATCAAATACCAAGCATAGATGATATAGGATACCATTATCTCTGGAAATAAGATTAATGATATGGTTGGTTGGCAAAAGAAGGGAAACCATCAGATCTGAAACCATATCAAATTCCTCATTATCGAGAAAGATTCCAAAAAAGACAAGAATATCTACAACAACATTATCATGGAAAAAGATGGAATACTCAATGATATTCACGGAACAGGGCATCATAATATGCTTAAGGCATAAAAACCCATTTCCAATGCACAAAACCTTCCCATTTCCATTGCTTATGTGTCTACATTTTGAAATCACAAAGGAAGAGCTATGCTTATGGAAAACATGGGTCAGAAGTGAAACCTTTGAGGTAAACTTGGGTTGCTATTACTTGCTAAAACAAGTTGGCTGTAGCTTGTAGAAGCTTGTAGTTTAATTAGGTGAACCAAATGTTAATCTTTTCAAGGATTTTGGTTAGGTGAGTCAAATGTTCATCATTTTAAGGTTTTTTCAAACATCAATTACCTATATTTTTAAAGAGCATTAATTGTAAATTGAAACCTTATAGAATTTTAAATAGCGTTAATTGTAAATTGAAATCATTGTAATATTTCACCATACAAAATTTAAGGATAAATTATTTTATTAGATTTAATTATCATGATAATCTTAGTTTTATTAATATTATGGTTAGCTCATAATTGGTACAAAATCGTTCAAGGGGATTCCTTTTTTAAACATTGCTCAATTGTATCGATGTATATGTCAAAAAGAGTGAGATAAGGAAGACATCCTTATTTAACACCAACATTAAAATGGAAAAAATGAATGCTACATATCATGGTTAGCAATGAATAAATGCATGTGCATACATTTAAAAAGTAATTAAAATATCCATACATGAGTTTGAATGTTGTGAACCAAGCATTATATTTATAGCAACTTCGATCATGAATATTTTATAGTTACATTGAAATGATTACTTAGACATACTAATATGAATATAAATTTTGTAATTTAATTAATAATTTATTTTTCCAAGAGGCATTTTCTACAATTTAAGTGGGTGAAATGTGTCACGACTGTAATGCTTATGTGGTACATATAAGTAAAAAATATAGATATAAAATTATAAAACAATCAGCCCCAAAATTTAAATCCATAAAACAATCACATTTGTATAAATACATAATATCACATTTCAATTTCAAATTTGAATTCAAACCTAAATTATTTCAAAGGATGGGTGAGCAATTTCAAACTTCACTTTGATTTCAAATTAATTGAATAGTTGATCGATTTCAAAGGTTATGTGAAACCCCATTGAACATGGTTAAACTATGGCCATTTTTGTTTTTTACAGAAATGGTTTAGGAGGTTTGTATTATAAAAAAAAATAGTATTACATAGATCTATGGAAGGATTGTTCCCATAATAAGACTGCATCCAACACTGCTTGTTCGTCCTTTACAATTCTGTATCTTCTATGAAACTTACCTAATATATGAATACTATAAATCCGACCAAACAATCCGAGAAGGAAAAGGAAAAAACAAAACATTTTGCGGAAGATAATTTAACCTACAATGCTGGAAACCTGAAGAGTTGTAAACATTTGTGACAGGTTTGCACAAAACTGCTCTTGAACAAAGACAAGGTAAGACTTCGAGACATGACCATAGGGATCCCATTACAAAAACCAAAAAATAGAGGTACCGAGGATCTTAGAAGCAAAGAATGGCGAGTGAGTTCCTTTTATTTGAAGATGCTTCCAACCGAAGGATACACCGTTCCTTATTTTTTCTTGCCGTTGTTTGCATGGATTTCCAGAAAATTGTGTCCAATCTCTGTTCTCATAACATCTATTTTTCCATCCACCTAGAGTACCTGTTTGCTAACAACATCAATTTTGGAGTCTAGATTTGCAATACCATAGCCAACATTGTCAAATTTGTCTACCAAAATGGATACCCTTCCATTTGCCTGACTACTACTCGCTCGAATTTCAGAATGCGTGGCTTGAGCTAGGGAGAAGAGACGATTTATGGCCCTTTTAAATTCCAAATTCTCACTTCTGAGTATATGGACCTGGTCTTCCAAGTCTTTCATACTTCCATCCTCCCTGATTCCTTTCCTTTTATACACCTGTTGTGTACATAAACCACCACAATCACCCTTTGCCAGAGAAGAGATCAGAAACTTGTCCGCTTCCAGGAAATCAACTTGACAATGGATTTGAGAGTGCTCCATGCCCCCTTCTCTCACATGGAAAAACTTATTCGTGTCCCAACTAGGATTTGGGATAGACTTCCCACACCGCGAGCACTGAAATAGGGGAGCCAATTCGCAATCCAAAATCATAGACAGAGTGAGGTTTTAAAAACCCATATTGCTTACAAACCATATTCGGGATCTATTCTCTGAATGCCAAATGAAGCCGAGGTAATTGTTCATGCCTCTCCAAGCTTATGTATTAATAGCATCACCTATCCTGTTGCCCGCCATACTGTTTCCACGCATGTAGACCACCTGTCTCATGCGTGAAGCCCATCCCCCACCAATAAATGCAGCGTGGGGGGGAATCCAAAAACGCTGATCATAGATTTTGATCATAACTTCACCCCGACTTAGGATAGGAAATGGAGTTGAGATTGTGTGAATAGGGGTTTTAAAGCCAAAACCGACTTGAGCATGGCCGACGATGTTATTCAAGGAGCTTCGATGAACGTCGTCACTTACAAAATGGCACTCTGAATTATGGAATCCAACTATTTTCAACAACATCATAGTTACTAACTAAGATCCCACAATTTAAACCAACTCCTGAGTTCGCCATGACATCTGCCTGCGCGTTATTGGCTCTCAAAACATGAAAGAAGTTGATTGCTTTGAATTGATTGACAATGCACTTGAGAAGGTAATGCATTTTGGAGGATAGGATATTACGATTCTTTGTCAAGTTCCTCGCGTCTCTGATGACCATTAGAGAGTCACCAAATACAATCATTTCCTCGATACCATTGTTTCTTGTTATCTCTAACCCTTTGATTAAGGCTAACCATTCCATGACATTGTTAGTGTTGCTGCCAATACCCCAAGCAGACTCCTTCTGCTTATTCCCCTTGGTGTCATGAATGACTCCACCTTCTCTTGCCAGCCCAGGGTTTCCTTTCAAGGCTCCGTCAAAGAACAAAGTACTGCACCCAAGTTTCTGCCACTAGTTTTTAAATTCATCTATTCCCATTCTTAATTTCCAATTTGGATTTATGTATCTCTTGATCGACTTGATCCAAGTGGGAGGAGAGGGAGTTATGAGAAGTTCTGCAACCCATGATTTTTCCTTTTCCGAAAGAGGTTCCTTATTAATATTGAACAAACCCTTTGCAGTAAGAGCCTCAGCCCAGAGGGCTAAAACCCTTTGCAGTAAGAGCCTCAACCCAGAGGGATTTAGCCGCATCAACAATGTGTCTCGAACTAGTTTTTTGGATTCAAAGATCTCTTTATTTCTTGTTGTCCAGATCTTCCAGAAGATGTTATTTGGTAGAGATTCCCAAGCTCTGGAAAATTTTGGCTTCTTATAAAGGGAACCTTGGTAGTAATCTTTCCAACATGTAAAGAGATCACTCCAGTTTGTTGGCAAGATTAGATTGAAGTGAAGTTCATGGATAACACTAGATCAAACCTCTTGAGAGAACCTACATTCCAAGAAGAGACGTTCAAGAGTCTCTTGTACTTCTTTGGAGACAATACATCGCATGTGACTTGCTATTCCTCTCTTCCTCAGATTCTCCGCCGTTAAGGTTTTGCGATGCCCGAAGATCTAGAAAAAAACATTGATTTTTGGGAGGCCATCCCTGCACCAAAATTTTATCCACTTTTTGTCTTTATTACTTATGTTCTTCATCCCATATAGAAGTTGATATCCCTCCTTAACGGAGTAAGTGCCTGAATTTCCCCATCCTCTTTGATCAGTGAGATGTCTATGAATTTGAGTGGCACCATGAAGAAAGGAAAGGAATGCATTATAATCAGCAATGAGACAATCTGGGACCTCCATTTCTTTCCAGCCGACCCATCTTCCACTAGTGGCCCAAGAGGAGAGGTCGAAAAGTGTGGCTATGTTTAAATTATCAAGCCAAAATCTAAGCTGGAAAATCTCCTACGTGAAGTTGACAGGGGAGTTGATCCTGAAATTGTATTTCCAAATTTTAATGTGTTTTCCAAATCCTAGAATCCAAAATATGTTGTCTTGTATAATAGATGCCTCCCTCTTGCATAAATCCCAAATATGTGTTCCAACTCTACTCATATCTATTCCTTCCACGCATCTTTTCCTCGTCCCTTTCATGTATTTTCTCCAAAGGATCTCCTTCCACCAGGATTTCTTGCCTGAAACAATTCTCCGAAGGATATTTGCTCCAAGGGAAAGGTTCATTAAATTTGGGTCTCTTACCCCAGCACCTCCAAAGACTTTCGGGCTACAAACCGTGTCCCAATTAACCAAATGAATTTTTTTTGTGTTGTTGGATTTACCTCCTTGCCAAAGAAAATTTCCGATTTCCTTTGTGATGTCCTGCATAATTTGATTTGGAGCTATGGAGATCGAGCATGCATAAATGGGATAGGAAGATAAAACAGAGTGGATAAGAACAAGCTTTCTAGTTGGATTAAGCCATCTAGACCCCCATGAAGTGATTTTGTTTTTTATCTTGTAAACCAAACCTTGCCAATCAGTTGCCCTTTCTTTTCCTTTGAAAATTAGAATCCGAAGGTAATTAAAAGAATTCCAATTTACAACCCCATTCGAAGCCAAGGATCCTTGAAATCCTTACCAAAGTCCTGGGAGGGAAATTCCATCCATAAACCTTAGATTTTGTAGCATTCACCTTTCCATCAGCAACTTTGAGAAAGGTGGTTAAGGATCCTTTGAATCTCTCGGCGATGACTATGGACGCACCCCCAAGTAGGATGGTGTGATCTACAAACTGAGCATGGTTGGCAGCTTTGAGTCCTCTGGCAATCTTCAAGCCTTTTAGATCTCCGGAACTCTGGAGGTCCTATAACTTCTTGCTCATAGATTCAACAACCAAAATATAAAGGAAGGGAAACAAGGGGCATCCTTGTCGAAGGCCCCTAGTATCTTGAAAGAACTTGGTTGGACTCCCATTCACAAG
This sequence comes from Larix kaempferi, assembly GCA_027924585.1. Classification (NCBI taxonomy): domain Eukaryota; kingdom Viridiplantae; phylum Streptophyta; class Pinopsida; order Pinales; family Pinaceae; genus Larix; species Larix kaempferi. Next base: position 58,301 of record BSBM01000697.1, on the reverse strand, counting down.
TGGATCAATCCAAGGTTTGTTGATACATGCTTTAATCCATCTGAAAAAGTTCTTAGAGAATCCAAGTCTGGACATAATTTCAAAAAGGAAAAAATTATTTACCCTATCAAAAGCGTTAGCCATATCCAATTTTATAGCCATACCTTGTTGATTTTTCTCCATAAACTATGACCAAAACTTAATCTAGGTAGATTTGTGAATTCCACCTCAGCGGAGTATTGCTTGACAAAGTGTCCTATGTTGATTTTTAATACGCAGAGATTAAGAAAAATGATATGACATAAATTAAAGCCATTTACAAATATTTGAATATTATTTTGGAAAGACTTCTTTGAAATGGCTACATCTAAGAAAGATGGATAGCAAGGAAGGAAGAAGATACAAAATGCAAGGGATTTGAGGTGGTGGAGGATGAACTAAAGGAGAACCTAGAAGTAGAAGGTACGTACTAATTATGTGGCCATATCTGTTTCATAACTTTCCATGCTTATGTTCCATGGCTGGCCCTATCTAATAAAGACTAATTTGGTTTACACTAGAGTCTAATTTTTGTATCCGGTGATAAACGTGAATTCTATGTTTGGTTTTGAAGCATGTCTTGATGTTTTAACAGCTGATGCAATATTCTCCATGTGATGCAATATTCTCTATGTAAGCTTTCAGTCTTCAGACACTACCTACCTAGTATCAAAAAAATTTAGCATGTACATATATGCATGCACGCACTGAGATTCCCTATTCCAAAAGGATTGCTTGACCAAAATCGTTTTTTGATATGAAGGTCACTAAAGAAGTCTTATATTAATGACTTAACATCCACACGAATTTTTTAATTGGAGAAAACCTTTTTGAGAAGCACATATTACATTCGTGCAAATACTTGTAGGGAATACATAGTAATTCCATAAAAATATGATGTTTTATGTTGGCTTTGTCAATGGTTGGTTGGTTAAGCACATAATGAATGAAATGGTTAGTTTTTGCTTTGTCTTAAAATGTAATGATGGACGATCGACATAAATGTATAGAAACGAGGGATGCCATTTCTTAAAAAAAGCTTGATAAACTTATGATGTATATTAAGATAATTATTTTACTTTATAATTAATAATTGTTTTACTACATAGTTAAATAATGAATGTAACATTTTTTTATTAGGATTCTAACAATTTGAAATCTATGCATTGCGAAATAAAATATGATTTAATAATATTGGTAAGATGCATTGATTCCAATGATATTCCATTTTGTATCTTATCATTTTTACATTGTATTGATTTTAGAAATGTTATTTTTAGTATTGTTATGATGCATTACTTAGACTATTGGTCTGTGTCTTTAAATGGATATTTGCGTTATGATCTAACATCCTCCTAATTTGAAAATTTTCCATTGGGAAATGCAATGTAATATAATAGAATTGTTTAGATGCATTGATTTTAGTGATATTACATTTTGTATGATATCATTTAGTTAAATAGTCGAAACCCTAATCTGATTCAATTACAAGCCAAGTAGATAGAATCACCAAAGCTATATAGTTGAAACCCTAATTTGATTCAATTACCACACTTATGCGAGTAGTTAAAATCACCATAGTTAAATAGTTGAAACCTTAATTTAATTCAATTGCCATGGTTATTCGAGTAGATAGAATCATCACAATTAAATAGTCAAAACACCAACCTAATTCCATTATTGTTTTGACTATATATTGATATCTAATATTATTAAATAGTTAAAACCCTAACCTAATTAAGTTATTTTTTTAACTATATAGTGGCATCTAATATTATAATGTGGTAATTCAATAGTCAAAGTTTGTACATGAAATATTTCACTTGAAGTAATTGTGGTTGGGTATCTTCACCATATACAAATTCAAAAAGAATCTAAAGAACTACTAACAATTGTAGATATAATCACCATAGTTAAATAGTTTAAACTCTAATATAATTAACATAAACGACACTCATCAACCATAATCTAGGGGTTCACCGTATTTTCAAGTTTCTTTTGGAACCAAAATCCCCACTATTGATCCATTCGTTCTAGTCAAAGCTTTCCATCCATTCGTTCTAACCATTTTGTAGGATATCATTCAGTTAAATAGTCAAAACCCTAATATGATTTAGTTACACCAAGGGACATCTATGATCTATTGATACATGTTTTTAAATGAAGATTTGCGTTATGACCTATCATCCCTCTAACTGGAAATATGTGCATTTGGAAATGCAATATGGTATAATAGTATTGTTAAGATGGAATAATTTCAATGATATTACATTTTGTATGATATTATTCAATTAAATACTTGAAACCTTAATCTTATTCAATTACCACGGTCAGTTGAGTATATAGAATCACATAGTTAGCTGAGTAGAATAATATCTACGATCTATTCATCAGGGCATTGTTAGAGCCAAAAAACCTGTTGTTGATCCAAGTGTTCTTGCCATTTTTTAATGATATCATTCAGTTAAATAGTTAAACCCCAATTTGATTCAATTACCATAGTTATCCAAGAAGATAGAATCACCATATTTAAACTATATTTTGACATCTAATATTTTAATGTGGAAATTTAATATTGAAGTTTGTTGCATTTCTTTGACTTTAGAAATGTTCTTTCTTAGTACCATTTATATGCATTGCTTATAGTGAGGGACATCTATGATCAATTGATCTATGTATTTATAAGGATATTTGCATTATCGTATAACATACTCTAATTTGGAATTTGCACATTGGGAGAAGCAATATGATTTAATAATATTGTTAAGATGCATTGATTTTAGTGATATTACATTTTGTATCATATAATTAAGTTAAATATACATGCAATTCATCATTAAAGTTCATAGAAGAAAATGTTACAATGATGCAGATGCGGAAAATTTGGGGTTTGATGATCCATAAGTCACAAGGATTAACATTTGAGAAAGAAACTATAAATATTTGAAATAAAGAGATACATGGTATCACATTCATAAGAATATCTCGAGTTAAGGGAAAACGATGTTTGTACTCAACCTCCTTTCACATAAGATTGATATGAGAAGATGAAAAAGGGGGAAGGAGTGGCTTAAAGAAAAGTCGAAGAAGACATATTGAGATTGATCACTCTGTAATATATATGTAACTCGTCATTAAATTCCATTGCCTTCTTTCACATGTATTATCACTGAATAAAATATCCAAGAAAAAATGTATTATCACTGAACATAATTATTACTTTACTACATTTCACCCCTTTTATTGTGCAAATAATTTTTTAAAATTTTCGATGAGATGATTTCAATGTGTCAATTTTGGTTTCAAGCAACATTGTTTTGATGTGTTCACTTCCATTGGAACTAGCATAGATCCATCTTAACTTTTCCTTTATCAAGAATCGAGATGGATCAAATCCCTTGAGGTGCAAACCTGCCCTAAGTTTAGGACTCTAAAAGGGGTTTGCACCTCAAGGGATTTGATCCCTCTCGGTGCTTGATAGAGCCAGAGTTAAGATGGATATATGATGGTCATATTTCTTATATATTTTTCCATGAAATACATATCATAAAAACCGAGAAAGTACTTCCCCTCATTTTGAAAATGGTAACAATCATTTCTTCCAACCACTCAAACTAGACTTAATTGACAAATCTTTCTTATATATTTATCAACATTTTCATAAATATTATAATACTTAAAACATATTAAAAAACACACAAATTACATCCTTCTATTAATTACTAGAGTCACTTAGTTACAAACTATTAAAAACCATACGTTTCAAATCATTGAATTATGAAATATTGATAATGACATAATATAATAACAACCATAGAAAAAAATTATTCACAAAGTATTTATAACTTTCTTTACATTTCAATTTGAAAACATAATTAATTTAACTTTTTTTACAATTCATGTCACATAACCCAATTTTGTAAAAATTATGTACTTGTTTTATTATATTCCTGAGACATTATGTTAAATTTAATGCTAAGTAGGAATTGATGACTCAGCAGAGTCACTAGAAATGGAATGTAATTCAGAATATTTTATTATTAATAAATAAATTATGGAGACAACAGCATGGGAGAGTTGTTAAAAAGAGGTTACTGGTCAAACTGGTGGATGGAACTAGGTGGAAAGGCAAAAGACAAGTGGCAGCATTCTCAAACACTTCCTAAGTTGCAGGTGGCAACTTCCCTATATTTGGGGTCATGATTCCCCAAGAAAGTGGAATCTAAGCAGGTGGCTCATGAATGACAGTAACCCAACAAAGACCTAGGCAATCTTTTAAATAGTACTCAATGAACTGAGTTGCGGGTTCGAATTGTTCTGGAGGGAGAATACATTCAGGTGAATGTTATTCATGAGTCCCATTGAGGAAGAGGGAATATATACAGTAAGGAAGTTGTTTGATGGGAATGCTGCAGTAACTTGGTTCCAGTATAGCTGTTTGGGCTGAGTGAATTATTCTGCTGCACCTAGTTCCAGCCAGGGAGACCAGATCAAGCTTGGGGGTCCTGAGAAGTGCTGTCTGGGCACTCTCCAGGAGTTGGTAGGGAGGAACAGCCTCCCATTGCTGTTGTTGTCCTCAGTTTGAAACAGGTTCTGCCACCTATTCCTGTTGTTTATTAAGTATAAATGAATGTATGTTATGTTTATCTTCTTTATGTCTGAACAGTAATTAGCTCAGTAAAAGTTAGCATCCCTGAATATCAGTAGTAGAATTATTGAGAGTTATTGTGTTTCAGCATTCCTTAATATCTTTATTATCCTACTGATAAGGTAATTTTAATGCATGCTGTACGATAGTAATATTGTAATCAATAGTCTATTATTGTAATTTTAAACCTAGTTAATTATAATATTTACATAGATAAGTAGGGTTTAAGTAAACAGTAATTATGTTCTGGAATTACAAACTTGTTTAAACAATCATAAGAACATAAATAAAATTACAAACAGTTAAATTACAGTGTTATTATCATTATAGATAACATTGCAGAAGAGTTTGCTATATTTAGAATAGCTATATCAAGGTACAAACTTTAGTCAAAGTTAACCTATCATAACCTATTTATTTAAGACAATACACAAACCCTAAAATACAATTTTTAACCAGTCGTTTCATAGCAACTAAATGATTGTTCAGAAACCCTAACAGAACTTCATTCCAAAACAAATTTCATCAACAGTTAAATAAACCAGTTATTGTTTTAGAAACAATAGAAATAACAAAATCATAGCTAGCTCGATATCGAGCTTAAGCTTATAGTATTATCCTCTCTGAAAAAACTTTCACGAACCAACAGAATTATAAACGAAATAACAGAACCATGTATTAGCTCATTTATCGAGCTCAAATAACTTAGTACTATCATTTGTTTTTTTTTTCTTTTTCCTTTTTATTTCCAATTAACAGCAGAGTCGAAATCGAAATGACAGGAAGAACAACTAAACCACATCACAACTATAAGATTCAATGTAAACCCTATCATTACAGATCAAATAGTAAAAATAAATTCTAGAGAATCAAGGCAACGTCTTCACCTACGGCCGCAGCCCATTTATCATTAGAAGTAGTTACCTAAACATAGAAATTCAGAACACACGCTACACACCAGTTCAACTATACCGAATGACTGTAATAAGTCATATTATAAAAGCTTAAATTACACAGAGAAAAACGTATAAGCAAAATCAATGCTAAACAGTTAAGACATTATTCTACCTACAGTCGAGTCACAAATCCACTGTATAGTGGTTTAAAAACTAAAGAAATTACTTATTACTGTACACAACATAGAACCAGAGAAAAATGCATACATTAAACAAGCCGTTGTACAGGCAAACCTTTACATTAAGTTAAAATTTCGCACCCTGGGTAAAAACCCTTTACGAGTTAAGAAGCACAGTATTTACCAGCATAACGAGGCCATAACCTCAGACAGGCTTACGGCCTTGGTTTACATACATTAACCTTCTGCAGATTAAGGTCTGAATAGAGCCGTAGAAGTCTCAGAGACACAAACCCTTGACTACTCAAACAAACAGTTAAATGACTGCATTTAATGACATTACCTGCTATTTTAAAAAATTTAAATTTTTTCAAAAATTTTGGGATTTGACATGTGGTATCAGAGCATGGTTCAAATACTAGGTCTTGATGTGGCCCAACTAGTTTCCGCAGAACCATAAAAGGAAAAGAAGATTTATATAATATTCTAACTTGTATTTTCTTGTTCATGAAAAAGAAACAGATTTTTCTTAAAACTAACAGGCAGGTATGGAGAAGCTAGGAGAATATGCTGAGGAGGAATCTCCAAACAATGAGACAAGAAAGATGTCCAGGGAACCTGTGATAGAGGAGGTGATTGCTCACTCCTCAGAGCTGATGCAGACTATAAATGGTCTAAAGACTGAGATAGAAACAGTCAAGAAGGATAATGAAATGATTCTGAAAACTCAAGAGCAGTTAAACCAAATTTTGATGGAAAAATTTCAGACTGAAGGAAGAATCAAAAGATCTGAATCTGAAGAAGCTAGTCATCAAAAAGGGTCTAAAAGGGTGAAACTAGCTAAATCTGACAGCAGTTCATCATCTGAAGGAAGAAGGGAACAACACAGCTATCACACTACTAGTGACAGCAGTGAGGCTGAGTTGTATAACAGAAAGAAAAAGTACATACCTTATGAAGAGATTTCCGGGGAGTTCAAAAAAATAAAACCCCCAACTTTCAATGGAGAATCTGAAACAGGAGAAGAGGCAGAATCCTGGTTATCCGGGATGAGAAAATATTTCCAGATATACAACTATTCAAATCAGTTGAAGGCAAGAATGGCCATCTATAACCTTTCTGGAAAGGCGGATATATGGTGGCAAGACTTGAAAAGGGTCAAGGGGATCAAAGAAAAAGAGGTCAATTGGAGTACCTTTAAAAGGTACTTCAAAAAGAAATTTCTGTCCGAACAATACTATGAAGAAAGGGCCAAGGAATTTTATGAGTTAAAGCTAGGATCTATGACGATGAAGGACTTAAACAGTAAGTTCTTAAGCCTGTTAAGATATGTGCCATATTTTGTTGAAGAGAAACCTAAAATACAGCGGTTTCTCAGCTGCCTGCCATATCATATAAAGGACAGAATCGGATATGATAACCCCAAAACTCTGGAAGAAGCTATGCGAAAGGCTAATTTTTGTTTTGAACAGAATAAAAAGAAAGAAGGAATAGCTAACTGGAAGGCTAAAAAGAACAGTAATCAGCTTGAGTTCCGGAAAAAAGGAGTTTGTACCTAAGAAAAATTTCAAGAATAACAATAACAGCAACCATTCTAATGGTAAAAACTTCCAGGGAAGCAAAAATGGAGCTACTAATAATTCCAATAATTTCAAGGGAAGCAAAGAGGCTTCTAACAATCATGGAAATTACACTAAGAATTTTGAACGAAAGGAGCCTGTTAAGTGCTGGGAATGCAATGGCCCACACTATGCATCAGTTTGCCCAAATATGAAGAAACCAAATGGAAATATTCATACTATACAAGATGAAATGACTGTTGGAGACTTTGCAAGGACTATGCCCCGAATCAATGCAGCGTTGGAGAACCGCCAAGCTGATTATCAAACTTCCATGGTGGAAGTAGGAGGTATGGTTAACAAAACCCCTGTAACTATTTTAATAGATCCAGGTGCTAGACTTAGTTATATTTCACCGCATATAGTAGAAAAATGTAATCTGACTGTTGAAAGGTTTGATAACTCTTGGTCAGTACAATTAGCCACTGGGGCAAAAAGGAAGGTGAACTGTTATGTTAAGGAATGTGCTCTAGATATGAATGATTTTAAAACTACTATTAAATTAAATATTCTGCCACTTGGCTCGTATGACATACTTATTGGTATGGATTGGTTAGAACAGCATAAGGTATTTTTCAACTGTTTTGATAAAACTTTTACGTGTGTAAATAATAATGAACAACCTGTAACTGTTAGGGGTATTCCTAGGAAAACAGTAATCAGGCGAATTTCTGCTTTACAACTTAAAAGGGTAGTCAGAAAAGGGTGCAAAGCCTATGCTGTAACTATTACAGATGAGGCAGATAAGTCTGAAAAAAGTAAGATAACAGTAGAGGATATTCCGGTAGTGAATGAATTTATTGATGTTTTTCCAGAGGAAATTCCAGGATTACCTCCCAAGAGGGAACTGGATTTCACAATTGAGCTGGTACCAGGTGTTGTACCCAGTTCAAAGGCTCCGTATCGTATGCATATTCTGGAGCTTAACGAATTAAAAACACAGTTAAAGGAGTTAATAGATAAGAATTACATTCGACCCAGTGTGTCCCCTTGGGGAGCACCAGCAATCTTTGTTAAAAAGAAGGACGGAACTATGCGACTTTGCATAGATTACCGTCAACTAAACAAGATGACAATTAAAAACAGATATCCGTTGCCTCGCATAGATGATCTGTTTGATCAGCTACGTGGAGCTACGGTGTTCTCTAAGATAGACTTGAGATCAGGCTATCATCAGGTGAGAATTAAAGAAGAGGACATATTCAAGACAGCTTTCAGAACGAGGTATGGACATTACGAATTTGTCGTAATGCCATTTGGGCTTACTAATGCCCCAAGCGTCTTTATGTGTCTAATGAATAACATAATGCATAAATACTTAGATAAATTTTTGTCGTATTCATCGATGATATTTTAATCTATTCTAAAAATGAAGAGGAACATAAAGAACATTTACGGATAGTCTTACAAGAACTGCGAGAACAGTAGCTCTTTGCAAAGTTCAGTAAGTGTGATTTTTTCAAGGATGAAATCCAGTACTTAGGTCACGTAGTGACTAAGGAAGGGATTTCAGTTGATCCTGAAAAGATCCAGGCAATTGAAGAGTGGCCGGTACCAAAAGACGTAACAGATGTTAGGTCATTCATGGGAATTACCGGTTATTACCAGAGATTCATCGAAGGCTTTTCAAAAATAGCCAACCCAATCACTTCCCTGCAAAAGAAAGGCAAGAAGTTTGATTGGAACTTGAAGTGTGAAGAAAGCTTTAAGAAGTTAAAGACTTTATTAACAACTGTGCCTATTCTAAGAATAGCAGATCCTAATAAGGATTTCTTGGTTTGCACCGATGCTTGTAATGACGGTCTAGGCGGAGTGTTGACTCAGGATGGGCATGTCATTCCCTATGAGTCCAGGAAGCTGAAGATTCATGAAAAGAATTATGCCACTTATGACTTAGAACTAGCTGCTGTTATTAATGCCTTAAAGATGTGGCAACACCACTTAATAGGCAGAAAGTTTACCTTAATGACTGATAATAAGGGTCTAAAATACCTTTTAGATCAGGCTAACTTAAATGCAAGGCAAGCAAGATGGTTGGCCTTCTTAAGTGAATACGATTTCGAAATTCAGCACATAAAAGGAAAGGAAAATAAGGTGGATGATGCTTTGAGCAGAAATGCAAGGCTGAATTTTATATCAGCTAGCAGCACTTATACCTCTGATTTAAATGAACAGTTGTCTGAAGGGATAAAATCAGATGAAATTTATCAAAAGTTACAAGCTACAGCTAAAGAAGAACCTATAGAAAGTTTAATAAAGGGTTATAGCCTAAACAAAGATGGTTTTTATTGTTTAAGGACAGACTGTATGTGCCTAATGTATCCAAGGTTAAATTACTAATTCTGGATGAAGTGCATAAAACCCCTTATTCAGGGCATCCAGGCTACCAGAAAACTGTCACTATGTTGAGAAAAGATTATTTTTGGCCTAATATGAAATCTGAAGCAGCTGAGTACATAGCTAGATGTTTAGACTGCCAACAAGTAAAAACAGAACATCAGCATCCAGCTGGGTTATTGCAACCTTTGCCTATTCCTAGTTGGAAGTGGGAAATAATCAGCTTAGATTTCATTACTGGATTACCCAGAAATCAAAATCAGAATGATTCAATTATGGTGGTAGTAGATAAGTTAAGTAAATCAACACATTTTATTCCTGTTAAAACAAATTACAAGGCTGCAAACATAGCTGATATATTTCTGAAGCAGATTTTTCGGTTACATGGTGTTCCAAAGGTTATTATTTCAAACAGGGATCCTAAATTCACAGGGAATTTCTGGAAATCTTTGTTTAAGGGATTAAACACAACACTGAATTTCAGCACTTCTTTCCATCCTCAGACAGACGGACAAACTGAAAGAGTTAATTAGGTATTAGAAGATCTACTAAGAATGTATGTTAAGGATCAACCAGGTAAGTGGGAGGATTATTTACATTTAGCAGAATTTGCATACAATAACAACTATCAATCGTCAGCTAAGTTCAGTCCTTTTGAAATTCTATATGGGCGTAAATGTAACACTCCTATCTCTTGGAATAATCCAATAGACAGATTAGTGTTAGGTCCTGAATTATTAAAAGAAATGGAACAGATTATGAAACAAGTGCAGGTAAATTTGAAGATTTCCCAGGATCGACAAAAGAGTCAAGCAGATTTGAAAAGAACTCCTAAAGAGTTCCAGGTGGGTGAACATGTTTTCATAAAGGTAAGACCAAAGAAGAGCTCCCTAAGATTGGGGAGTTGTGCAAAATTAGCACCACGTTACTGTGGTCCGTTTGAAATTTTATTTAGAATTGGTCAAGTTGCTTATCAGCTAGCATTACCACCTAATTTAAAAGTGCACAATGTTTTTCATATTTCTGTTATGAAAAAGTATGTTCATGATGCTACTCATGTGATTGATTGGAACGTTGTACAGGTAGAACCAGAAGGGGAAGTTCTCGTGGAACCGGATTGTATCCTCGGGAGGAGGGAAATTACTCTGCGGAACCGCACAATTGGACAGCTGAAGGTGCAATGGAAGCACCTTAGTCCTGAGGAAGCTACCTGGGAACTGGAAAGTAAGATGCAGGAAGCATACCCAAATCTGTTCCAGCAGGTGGCTGAGGATGAGGAATAAGTAACATCGAGGACGATGTTACATTTTAAGGGGGTGTGTATGTCACATACCCCAATTTTGTAAAAATTATTACTTGTTTTATTATATTCCTGAGACATTATGTTAAATTTAATGCTAAGTAGGAATTGATGACTCAGCAGAGTCACTAGAAATGGAATGTAATTCAGAATATTTTATTATTAATAAATAAATTATGGAGACAACAGCATGGGAGAGCTGTTAAAAAGAGGTTACTGGTCAAACTGGTGGATGGAACTAGGTGGAAAGGCAAAAGACAAGTGGCAGCATTCTCAAACACTTCCTAAGTTGCAGGTGGCAACTTCCCTATATTTGGGGTCATGATTCCCCAAGAAAGTGGAATCTGAGTAGGTGGCTCATGAATGACAGTAACCCAACAAAGACCTAGGCAATATTTTAAATAGTACTCAATGAACTGAGCTGAGGGTTCGAATTGTTCTGGAGGGAGAATACATTCAGGTGAATGTTATTCAGGAGTCCCATTGAGGAAGAGGGAATATATACAGTAAGGAAGTTGTTTGAGGGGAATGCTGCAGTAACTTGGTTCCAGTATAGTTGTTTGGGCTGAGTGAATTATTCTGCTGCACCTAGTTCCAGCCAGGGAGACCAGAGCAAGCTCGGGGGTCCTGAGAAGTGTTGTCTGGGCACTCTCCAGGAGTTGGTAGGGAGGAACAGCCTCCCATTGTTGTTGTTGTCCTCAGTTTGAAACAGGTTCTGCCACCTATTCCTGTTGTTTATTAAGTATAAATGAATGTATGTTATGTTTATCTTCTTTATGTCTGAACAGTAATTAGCTCAGTAAAAGTTAGCATCCCTGAATATCAGTAGTAGAATTATTGAGAGTTATTGTGTTTCAGCATTCCTTAATATCTTTATTATCCTACTGATAAGGTAATTTTAATGCATGCTGTACAATAGTAATATTGTAATCAATAGTCTATTATTGTAATTTTAAACCTAGTTAATTATAATATTTACATAGATAAGTAGGGTTTAAGTAAACAGTAATTATGTTCTCGAATTACAAACTCGTTTAAACAATCATAAGAACAGAAATAAAATTATAAACAGTTAAATTACAGTGTTATTATCATTATAGATAACATTGCAGAAGAGTTTGCTATATTTAGAATAGCTATATCAAGGTACAAACTTTAGTCAAAGTTAACCTATCATAACCTATTTATTTAAGACAATACACAAACCCTAAAATACAATTTTTAACCAGTCGTTTCATAGCAACTAAATGATTGTTCAGAAACCCTAACAGAACTTCATTCCAAAACAAATTTCATCAACAGTTAAATAAACCAGTTATTGTTTTAGAAACAATAGAAATAACAGAATCATAGCTAGCTCGATATCGAGCTTAAGCTTATAGTATTATCCTCTCTGAAAAAACTTTCACGAACCAACAGAATTATAAACGAAATAACAGAACCGTGTATTAGCTCATTTATCGAGCTCAAATAACTTAGTACTATCATTTGTTTTTTTTTTCTTTTTCCTTTTTATTTCCAATTAACAACAGAGTCGAAATCGAAATGACAGGAAGAACAACTAAACCACATCACAACTATAAGATTCAGTGTAAACCCTATCATTACAGATCAAATAGTAAAAATAAATTCTAGAGAATCAAGGCAACGTCTTCACCTACGGCCGCAGCCCATTTATCATTAGAAGTAGTTACCTAAACATAGAAATTCAGAACACACGCTACACACCAATTCAACTATACCGAATGACTGTAATAAGTCATATTATAAAAGCTTAAATTACACAGAGAAAAACGTATAAGCAAAATCAATGCTAAACAGTTAAGACATTATTCTACCTACAGCCGAGTCACAAATCCACTGTATAGTGGTTTAAAAACTAAAGAAATTACTTATTACTGTAAACAGCATAGAACCAGAGAAAAACACATACATTAAACAAGCCGTTGTACAGGCAAACCTTTACATTAAGTTAAAATTTTGCACCCTGGGTAAAAACCCTTTACGAGTTAAGAAGCACAGTATTTACCAGCATAACGAGGCCATAACCTCAGACAGGCTTACGGCCTTGGTTTACATACATTAACCTTCTGCAGATTAAGGTCTGAATAGAGCCGTAGAAGTCTCAGAGACACAAACCCTTGAATGCTCAAACAAACCAACAGGAAGGACAAACAATTTCATTATTGACCGAAGCCATAACTTACTACCCATCAAGAGTAGACCTTTCAAAGAACTTGTTACTACGAACAGTGCACAACTAAACCGAGGTGAGGGACCCCGAAGTCACCTCACACCCACCAAAACGCTAAACACCCTAACAACCAGCAAGGAGGAAAAGCCATGGTGGAACCAGGCTTACCCGATAAGAGCCAAGCGCCGAGGGTTGTGTCATTTACACCTTCATAAGTAGCCAACACCTGCATATAACAAAAGACGAATCAGTTACAAATTTTATTCTTAAAAATAAAACAATTTCTTGTAATCAGAAAACTAAGATGGAATTTCTGTAGCTTACCGGTGTTGCAAATGGAGTGCAAATACAGTAGATAGATTGTTAGCCACGAGACGAAGAAGGATAAGCCCCAGCATTGGCACCAGAAAACGAGTTACTAGAAGGAGCCGGTTATCATCTATCCGAGAAGCATAAACAGAACCAGATTAAGAAAATTGCAGACGATGGAAGCCGAGACAGGGTTAATACTTGTAGCAAAAAGATAAAACCCTAGGTCATAACAACCTCACAGCTGCCAAACAGCAAAAACAATGACTCCCAGACGATGCCATGAACAAATACGAAGGTTTGAGGCAACATATGAGCTGCTAGCACACTGTAACAATGGAGACCGGACCAGGTGGGTTCGTCGAGAGACCAAGCCCGAAGGCAAAGGGAAAATGATAAGGTAGGGTTAGTCAACGTTTATATATCATCAATACATGGTCATCGAGCAACCACGTAGCACTTAAATATTTCCCATGCAGTGGGTCGACTCCCATAGTTCTACGACGAAGTTTCCATCATTGCTGGCCAAATAAAAATCATAACATGAATATCCATTTGAGTCACGATACCATAGTATCACCTACCATGTTTACAAAATCGAAGGGTTAACACAAAAACTTGAACTTTGCATTGGAACATTTAGAACCTTGCTTTATAATTATTAAAAAAGAAACATGATTGTAGATAGCATTCAAGATTAAGTCTTGAAGTGCCAAACATAGAAAATTTGACTCCTAAGTATATGAGTATGATAATATGGGAGTAATGATATGATATAAGTAACTCATCAACTTGCCACTTCCTTTAGTCTCATGTGCACAGACCTGGGAGATATAATTGTTTTATTTGTGCGATACTAAGAACAGTTGCTTAAAAATTCTACCACTAATGCCGTTATTATAGCTTTGCATAGATTATTTAGGACTTGTCATCCTTTCATATGAAATTTTTAACTTGTAGAACTAAAAGCTACATAACTCGTAATGTTGGATTAGGGTTACTCTAATCCAATTCACTTGTGGTTACAATAAATAACAATCACTTGATTATTTCAGACTCCTTGTGATGACAAGTAGACTCTTGTCATCCTTGAGACGCAACGAGTTTAATCAAGATGACTTATAGATCTTAATCCATTGTCGACCATAGAAATAGGATTAGTTTTTAAACCTAAACAACTCCTGTAAACGTTAAGAGGAGACATGTAATTTACAGATTACCTTGTAATTGTTTGAGACAAGCAAAGTATTCATTTTGTTATCTTCAGATCCTTACATTGGAAAGTTGCATATCAAATATCCTAACTCTCAACTTGGCTTGGTACAATAACAACGGATGATTAGAAATTTTGGTCTGAAAAGATCATCCTGTAATGTTCTACAGTGCTAAGTTATAAAGTATGTTTGCATTACAATAATACATTCGAAGAACAAATATTCCATAGAGCTATTTTTTTTAATTCAATTATTAGTAAGAAAAATAGCGGACTTTTTCTCTAGTAAATTTAACTATCTATCAGTAAGATCTGGAGGAGATAGTTGGCAGAGTGCTACCTTTAAACACTTGATAATCTGGCTAGCATGTATAGACTTTTTACTGAATGCTTGGGTACAGCTAATTGACTTATAATACCTTAAAGATTTAATTTCAGCGACCCGATCTTACCTGTATATCTGTAAGAGAAAGAAAATCGATTGCATTAGCTCGGAAGCTAAGTAAGCCCAGTCTGTCATAGCAATTCCCCCTTGCGGTTGCAAAACAGAAAAACAATCAGTAACTGAAAAAGAAAACCATAATAGAATTTAAGTATAATAAAAGATCATTCAAACACAATTACGATTACGTAAGCGAAACAAACAGTTAAATGACTGCATTTAATGACATTACTTGCTATTTTAAAAATTTTAAATTTTTTCGAAAATTTTGGGATTTGACAATTCAAATTAACAAAACATTAACTATAATATTATGTTTTTTGAGACATCCAATATAACGGTTTTTTATGAGCCGATTCTCCTTCAAACAAATTGTGCCAATAATTTAAGACTTGATATTCTTGGTAAAAGCTACAACCACATTTATGTGTTTGGTAGATTCCCAAATTGAAGTCACTTTATACTTTATGTCTTTGCTGAGATCCATTCGATTATTAGTCCCTGCCGTAGGCAGAGACTATATGTTCCGCTTTTTAGTATTAATTTACATTGTAAAAAACTATTTCTAAAACTTTCTTATAGTTTATCCGATGTTGAAATAATTTAGGTATTTATTGTTATTTATTTAATAAAATATTTTAATAAGTGTGTAAGTTTGATTGGTGGAAAGTGCTTGAAAAGACAATTTTTATCATTGGCAAGGATTAATTAAAAATGAAAATAAAATGAAAATAGAATAACTTTGAACAGACAAATGTTAACATCTAAATATTTTGTTTATAGTGGATAGCCGAGCATAATGACATAGGTATCTGGTTGACAGGCATCGAGGTTTACAGTTTGACAAGTTTACAACTTTGAGTTGAAACCTTTTTACAACTGTGTGACTCCTGGAATGCCAAGTGTGGCAGAGCCTAGGAATGCTTCCACTAAGTGTAGAATCGAGGTATTGGGCGGTAGTATGGTTTCTATTCTCATCTGAGCTTGGTTTTAAAATTTCCTTGATTTAGCTCTTTGGTATTCCTGTGTACTCTACAGGGTGCTCAATGTCAAATTCATGGCATACATAGAGACTGACGAGGTCTATGCTGGGATCTGTCTGGTTCTTATTAAGCCTAACGAGGCTTCTATGGAGGACTGCAGTGGGATCCGTTTGGTTCCTATTAAGCCCAACGAGGCTTCTATGGAGGACTGCAGTGGAATCTGTTTGGTTCCTATTAAGCCCGACGAGGCTTTTATGGAGGACTATAGTGAGGAGAATGATAATGCTGCTGCAAATGAAAATCCAGTCTCATTTGCAAAGACACTGACGCAGTCTGATGCTAACAATGGTGGTGGCTTCAACGTGCCAAGGTACTGTGCAAAGACTATTTTTCGAAGGATGGATTACTCAAGTGACACCCCTGTGCAGACTGTGCTGGATAAGAATGTCCATGGGGGAGGTCTGGAAGTTCAGGCATATATACCGTGGCACACCGTGGAGGAATTTGTTGACAACTGGGTGGAGTACTTTAGTGAACCAGAAGAATCTCATGGCAAGGGATTCAATAGTGTTCTTGAGGAGCCTCAACGGGGAGCTCTATGTGGGGATCAGGAGACCCACCAGGAGTACTGGTGGAGGGGACTCCTCAGCCTGGCATTTGGAAGGTCAACACCAGCAAGCCAGCTGTATGTCTCCTTATAGGAGTAGCTCCAGATAGGAGGTCAAGGGGTGTGATAATTTCTTTGCTGCTTTTTTTGGCGGTGATGATAAGGCTAGTGCCAATGGGAATTCCAATGGGTTTGCAAGGAATAAGGGAAAAGTGAGCACCAAATTTGTAATCGAGTCTGCCACTCTTGCTTCCACTCGGAATCCCTTTGAGGTGGTCTATTACCCCAACGCCAGTACCCCTGAGTTCTGCGTCAAGGAAAATGTTGTGGATACTGCATTGTGGATGAAATGGGCTGTAGGGATGCGGTTTAAGATGGCCTTTGAGATAGAGGATTCCTCAAGAATCAGTTGGTTCATGGGAACCATTTCTTTGGTGCAATGTGCGGACCCAATTCACTAGCCTACCTCACCATGTCACCTTTTACAGGTATCAAAGTCCTCACCCTCGCGCTGCTTTGTTGGAAACAGGATTTGGGATGATATTCTGTATTTTCTTTTTTAGAGGTTCCGTTCTTTGATGTTGTCTTTTGACCCCTTGAAATGTGGGTGCTCCCTATGGGGGTGTTTGCATTTTTCCAGAGCATTTGATTGTTGCTTGATTGTTCTGAGTGAGAAGGTTTTTTCATGTGGTATCTTGTTGTCACTGGTTTCCTCTAGGAAAACCTCACTACCCTCGTCACCATTGATAATTATGGGTTTGTTGCGGTGGATATTGTGGCCAAGGCATATAAGGATACCAGAAACGTGGAGGATATTGCATTTGTTTATTAATCCAAGCTGTTAGTAGCATGATTCTGCTCACACTTTTGGAGGATGAGCTTCTTAGGGTGATCAAGGAAACAAGAATCTAAATAAAAATCTTGGGGGCTATAAATGCCACATTCATAGCTCTGATCCCTAAGAACGATCATGTCTCATTCAAAGATTGTAGGCCAATTTCCTTTGTAATCTTATATATAATTGTCGCGGATATAGTTGCAAACCTTTATGACCATTGAACAAAGAAGCATTGAACAGACTCTCTTACTTGCCTTACAGTAATAGCCTTAGTCTTAACTATTAGTAGCTATATTAAATTAAGCACTGGAATCTATAGTCCACCTGCACTAATAACTCTTATGCCAGTCTCACATAGATATGGAGATGATATATCCCTGGTTGAAAGATCTTATAGGCTATACCGCCACCAGAGGCCACCTTTTCATTCGTGAATTTACCATCCCCATAGGCCACCTTTATGCCTTGAAATTTCCTTATGGGGATTGTACCTACGACGTCAATGAATTTCAGAGGATTCCTTGATCGAGATTGTTTGTTGGAACCCTGAAGTGTGAGTGTTTTAGCATATGGCTATTGAATCTTTTGGGAGATTGCTGCTTGATTGTTTTAAATGAGGTAGTTTCTGGACGTGGGATCTTACTGATCATGCAGATATTCTGCTCTAACGTCTTTGAAGGGATTTCTTTATCTAGTTCCTGCATTTGTTGTGAAATATATTTATCCATTTGATTACTGGGAATGCATTTAATTTCCTTATCTACAAGGTTTTTTTATCTTGATGGTCCTTTTTGGGCATGGTCAATTCTCAAGAGATTTTTCTTCCATTTTGTGATTTGATTTTCTAAATTCTTAGTTTTATTATTGCTGGTAAGAGTCCATTCTTTGGGTTTGTGGAGCAAAGAGGCCATTTATTTTTAATGAGCTTGTATTCTAATTTTTCTTTTCCTGAATGATGCTATCCTTTGTTTGGGTTCTTGCACTGTGTTTTCCAAAGACATATTTTCAAATATCTCAAAATCAAAGAGTCTTTGTCTGTGGAAAAGTTGCATTTGATTGCTTCTTGCATTGAATATATGAAAAAGTTCTTCTTATGTTTACCTCGAATCATAAGGTTCTTGCATCCCAAGGGATTGCATTTTTCTAGAGACTGTACTACAAAGGTTTTGATATCTAGAAGGCTTGCATTTTTAAGGATTGTGCTACTTTTGCCTCTGATTCTCTTCAGGAGCTTTTCCTTTTGATTGTTGGAAATGGAAAGCATGCAGATTTGCATTTTTGTGATAATTGGGGGTTTGTAAATAGATTTCTAAAAATGAATTAGAATTAGTGGTTTGTCTGCAACTCTGAAGCATCTATATAGTTTTATGCTGAGCAGAAGAGAAATTTTGTGAGCAGGGGGAAGCTATCAGGAGTTTGCTTATCTGATTTATATTATGAGAACCTTATGTGAACCATTCACAGATTTTATTTTTGGTTTTGTTTCCAGTGAAATGATGGCTTTATAGTTTGGCTAGTAGTTTTTCTTACTTGTCAATTTTAGCTTGAAGCTTCTCCTCACTATCCAAAGGATTCCCCTCTATAAATCATATAGTCTGTATGAATTTATCTGAAATCTTCTATCTAATTACGTATATTTATTATATATGTTTAGCTTTTCCTTGTTTAACAGATTGCTTCAATATTGATGAATCTTTCGTTTTATGCCCGACTCTTAAAGTGCAGGGCAAATGTAACAAAACATTTGAAAAGTTGATCTGTTTCCAAGCTGCGATTCCCTATCTTCCCTTTTATGTGTCCAAGTCAATGGGATTGAGATATTTGAAATACAAACCAAAGGATTTGAATTTCCTTGAGGTAAGTCTCTTTCAAATATTTAGTCCAATGCCTCTGTACCCAATTTTCTTTTAAAAATGAATTTATATGTGAGATAGTTTTATTAATTTTAATGATTTGATTATGGTTATCACAACTAATTTGCAGATGCCCTCAAGTATTACACAAATGCAGATTGATGGAAGGTTACATTCCCATGCCTTCGAAATCTCTTCCCCCGATCTTCAACAATTCAGGAATCTGCGAATACTAAGATGGACCAACTTTGCAGAGTTGAAAAAATTACCTGAAGATCTAGGTGATCTATTAAATGGTTTGCGGGAACTAACAATTTCACATTGCAAATCTGTAGAGGAACTACCAGGATCAATTTAAAATATTCAATCATTAAAAGTAATCAGGATGGATTACTGCTCAATTTTAAGGGAATTGCCTGAACATTTTGGATTGTTGAGTTTTCTGGAAAAACTCATTTTGAAAGGTTGCAGCAATCTAAAAGCGCTTCCGAATGGTTTTGAGAAACTTACAGCATTGGCATTATTGGATGTATCCTTTTGCGAAATCCTACTGGATCTCTCGCATGGCTTAGGAAACTTAACATCACTTACTGAATTAGATTTGAAGAATTGTAGTCAATTAAGAAGTATTTTAGAAAGCATTGGACAAATGAAGTCATTGACCTTCGAAATGGATATATCAGGTTGTTCATGTTTAAAAGAACTACCTAATGGGTTCTGCAACCTCTCCTTTAGCACACATCTTTCATTGGACAAGTGTAGCAATTTAGAGAAGGGGTTTTGGAGTGATTTGACCTTGTCATTGTCCTTTGGAGTATAACCCTTTCTTTATATGCCTAGTCACTGTGTATGGGAAATTAAAAAAAGAACTTGAATTTTATCGAATCTCAAGCAGTTATGAATTTAATCAGACGCATTTTTTATTTATAATACAAGTAGTAACATACATCTTTGTCTCTGTGTCTTATGGTATGCCGACCTGCATGTGCATAGTATATAATAATATATGCACATGATATAGACCGTTATACAATAGCATATAAACGTTATTATGCATTATACTATATATGTATACATTTTGTTTTCTATATTGTTGTGTGTGTATATATATATATATATATATATATATATATATATGTATGTATGTAGATACATTCAAGAGTTAAGACTAATATACAAATCACGCATGAAAAATCTCAGGATCACAGCATTATAAAATACAAGAAAAAACCTATTACAAAAAGCTAGTGTCACTCCCTCCTACACTCCCCAGTTTCTATGTACAGATTGAATAATTCTCTCCAAAATATCGCAGTCCACACGAATCGAAACAAACTAGGAGACTTAACTTTGCGTTGTTCAATCGAAGAAACAAACTCTTAAAAAACCAATGTTCTTGATTAATTCTTTGTTTAAGCTCTGATCAAATTCATTCTTGATTTCGATTTTGATGCAAGGATGAGAGGCCCTACATATATGATAAGCTTGAAAAGATATTAAAAATGAAAATACACACACATGTTGATGTAGCTCTGCATCCTTGAATGTTGATGTCAAAAAATGGAATTCCTCACCTGCAGATATGAACCTTGGAAACTTAGGGATATAATGTACACACTTGTGCTAGCTAAATAGGGAAAACACAGAGACACATATATGTATATGCGGTTGTGGCTCAACAGGGAAAATGGAGACGTGAGGCCAACATCCACGGTTCAGCTCACGCATGAGCAACTGGGGTTAGGGACAAGCCTTGGGTGACTTTGACAGAATAGTACAGCTTCTTGTGGCAGCTTAGCCAAGCACAAGTGCTTGTGTTAAAGTTTTTCTCCTTGAGAGTTGTTTCGTCCATGCAAGTGGACTGCTTATGGCGCCTGATTTGTTTGGGCCAGTTTTAGTGTGCAAGCACTTTCAAATAAAGTGCTCTTATAGTACCTACATTCCTAAAGTATACCCTGCTCAATTTATAGATTATGCTTACCATCAAACATCACATTAATCTTTTCAACACTGTAAATGGCCACATTAGCAGAAGCATATATAGCCCTATGTCAATGATAGTGTGATCAGGTTGGTGTTCTTTAAGACCAAAAACAAAACCTTTTTCTTATGTAGGCTCTTGTAGAAAATTTCATCAGGTGGGCTTACCATGATGAAGGAATTTGAGGACAATGGAGAGTCGATGAAAAGATGGAAACTAGAGAATGGCCCAAATCCAAATAAACACAAGGGAGTGTTGGAAGGTGAATTCCAGGTCTTGTTATGGGTGAATAGATACACAATAGAAGTTGCACTTATAAATTAGAATACTTCATGTATGAAATCAAACAGAAGACAATAGCTGGCATAAAGACATCGACATTCTTAAGACATTAATAATAAAATACATATGTTAAAAAAATGACTCCAAATGGTAATACTCTAAAGGACAATTCATTTGTATCAAAGCATTTGTTATTATTTTCATTTGTGGTTCGATTCATGGATAGTTCATGTTAAATAAGAGTCTCTTGCAAAATATTGGAATCATGTTTTAAAATAATTTGTATTTGGTGTTCGATTCCACTCAAACACGCCATGAATCCACTCAAATACACCATGAATCTGGAGAGCTTGGGCTAAGACTACAATAGTTCAACAAATTAAAAAATTGCACTCATGTCTCAAATTATTTTGAGTTTTTGTAGCTGCCTGTAGCTTAGTCTTTATAATTAAATTATAAATTGATTTTGTTAATCATTTTATTTAATTTTTATTTTGTCTTATTCTTATTTAACATTAATTTTTGTTTTTATGTTATAAGGCAGGGACTAAGCTGCACACAACTCTTGTTTTTATTAATGGTTGCGAACATAATTATTGAAATGGTCAATCGCTTCAAACTCATTAGAAGAGAATTACCTCTAATTGGAATTGTAGTTCTTCCCTCGAATTGGCATTTATCTTTATGTACAACGAAGCCGAGATTGGTAGACAAGAACATCAAAGGTGGAATGAGCTATTATAGGTTGGGGTTTTGGGGTTTCTGGTTCTTGATATTTGAATGAGATGGCGATTTGGTTCAGATTTTATAATTATTTGTGAATAATAGTAATGTGTGCTCTAGTCGTAAGAATCTTATATTATAAAAAAAATGATTACTTGTTGACTTGTTTATAAGTATTAGAAAAAAAAGAGTTTAGCTGGATTGGGAAATGGGAATGAAAATTAATTATTATTTTTTAATTTGAAATAAAAAGTTGTAATAAAATATTTGTATAGTATAGACAAGTGTGCAATCCCCTAAGATGGATGGTATTCCTTGTCTCTTCCTCTACATTTTGAGATATGACAAGCAATTATAAACCTAGGAGGGCATGAGATCATATACACACACCCTCAACTCCAATCCACCTACCAGGTGATCATGCCTTTAAATTGATAGTGTGCATGTTCCCTGACGCATGTGGTGATTCCTTCACGGTGATGGAAGGCACATAAGGTTTAATAAATCATCTCAGGAGCAAATGGTATTTAGAATAGGAATAGACCTTTGGCAGCGAAAGTTAGTATTATTTTGAGCAGGATGACTTGGGCGTGGTCCATCTCATGTGCAAACTGTTAGGATATTCCTATACTCCATCCTAGTCCCACCAGTATTTTGATCATTTACATTTTCAGTCATGCATGCACTTTTAGGGTTTGCATGCATCACTTAGGGTTTGCATGCATTCCAGTCATCATCCCCGAAACAAGTCTTTGTATAGGAGTCCTTGGGGATTGCAAAGACCTATCCATTCATGGTGCTACAAATACCAATAAAATTATACATCAAATATGGTAACATATTTGATTTTTCTTTTGTGCAACAAAGATAACTTTCCAGTAGCTAGAAACCAACTATTGATGTTTAAACAATTCACAATCTTGTATCATTACATATTTGACACATTTCTAATACTTGAAGCTAATAAAGTGCACTGATTACAAATAGAACCATGGGAGTGTATACATGAAACACACAACAATTACTAAAATATGAATGTCAACTCCATAACTATCCATACAAATTGTACAAGTGGATACACCATGCAAGACTTGAATATTAACCAGAAATGGCATCAAAATAAATTTATGAATAGAACCATGGAAGTGTATGCATTAAGCATACTACAATTACTAAAAAACCTATTAACTAGGTAGTTATCCATACAAATTATACAAGTGGAGACAAGAAATAAGATTTAAAGTTTAACCAAAAATATAATTAAAATAAATTTTTGAATATATCAATGTGTGAATTATATGAAGACCCAATATCTAAGGGTCTTCAAGAACCCAATTTTTTTAAGGGGTAATATATTGAGATTGATGACAAATTAGAATCCCTTGTTGTCAATAACCAATGGATGTGAAAATTTGTTGATGCAAGCCACTACCTTTCCAATTAAGCAATATACCTTAAATATCGAAGTCATTGACTAAAGGTAATATAAATGTACTTCCATATGACCTTCCCCGACCATGATAACTCATTCATAAGGCAATTGATATATTACCAAAAAACTACGCTGGTGCCAACATAATTACAAAAAATGGAATAACATCTGAAGGATTGAATATTTCGAGTGGTTTATTGCTTTAATTAATAGAACACAATGCTCATTTCAACAACATAAAGGTAGATCACGTTTTGTATTTTTTTGTTGATGCTCTAAGTTTTAAAGAGGGCATACTTCTCTAATAATAAACTAGATTGGAATAAAGTATTATTTCTCATTTCTCGAGGAATTAGATAAAACTTAGATAAGATTGACAAATCCAATTACAGTGTCATTTTCTATTAGAAAAGATTGAAAAGAAACCACATCCACAATTCCTACCTCTTATTCCATGGAAAACAAAGCTGATGAACTCTCACATGTGGTTTATTTTCTTGTATGTATTCAGACTTGTTTTGGTCTGGAGTACAAAGGGTTCCTTCCTTTGATTTTGATTTTATAGAGGTCTTTTTCAAGTGCCTTGATAGTCCAGTACAATGGCTTATCTCAACATCTCCAACAATATCCAATGAAGACAATAGCAATATAATAAGCAAGGCGATCCCTAAAGTATACAAAGCTTGTAAAGCTAGAAAATTCGGTGTCAGGTAAGACGAATTGCTAGTAGTAACAAGCAGTGCAAAAAAGGCACAATAGCTATCTTAATAGAATGAAACAATTAGTCTTTCAAAAAGCACTTACTGCGCTTGGTTTAATAACCACCTTTACAACTACCTTTTTACAAAAAACCTCACTGTGGAATTAGTTAAATTTCAAAAAAATCATAGCCTATCGTCATCATAGATGAGATCCACGAGTCATTGCTAGGGGTTAGTTCCAATAGCCAATAGTTGATGCCAGGAAACATAGCCGATCCAAGATTCTTTTTCAGTATCGCCATTTGTCATTCTGAGATAGTCAGTGCGGCAAGAACCTCTACTTAGTGCAGGAAGCTATAGTAAGATGTAGAGTTGATGGCTTTAATTCCTAGGTTGGATCAATATTAATGCCCATGGGAAGGTTATAAAAGTGATGATAATATGAAAGTTTTGTGAGGGCTCATGGTTTGATTCTAGGAAATGGGAAAGCTCATATCAATTTAAAAGGCTTAAGTTTGTTCCAAGTGGGAAAAGAATATAAAAAAACTCCACGGAAATTTCACAAAAAAAATCAAATTGTGAAAATTAGTTATAATTACTAAAATCTATCGGTAACAGAAGTTGAAATGGTTCTCGGACAAAAACAGGGCATGCGATAGGAAACATGGAAGACTAGTAACCATGAGAAGATCGCTATACTGCATCTCCTGTCTCGATCAACTGTGCCACGGTACACCGACTTGCTCAAAGGAATTATCAAAAACACCATGAAAGTGAAGCGAGAAATAAAAGCATAGATGAAATACATCTGCAAGCAGTTTGACCTATTTCATAACAAATAATAAAGAAAAGCATAGATGAAATACATCTGCAAGTAGTTTGACCTGTTTCATAACAAATAATAAGGCGAAAGAATAGTGAAAATGAGAGATTAGCAGTCAATATCAAACATATTACAAATGTGAGCCACGTGCCCTGCATTGCAAAGTGAATCAGCACACAGAGAGAACCAAAATACCAAAGCATCCAGTGGCAGAACGTACAACATTCTTTCGTTGTTTCCACTGGAAATATTCAAAATCCTTTGAGTTATAAGACGACAGTGGGAAGTGATAATCCCATTTGACACCAAATTGATCAGACTTTTTTGGATCTGAGTTATAAAACGGCAGTGGGAAGTGATAACCACACTTGACACCAAATTGATCAGACTCTTTTGGATCTTTTATGAACAATGGCCTCAAAAGCATTTCACCAAATTGATCCTTCCTATAGGTTACACTCTTTTCTTCGGGTTACTCTCCTTGCTTCAGGTCATATTTCACCCTGGCATAGTATTGGGTTTCACTGTCTCAGGTCTCAATTTTATTGCTTCTCTTAGCGCCTTTTTTTTGTTTCACCCCCTCGACTACAGGGTTCGTTGAATTCACTCTTCATCGTCAAGCACAAGTCTCATCTAGTTGCAGGGAAACATAGCTTTTTTGGAGAACCTACATTCAAGCACCCACAGGGATAATGGAGAATATAAACAGCCACATCAGAGTCGTCACATGAAATTCTTCAGAACTAACAGAGCAAGCTACCTCCACCAGTTATCTAAGGAGAACATTTAAAAAGCTCGCAAAGAGCAAAGCAAAGCAATTCTAATTCCCTATCAGATGTTCTGTAAAACTATTTTAATTCTGGGAAAATTTCTACGGCTTGGGAAAATTTCCGAGGCTGTCTACCAGTAGTGTAATTGACAATTGTAGAAATTTTTTGAATAGCCAGCAGATAGATAGTGCAATAGTACACAAAATAAAAATTCTGGAACAGATATGAACTTGCTTGCTTATCCTTTTGTCATCATTTTGTATAAGAAAGCTAGACATTCCGGCCACAGCTCTTCTCCTTTTTATTAATACAAAATATCCACTACTGTTAAAAAAAAGAAAATGTAACAAAAGAGTTAGAGTTGTGACTCCACTACAATATTGAAATTCAATATCAAAAGGTATGTTAGATCATAAAGGCTGTAATGCACATTCATTTTATTTAATGTGAAAATGCAGTGTCATAAAATGTAACAAAAATATGAAAGGGCCAACAGTCCACTGCAATATTGTAGTTCAATATCAACAAGGTATTTCAGAGCATACATAAGACAAGAATATGGATAGACCATGCCTTCCTAATATTCTAATATCTAAGTAACCAGTCAGGCTTCCATTCATCACATGACATTGTCCAGGCCCTTTCTTAAAATTCAAAAATGAAAAGATGACCAACTTGTTCTATATCTTTCTGTAAAAATAAGAATAAAGACATAATAACTAATAAGTTGTGAAATCACTGGCTGAATTGATGAGAATCTCTCCAAACCAAACCACTAAGTTGTGTTATTTTATAGCTATCATACCAAAACTCAGATATAAGTCTAAAGAATGAACCCAATCCTCCACGCAGGAACACAACAGGGATAAACCTTAACTTGCTTGTGAATCACAGCTCTTCTGCATTTTATGTCTCTAATACACATAAAAGGATCATATAATATTATAGAGCATGTAGATACCACCTCTGAGGCCAACTGAAGAATATCCAATCCCATATGTGCTGCTTTCTATTGTTCAAGGAATATCAATGCCCAAATTGTGAATTGTTTGCTGAACATCAGTTTGACCCTAGATGCAAAATGCGTTCCATTGTTTTCCTATGGAAATACAAAGGCTAGTTAAAAATAACAATTATTATCGAAGGGTGGTACGTACAAATTTATAAGAGGGGGAAATAAAGCAGTTGCCAAACATAAGCTCTTCCCTTATAGTTAACAAAACCTATGAAGCAAAACATGTATGATATGATTCATCTTTTCAGGCATTGAGATACCTGAGGCTAAGACAAGAGAGTGCAAGAGAGAGAATAGAAATTAAACTAATTTAGATAGCCAAAAAAACTCTACATGTACAAAGACAAGTGCAAAATCCACCTGAAACAAGTCCAAAATGTAATTAAGATTGTTAAAATACACCCAAACCAATGGAAACAGACCTAAACCCTGTCACCAAAACTATGAATACCTGCATACTGATATACAAGTAAGAATCTTGAAATACAGGAATTCTCTGCATACTGAAAGATGGTGAAATGCACTGAGATGCATCAATCTATTTTGGAATTTCATAGTGTTTCGGGCATTGCAAGGAAGCCCTAAGATGCACGGCTGTGTTTGATAAACAAACACCCGTGTTCTGGAAATACATCATGAGCTTCTAGTTTTCAAATTACCTATCATAGAACCTGTACGAAGAAACAAAATAGACTCTTACTTCTACAGCTGGAAGGGCTATTAGGAATAATCCAGTTTGGGATAGAATATAAAGGTTTTACCAAGAATGGCTATAAGAATTTCTGGATATTCGCAACAGTCATGCGTCCCAGAGGTTCCTTGCAAACAGAGATTTGTAAAAGCAATCAATAAAAATACAATAAGTATCCTTTCATATGTCTATCTCAGAAACTTAAACATGGGACTGTCCACCAGAAAAAGACCCTCTAAGCAAATTGGAAGCTGTCGTACCCAATTTTGTCTTGATTAAGTTACCTCTGCTTCCGCAAAGCACATGAGTTGATTCTCTAATGACTCTATCATCCCCAAGCTGAAGAGACGTACTCTGATCATCCTCTCCTGTTGTCTGTGAGCCACCATCAACAACAACAATTAGAGAGCCTCTTTTTGTTTGAAGCTGATAGATACTTTTGGATGTTACTCATTTGCACCTTTTCACCTTTAATTTAATGAGGCTAGGGCATCCACCAGCAATTGTCACAAGACCATCATCAGATATTGGGTGATTTTTTATGCATAGCTTCTTCAGTGCTGTGAACTTGGATGAAATACAAGACATCTCCAAGTACCCAACACCATCACTATTGCACAGTTCCATTCTTTCCAGCACGGGACAATTGGAAGCCAGGGCATTCAAACTCACAACCGAAGTAACAATGCCCATCAAAACAAGTTCCTGCAGCTGAGGACATTTGGTGGCAATGGAGAGTAACCCTTCTTCACCAATTCTTCTGGACTTGCCAACTGCATAAATACCTCGATCAGTAAATCAGATACCCTACTCATATAAAATACTTCCAGCAAATCACTGGCTGAATCGATGAGAATCCCTCCACTACCTCGCGAAAAGACTCAAGACCCATTTGTTTCTCTAACATCTGAAGAATCACAACCTAATTGCCCAAAAAGTAAGGCAGATTAGCCAGCACTATAAAAATACAAACAGTTTTATAAAAGCCAAGGAGAGTTTCAAAAAGTGCTGTAACCTACAGCTTTCCATGACCGGATTTTTTCCAATACACCAAGTGCCTGTGTCCTGTATAATTAAGCTGCAGCTACAGATAAACTAAGAGCAGTGGCTCCATCAACATCAACTTTGCAAACTGCCTCATTCGCCTGTAAGCAATCATTGGCATGTTATGATACAGAAGACTGCCCAAAACAAGACAATTGACTTAACTGCAAATAAGCAACACTTGAAAGATATGCTCAAATTGGCCTACATAGAAAATGATTGGCAAAAACAATCACCATTGAGGCATTAAAATATGCTCAAACAATGCAAAATCTACTAGCTTTTTCTTTATAAAGAAAAGTAAAAAAGGAAAATGAATGGGCTACAACATTTTTACCTAAATTATTACACAAAGCTGTGAAGTTCAAGACCACCCTAAAAATTTTAAGAGAAGCAAAAGTTGTGGGCATGACAACTGGGGCTGCTAAAAAATTATGATGTTCTCCAGGCACTGCGAGTAGAAATAGTGGTGATAGAAGAAGCTGCCGAGGTTTTGGAGGCCCACGTTCTACCGTGCATTAGCTCCTTCACCCAACATCTCGTTCTCCTTGGCGATCACTTGCAGTTGCGTCCTTCTATTACAGAATATGAATTAGACATCAAATACAAATTGGACGTCTCCCTCTTTGAGAGATTGATAAGCGGAGGGATGGAGCACGTGACCCTAAGATGCCAAAGAAGAATGAGGCCCACAATTTCAAGATTAATTTCTGATATCTATCCTTCATTGCAGGACCACTGTAGCGTGACCAAGTATAAACACATCAAGGGAATTAAAAGTGATGTGTTTTTCTTAGATCATCAAGCCACCAAATCCGGGATCGGAGATACCAAAAGCAAGATTAACGTAAGCGAAGCTTGGCTTGTCGTGGAACTTTGTGTTTATCTTCTAAGACAAGGATATAAGAACAACAACATTACAATTCTGACAATGTATAAAGGCCAGCTGACTGAAATTCAAACATACCTGAGTGACCATCTTTGTCCTGTCCCAGGACTAACAAAAACACAAAGATAGATGATGCCGCTTCAGCTACTCCTTGAGTTTGTTATGTGGATAATTATCAGGGATCAATAAAATGCTGGGCATGGGAGGGTTGAGAGGAAACATTGGGTTTCTCAATATATTGAAGTGGGTCTGCATGTCTCTTTCGAGAGCCAAGAGGGCTCTACATGTTTGGCAATGCAGAGCTTCTAGCATCTAAAAGTACTCAGTGGGAGTCAATAGTTCAGAAATTAGAGAATTCCAATTCCATTGGACCGGCATTAACACTGACCTGCCAAAACCATCCACAAACAGAAATAAAAGTCTCTGTAGCTGAAGATTTCAAACAAATGGACGGAGGGTGTAGAAGACCTTGTGAAAATCAATTAAAATGCGGCCATGCTTGCATGGAGATATGCCATTTCCCCGCAAATTGTCCTCCTTGCCAGATGCCTGATTCAAGGAGGTTATTTGTTCAACACATATGGGTGGCACACAACCAAAGATAGGTTAGTAAGAAACTACTGGAAGCACGAGTAAGACTTTCAAACCTGTCAAATCTGATGCCTGTCAACCTGACCACCATTATGGTGACTGTCAAACCACTAGAACATAAATATTTAGATGCTATATTTGTAAGTTAAAGTCAGGTTTTATTTTTATTTATTTTTTACTATTCTTAATCGTTGGAAATGATAAAAATAGTCACATCATGCACTCTCCACCAATAGGAGTTTCACACTCATTAATATATTTTATTAAATAAATATAAATAAATAAAAAATTCATTCAACATTTAACAAACTGTAGCTAAATTTTAAAAATATTTGTGTACGGAACAAATTAATAACAAAAACCGGAACATATAGTCTCTGCCAGGGACTAATAATGATAATATAAGTTAATAACAATAATAAAAATTATTTCAAATTATTAAAATCTGAATTATTGTTATTATAAACAATAATAACATAATTCAATAGTAATGTAATACATGTATTCTCTCTTTTTCCAAAATGAAGTTATGATTAATTTTATTTTATTTAAAACGTGTAGTCTTACATTTATATAATTTCAAATGGAAAATTTTGATTTTTCCGGCATGATTTTGAAAAAATTAGGTATAAATTTTTAAAAATCCTTGTTACAACTCTCTAACTTTGAAATTTTGGGTGCCCAAAGGTTTTTGATGGTGTTGAATAGTTTCTACCATCAAAATCTTCATTAAAACACAATTAAATTCGGACTTTGCAAAATACAAAACATAGGATTCTCGTGAAAATCCCTTGTTTGGACAATTAGACAACTCCTATTAGAAATGTTGTTATTATTTGATTTGAATTATTTTTTATTTTTCAATCTAAAATTATAATTAATTTATATTAGTTTTAGTTTAAATATTGTTATTATTATTAATATAATAAATTTAATTTAATTTTTTATTATTATTATATTGATAAGTATTTATATCTTAGAATTTGAGAAATTAGTGCCTATTCCTTTTTTTAGATTATTCTTTTTTTAGACTATACGAAGATGAAACAAAAATAATATTAGATTAACCCATTTCACAATTTGGTTTACTCTCCACAGTAAAATACATGTCTGGAAGAACCTAGCATATGCGCACTATGCTCAACTAGCGAGGACACTATCAACCATATCTTTATACATTGTTCATTCTTCACTGAGATGTGGCATCATGCAGAACAACTTACATGAATAAGACTCTTACAGGATAGCGTTGATATCACCGATGCTCTCAAAAATTGGTTGAATGATTCTGCACACGATGATATCAAACCTCTCCCCCTCCTCATGATCTGGGGAGAATGGCTCGCTAGGAACACAAAAATCTTTGACCAGTTAAATAAAATTTAATTTTTTTTGTTATAAAAAAAACTATTTGACAAGTTAAATAAAATAATTGTAAAATTTAATGATAACCATCGCTCAGGACTTTTTAGAAATATACTAAAGATTATTCTTCTTCTTCTTTTTCCAAAGAAAAGTAGTTGACGCACCCAAACCCGAAGGATGAAGGCATCATGTGAAGGTGGGAATGGTGTTCAATCCGGGGTGGGGACGGCCACAGCCGACCGCCCCAACCACCCCTCCTAACAAAATGGAGGTTTATAATTGAGTAGTTGTTAATGAGATATTTTTCTTCCTTTAATAAAATTGAAGAAAATAAACGCTACCTGTGCAAAATATATGTACTTCAAATTTTAAGAGGATGTCACACTACCATAAATTATATATTTTATAACTATTGTTATCGAATTTCATATTAATTAGATTTAAATCATGAATTTTCAGAGTTTATATGAAAGTTTTTATTTTTTAAGTTCATATAAAAAGTTTATATTTTTTAATTGATAATTGGTATAAAATTCTGAGTATTGATATTTTTCATTGCTCATAATGATTTTAAATTTGATAAGTAATTGGTTTTAGCTAATTAAGCTCTATAGTATTCAAGATTTAATTATTTGTGACGATTTTATGAAATGATGTAATTTTATCTGAATGACTTACATACATGGGCTTGGAAGTAGTGTGGTTGACTATGTCAATTTTTATATTCCTTTAAACAACCAAATAATAAATTTTGACATTTTAAAGGACCATGAACTTGACTTGGATCATAGAATTTTAATTGTAAATCTCAACTTTGTTATGCATAGTAGTCCCATAGAAACAAATTCTCAGAGTCAAAAGTATTTAATCTTCAACAAAAGTAAGGCTGATCATTTTTTAAATGATTTAAATAATAATATGTTCCCTCTCTCAAGTAAGGATAATATAGAAGACCT
This sequence comes from Larix kaempferi, assembly GCA_027924585.1. Lineage (NCBI taxonomy): Eukaryota > Viridiplantae > Streptophyta > Pinopsida > Pinales > Pinaceae > Larix > Larix kaempferi. Next base: position 25,602 of record BSBM01000697.1, on the reverse strand, counting down.
TTATCATAATTTCTCTACAACCATCTCCTCTTCCATTAATAAGTTCTCTATTGAAGTGTTGTATAAAAATAGAAATAGAATGACCAACCCTTGGTATGACAAAGAGTGTAAAATCACAAGAAGATAAATCAAAGAAGTTACTGATGATTCTGCCTAAAAGTTGACAAGATAAGTAGGTACAAATTCCTCATTAAAAAATGACCTATATAAATGTTAAGTGGGAGAAGCTTTTACACCTCTCTAAGATGGATCCTAAAAACTTGTGGAGACAAATTCTAACTCTCTAAACTAAAGAGAATAATATGATTGTATTGAAGGACATCAATTCCCATCTTAAGAATTTTTATGAATTGCATGATGTCGTGGACAACATTCAACCCCTTTTTATGAAGGTTTATGTTTTTTTCTTTATAAGATATAGATTTTGGGATTAAGTACCTTGCGAATGGGAAAGCTAAGAACATCGAAGACTACTATGCATAAATCCTAAAAATTCGGGGTTCTATCTTCATCCCTCACATTTACAACTTCTTCAATCTAGCAGTCAAGCAAGGTTTCCCTAAACCTTGGACTCATAGCCTTATTGTACCCATTTTAAAAGTCACGATAAAAATAACCCCTCTAATTATAGGACCATTATGATTAGCCCTCTCTTAGCCAATTTATATGGTAATATTTTGGAAAATAAGATCAACATATCGCTACAAATTTAAGGTAAAAGGGATAAAGGACAAGCCATTTTTAGAAGGTATCATTCCACCATAGACCACCTCATTACTCTCAGGATCATTGCAGAGGAATGTAGCAAAAATAGGATCAATATCCTTTGTTGCTTTGAAGACTTTAGGAAAGATTTTGATATAGTGCCCTTAAACAACTTGTGGAAAATATTAGAATCTAGTTAATGGTTCCTTTCAAGTTGAGAGTTGTTGCAATAAGATCGTACACGAATGTCATTTCCAAGTTTAAGAACACTGAGGGTTGGTCAGAAGATATTAATTGTAATATAGGATTTAAGTAAGACTCTCCCCTCTCCCCTACCCTTTTTGGTATATACATTGATAAGTTAGAAGGTTGTTTAGTAGAGGTAGGATGCACTGGCATAACGTTAGTGGGAATTGTCATCGTCCTCCTTCTTTATGCTGACAATATTGTTCTTTTGGAAAGATATACCTATGATCTTGATAAGAAATTAAGAATTCTCAAGGATTTTTTATTTGGTATGGGCATGACTATCAATACTGACAAAATCAAAATTTAGGTTGATAAAATCTAAAGTCACTTATGCTCATTTTTTGTATGATAGAAACTTAGAGGAAGTGACTTCCTAAAAATATATTGAGATTGATATCCATCACAAGATTAATTGGAACTGTACAACATCGAGAAAAGGATCAATGGAGGGTGGAAATATTATTTTGGCCTTGAAAACAATTGCAAGTCAACAAACCTTTTGATGTGGGTTCAAAAGAAATTCCTTTTTGAAAATCTTGTCACTATCATTCTTCTGTATGGGTGTGAAGTTTGGTGCTCAAGCCTCTTGAGAGAATCTTGGAGAAGGATTGAGCAAATCCAAAATCATTTAATAACTTACAATATTAAAATTAAAGAAATATTCCATATCCTATTCTCCTCATTGAAGTGGTTCTTTCCCCCATTGAGAACATAACTACGAATAGGTACCTAATGTACAAGAAAAAATTATAGAACTTGGGAGACCAAAGAATTCTGAAAATTGCTTTAAATTCCAATCAAAACCACCTTAGGTTCAAGCGAACTTGGCATAAAGATGATATTCCTTGGTTAATGATGTGGGGTATTGATGAAAGAGTCACTTTGAAAAATATTAAATGATATTAAAAATATTATTACTTCGAAGTTCAAATAGAAGCTGTGATGCGATGAAAATTTAGAGGATATTAAAAGAAAATGAAGATATTACAAGGATTTCATTAACCCTAATCTTGAAGATCAAACTTATCTCTATGTTTTAACTAGCATAAAGAAGAAGATCCACATATCTAAAATAAGAATGAACTTTCATGAGCTACATAGTGAAATAGGGTGTTGGGCGTTTCCTAAAAATCAGTGGGATGAAAGGATCTGTCATATTTGTGAGACTTTGAGTGTTGAGGATGAAAAAAACTTCATTTTATACTTCCTTGTGTACACCCACATAAGATCTCATTTTCAAAAACTTTGTTACAGTGTCAACCTGCCTAACCTTCTATCTCATTAAAAATATATTAATTTAGGAACGTTCCTCTCCAAGTTTTTTGAACACGGAAATAAAACTCTAAAGAAAACCAAGTAGTTTCTTACTTTTTTTTCTTAAGGTTAGATAGACCGAAATTGGTGTAAGTGGACATTAACCATCATCATCATTAAATCATAAAAATGTTTTTAATTTAATTGTACATCATATCATTTGAGGTGAGGTTTCAATAGCTCACTTATTTCATGGCCGATTTTTACCACACCTTCAGTGTAATTCCCCATATTTTGACATTTAGTAATAAAAATCCTAAATGTGATTTATCTTATCATTCATTTTCTTATGATCTATTAGACATGGTTGGAATAATTAAGATTATTTGAACACATAGTGTGGTATGCAGCTACTAGTTCAATTCATTCTCATCTCAAATATTATTATTAATGTCAATGAACAAGGTTATAATGCCCCCGGACCCGGACGTCGACATAAACAACTGAACCAATTGGGGTGCACCTTAAGTTAGGGGTGTGCACCCACCCAAAATGCCTTTGTGTGGCAGGCATGACACAAGCGTGGAGCGTGTTGGTGGTAAGGTCTCAATGAAAAACACATCGACATGTGGCAACATATCGGGTTTGAGCACGCTAAGAAGGGCGCATGCTTGACAAGCAAACAAGAAGGACGTCGGAAAGATAAGGCATGTGGTGCAAGCAAATACGGCATCATACTTAGCGTGTTGGCTAAGGGACACCACAAGGCATGCCTTGGGTGCACCCTTATGCCAAGCGATGGCTATAACTGAAGGCTCATGAGATAGGGTTAAGGCATCATCATCCAAGTGGGAGAAAGAAGACAAAGTATGCGTTGAGGAAAAGTGTGATCCATCCACAGGAGAAGGCCGCAAGGGCGTGGGCCTAGATTAGGGAAGCACGTCACTTGGGTAGAGTGGCATGACAGATTCGGTTGGAAAGACAAGAAGGTGCGACAAGTCAGTTTTATAGGTTCTTCTGGAGTAGCTTATTGGGTGCTCTGAGGAGGGTTTGGCCTACGACCACCTCCCTTGCAACTCATTGTAATAAATACTTCATATTTAAAAAATAGTTGGACGCATTGGTTTGGGAACCCTCCCACATCTTTAGTGTATCTCTGATTCTTTTTGCATGTGTTGGTTTATTGGCTAAGTGTGGAAATGGCTAATTGTTAAATAATAAATAATTGTAACAAAGATATAAGTGTAATAAAGCTTAAGTGTATCTTCCGCAGGTGTAAGGCATAGTCTATTGGTGCATCAGTTAGGCTGGTCTCACCCTCGACTTGGCCTCGGGAAGTACCACATGGGTGTCTGGGACAACGAAAAATTTGGGCGCCAGGCGACCCTGTTATAGGTGGTATCAGAGAAAAATCAGATAGTGTTTGGTTCTATGTGGAGAAGACATTGTAGTTTATGGTGACTTATGTTATCCTGTCCACCTGGAAGACTTAAGGAGGCACTAGTCAATCGACACTTGGAATGGTTAAACGAATGGATGAGAGAACCAAGAAGAGGTGTCATTCCCTTGGATGCAGTCGCAGAGAAAACTGGAAAATGGAAGGCTCGCTTGCAGATTTGGGTAGTTGCAATGTTGTGGCATGCAGACTTGGGTTTTTTCGAAGATGAATACATGTGAAGCATGCCTTTGGTTGGCTTGTTGGGGAATTTCGAGGTTGGAATGTTGCGACAGTTAAGTGTGGAGGAAGACACACTCTTAGTTTTGAGATATTGTAACTTCTAAGAATATTATATTTGTACTTTATTATTTCGGAGATGTTTCATTCCTCCGCAAAGACCTTATTGTATATCCGGAGATGTTTATTCCTCCATCGGAATGTGGTAACTTGGGTTATTAGACTTCCCTAGTGGGGTCGGCCCAGATTTAGTTGTAATGGGGTGTTTAACCCAGTGGTTAAAGTTGGGGCCGACCTAGTTATTGTAAAAGACAAGTCGGAGTTGTGTATAAATAGAGGAGGTGTGTTCCTCATTTATCACACTCACAATTCATTCTCTCACTTGTGTATAGTGCATAGGTGAGAGAGAGAGATATGCTATGGAGGAGAAGGAGCTCATGTTTGGGATATACATCTTTGTATTGTTGATCATCTATATTGAGGAAGCTTTGCTGGGTTTTCTACCCCATGAGGGTTTCCCAGGATAAATCTGTGTCTCTTGTGTTTATGTTGTGCTTGTTGTTCTTTCAATGATCCTGTATATGATATTGTTGTGAAATGGAATGTAATGCTGACATTTTCTGTCTTAGCATATTGAATCTTAACATGGTATCAGAGCTAGCCTGAAGGAAGGCAATCTATGGCACTTACGACACTTGCTTCACTTGCGACAATTTGAAGGTTAGGGTTTTATATAGAAAAAAACGAGTCATCATGGAACTTTCGCTATAAATCCATTTTGGAGAAGGTTAAGGATATGAAACCTTTACAGGTCGTATATAACATCACCCTGTACCTTTTGTCCAAAGGAAAACCTCTAATTCATTGTACTTTGTGATTTATGATCAGTGCAAGTTAGGGTTTCTGCCTCTTCCAGATCTCAGTCATAAATAGGTGACCTAGGAAACAAGGTCACAACTTGGGATAGGAAGCTCCAAATGAAATTTCATAAAAATTTACAGGTAGAGCACGAACTGTAGTTGCTCAGGTAAGGTTCTTAGAGGCCTAACTTGAACCAGTGACGCGTGGCATGCCGTACAAGTTCACTCTCTTGTTTTATCCCATAAACAAGTCACGTTGCGACACTTGGCATAACTCTCTCTCAGAAAATCCAATTGAGGTCAGACCTATGGGGTTGGAAAGATGACAGGTCAGGCTACCACAGGCCGAAATTTCAGACCCTGTGGATTCGTAAGTTCAGAGATGCACTAGAAACAATCAGGTGCACATTTCTGTCAAAACATAATTGTTTTTTGAGCACCTTCATTCTTGGCTTATCACTATTGCGGGAATTTAGGGATTCGAAAAAAGTTGGCTCCTCAGAAAAATAGAAATTTAGAGACCAAGATCAAGATTTTTGGTTGGTCAGAAGGTTGGGATCGATCAAACCCTAGTTCGGGATTTTGATCGGAAAGGTGGAAAATTAGGGCTTCTACAAAAGTTGGAATTTTTTAAGTCTGTGACCATGGCTGGAATCTCCTCAGAAAAATCAAAGTTTAGAGCTTTGGATTGAACCTTTTGATTTGGAAGAAGGGTGGGCTTTATCAAACCCTAGTTCAGGGTCCTGTCCAGTGAATCCAGAAGTTTCAAAGGCAATTTTGAGGGGTCAAATTTTGGAGATTTCAAAATTGAAGTATACCAGCTTGATTAGATTAGCAAGGCACATCTTTCCATGCATTTAGAAGTTTGAAATTAAAAGTTGAATTTTTAGGGTTTCTATGACAAACCCTAATCCAGCTCTAGATCCAGTTTCAACAAATCAAAGTGGATTGGGTTAAAAGCAATCCTGACAGGTATGACTTCAGGAAATAAAGGTATGTTTTGAAATCTGATTCTTGATTAAGTTCATGATATGTTTGTCTTAATATTATTGAGGTTAGTACAATTATGATTGTTTGATAATGAATGCATGTGAATGATAGAATACATTCATTGATTAGGGTTATGACACTTATGATTGTACGAATGCACTTGTGGTGTTGTATGAGGATGATGTTGTCTGCTAACAAGATACAGGTACATCAAGAAAGACAAATCAAGTTCTATGACCATGATGACATGAAGACAAAGACTCATCCATAATCTTTGATCACATAGAAGCTCTACTTACGAGGTATGTATGACTTTGTTCTACTATGCTTAATCTATGAGATATGTAGGTTCTAGCACAAGGTCTCTAAATCATTGAAGAGAACAAAGAAGATATTGTTTGGGTATGTTAAGACATAACCAAGCTTGATAATCCAGGTATGTTTTCCTATATCAAGTTAGAATCCTACTTTATTAGGATCTTAGGTAAGTATACCTGTGTATGAAATAATCATGACCATACATACTTAAGATTATTTAGAATTATAATGTTTTGATAATACTAAGATTATACTAATGAATGTATGTTTGTGTATGAGATCATGAGGATGACACTAGTGCACACTTGAGCATGCATAGTGGTACAAAATGAATAGAATATCAAGCGGGAGGCAACCACACAAACATAAAAGATAAGTATTTAAGTTGTCATTTGAATCTCTGAAATAGTAAATGATATTGCTTGTAATAGTTGTATGCATATTTGTATTCCTAGAATATATCATGCTGAGTGTAAACATTCATATAGCATTGAACAGTATACTACTAATATGCACATGATTGGTAAGTTGGACAAACATTCCATTGCTGCTTGTATAGAATGAAACCTCTTTGCTGACATGCAGAGAGTTGTGCACGCTCTCGATAGAATGTTCTGGTAGAGATGGAAGGCATCTAGATAGCCATTGTATGCATACAGGATATGGAAAAGTGTTGTTCCAAAGTATTGGTCAAAACAGTTGCATAACTATGTAAATCATATCTGTATGCATAATAGGTTATCATGTCAACATGATTTGATGATTATGAAGTATTACTAATCATGTACTTAATTTTGATTTGCAGGAAAGATCATGAAGAATGATGAACACTGAACAAGTGATGGATGTTCAACAAGAAGACTTACAAATCAAACATACTATAGAAGGCTCGTGGCTAGAAGATTCTCTTAGAAAGAGGAAGAGGATCATGACGAGATGTTTTCTCCAAGTGGCTAGATAAGACCATTCTCCTAATGGTGCAATTTAAGAAGAAGTGTGAATCGAGAAAACTCCCAGGATTCAATTGAAGAAAGCTCTGTACGGGTACCCAGGATCAATAGTCATTTGATGAGCTTAATGATCACCATGGGTGATGCGGATTTCAACCTTTGCTACAAGGTTGAAGATGGTTTCTATATACAGATGACATGGATGCAAGAAGGAACTCACCACAAAGTTCGAATGATCTTGAGGCTCATATCAGTAGATCCATCTGACAGGAGATGGCACAGATAGATATGCAGAAGATCACTCAATGCAGAGTGTGAATGATGTTCAGTTACAGAGGGAGAATTGATAGCTTCTTGACAAGCTTGGACTTTACCAAAAGTAAAGTTGATCCGTTATAGATGATGAACCTGTCATACTATTACTGTACGTGGATGATCTATTTCTGACAGGGAATGAGAAATAGATCATGGAAAGCAAGAAGAAGGTACAGAATTTGAGATGAAAGATCTCAGATTGATGCATTACCTCCTAGGTCTGGAAGTATGGAAAGGCCCAGAAGGAATCTTTCTCAACCAGGGAAAGTATGCTTTGGAAATCTTGAGAAGATTTGATATGTTGGAATATAAAGCCATGGCCACTCCCATGGATTCCAATTTGAAGCTGTTAGCTGATGACTCATCAGAGTTAGTGGATGTGACTCTGTACAGACAGATTATTGGGTCATTGATGTATCTGACGAATACAAGGCCGGATATATGCTTTGTTGTGAAACACCTTGAGATAGTATCTAGTGGAACCTAGGCATGTTCACCTGATAGCTGCAAATCATGTGATGAGGTACCTAAAGGGTATGATAGACTTTGGTCTATGTTATCTTAGAGATCATGACTTCAAATTGTATGGCTACACAGATGCTGACCAGGCAGGAACTATATCAGACAGGAAGAGCACATCGGGAGGATGTTATTGTCTGGGATCTGCCATGGTCTCGTGGTTTAGCAAGAAGCATTCAAGTGTGGCTCTCAGCATAGCTGAAGTGGAATAGATATAGCTACTTGCTCTGCTAGTTGTGAAGCGGTATGGATTCAGAAGTTGTTATCAGGATTGTTTGACTTAGAGATGGACCCCACTGTGATCCTGTGTGACAACCATAGTTGTATCAAGATGGTAGAGAATCCAGTGTTCCATGATAAGTCAAATCACATAGAGATCCGATATTTTTATATACGGGATATGGTGCAGAAAGGAGCTATCAAGCTCGAGTATGTGAGCACTGATGAACAAGTTGCTGATGTATTGACCAAACCTTTGTCTCAAGTAAAGGTTGAGTATTTCCTAGACAAGCTTGGTGTAGTTCAGAAGGACCCTCCTCGAAAGGGGGAGTGATATGGTCGATGATGATATTTGGATATTGGTATTGTTGTGGATACCTGTATCGATGATGAGATTTCCTATATCGACGGTAAGGTTGATGATGTGGATACTGTATTGATATAGATACTTGTATTGATGATGTGGATACTGTATTGATATAGATACTTGTATCGATGATGAGAATATTGTATCGATGACGAGGATACTTGTATCGACGACGAGGATACTTGTATCGATGACGAGGATACTTGTATACGAGGATACTTGTATCGATGACGAGGATACTTGTATTGATGACGAGGATACTTGTATTGATGACGAGGATACTTGTATTGATGATGTGGATGATGTGGATACTTGTATCGATGATGAGGATAATTGTATTGATGATGTGGATACTTGTATCGATGACGAGGATAATTGTATTGATGATGTGGATACTTGTATCGATGACGAGGATACTTGTATCGATGATGAGGTTACCTGTTTCGACGATGAGGTCAATGATGAGGTTACCGGTTCCGGCGATGAGATCTATATATGGTCCTTAGACTTTGTCTAAGTGGACGAGGAGGGTTGTATCATCCCTGGACACATATCCTAAGACATATGTCTCTGAGAAAGTGGTCCCTAGTGGATGTGATAGGACTGCATTGTCCCTGAACATTTAGTTCAAAATGTACATGATATGACTGCATCATCCCTGAATGTTTAGTAGAAAATGTACATGATACGACTGCATCGTCCCTAAGTGTTTGGTTCAAAATGTACATGATAGGACTGCATCGTTCCTGAGCATTTGGTTCAAAATGTACATGATAGGACTGCATCATCCCTGAGCATTTGGTTCAAAATGTATGTGACAGGATTGCATCATCCTTGGACTCATGTCCTAAAGTGATAGGGATTGATCATCCCGTAAGTGGATCAGGATTGCATCGTCCTTGGACTCATGTCCTAAAGTGATAAGGACTAATCATCCTGTAAGATGATTCGGGATTGCATCGTCCCTAGACATGGTGATATGTCTTAAAGTGATAAGGACTAATCATCCTATAAGCTGATTCGGGATTGCATCATCCCTAGACATGGTGAGGTGTCTTAAAGTGATAAGGACTAATCATCCTGTAAGCTGATTCGGGATTGCATCATCCCTAGACATGGTGAGGTGACTTAAAGTGATAAGGACTAATCATCCTATAAGCTGATTCGGGATTGCATCATCCCTAGACATGGTGAGGTGTCTTAAAGTGATAAGGATTAATCATCCTGTAAGGTGATTCGGGATTGCATCGTCCCTAGACATGGTGAAGTGTCTTAAAGAGATAAGGATTGATCATCCTGTAAGTTGATCTGGATTTCATCGTCCATAGACATGAGAGATGTCTTAAATTGAGAGGGGTTGATCATCCCGTAATAGGATCTTGTACATTGTAGAGTATGCTGCTATGTTGATTCTGTTGATCGAGAGGATCCAGATGTTGATCGTGATGATCTAAATGACGATGCTGTTGATCGTGATGATCTAGATGATGATGTTGTTGATCTTGATGGTCTAGATGATGATGTTACTGATCGTGATGGTCTAGATGACGATGCTGTTGATCGAGAGGATCCAGATGTTGATCGTGATGATCTAGATGACAATGATGTTGATTGTGATGATCTAGATGACAATGCTGTTGATCGTTATGGTCTAGATGACGATACTGCTAATCGTGATGGTCTAGATGACGATGTTGTTGATCGTGATGGTCTGGATGATGATGTTGCTGATCGTGATGGTCTAGATGACGATGTTGTTGATTGTGATGGTCTAGATGACGATGCTGTTGATCGTGATGGTCTAGATGATGATGCTGTTGATCGTGATGGTCTAGATGACGATGCTGCTGATCGTGATGATCTAGATGACAATGTTGTTGATCGAGAGATCCAGATGATGATGTTGATCAGTAGATCCAGACAATGAGGCTATTGATCGAGTGATCCAGATGATGATGATGTTACTGTATTTGTTCGAGTGCTGTAGAAGATGAAGATTCAGTATTGAAGATATTGGTGTTCCAGTATTGAAGATGTTCCAGTAACTACTTGAGTTACTGATGATGTATAAAGAAAGCTTCCAATGATTTATAGATGTATCATGTATCATGTAGTTGATGACTCCTTGCTCGTGCAGATGTTGTTATAATATCCTTCTCGTTAAGGGGGAGTGTTGAGATATTGTAACTTCTAAGAATATTATATTTGTACGTTATTATTCCGGAGATGTTTCATTCCTTCGTGAAGACCTTATTGTATATCCGGAGATGTTTATTCCTTCGTCGAAATGTGGTAACTTGGGTTATTAGACTTCCCTAGTGGGGTCGACCCAGAGTTAGTTGTAATGGGGTGTTTAACCCAGTGGTTAAAGTTGGGGCCGACCTAGTTATTGTAAAAGACAAGTTAGAGTTGTGTATAAATAGAGGAGGTGTGTTCCTCATTTATCACACTCACAATTCATTCTCTCACTTGTGTATAGTGCATAGGTGAGAGAGAGAGATCTGCTATGGAGGAGAAGGAGCTCATGTTTGGGATATACATCTCTGTATTGTTGATCATCTATATTGAGGAAGCTTTGCTGGGTTTTCTACCCCATGAGGGTTTCCCAGGATAAATCTGTGTCTCTTGCGTTTATGCTGTGCTTGTTGTTCTTTCAATGATCCTGTATATGCTATTGTTGTGAAATGGAATGTAATGCTGATATTTTCTGTCTTAGCGTATTGAATCTTAACACTTAGGACAGGCAGTTTTGAAGTGGCTAACAGAAAGAAGACTAGGGAAGGTGTTCCAATGATGAGGGAGGTGCCTCGGAAAGAAGAGAATGTACAACAAGTGGATTCCATGCAGGGTATCTCAAACTTGCACCAGTTAAGTTTTGTTGAGGCCATTGTGAACAATCATCGAGTAAGAGCCTCGGTAGACACCGGGGCCTCTCACAACTTTGTTAGAAAAATATTGGAAGAGAGACCGGGTTGCAGAGAATACCTTGCAGCACAGAAGTGAAGGCAGTTAATTTCGCACTCGAGGCTATTGCATGAGTGGAAAATAAAATCCACATCAGAATGGGACATTAGCAAGGGAGAGATGACTTCACAATAATTCCTTTGGATGGTTTTGAGATTATCCTTGGGAAATATTTATTGCAAAGAGCTTGGGATGTTCTCATGCCATTTTTGGACAATATGGTGATTTTAGATGTGAAAAAGTCAGATGTGGTTCCTACTTTGTCAAAGAAGGAAAAAGGAAGGGTGTAGGTGGTTTCTGCACTTAGCTTGGAGAGGGCTTCTTGGCGGTCATATTAATAGATTTTTGTTGCATAAATGCTTGGTGAAGCGATTGCAGGACATGCGGGGAGGGTTTTTCCTCCTGAGCTTTCCAACTTGTTCCAAGCAAATAGGGATTTGATGCTAGAAATTCTTCCAATGATTCTCCCACCATGGTGGACCGTTGATCACCGAATTGAACTTGAGCGTAGGTCAAGGCCCGTGGCTAAGGTGCCATATCATTTTTGAAGACTAGAGTTGGAGGAATTGAAGAGGAAACTAACGGATCTCATGGATGTTGGATTCATAAGGCCTTCAAGGTCTCCCCATGGTGCATTAGTGTTGTTCCAACAAAAGAAAGGTACCATGGAATTGCGCCTATGCTTGGACTAATGAGCGTTGAACAAGAAAACAGTGAAAAATAGGTACACACTTCCGTTGCAATAGATTGCTTTGACAAGTTGGCCAAGGAAAGAGTGTTCTCAAAATTGGATTTGAGACAGGGTTATTACCAAGTGTGGATTGCAAAAGGTGATGAACACAAGATGACATGCGTGACAAGGTATGGTAGTTTTGATTTCTTGGTGATGTTGTTTGGGTTGTGCAACGCACCCACAACCTTGTGCATGATTATAAATGATGTCTTGAGATTTTTTATGGAAAAATCAGTGGTAGTGTACCTTGATGACATTTAAATGGTTTTCAACAAGAACATGGAGGAACACAAGTGTCACTGAGAGGAATTCTTCAATGCATTGGGGAATAATCAACTCTACTTGAAGAAGTCTAAGTGTTCATTTGGGAAGACAAAGATCATGTTTGTGGGCCATTGGATTGACCAAGGATGTGTCCAAGTGGACAACAAGAATATTGAATCCATAACATATTGGGAGGAACCACCGACGATACACGAAGTGTAGAGCTTCCTGGGCTTGGCCAATTATTACTTCAGGTTCGTTGAAGGTTACTTTGAAATAGCCGCCCCTCTTACGGAGCTATTAAAAAAGAACAAGTCATGGAAGTTGTCACCATGGTGCCAGGAAGAGTTCTATGAGTTGAAGTGTAGAATTGTCGCAGTACCCATGTTGAAGCTGTCATAGTTTGAGAAACCATTCGAGACCTTACAAACATATGCATCAGATTATTCCATAGGTGGTGTGATGATGCAAGAAGTTCATCCAATGGACTATGAGAGTAGGAAACTGTAGGAAAGGGAACACATATATCATGTGATTGAGAATGAAATGACAACGTTCTTTCATTGCTTGAAGGTTTGGAGACACTATTTTATTAGCAACCCATTCGTGGTAAAGAAGGATAACATAGCCACCAACTACTTTGCCTCGCAATAGAAGTTATCTCCTAAGGAATCTACCTAGAAATATTTCTTGGTGGAGTTTGACATGATCATCAAGTACATACTAGGAAGGATTAATGCGATTGTAGATGCATTAAGTAGAAAATATCAGCTTGCTTCTCTAGAAGAGAACCATGACAATGGTCTAATGGTAGAAGTTGTCTTAGACTTGTGGAAGAGAATTTGCGATAGATTGAGTACAAGGATCCGAATTTCAAGAATATTTTGAAGCAAGTGTAGGAGGGAAAACAAGAAGGTTTTTGGTTGAAGATGGATTGCTCTTATTTGGAGGATGCCTCTACGTTCTGAAGTCAGTGAACCTTAGAAGGGAGATACTTCTAGAGTGTCATTATTTAGCCCAGGATGGAAATCCTGATCAACACCGCACCTTAGCTCTTTCAGAGAGATGTTACTTCTAAGAACAGATGCGGCAAGACATAGAGGAATATGTGAAAACTTGTCTTATTTTTCAACAGGATAAGGAAAGCTCCAAGATGAAGGAAAGCATGCTTCAAACATGGCCTATTCTGGAGAATCCTTGGGCAAGTGTGTTAAAGGGTCCTTCATACTGCAGTTATCGTTATCGTAGGGATACAATGGAATATTTGTTGTGGTGGAAAAATATTCGAAGTATGCGAAAAAATTTCCTATAAAGGTGCCATGTAAAGTAGAGGACGTTGCGTACATGTTCTTCATACATATTGTTAAGTATTAGGGATTTTCATTTAGCACTGTGTCAGACAGGAACATATGCTTCATGGGTCAATTTTGCAACAATTGTTTAGGTTGGTTGGGACCAATCTATTGAATTGATCAAGATACCATCTACAAAAAAATGGGAAGACCAAGAAAATCAATGCATTATTGGAGGACTAATTGAGGAACAGTGTTCAAACAGATCAACAAAGCTAGCCATACTTGTTGGATGCTGCGCAGTTCAACTACAATATGCAAACAAGCTTGTCAACTGGTTTCACCCCATTCAAGTTGGAAATGGGGAAACAACCATTGACACCGCAAGTAATTGCGATAGGTTCTTTTTGGAAGAATCCGACGATGATAAGCTTCATGAAGAGTTGGAAAGATCGATTGGAATTGGCCAGCATCTAGATGGGAAAAGCGACTGACATGATGGAGAAGTGGGTAGATCATGGAAGGCATGAAGTTGAGTTCCAAGTAGGGAATAGATTACTTCTCAACTTGAGCAAGGAACAGTTCAACCCACTGAAAGTCATGGCAGGTGCACTGATGTAGAGATGTGATGGATCGTTTGAGATAACTGAGAAGATAAGTAAGGTGGCTTACCAACTCAAGCTCCCAAAACACTTAAGCTCGTATTTATTCTGGTGTTCCATGTTAGCCAACTCAAGGCATGTGAATTTGATGGAAGTGAATCAGGAAGAAACTTGCCAAGTAGGGCTCCCGCCATGGTGGTGGATCGGTGGAGGAAGTGTTGGCTCATAGATATGTGAAGAATGGTGTGAGGAGTCGACTAGAATACTTTGTCAAATGGGAGAACTTTCCCGAAGAAGAGAAAAATTGGGAGTGGAAGGAGTCATTGTGGAAGGAAAAGGACAAAGTTTGGGCTTTCTAGGAGAGACATGGGCTTCCTCCCAAAAGCAACAAGCAAAAGTGGAACTGTTTCCAGGTCAAAGACAAGTTGAGTGGGGGAGGATGTAATGCCTCAACACATACATTGGAATAAACAACCGCACCAAGTGGGGAACACCTTGAGCTGGGGGTGTGTTCCCACCCAAAATGCCTTTGCATGGAAAGCAAGGCCAACATGGAACAAGCATAGTGTGTGTTGGTGGGCACATCTCAATGGAAAGCGCATCGACATGTGGCAAGAGATCAGGTTGGAGAACGACGAGAAGGGTGCGTGCCAGGAAATCAAACAAGAAGCACCATGGATGGACAAGGCATGTGGTGTAAGAAAGTAAGGAACATAGTTAATGTGTTGGATAAGGGGTTCCAGAAGGCATTCCTTGGGACCACCCTTAAATTCCAACCAAAAACTATAATTAAAGGCTCGCGAGACAGGCTTAAGGCACCATCATCCAAGTGGGATCAAGAAGACCAAGTGTGAGCTGAGGCAAAGTGCGACCCATCCACAGGAGCAGGCTACAGGGGCGTGGGCCTAGCTTAGGGGAAGCACGTCACTTGGGTAGAGTGACAAGACAAACTCGGTTGGAAAGACAAGAAGGCACATCAAGGAAGTTTTGTAGGTTCTTTTGGAGTAGCTTGTTGGGCGCTCTATGGAGTGTTTGGCCTGCATCCACCTCCCTTGCAACTCATGGTAATCTATACTTTAACTTTATGAAATACTTGGGCATGCCGGATTGGGAACCCACACACACATTTAGTGTCTCTCTTGTTTGTTGTGCATGTGTTGGTTTATTGGCTAGTGTGGAAATGCTTAACTGTTAAACAATAAAAAATTGGAACAAAGGTAGAAGCGTAATAAATCTTAAGTGTAGCTTCCGTAGGTGTAAGGCGTAGTTTGCCAATGCATTAGTCGAGCTGGTCTCACCCTCGACTTGGCCTTGGGCTGTGCCGCATGAGTGTCTAGGATAACGAAAAAGTTGGGCGCCAAGCGACCCTGTGACAAAGGCCCTCTTTGCCAAGCCAAGGTATGCATAATTCAAACTCTCCCTTATGCTTAATTTAATTTAACTATCCGATCTTAAATATTGTTATTGTAGTAGCATAATTTAATAACAAAGTAAATTTAATTTAAAATAATGTTAATCTTTCAATTTAAAATCGTAATTAATTTAATTTAATTTAAAATAATGTTTATCTTTCAATTTAAAACCGTAATTAATTTAATTTAATTTGATCTCAAACATTTTTATTTTAATAGCATATTTTAATACAAAATTAATTTAATCTAATATTGTTGTTAATTAATTTGAAATATTATGTTTCAATTTAAAATCATAGAAATATTATTTTTTAATTTAAAATCATAATTAGTTTAATAATGTGTTTTCAAATATTATTATAATTCAATAAGTTAACAACAAAAACAAAATATTTAATAACCAATTTTCCTATAATCTTTAACAAAAATAAAAATTAATAACAAAAATAAAATATTTTTTCTTCTAAAAAGACAATTAATTTAAAACCAATCTAAAATATTATTTAAAACATATTAATTTAATTTAATCTAAAATATTAATATTATTATTATTATATATAATCATGGCAAAATTTAATAACAACAATAAAACAATTCGTAGTATATAATTTTTTCCTTTATAAATTTAATATATAGTGTTTTTTTATAAAGTTAAAATATACTTAAAAATATACCATTTTTAAAATATGTTGAAAACATCATTGGCTATTTGGTCCAAATTAATTAGGCTTAATTTTTAAAATAGCAAGAAATTTTTATAAACATAGTAATATTCATAGTAAATAGTAATGATGGAAAAATGACACTATTCTCGGAAATATGGTAAAGGAAAAAAAATGTAAAATATGTTTCATTGTAAATTTTCAGTCTTATTAATATAGATAAGAGATTTTGCACTTGGTTTATGAAGAGTTGACTAGATCGCATAAAAAATGGGTGACGTGTAGTTTCATAAAATATAGTCAAATTATAAAAAAATAGTATATATTTAAGCTATTAAAAACGGATCAGTTTGGTCGAAATTAGGTAAAAAAAAATTAGAAGTGTTTAAATTGTGTTTTTGGATTCGCTCAAATATTTCTATAGTACATGAATTATGCAATTTCCATAGCTAATATATGTGATTCTAAATTTTTTTAATGATTTCCAACCAAACTACCAACAAAAATTGAAAATGTAGAATATTTAGACTACACCATTAAAAACAAATAAATCTATTTAAAAAGAACCAAAATTATTTTCTTCAACTTTCAAATCTACACATAATATTTTTTACTTTTAAATTTAAATATTTTTGCACCATACCATCATTAAAAATCTACATATTTTCTTTACAAAATAAAACAATATATATATTTTCTTCCAAAATATTTTTTTTTTGAAAATTTAAAATCTAATAAAAAAAAGAAAAGCCATTCTAACTCAATGATTAATTAAATTGATTTAGTCTCTTGATAATGGTTGAGATTCATCTCATTCCCAAAATGAGTCCTATTAAGGAATCTTAACCTACAATATAAAATAGATGCATCCACATGATTCATAATTTAGTTTTTAACCTTAATTATATTTTCTAACTACAACAATTGTTGAATCCTCTGCTTAAAATTAAAATATAATCTCATAAAATCAACTTAATGAAGTCAATCTTATAGATCCAAGATCATAAAAGCTATCTTTTACACTCAAAATTATTGAAAATTATGAATCATATTATATTTTCATAAAAATATACATTGAAGCATAAAATAAACCAATAAACAAAATAAATAAAATATAGGGAAATTAAATAGATTTTTTGCTTCTAAATACAAAGACAACATGTACACAAAGTTAAATATATGAAGATAATCTTGTAAAATCAACATAAGGAGGAGGGGAGTTTCCCATTCTTGATATACTTAAAAAAAAAAAAAGGTATATGTTCAAATTTCCATTTTTGATACGGTTTGTTATTAAAAAAGAAAAGACGTATATGTTCAAACTTACATTTAAACCTAAGAAACTAGTTTGTGACATTTAATAATAAAATAAATTCATTATAGAATTCCAATGTCAACAAAAATAGAAATAACTAGTACATAAAACTAAATTGATAAAGGCATTGTCATAATTTAATCTTGATAAAAATTTGAAAAACTAGAGATAAATTTTCGTTAAACTTAATTTTATATAAAATCAAATGAAGATAAACTTTCTTTATAACTAGTTTTAACTAAAGTTTAGATAAAATGACAAAGGGCATGTTATCTGTTCTATGAATGGCTAGAATCCAATTTTCAAATATATAAATTTGAAAATGACAAAGTGCACGTGTTGGAATCCAATTTTCAAATATATAAATTTGAAAATGACAAAGTGCATGTACTGGAATCTAATTTTCAAATATATAAATTTGAAATTTGAAACTTTGCCAAGAAAAATATTTAAAATTAAATATATCATACACTTTGACATAGATACACTTCAAATGAGCTCAGGTTAAGAAAAATATTCAAAATTAAATGTATCGGAGACTTGACATAAATACACTTCAAATGAGCAAATGAGGTGAGGCTACTAGAATGAGTAATAAAATATGTCAACAATAGATAGTTTCTAGTCATGTGTTTCTAGGAGCTTATCAAATATGCCAGCAGGTACGACAGATAGTTTTGATTTTGATTGAGTTGCTATTAAAAGTTAATGGAGCATTAGGCTCTCTATTAATTAACCAAGACCCTAAACAGATAGCACCTTGCTGAATGGAAGCAATTAAAAACTTCTACAGACTTTGTTTTGAGGTATATATTTCTATTATGCTATGTTGTATATTACATTGCCTGGAGGACTACTCGTAAGATTTGTGGTCTCCATGGATATACTTGTCCAAAGAACCATTAACCATGTATTCAAAAATCAAAGCCGTTTTGGTTGTCTTCTTGGTGGAAATATGTCATATTCCTTTGATCTTTTACGTCATTGTCCTTCATTTACGTATAAATGTTCGTTCTTCAATCTATTTGGCTATGTGACGTGGAGCAGGCGTACTATTAGTCAAACAATCCATAGCCATTGCTTATTTCTTAGTGAATGGATTCTTCTTTGCTTGAACGGAAGGGAAGTTCTGCGGTCTCATATTAGATAAACCAGTGCTCGATTTGGTTCTCATGATCACATACGGAACCCAAAAGTGCTCTGTATATTGCATGAACTACGTACATCTGTATAGTATATATAAGGTAACAAAGAGTACATCAAACTCTACAATCTTATAAAACACAGACACAACACCTCGTGTAGCAGAGAAGACTATATAAAACTTATAATTTGTAGAATAAGATTGATTTTCGACAAACTTCACACTTCCCACGCTTGGTCAAAGTGTGTAATGTTAAGAATTGTAATCTCAATGGTTATGAGTTGGTTAATTAGTTGTGTTTGTTAGTTGACTAGGACACTTGGCTGTCCCATAGTATTAGACAATAGTATTGATGTGATGTAATCCTATATAAGCTTGAAGTTAATAATTAGAAGGCAATGAATATGCCCATTTGTGTTCTATATTCTATTTGCTTCTGTTTTGTATATTTTTACATGGTATCAGAGCATATGGCTTGATCCATACATGTTGTTGTTGGGTAAGCCTTCTCACATAGTGGAAAGCACACATGTGTAGATCAAGATGGAACACATCGGCATGGAGGAGTAGCTTCACAGCTTTGGGGCCGCATTAAATATTTTTTTAAAATTTTTCCTTTCGGAAACGCCGATGCACCTGTCCCATTCGGGAACTGCGGCGCAACACAACTGTTGCATAGAAGAGACACGTCGCCGACGCACTCTCTACACAGACGGATTGCGTCACTGACGCACTTGTTCTTACAGAGAAGCACGTCGAACACTGTTCACTTGCACGGATTTTTGTCCGACGCACCCTCTGATGCACTGTGTTAGCTAAAGAAGTAGCAACACTATGTTTAAAGGAAAATAATACAATATGGAAAGTACCAGCATGAAGCAGATCTTCGAACCAATGTTGACCGACACAAACTACGAGTTTTGGTCAATCAAGATGAAGATGTTTCTCCAACTCAACAAATGTTGGGATATGGTTGAAAACGAGCTTACAGAACTAACGACAACTGTTGTGGCTGTTATGACTATTGCTCTCAATAAATCCCTTGAAGAAAGCTGAGATCGAGATCTCACTGCAAAATGGTTGATCCAAAGCTACATTGAAGAATCCATTTTCCCACGGATCTCAGGAGCTACCACCGCATATCAAGCATGGAATCTCCTTGCAACTGCATACAAAGGTACTGACAGAGTTAAAATGGTAAGACTTCAAACCCTCAGACTTCAGTTTGAAAGTCTTAAGATGAAGGAAACTGAAACTGTAGATCAGTTCATGACTAGGGTTTCGGGTATTGTGACTCAATTCCAAACCTATGGTGAGGCCTTGGAACAAAAGTTTGTTGTTCAAAATATTCTTAGATGTCTCACTAAGAAGTTTTCTATGGTTGTTACTGTAATAGAAAAATATAAAGATCTGTCCAAGTTTACCCTAGAAGAGTTAACAGGGTCCCTTCTGTCCCACGAAGCTCGACTTAGTCAAGAGGAAGAGTCTATGTCAAATGCATTCAACACTCAGGTTTCATTCAACAGAGGTCGAGGTAGAGGAAGTAGAGGACGAGACAGAAGAGGAAGAAGTTCTCATTCTACAAAGGATAGAATTGTTCATGAACACTCAGATCACTGTGAGCACTCTCACAACTCTCAGAGAGGGAGAGGAAAGAAATGGAAAAATAGGTCCAACATTCACTGCAACTATTGTCAGAATTATGGTCACTATGAATGAGACTGTAGATAGAAGCAAGCAAATCAGAACAGTGGCAGATCCCATGTCTCCAATGTTGAAGAAAGATCATCAGAAGTCATGTTTCTCTCATGCCAAGCGAATAGAGAAGAATATCATTCAGATGTATGGTTGCTAGATAGTGGCTGCATCAATCATATGACAGGTAACAAATCATTATTTTTTGATCTTGATTCATCTGTCAATACAAAAATCAAGCTTGGTGATCATTATCTTGTTCCTTCTCAAGGAAAAGGTATTGTACCTGTTCTTACCAAACAGAATGAAAAGAAGTCCATACATGATGTATTCTATGTTCCTAATATGAAATTCAATTTGATCAGCATGGGTCAACTGTTTCAGAATAACTATGATGTCAGGTTTATTGATTCTTATTGTGTTGTCTATGATAAAACTCCCAGTAGAAGACTCTTAGCCAAAGTATAAATGACCAAGAATAGAATATTTCCACTCAGTCTCAGAAGTGCTGTATTGTCACAGTAATATGCACATACTGTTCCCAGTCTAGATGAAACCTTGTTGTGGCATTGTAGGTATGGTCATCTACCCTTTCAAAGTCTCAGTCATCTACAAAAATAGTCCATGGTCAAGGGGTTACCAGTTATGAATGAACAATCCAGTTCTTGTGAAGACTGTATCTTAGGGAAACATCAAAGGGACAATTTCCCCACTTCTACATCTCGATCCAAAGAACATATTGAGTTAGTTCACATAGACCTATGTGGACCCATGAAAAACCAGTCCATAGGAGGTAGTCTATATTTTCTGACATTTATTGATGATTACAGCAGGAAAGTCTAGATCTATTTTCTCTGACATAAATATGATGCCTTCTCCAAATTCAAAGAGTTCAAGGAATTAACCGAAAATCAGTATGGTAAATCCATCAGAGTACCTAGATCAGATGGTGGAGGTGAGTATGTCTCACATGATTTTCCAGAGTTCTGTAAACAACATGGCATCCAACACCAATTCACTACCAGATACACTCCACAGCAGAATGGGGTTGCTGAAAGGAAAAATCAGACTATCATGAACATAGCCCGAAGAATGTTTCCATACAAGAAGTTGTCAAACAATTATTGGGCTGAAGTTGTTGCATGCTCAGTTTACTTACTGAACAGATCTCCCACATTAAGTGTTAAAGTTAAGATACCAGAAGAAGCATGGAGTGGCACTAAGATTAGTGTTTCACATCTCAAAATATTTGGATGTGTGGATTTTGCACACATTCCTGATGAATTAATGAGAAAAATAGACAAGAAGAGTGAAAAATGTATCTTCACTGGTTACAGTGAACAACATAGGCTTACAAGTTGTATAATCCTGTCACCAAAAAGGTTGTGGTGAGCAAAGATGTTAAATTCCTTGAAGACAAATGTTGGAGTGATCCTCAGAATGATACAACATATATTCAACAGAATGACAGTCCAGTACCACCAGAACCACTCAAAATACCCAGACTGGAGATACAACAGCAGCAGCAAGAAGAAACACCAACAGACAGTCCACCACAGAACTAGAGAACCAGAATCCTAAGGGAGTTATATGACCAGAATCCTCTTATTGATGAGAAACTACAGTATTATCTATTTTCATGTCAGCCAACATCATTTGATGAAGCAGTAAAAGATGCACAGTGGGTACAAGCAATGAATGAAGAAATTGATTCTATTGAAGGAATCAGACTTGGGATCTTGTTGATCTCCCATCAGACAAAAACAGTATTGGAGTAAAATGGGTCTATAAGACCAAATTGAATGAAAAAGCAGAGATAGAGAAGCACAAAGCAAGATTGGTTGTAAAAGGATTTCTCAACAATATGGTGTAGAGTATGATGAAACCTTTTCTCCACTAGAAAGGATGGAAACTATCACAGCTGTACTTGCAATAGCAGCTCAAAACCAGTGGCCTATTTATCAAATGGATGTGAAATTTGCCTTTCTCAATGGCATACTTGAAGAAGAAGCCTATGTAGACCAACCACCTAGTTATGCAGTCAAAGGTCAAGAACAAAAGGTATGTAAGCTAAAAAGGCCTTGTATGATCTAAAACAAGCTCCATGAGCTTGGTACAACATAATTAATTCTTACCTCATCAATAATGGGTTCAACAGAAGCAGCAATGAATCCACTCTATATGTCAAAACAGATCAACAAGGTAACATTCTGATTGTATGTCTTTATGTTGATGATATGATTTATACTGGAAATTTGATGCTAGAATAATTTAAGATAGTCATGAAAAATGAGTTTGAAATGACTGATCTTGGTCTCATGAAGTATTGTTGGTGTCAAATACTTGTTCTAGTACTGACCCGAGTTCTGCGTAGTCCTGAGACCCAATAATACCCCCTTTTCACCGGCCCTTTCGAAAACAGTCTGCGAACAGACTGAGGTCTCACCCGAGGCAAGGATATGGGGTGGCTACAAAAGCAAGGTTTTGTAACCCGGTGATGCACGACTAGATAACAGGTCCATTGGGCGGAGTTACAATTCCTTTGCATCGAATTCTAATGCCACAACCGCACTTCATGACTGCACACTAGCGGTATTTATCCACGTTGTACTACAACAACGCACTATGGACTCCCGCTTCCAGACAGTCACACTCATACAGGCTGCGTTGAATAGTGTTACTTCTCATTTACTTAGTTTAATCAATTTACCACATTATTACAGTGCGACTAAGTAACGGTGTACTTCGCTATTCTAACACTACAGACTCCGTTGGATTACTGTTAGTTCTTCAACTATGCAACTACTATTCTAACCGGATGACTATGCATTTATCATATTCAAACGCAATCTCAGAATGTTCATGTATGTTCTTACACTTAAATTATTCAGTTACCTAGGTCCAACACTTAACATATTATTCTCATCATCCATACAAGTGAAAATACATATAAAAGCATGAACATACATAACATGAAATAATCACACAACTCAGGTATTTATGTGGTTCACCCCCTAGGATGGGAGCTACGTCCATGAGAACTGTTGTCTCTATTAATGGGAAGGGTTAATAGTTCCAGTCTACGCACATAGTTGCAGACTCTTCTCTACAATAGGTCTCTGCACACTCAGCTGCAGAGCCTTTTCTCTCTCAGAGATATATTCACACGGATCTTACAATAATACTCTATCAATCCAACAAAATCTAACCCTTCCCTTTGCAAAATTGCCCCTTTTATAGACTGCTCCCGAAGGTCACATCTTTACAATAACTATGGGCCAAAACCCCCATAGTACCCTTAATCCCCCAAAACGGAGCGGTTACCTCGCTAACCATGCTTTTCCATAAATTCTCAGCTACTTTGCTCATCCTTGGTCATCCTCTGTGTTGCTTCCTGGCTCTGATGTCCTTCTGAAAACTGCTTGCTCTGACTACATGGCGCTGACTTTACCCTGCTGCGTCCTTTGCACTTCTCGTCTCATCAACGTTATTCTTGTAGCTATCAGACCGTCGCTTCTTCCTTAACTGCTCCAACTACCCTTGCTATCCTTTTTCCTTCTTCCTTTAATAAGGAAGTAGGCTCCTTTCCGCCATCTTCACGTTGCTCTATACCATGTTCCCAAGATTTGCGGAGTCGCTTCTCCCCAAAATAGGCCAGTACTAGGCCTCGACGAGTTCGTACTTCTGCCTAAAACCTACTGCGCTTGAGCTACTCTTCGACAAAACTACGCCAATCTTGAACTTCACTTTACGAAAACTGCACCAGCTTGCACTTCGCTTCAACAAAACTGCACCAGCTTGGGACTCAGCCAACAGGCCCCCTAACACTTACTCGTGGGTCATCCCCGATCCACTTCACTTCGACTGCACATCCCCTGGGGGACTCAACCTTTTAGTGAAGTCCTGAAGAGTTGCGCTTAGCTTCGCAACTATTTCCTTTGTTTCATGCTCAAAATCCTTGATAGTTTCCATCATCTCCTGTGAGATGGCTTCGTGAGAATGCTCCTTTACTATACACTCCATTGTGTGAAGTTCTTGTAACTTCTGACGGAGCGAGCGCTTCTTCTTGTATTGGCTAAAGCTTTGCTGAAGTGTCAGCCTCTTTTTCTCGCAATACCTTCAACTCTTTCTGCAGCTCCCTAGTCTTTGCAAATTTATGAATCTTTCCGCCTTGGCGGCAAAGTCTTCATAGATGTCTGCACCGAATCCAACTCTTGTTGTTGGTGCTGCATCTCTTCTTGTATATGATGTAGCTTAGGATATTCCTACAACGTAACACATATTCTAGTAGCTTCGTCGAGCAGTTCCCTGACGTCGCTACTTCTGTCGCGATGTTCTCTGTTGACATCCTCAACTCTTCGCTTCTGGCTTATTTGAATTCCCGAGGAGTGTCGGCTTGCTGTTGTGACTCTAGAGTATCAATATTTTCCTTATACACTATCTCCATATCCACCATCTCAGCCTTAATATTTTCAACTGCAGCACCAATCTTAAGTATCGTAGCTTCTATCTCAAGTTCCTCTTCGCACTCAGGTATCTTCGCGCAAACTGCTACAACCGTTTCTTTGAGTCTGCGGCACAGTTGCATGCGGATGACTACAAAAGCATCGCAACACAAGTCAGCGAGCATCTAGAATAAATAATCGCTCTGAAGGAAAGCAAAAGCGAAGAGGTCCATGTGAACCTCATCCAAAACCTTTCAGAGCTAAAAAGCATCATCGCAAAGATATAACAAGTTCAATAGGAATTGGTGCGAGAATCCGACTCCAAGGGAAAGTCAGGCGATTCAAGACAAAGAAAGAGAAATACGCCTTCCTTGACGATGAGACCTCTCTTAGTGAGGATTGAACCAATAAATGCCATCTTCCTAAATGATGAACTAGCTGAAGGTGCGAAGCGGTTGGAGCACCTAGATATCAATGTCGGCATGTTGCCACTTGAAGAGTTACACAATCTGCACCTGCAGGTTGTGGAAGAAATTTGGGATCGGGACATTACTTCTTATAAACCAGCACCTACAGTTAGAGGAAAACTATAAGCAGTTGAAGGGTGAATCTGTGAAAAAGAGTAGAGAGCTAGCCATTGCTCATGAGAAACA